>CM057457.1:441252500-441852500 GCA_016271365.2 Neoceratodus forsteri | reverse complement strand
CAATTACATATAAAGGTAGTTACAGAGATTTCACACAGGTGCATGATAACAAATCAGGAGAAAGCATAAATAACAAGGTAGCATGTGAAGCAGGATGGGAATCCATTGTCAAGAGGGTAGGATAACTTGGGGGGGGGGTACCTCCTTAGACAGCAGGAGTGGAGAGCCCCAGATGGTTAGTAGCAGTCACAGGAGCTAATGGAAAGGAAATGTTCCTTGAGGAGGGCTCCGAAGTGGCCTAGCTGACTTTCAGCAGTTACAGCACTGGGAAGTGTATTCATCCAGAGAAGGGTCCTGTAGATGAAAGTTCTCTGGCATAGGGTCGTTCTGCACTGAGAGATCAATAATGGAGATTTGGAGGAGCTGCAGTTGGTTTTTAACATAGGTGCAGGTTGCAGGAGGGTGGAGAGACCTGGAGAAAGGGCCTGATGGAGCTCTTTTTGGCAAGGAGGCAAGTTTGATACTTAAGCCTTCCTTCAAAATTGAGCCAGTTGGAGAGACTATGCAGGGAGCAGGTGTGTATAGTCCAGTCACAATCTGTGACTGGGCAGCAGGCTTTGTTGAGGGACACACTAATTCTGTGGAGAGATGAGTTATCAGCTGCCCTATAGACCAGTATCCCATAATTAACTAGGGACAAGATTGAGGAGGAAACAACTATACAAAGGGCCTCAGGGGTGAGACAATGCTTGTGACAGTGGAACAGGCCAATCCTGGTGTTGACAGCAGAGCTTAGTTGGTGGATATATTTGTGATAGCTAAGAGCCGAGTCTAGGGTGATAGCAAGGTATTTGAAATTATCAACCTGATCAAGGTAGTTGAATCTGGGAGTTAAAGATTTGTAGTGGAAGGCACTTGTGTTTACTGTGGTGGTGTGCGAACACCATGACTTTGGTTTTCTTATAATTTAACACTAACCAATGGTCAGCAAACTGGGATTCAACTTCTTTGAAGGTTTTCTGGAGGGAATGCTGGAGCAAGTGGGGATCTGAGTGGGAAGAGTAAAGGACCGTATCATCAGCATAGAGGAGCAGTTGCCTAGAGCAGGTTTTCGGGAGAGTGTTGAGAAATAGATTGAAAAGAAGGGGCCCTAGGATGGACCCCTGGGGCACCCTCATTTAACCTGGAGACTGGTGGAGAGTGTGTTATTTATTTTGACTTGCTAATACCTACCTGTAAGGTAGTCAGCAAACCAATTTGTGGCATCCTAGGAGAGACCAGAGAGGGTGAGGACAGATAGGAGGAGGGAGTGGTTTATGGTGTTGAAGGCTTTCGACAGGTCAACAAAGACAGCTCCAGCCAGAAATCCCTTGTCAAGGGCAGAGTGGATATCATTGGAGAACTCCGGCAGCATAGATGTTGTGCTGTGGCCTTTACGAAGGCCATGTTGTTCCCTACGCAGAACGTCATATTTAGTAAGGTGTTCAGTGAATTGGTCCGAGATTATTCTCTCCAGAGCCTTGGTGGGGGGAGGGAGTATAGAGGTGGGGCAGTAGTTTTCTGGAGCAGCACAGTCACCACTTTTGTGAATGGGTGTGATGATAATGGCTTTCTATTTGACCGGGAATTTACAAAGGTGTAGGGATCAGTTAAGAAATTAAAATGATGTACCTACCATAATTCTTGAGATTCCTGTGTATCTTCCCCATTCATCACTAGTGCGTGGGTGTCTGCCGGAGACAGGACCCCATGGAGACTTTTTTTTTGAGGAGGAGGGCAACACTGTCAGGCCACTCATGAGGACTATGTATTACGTAGCACTCATAGGTTGGCCAGTAACTGCCTTTGGGTCCTCTTCCACCTCAGTTCTGTGCTAACGAGAGACAGGAGAAGTAAGTAAAGAGAAAGAAGGATGGGGCAAGGGAGCTCAAGAGTCAAAAAAGGAAAGGAATGAACTGAAAAAAGGTATGCTGAGGAGAGGACAAGAAAGAGAAGGTGGGGCCTGAGGGTTGTGGAACAGGAGGTCCCAGTCCCCCCCATCAACCTTGGGGGGGGAGAAGGGAGAGAGAAAGAGAGAGAGAGGGAGGGAGGGGGGAGAGAGAAGGAGGAAGAGGAAGAAGTAGTAGAAGTAGTCATGGGATGGGGTGGCCTTGGTCCCTAAACAAACAGAGGCAGCTCTGGAGGAACTGCAACCTGGAGGTCTAAGTGCTCTGATTAGCAAGAATGTAGCAGAGCTGCAGGTTTCTACTGCAGAGCCCTCAGACATAGGCAGAACCAGCACTGCTCAGACGTTGAAGAGAGAGCACAAGGAAAACAGGAGATTGGACCACAAAGTCTGGGAAGAGAACACCCCCCAGTGTCATACTCAACAGATTGAGGACTGTCATAGTTCTCAACCAAGCCCCACTTCCCTGAAAATGGCAAGGGATTTAAGGGGGGGACGACACCATGGAGGAATGGTAAGGGCGTCCCAGGGGCCCCGAGGCACCTCCCCCAGATTAACAGATCCTGAAAGTGGATCAAGCAAGGAGTCCAGTGAGGCCCCAGAAACCCAAGAGGTAGAACCCTGAAGAGTTTGAGACTGCTGGAACCCTGAACCCACCCACAGACCCCCCGACAACCATCGGAGTGGAGAACCCCAGTAGGGGGGTCAGAGTAGAAGGGAGGCAGCACATCTCAGGAACTGATGCCTCAAGAGGGGAATGTGGGAAGGATTCAGAGATGAATGTTAAAGATACACAGGAAGATCAAAAATTATGGTAGGTACATAATTTTCCTATCTTACCTGTCAATCTTCACCATTCATCACTGGTAGGTGAGCACCGAGCACTACTGAAGGGGGCCCAATAAGCCTGAGGGAAAACATCCCTTAGTCCCCCCCCAGGGGATAACGGGGTATGGGGGATCCTTCACTAGCCAGTTTAAGGCTGGGACTTATCAGAGTGAGACTGGGTCCCTTGAACCTTAGGGGAAGGAAGGCACCCCTGAAGGTTCCGTCTCACCCTGCGGGAGAAGAGATGGGTTCTCTGGAAGGGGAAGGCCAGTAACCTGCGCCGTGTCAAAGGTGGCAGCCTTGAAAGTTGAAGCCATACCATCCTCCTAATGCAGATCGCTGTCCCCACAAGCCATAAAGTGACCTCACTGGTGTTGTATGATGCCCTTGATTGGTGTCTTGCCAACTCCAGGCCTGTGGTGGAGAGGGCTATGGCTTGCCAGATAGCCTCTGAATCAGGCAACAATGCTAGAGCTTGTCCCAGCATCACCCACAGATGCCTTTTGTAGGCAGTGTGGTGCACCTGATGTGAGATGATTGCCAACAGCCTCTGCACTGAAGAGAAAACTCTTCACCCCATCCGATCCAACTCTCGAGCGTCGGTCTTGGGAGACTATTGTGGACCGGGCGTCAAAGCCCAAAAGGGTTGTCTAGCCATGTCAGTCCAGAAGTTGGATGAGGCAAGACACCTGGAGACCCATGGGTTGTACAGATCCTCCTACGGCAGTCCATAAGGGCTGGTTCTTGGGAGTATGGCCACTGCCAGGCACTATACAATGCTTGCTGGAAGGGAACCAGCGAAGATAGGACTACCAGATAGTGCACCCCGTATTCCCCTAGGAAGGCCTGCGTCACACATTCAGTATTGTCCCTAGCATAGCTGAAGATGTGCAGGTCCCTAACCAACCTCTACAGGAAATGCTGATACTGGGCTTGATCAGCATCTGAGGACAGGTGTACTGAAGGTTCCTCTTCCTTAGTGGAGGAAGACTAGGAGGTCAAGGAGCTTGATGAATCAGACTCTGGCTGTGGCGGAGAAATTGTTCAGAAGATCTGCTCTTCCATTGCCCTAATGTGCTGAGGGAACACCACTGCCTGACAGTTGAACTGATCCGAGATAAAAGGTCCCAAAGGCCCAACATGGCCTGGGAAACCTTCAGTACACCTCAGGGCTCAGTGCTTGGTCCCTTACTCTTCTCTATTTTCCTTAATGAGCTTTCCACAGCCTGCTCATCCTCATCTGTCCACATGTATACTGACGATACTGTTGTATACAGTTCCGGCAAATAACCTGCTGCTGTGAAAACCAGCTTACAGCTTGACTTCAACCAAGTTCAGCTCTGGTTTGCTTCTCACCAGCTTTTTCTATACGCCAAGAAGACAGTCTCAGTGACCTTTGGCACCAGGCAGAGACTCTCTAGGCTCCCAGCCCTACCCACCTTCCACACCCCTGATGGGACCATCCTAGAGGACACCTTCTTATTAAGATATCTGGGGGTTTGGCTGGACCAGCACCCCAATTTCTCAGTGCATATCAATGCTATCCTGAAGAAACTGCGCCCCAAGCTTGGTGCTCTGTACAAGAATCGTAGTTTTGTCCCACTGACTGCGAGGTGTGAAATTGTCCAGAAGATGATACTCCCTATCTTTGACTACTATTATGTAGTCTATGATTCTGCTCTCAAATTTTCTCTGACCAAGTTGGACACTCTCTTTAACTCCTTCTGCAGCTTTGCTCTTGACTCCCCCACTCCCACCACTGTGAACTCTATTGCTCTCTAAACTTCCTTCCAGTATCTCATAGACACATCTCACACTGTGCCAAATTAACATCCAAATACTGGTTTGGAGTACTCCCCTACTATCTCTCATCCTCTCTCTCCACTCCGCCTCCCCCCACCCACTCTGTCAGATCAAATGACACCCGCACCTTTACAGTCTCTCACCGCTCCACTCTCATAGGTCAGACTGATTTCGCCCATCGCTTCCCTAAAATCGGGAATTCCCTCCCCCCCTGAAATATGACACTCCTCCTCCAACTACTCCCTTACCTCTGCCCTATAAAATTACCTCTCACTCAGCTGTTCCTGCTTTAACCCTCCTTAATACGTATCCCCAGTTTCTGCCTTCCTACCCTGACCCCCCCCGGCAGGGTTCTCAACATCCTGAAGGGGGAATCAGGAGATGGCTACCCATTCTCCTAATATTTCATTCTTGCCTCTCCCCCTCTCTCCTCTACCTGCCCTTCTGGGTCACCCGTGTGAACAACATACCCCATCCTTTTTACTCCAACAGCACTTGTGTACTACCTCGAGCCTGCTCCTGGCACAATCATGCGCTACAATGGTTCTGTTGCATTATGACTGTTTTGTATGTTTATATGTTCTTTTGTATGATTTTGGACATGTATTGTAATTTGCCCAATGTTCCACTGCTGTTTATTGTACAATACCGTGTGTTCCAACTCTTGCATAATCTTACAATGTAATGTTTGTACTACCCACATACAGTACTATTGTAACTGATCGTCCTTCACAACCTTATGAAACCCCTTCCCCCAAGGTTGCACCATTAGCTGAGCAACTTGTTGTTTAATGTGCCCTCCTGGTGAAACGTTTCAATAAATAAATAAAAAGGGGAGCTGGGTGCAGAGACATGGGCAAGCCTGTCACCTGATGTGATGTGCCTCTACCAGGGCTTGCAGAATCCACTGGAGATCCTGGCATCAGAGGAAAACTACAGATCTGTAAATTCACCATCCTATCCTGGAATTCAAAATGGTGAGGGCTTAACCCTGTAGAGTGAGCTATCCTATGAGGAGACTGGGGCCACATGGATCCAGAAGGGTGCACCCCAGCCCCACCCAGAGGGACCTCTGTGGGAGAACCCTAGGGGAGAACAAACAGCTGTGCACTATGTCTCCTCTCACGACCCTGGAGGGTCATGAAAGTGTACCGCAGTCCCTTGTCCCTCATCCTCAACCCTGAGGACTTGGAGAAAGCCTTTTTTCTTGACCCCTGTGCCAAGGGCTCTCTTGACTCCTCAGGCCCCCCAGCGTGGGCCTCAGGAGGGGGCTCAATCTTGATCCTGAGAGGGAGAATGGCACCAGGGACGGCACCATTTTTTTTGTTTTTTTAGTTTATTATTATTATTTTTTTTACATTAGTCTGGATTGTTCTGACATGGAAAAAAGTATAAATACCATTGCAGAATAGGATACAGTCATTTTAGAGTAACTAGCAGTTTCAGCAAGATTCTGATAGTTCCAGTGACTAGGAAGGAGCAAAACATGGTAACTGGTAATTTCACGTCATGTTAGCTAAAAACAATGAAAAGAAAGGACATGACCTCGAGGGGACAGCAGTGTCCTTTCACCATAGTAGGAGTTACCTGGCTTGTGTAGAGAAAGCTAGTTCCCATAAGAGGAAAGGACCAAACAGACTATGGGACTAGACGTGACCCAAAGTAAAAGTGCGTTTCCATATGGGCAACGGACCTCATTAGCACTATCTGACCCAATGTGGATATGCTAGTTTCCATAACAGCAAAGGGTCTCCTATTCTGCAATACATTTTTCTTTCTGTTAGTCCTTTTATCTCATGATAACTATCTGACTTACTGTAAAAGTGGTAGTTCCTATTACAAGCTGAGGACCTCATTTTGTTCTGCAAGATATAGATTTAAAGAGCACCTTTCGTGGTATGAGTGCTCATAACGACAAAGGAGCCTTACCTGGCTCCAAGTCCAATGGTATACAAATACAATTTTTATACGCTGGCATTTTCAGGAGGGAAGGGATTGTATTTTTGCTCCAAGAAGCCAGTCAGCAGCTCAGTTTAGAGTACATCCTCAATGTAGGCACATTATGATGTTGGAATATGGAACAGTGTGGGGGCATGTCTCTAATCCTTGAAGTGGAAGGGACTGGCTGCTCAGATCATTGGAGCAAAATTATGATCCCTTCACTTCTGAAAATGGCAGCATATAATTATTAATTTTTTAATACCATCAGACTCTGAGCCACCACCCCCCCCATCTTCAAATTGTGCCCTCTTGTTCTTGCACACCTCTTGTTTTGAAAGATGCTACCCTCTTGGACTTTGTTGATTCCCTTGAGGTACTTGAACATTTCTATCATGTCCCCCCCTCTCCCTCCTTTCCTCGAGGCTATACATATTAAGCTCCTTTCGTCTCTCTTCATATGTCTTCTGGTGCAGACCCTGCACCATTTTAGTTGCCCTCCTCTGGACAGCTTCCATCCTGTCTATGTCTTTGCGAGATTTGGTCTCCAGAACTGCACACAGTACTCAGATGGGGTCTCACCAGATGTCTGTACAGAGGGATAATAACTTCCTGTTTTCTACTGGTGATGCCTCTCCCTATGCATCCCAGTATCCCCCCAGCCCTTCTTGCTGCCCTCTCACATTGCTTGTCCACCTTTAGGTCATCTGATATGACTACCCGCAGGTCTCTTTCCATTTTTGTTGTTGTTTAGTATCTTACCCCCCATTGTGTACTCTTACCCTGGGTTTTTACTTCCCAGGTCCATTACCTTGCACTTCTTAGCATTGAATCTAAGCTGACATACATTTGACCATTCCTCTAACCTTGCCAAGTCCCTTCTCATCCTTTCCACCCCACCCTGTGCATCAACTGTGTTGCAGATCTTAGTGTCATCTGCAAAGAGACATACTTTTCCTTCCAGTCCTTCTGCAATGTCGCTTATAAAGACATTAAAGAGGACCGGTCCTAATACTGAACCCTGCGGTATCCCACTAGTAACCTTCCTTTCTTCTGAGTGGACTCCATTTACTATTACTCTCTGTGTCCTATTCTCTAGCCAGTTCTTTACCCAGGCTGTCATCTTGGGACCCACTCCCAGGCTGGCTAACTTGTATATTAATCTTTTGTGTGAGACTGTGTCAAATGCCTTGCTAAAGTCTAGGTAGGCCATGTCCACAGCCCCTCCCTGATCTACTACTTTGGTCACCCAGTCAAAGAAATCTATCAGATTCGTCTGGCATGACCTTCCTACTGTGAATCCATGCTGCCTAGGGTCCTGTGCCCCTCTGGCCTCTAGATACTCAACAATTCTTTCCTTCAGAAGTGATTCCATCATTTTCCCTATCACTGAGGTTAAACTAACAGGTCTGTAGTTTCCTGCTTCTGCCTTGCTCCCACTTTTGTGAAGGGAGTCACATCTGCCCTCCTCCAGTCCTCGGGTACCACCCCATCCTCCCATGATTTGTTTAAAGGGTAGTCAGTGGTGTCACTAGTTCTACCCTTAGTTCTTTTAGAATTCTGGGATGAATCCCATCAGGCCCCATTGCTTTGTCCACCTTCAGTTTTAAGAGTTCTTTCAGAACCCTTTCTTCTGTAAATGGGCTGGTATCAACTTCTGTATCCAGAGTGTTTCTACTGTTTGTCTTATGCCTCCCCTCTTCATATGTAAATATTGAGCAAAATATTTGTTTAGTATCTCTGCCTTTTCACAGTCTCCCTCTGCCCACCCTCTCCCTCCCCTTTATTAAGCCTCACTATCCCTCCTTGGTCTTCCTTAACACCCCAGTGTACCTATAAAGGTTTTATCCCCTTCTTAACTGAGTTGGCTATCTTTTCCTCGGTTTGGGCCTTTGCTGTTCTGACTGCCTTCCCAGCTTCCTTTTGCTTTAACTTATACAGTTCTCTGTCCTGCTCCTTCTGCGATTCCTTGTACTTCCTGAATGCTTTCTTTTTCTCTTAAACCTTCACTGCCACTTCCTTTGAGAACCATAGTGGTTTCTTACATCGTTTTGTTTATTTGCTTCACACAGAGGCTCGTTACCTCTGTGATGGCAGTTTTTATTATTCCCCATTGTTCTTCAACCCCCTTTCCTGCCCATTTGCTAGTGCATTCCTTAGGCACTCACCCATTTTGTCAAAGTCAGCCCTCCTAAAGTCCAGTCCTTCCTCCTTGCCTAATCCTTTAGAATACAACATTCTGTCCCCAACCTTCTGATACAGTCCCACCCTCCTCACTGCGAGCACCCACAATTTAACATTTAAACAAAAAATTCCACGATGGGTGACAGGTACAACCTACCTGCCTTTGCAGCCAGCAGCTGTCTGTAGTACATGTCTGTCTCTCACAAGGAGGGAATAACCGATGACAGGGCATGGGTTTAATGAACAATAATCCATGCCGGGGAGGTTGAGGCTGCAGGCCGAGTGACTTCAACTACCCCGGTGTGGATTACTGTTCAGTAAACCCTTGCCCTGGAGTGGGTTAATTCTATTACAATGTGGGCAACATCATTTTATTTATTTATTTATTGGAATCTTGGATAACACCTTTGAGCTAAAAGCTCGTTTACAAAGGTTCCACGTCGTAAGGCAATTGACAAGGTACATAGACATTACAAAACAGATAGGGGTTTATACAGCAGGCAAGTATATTATAGTACATACAGATTCAAGCAAGTACAGTTAAAATACATCAGATAGGAGAGGTCTACTTTATTGCAACAGTACTAAGAGCATACCTAAGGTGGATAAGCAGTTTATAGGGGTAGCTGAGCTTTGGAGTGTGCAGGTAGAGTTATGAAGGGTCAGAAGTGGTGGTGACCAAAGGAGGGGGAGGATAGAATAGATGAGAGCAGGGGGAGGGTGGAGCAGAGACAAAGGGTGACAGAATAAGGGTTTAGTAGTCAGAGGGTGGGGACTGGATGAGAATCTACTCAGGGTTATGTAAGTAGGTGATAGGGCAGGGCTGGGAGATGTGGGGAGACAGAGATAAGGGAAAGGGTTTTAAAGTGGGGGTGAGGAAACCTGGAGGAGGGTGAAAAGGTGGGGATTAATATGTGAAGAGAAAACAGGAAGGTGGGGGATAAAGAGGGGACATGGGGGTAAGTACTCAGTGGGGTCACACCAGGCAGGGGAAGAATTGGGGGGGAGAAATGGGTGCTATGCAGGACAGATAAGCTATCAATAACAGCAGGATTATGCACAGGTGACGAAGTCGCAGTTACTAAGAGTGGCCAGGTACTGCAGCAGCTTTGCCTTAAATGGGCGTAGTTTAGTTTCCTCAATCAGCTCAGAGTTATGGGAATTTATCTAAAGGAATATTAAAATCTATGGGACCATGCATTGGGGTATCAAAGCTGCACGCACTAATGTGCAAACCTCCATATTTACAATTTCATATGGGATAGAGGGTAAACAGGTAGTCCTGGATATTTGGAGACACTGTGCTTGGGTAGGTGGGGAGAGTGGGTAGTGGCATTTGTGATCTTGGATACGTAGAGATGCCCGTGTAGGGTGGGGATGGGTGTATGCAGAGACACCGGGCCACTGTTGGTTGGGGAGGTAAATATTAATCATACCAAGGTAGGTGAGAAGGGGGAAGTACATAAGTGGTGCCAGAGCAGGTGGGGTATGGGGGTGGAAGGTACAAGGGTGGTCCAGGATATCTGGAGATATATGTGGCCCTTTATATGAAGACACACAGTGCAATGGTAGGTGGTGAGGGGAAGTGTGGTGGCTGTGGGGGTATATGTGTATGGAAACATGTCTAAAAGGATCATGTGTACATGTAGGAGGTGGTGGGGTTGGACAGGTACATGAGGTTACAATACATGAAAACACATGACGACAGAAAAATATGGTGTGAATATGGATGTTAGATGGATTGAGGGAGATACATGGGTAGTCACAGATACAGTATGTGGAGACACTGCCGCGGTTTGTGGGACTGGTGGAGGTACTTTAAATGTGTGGACCTAGGTTTGTGTTGACACTGTGGCAGGGAGGTAGGAGGGAGAGGTACATGGGTGGTGTAGGGCATGATGAGAAATCTGGCTGAGGCAGGAGTGGTGGGACAGTTTCAACTTCCATCAAAATTGGAGTATTAAATAAATGTTTTATTTCATTAAGAAGAAACAGTGCCAACTGCCCAGTGGTGCTGAGGTTGAGTGCTGAGTCGCCACTGTACTCCACACCGGTGATCCGGGTTCAGGAACAAGCCCAGGTCATTGGGGGTTGGCAAGGGAGGACTAGGATTGAGCATCTGACGACAGCTCTCCTAGTCCTGGGGAAAAGGGGTGGGAGCACGCCACACTCTGGTGGTCCCTGGGGACACCCCGAGGAGCTGCAGTGGTGCAGGTGCTCAGTAGGAGGGAGCATGGCAGATGTCAGCACTAGTGCGTGGACGTTATTGCACATCCGTGCTCCCATTGGGAGAAAAAGGGAAAAAGCAGCATGGTCCACGGCAGCCTGATGGCCGCTCACTTCACTGGCCGATGATGCCTGAAATAGGCGTGCGCCAGTAATGGATCCTCACCGGGCATGGGGACTGAAGGCGGAGCCCCTCTTGACGGTCGTAGCTGCATATGCCAGCTGGGCGCATCAGCTTCGGGGTCGGAGGTGAAGGTTGGAGCGGTGGCTGGATGTATGGCAGGACTGTGACTGTAAGGTGAGAAATAGAGTAGAGATAAAAACCAAAAAAAATAAAAAGAATAAGAAACAGTGCCTGCCATGTGTGGATAGCAAACATACATTCTAAACATATCAAGGTTAAAGCAGACCTTGCAAAAATTGAACAATACCTCAAGAAATCACTGGCAAAGGGAGAAGGAGAGGGGTAGAGAAGCAGTGGGAGGAACTCAAGGGAGCCATAACAGAGACAATAAGCCTTTGCGTGAAGCATGTTATGGCAAAAAGAAAGAAAAAAAGTGACAAGGAAGGTTAGAAAAAACAGGCATTCAAAAAGTCCAAGGAAACACAGAAGGAGGAACACAGAACTGTGTCAGGCAACGCAGAGGGAGGTGGGGAAAGTGGTCAGAAGTGCAAAGGCGCAAACAGAAGAAAGGATAGCCCAGACAGTAAAGGAAGGAGACCCTTTTTCAGGTACGTTAGGGAAAGAAGAAAGACAGAGGGAGGGATAGTGAGGCTAAGCAAAGGGTTCGGGAGTGGGTAGAAGAGGACTTAGAAAAAAACTGAGAACCTAAACAAATACTTCTGCTTGGTATTTACAAAGAAGAGGCAGGAGATTGACCGAAATTAGACAGTAAAAACACATAGGAAAGAGTGGTGGATACCAGTCCATTCATTGAAGAGAGAATACTAAAAGGCCTCTCAAAACTGAAGGTGGACAAGGCAATGGGGCCAGATGGGATACATCCCAAAATACTAAAGGAACTCAGAGAGGTGCTGGTGACACCACTGACAGCCCTGTTCAGCAAATCACTGGAGGAGGGAGTGGTGCCAAAAGACAGGAGAAGGGCAAGGTTGTCACCTTTTCATAAAAGTGCGATCAGGGTACACCAGTCAGTTTGACCTCGGCGGTTGGGAATGTGATGGAATCGGTGTTGAAGGAAAGGACTGTAGAATACCTAATGGCCAGTGGATCTCAAGATTCAAGTCAACATGGATTCACAGCAGGACGGTCCTTTCAAACAAATCTGATAGATTTCTTTGACTGGGTGACAAGGGTAGTAGATCAGGGAGTGGTGCTGCATATAGCTTACCTAGACGTTAGTAAGGCATTTGACAAAAGTCCCACACAAGAAGTTAGTAAAAAAGTTGGACAACCTGGGAGTGGGTGCCAAGGTGGTAAACAGGATAATAAACTGACTTAACAATAGGGCATAGAGGGTGGTGGTAAACCTTAAATGGTGTTCCATAGGAGGAGAAGTGGGTGACCAGTGGTGTGCCACAGGAGTCAGTGCTGGGCGGGTCCACTTTAATGTCTTTATAAGTGACATTGCAGAGGGGCTGGAAGGAAAGGTATGCCTCTTTGCAAATGACACAGAGATCCACAATAGGGTTGATGCTCCACAGGGGTGGGGGGTGGGGAGAGATAAGAAGAGAGTTGGACAAGTTGGAGGAGGGTCAAGACTGTGACAGCTTCAAATCTACATAAGGAAGTGCAAAATCATGCACTTAGGGAACAGAAACACAGGAGAGGAATAATGAGGTGGGGGCACTAGCAACAACCAAACTGGAAAGGGACCTGGGAGTGATCATAATAGATGACCTAAAGATATCCAAACAATGTGAGAAGGCAGTAAGGAAAGCCGGTGGGATTCTGGGGTGCATAGGTAGATGTATCACCAGTAGGAAACAGGAGATGGTAATGCCAATGTACACACACAGTTGGTGAAACCTCGTCTGGAGTACTGTGTGCAGTTCTGGAGATCTCATCTCAAGAAAAACATAGATAGGGTAGAGGCAGTCTAGAAGAAGGCAATGAAAATCGTGCAGGGACTGCACCAGAAACCATACAAGGAGAGACTGTTGGCTCTCAATATGTATACACTAGGGGGTATGCTGAAAACTTTCAAGTACCTCAAGGGATTAATATGTTTGGGGGTAGCATCCTTTAGAAAAAAGATGCACAAGAACAAGGAGTCAAACATGAGACGGGGTGGGGAGACACAGGGGTAACGTGAGGAAGTATTTTTACACAGGGTGGTGGATGCATAGAATAGCCTCCCTGAAGATGTCATAGATCTCAAAGCAATAGGTGAATTCAGGAATGTTTGGAACAGACAGAACGTAACCCTAGTGGTAGGAAGGGGAAGGTAAGTTACAGGTCACATCGGATATTGAGTTTATACAATAGCTAGGGAAATGGGAAGACTAGGTAGGTTGAGCTGTCCTTATCTGCCATCATGTTCTGCGTTTCTACCTAGGATCATTTACTTTAAAAAAATCATGGTGCACATCACAGAAGGTACCTAAAAAGGTACTTCTGACAGGTTTGTTGATATTTTTCTGTTAATTGCGCGCATGCGCAAGAAACATATTGTGGCAGCTTGCTCCAGAAGCAGGTTGTGGAGGTGTGGCACTGTTGTGGTCAATGCCCCCACTGCCTTTTAAGGCATGGCCCCTATTCCCCAATACTGGTGCACGCTGCTGCTGACACTAGCTCAGCCAGCATGCCACAACCTTGAAAAGTTTCAGCCGCTGCAATCAGTGGCCGCCTCGTCATTGCAGCTTCATCTGCTGCAATGAGGGAGCGACCCTTCATCTCAGGGTGGTCCCTTGCATTCCCACATCCAGTTTGCCAGTGGGGAGCCCAGTCCCCATCGGTTTCTGTTACTGTGTGCGGTGTCTCAATCCCCTCAGCATCATGCCCCGCCTTCTTTCTTTGCCGACAGGGGTGCCTGAATCCTGTGACGCCTTCCATATTCTTGTGTGCCAGCGAAGTTCAATCTCCTTGGCTCTTGAGCCCATCCCAAGTAAGTGCGCCGACGGGGTACCCAATCTTCAACGGCTCCAGTGCCCCCAAAACATGCAGGTGGCATGCTGGGAGCCCACCCCAGCGTGCCAGAAATACCTGTAACAAGAAAAACCATCCCTTGATGTCTATTTTTTTTACATCCTGAGAAGAAGAAAATAATCCCTCGCTGTCTGCGCCCTCCCCAACTCGTGCCCACCCACTGCGTACCCAACCTCCCCACACACCCCTTTGCCCCATACTTATCTCTGGAGCCCGGCACGATGATCTTCGGTAGACCGGGAACACGTCTGCACTTTTCAAAGACAAACGCGAACTGAGGAAATGCCAGTAAGCTGTATAATTGCATAAATAGGTTTTTTTTCAACTTTGGTGCATATCTCAGGCATTTTGTGGAATTTTGGCCCCCTCCTCGTGAATTCAGCCACTGTCATGGCATTATTCGGCCTCAAAAGGTAGTTTCATGATCACTGCCGAGAATCACCTTTCAGGACCAATTAACGAAATGACAGTGCCAGTGTTCATGAGGTGGGTTCTCAAAAAGTGTGTGTTGCAAATTTGGAGGAAAAAATCCAAAAAATTACTGTTTTACGAGCGTGCCTTGCGCAGTTGCTACGCACTCGTGTAACTTTGTGAACTTGCACTATTTTCATGCCAGATTTTCAACACTGGCATTTTTTTCACACCTCCTTATGAGCAGTACAGCTGTCATTTTTCCCATCCTGGCCGAAATGTGTTTTTGTACTTCCGGTGCAGAATAGCATGGTCACTGTGGGAAATCAGTGTTTAGTGATGATTGTCCATCAAATAACTGTGTTACAACTGTGTGTTGTGCAGTTCCCACGCATCATTGTAACTTCCAGATTTGTAATATTGTCACGCCAGATTTTCAACATTGGCATTTTTCACACCTCCTTATGAACAGTACAGCTGTAATTTTTCACATCTTGACCAAAATGTGTTTTCGCACATCCAGTGCAGAATACTAACATACTAAAATGCCAGCAGAATAGGCCTAACGGTATTTCATGTCTGCTCGTCTGGTCAGCCTCCACCCTGGGAGCTGACCTTGCTGCCCCTCTTGCCCTCTCTGGCTTCTCCCTTCCCAGTTCCGGATATTCTCGCTGCACTGGATTTTGCTTCCAGAACCCTTCCCCGTACCTGTCCCACCTCCTCTTGAACCCCTCCACTGTCTCGGCCTCCACCAGCTCCCTGGGCAGCACATTCCATGGCTCCACACCTTCTCAGTAAAGTAGCACCTCCTCCTTTCTACCCTGAATCTCCCCCTTCCAGCTTCCACCCATGCCCTCTAGTTGCCCCCTCCTTCCTTCAAAGCACTCTGACTACTCCTTCCCTATTTACCCCTTGATATACCTGAAGACCTCTATCATGGCCCCCCAGTCCCTTCTCTCTTCCAATGTGTACATATTTAGCTCTTCAAGCCACTCCCCATAGGTCCTGTCCCCCAAGCCCCAGATCATTTTGGTTGCCCTCCTCTGGACCCTCTCCAGGATTTCAATGTCCCTCTTAAGGTGCAGTGCTTGAGGTGCGGCCTCATCAAGCAGTTATACAGAGAGAGTATCACTTCCCTCTTTCTGGAGGTGATCCCCTTAGGGATGCATCCCAGCATCCTGTTGGCCTTGACCGCTGAACTCCTACAAGTTTCCGGGTTATTCATCTTGACATCCACCACCACCCCCAGGTTTCTCTCAGCCATCGAGACTTGTAGCATCCCCTCTCCCAGGGTGTACACTTGGCCCAGATTTCTTGTTCCCAGGTGCAGTACCTTGCATTTCCCTGCATTGAACCTCATTTTCCACTTTCTAGACCATCTTTCCAGAGCCTCCAGGTCCCCCTGTAGGGCCACACTCCCCATCCACCACTGCCCTCAGTTTTGAGTCATCCGCAAAGAGACTCATCTCACTCCTGATACCTGTCCTTATGTCAGAGACTTAGACATTGAACAGGAGGGGCCCAAGGACTGATCCCTGCAGGACCCCGCTAATGACTCTTCTTGGGGATGAAACTATCCCACCAATTACGGCACAGCAATAGAGTCAAGCCATACAAAGACAAAAGTACTAGACTTTCGGAGGGCTGACTTTGCCAAAATGGGTGAGTGCCTTAGGAATGCACTAGCAGATGGGCAGGAAGGAGGGGTGGAAGAACAATGAGGAATAATAAAAACTGCCATCACAGAGGTAACGAGACTTTGTGTGAAGCAAATAAACAAAACAAGACGATGTAAGAAACCACTATGGTTCTCAAAGGAAGTGGCAGTGAAGGTTCAAGAGAAAAGAAAGCATTCAGGAAGTACAAGGAATTGCAGAAGGAGCAGGACAGAGAACTGTATCAGTTAAAGCAAAGGAGGCTGGGAAGGCAGTCAGAAGAGCAAAGGCCCAAACCAAGGAAAAGATAGCCAACTCAGTTAAGAAGGGGATAAAACCTTTTATAGGTACATCAGGAACAAAGGAAGACCAAGGGAGGGATAGTGAGGCTTAATAAAGGGAGGAGGGTGGGCAGAGGGAGACTGTGAAAAGGCAGAGATACTAAACAAATATTTTGCTCAGTATTTACAAATGAAGAGGGGAGGTACATAAAACAAACAGTAGTAACACTCTGAATACAGAAGTTGATACCAGCCCATTTACAGAAGAAAAGGGTTCTGAAAGAACTCTTAAAACTGAAAGGTGGACAAAGCAATGGGGCCTGATGGATTCATCCCAGAATTCTAAAAGAGCTAAGGGTAGAACTAGTGACACCACTGACTACCCTTTTTAACAAATCATGGGAGGATGGGGTGGTACCCGAGGACTGGAGGAGGGCAGATGTGATTCCCCTTCACAAAAGTGGGAGTAAGGCAGAAGCAGGAAACTACAGACCTGTTAGTTTAACCTCAGTGATAGGGAAAATCATGGAATCACCTCTGAAGGAAAGAATTGTCGAGTATCTAGAGGCCAGAGGGGCACAGGACCCTAGGCAGCATGGATTCACAGTGGGAAGGTCATGCCAGACAAATCTGATAGATTTCTTTGACTGAGTGACCAAGTAGTAGATCAGGAGGGCTGTGGGCGTGGCCTACCTAGACTTTAGCAAGGCATTTGACACAGTCCCACACAAAGATTAATATACAAGTTAGCCAGCCTGGGAGTGGGTCCCAAGATGACAGCCTGGGTAAAGGTGGCTGGAGAATAGGACACAGAGTAATAGTAAATGGAGTCCACTCAGAAGAAAGGAGGGTTACTAGTGGGGTACCGCAGGGTTCAGTATTAGGACGGTCCTCTTCAATGTCTTTATAAGCAACATTGCGAAGGACTGGAAGGAAAAGTATGTCTCTTTGCAGATGACACTAAGATCTGCAACAGAGTTGATGCACAGGGTGGGGTGGAAAGGATGAGAAGGGACTTGGCAAGGTTAGAGGAATGGTCAAATGTATGGCAGCTTAGATTCAATGCTAAGAAGTGCAAGGTAATGCACCTGGGAAACAAAAACCCAGGGGAAGAGTACACAATGGGGGGTGAGATACTAACAACAACAAAAATGGAAAGGGACCTGGGGTAGTCATATCAGATGACCTAAAGGTGGGCAAGCAATGTGAGAGGGCAGGAAGGAGGGCTGGGGGATACTGGGATGCATAGGGAGAGGCATCACCAGTAGAAAACAGGAAGTTATTATCCCTCTGTACAGACAGCTGGTGAGACCTCATCTGAGTACTGTGTGCAGTTCTGGAGACCCAATCTCACAAAGACATAGACAGGATGGAAGCTGTCAGAGGAGGGCAACTAAAATGGTGCAGGGTCTGCACCGGAAGACATATGAAGAGAGACTTAAGGAGCTTAATATGTATAGCCTCGAGGAAAGGAGGAGAGGGGCCATGATAGAAACTTTCAAGTACCTCAAGGGAATCAACAAAGTCCAAGAGGGTAGCATCTTTCAAAAAAAGAGGTGTGCAAGAACAAGAGGGCACAATTTGAAGATGGGGGGCGGCTCAGAGGTAATTTAAGGAAGTATTTTTACACAGAGGGTTGTGGATGCATGGAACGGCCTTCGGAGGAAGGTGGTGGAGTCAAAATCAGTGGTGGAATTCAAGCATGCATGGGACAGTCATAAGGCAATTCTAGGGTGTGGGGGTAAGAAGAAGTAGGCTGCTAGTTAACTAGGATCTGCACTTATCCAGTAGGTAGGGAAATGGGCAGACTGGGTGGGCCAAGTGGTCCTTATCTGCCATCAAATTCTATGTTGTTTCTATGTCTCAACCCTGGGTCCGGTCCTGGAGCCAATTGCCTATTCATCTGATCATCTGGTTCCCCAACCTCATTTCTCCCAGCTTATCCAACAGGTTCCCGTAAGGAACAGAGTCAAATGCCTTACTGAAGTCTAGAAAGAGGACATCCACTGGTCTACCCAGATCTAAGGCACTCATCACCCAGTCATAGAACTCCACAAGGTTTGTCTGACATGATTTCCCCGGGATGAATCCATGCTGTCTATCATCCAGGCACCCTGACTTTTCCAGGTCCCCCCAGCCTCTCCTTTACAATACCCTCCATCACCTTGCCCACCACCAATGTCAGGCTGATGGGCCTGTAGTTCCCTGCCACTTCCCTTGATCCCCCCTTGTGGATAGGCACTATATGCGTCACTTTCAAGTCTTGGGGCACCCACCCTGTCCTCAGAGAGATGGTGAAAAGCTCCACCATGGGTTTCGGCAGGACATCCGCCAGTTCCTTCAGCACTCTGGGATGTAATTTATTAGCGTGGTCACTGTAGAAAATCAGTGTTCGGTACAGGATAAGAAAATGACAGTGATACTGTTTATGAGCAGAGGTCCAAAAATCCCTATGTTGAAAATTTGGTGACGAAAGTCCATAAAACGACTGTGTTATTAGCGTGCGTTGAGCTGTTTCCATGTACCCTTGTAACTTAACAAATTTGGAATATTTTCACTCCACATTTTCGACACTGGCATTTTTTCACACCTCCTTATGAACAGTACAACTTTCATTTTTCACATCCTGGCCAAAATATGTGTTTGCACTTCTGGCACAGAATAGCATGGTTGCTGTGGGAAATCGGTGTTTGGGACAGATTAAGATCGAACGAGTGAGGGGGGGTGACCAAGCTCAACTGAGCTCTGTCAGGACTGCTGAGGATTTCTCTGTGAGCAGAAAAAGACCCCAATGCAGGCAGGAGCCCAGCACAAAAGGGTACCCTGCAGCGCTGGGAGAAATGGAACGAGTGAGTGAGAGTGGGTGAGTGAGCAAGCTCAAAGGAGCTCTGTTGGGACAGCTGTGAACTTCTTTGTGGGCAGAAAAAGGTGCCAATGCAGGCAGGAGCCCAGTACAAAAGGGCAGCCTGCAGCACCGGGAAAGCAGACGGCGGTGGGGGAGGGGGAGTGAGCAGGCTCAGCCGAGCTCCGTCAGGACAGCTGCAGATTTCTTTCTGGGCAGAAAATGTGCCAATGCAGGCAGGAGCCCAGTACAAAAGGGCAGGCTGCAGCATTGGGAGAAACAGAATGAGCGAGTGAGAGAGGGGGAGTGAGCGACCTCAACAGAGCTGTGTCGGAACTGCTGGGGATTTCTTTGTGGGCAGAAAAAGGTGCCAATGCAAGCAGGAGCCCAGTACAAAACGGCAGCCTGCAGCATCGGGAGAAATAGAATGAACAAGTGAGAGAGGAGGAGAAGCGAGCTTAGTGGAGCTCTGCTGGAACTTTACAGTTTCCCACCCTCCTGTCCAGGGTCTTTGTGGTCCTATATTACAGCAGGGTCTCTGGAGTCAAGACAAAGCAATGATTGGATACTTTAGGATTGCTGTAATAATACACATTTATTTGTTCTGCTTATTTCTCTAACTGAGCTGAGTAATACTTGGAGTGCAATAAGGTTTCTAACTGGGCTAAGTGAAACTATATGAAAACTGAGAACAAAAAGTATGGTAGCTGAGGGGTGAAAAACGGACAAGGAGGCTTTAGGGCTGCTACACTAAATGTGGTTGCCCCTTAGGGTCAACCTAAATTATCTAGGGGATTCCAAAAGAAAAGGGGGCACAGCGGGGTTGGTGAGGGGAAGGCTAGGCAAGTCAAAGGCAGGTCAGATCAGGGGCGGGTAGGAGGAAAGAAAGGGGGGAACAAAGGGAGGGTTCAGGTAAGGAGGGGAGGGGCATGATGTCATACCTTGATATGACCAATATGACTAGGCAGGTAGGCTAGGTGAGAATTGGCCAGAAGGAAAAGGGAAGGGGGTCTTGAGGGTATTTAGGAGCCAGTAGAGGAAGAGGTCTCCCTCTTTTGCTGGGTTTTCAAGATTAACAGAGCTCAGCACTTTGACTGGCAATTCAACTACTTGAGGTAAAGTCTTATAGGTGGGATAGGCCTGGCCAAATGGGAGCAGCCTGAGCAGTAACTAGGCAAGGGAGTTAACTTTCAGTGTGCTAGTGGCAGGCCTTTTGAGCTGGGATTTTGCCTTGAGGTGTTTATAGTCAGCACATAACCTGCAATTAAGGAAACAGTTCAATTTGGTTAACAATTGCAGGAATTAGAGCAAGTAGCAGAGGAACTTTAGAGCCATGTGAGGCAAGATCTGTTAATGGGTAGAAATACAATGTTAGCAGGCTTGGCAAGAAAAATTATTATATATATATATATATATAATCAGTAAATAGAGAATCAGCAGATGCATTTTTAGGCAATTTAGAAAGTAATAGTACCGCTGGGGGAAAGTGTCTTTGGCTTCTGTTCTTCCTTTTTGTATTGTCTACATAGAGGATTGTTTTTGCAAAGAAACTGTGACAATATGACAAATGTAGAGAGGTAGTTTAATAACCTTTTACTAGGTTCCCTCATGAATTAGATGCTGAGGGAGCGTTTTGGGAGGTATTTATATAGGAGTTGTTCTAAATAACCGAGTATATAACAGTTATAGGACACTGCTGCCCTGTTTGTATTTCACCTAAGTGAGGAATTAAGGATCGGGTTTGAGGTAAGGTATAATGGGGAAAAGTAGGCCTGGCCACATGGCCGGGAGTTTGGGCATGGGGGCCTAGCAAGCCCACATGGGCCAGAAGGCAGCAGCGGGGGTGAGTAAAATAGTTATTGAGGGAAGCCACTTATGACCAAACCTGTGGTGGAGATGCATTAATAACAGAAATACAAAAAAAATGGTTCTAATTTAAGTATAATGGCTGTTGATATTGGTAGCCAGAATACTGGAGAGGCAAAATACAGATTTGGAATTTGGGACCACATTGGGGGATAGGAGCATTGTGGCAAGTAAGGCAGAGTTACCAAAGCGGGGATTCAGCTCCAGTTGAGTGGGATCCCAAGTGGGGTAAAAAGCATGGGGAAAATGGGAGTTTATTCCATCTTATGTAAACAGTAAAACAAATGTACCTGAGATGCAGTTGGATCGCGAAGGGTCCCAGGAGTCAAGGGTTGGATAGGATTGCACACAAGGAAAACAGGGGCCCAGGATTCTCCTCTGGAGACACACGCTGCCAGTCTTCGGGCCACTGCTGTTGTGTCAGCGGCTTCAGGGACTGTAGTGCCCATGTGGTGGTGTTGAGCATGATTCCTGCAGTGGCATTGTTGCAACAGAACGTTGCAAATGTGGTTAAAGGGCAAGTTTCAGCATAGGTAATGGTAATTAAAAATGCATCTATGGATTACTTGTCTCCTTCTCTCTTGCCCTTTATCTATATTTATAGAAAAAATTTTCTGTTTGAGAATTTTGTGGGAAAGGGCAATGAACCAGGGTAGGGAGCAGCGTGTAAAAAAAAAAAAAAAAATCTCGGGGGGATTAGAGGCAATTCCCAGCTAGAAAGGTGACGGAGACTGGCCCAAAGACGTGAGGCCATCACCGGAGAAGGGGACCAAAAAGGGGGTGTAAGGTCTGCAGAGAGTGAGCAAAAACTGTGGGGGTATATACTGGGTTATTTCAACGCTAGACAAGGGATAACTTTGTTGTATTCCCCTTTAAGTATTTAATTATCCAGGATGGCAGAAGTCACAAGCATGCAGATGATGGCGCAGGCAGCAAAAATGATGAAGAAGGTGATGGAGATGCTGGATATGGCAAGGAAGAAGGAAGCAGAAGAGGGGGCAGAGAGTGCAAGGAGCAAAAAAGGTCAAGAAAAAAGCCTGATGGAGACCTGGACACAGATGAGGGAGCAAGTGGTAAGGATACAGGGGAACAGACCCCAGAGGGGGTTTGACTGACTATCTAGCAGGTTTGCTGGGGGACTTGGGAGAGAAGGGCTTAGAGCAAATGGAAAAGACATTGCAGGAAATTAAGGCTGCAGGGGTAGAAGGGAATACTAAAAGTAGAGAACTAGAGTGGGTAACAAGGGGATACCAGGCATGACAATGGGGGATCACGTCCCCCTAACGATAAAAGAAAAGATATAGAAAGGGGAGTACACGGATTTGTTTGCACTAGTGGATAAGGAGTTGGTGAAGAGGTATGCGCAGAAAGAGATTGTAGGAAAATCTGAGATGGCAGTGGCTTTGGCATTTGCTGGAAACAAGGTAGAGGAGACAAGTTACAAGGGGAAGAGTATAGAGGTCTGGCAGGCAGGGTTCTTGATATTCAGTGCCATCATGGTGGAGAAAAAAAACAGACCTGGCCATCCCGCTGCTTATGTATGCCACCACTATAAAAGATGCCTTCAAGGCTAGGATGGGGATAGGTTGGCTAAAGTATGATGAGACCTTCCGGCAGAGACTGGCAGCCAGAGGGGATCTGAGGTGGGGTTTGACCCATTCTGAACTATGGGTAAGGAGCCTAGCAGGTTTTAGAGGAACAGAAAAAGGGAATAGACAAGGAGGAGGCGGGCTGCAAGAAAAAACGTGTTGGGGTTTCAGCACGGCATCATGCTCCTGGAGTAATTGCAAATTCAGGCACATTTGTTCAAAATGTGCATGTCAGCACCCGGCAACCTGGTGCAGAGCAATGGGGGACAGAAAGAACAGGTAATGGGAAAATGGGCAGCCATTTCGAGGGGGAAGGGGGATACCAATTGGGCAGAGGAAGGGGATTTCAAGGAAGAGGGGGGTTTTGGAATGGAGGTATGGGGAACCATTGAGAGGGTAGGAGATATTGGGGTGGAGATTTTAGGCTGGCCAGAATGCCAGTCAGGGTAGGGGTGCTAAAAGAATAGATGAAAGGATACCCAGAGGAGAAGGGAGGACAGATGTTAGTGGAAGGCTTCAAAAAGGGATTTAGTTTAGAATATCAAGAGGAGAGGGAAGGCACAAGAGCCAAAAACTTGTCATCCATTAAGGGGAGGGAGGACATAGCTTTCAGAAAAATAAGGAAAGAAATAGAAGCAAGGAGGATGGAGGGCCATTCTAGACACCCTCATTACCCAACCTGCGGGTTTCCCCATTGGACCTAGTGCCCAAGAAGCAACAAGGGGAATTTAGGCTAATTCATCACCTGTCTTACCCAGAAGGGACCTTGGTTAATGACCTTATACCAGACGAGAGTAGCACAGTTTCGTATGTAACCCTGGATCAAGCAGTGGAGTTGATCAAAGCAAAGGGGGGGGCCTGGCTAGCAAAGACCAATACAGAGTCGGCTTTCCAGCTACTACCAGTCCGGAAGGAGGATTGGGACCTGTTGGGATTCTGCTTCCAAGGGTCCTTCTACTTTGACAAGGCAATGCCCATGGGCTGTTCCACAGCCTGTGCCAAGTTTGAGGCATTCAGCTCCTGGATTCAATGGGTGTTTGGGAACAGATATGGGCACAAGGCAATGGTGCACTGTTTGGATGATAGGGGGTATGAGGAAGAGGTAAGAACAATGCTTGTGGACTTTGAGGAGATGTACGAGCAGTTAGGGGTGCCTTTGGCTGGAGATAAAACAGAAGGCCCAGCCAGGAAGCTGGAATTCCTGGGGATTGAGATTGATGTAGATGAGCAAGTCTTCAGATTACCACAACAGAAAGTGGCCAGGTTCAGGGCTTTGCTACAAGAGGTAAAATGTAGGAGGAGAGTTCCCCTGAGGCAGGTTCAGCAGCTGTTGGGACACTTGAACTTTGCATGCCGGGCAGTCACACCAGGGAGGGTGTTCACCAAGAGGTTAGCCAGGGCAACAGTGGGCAAAAAATATCCACACCATTGGGTAGATGTATCACGAGGGATTAGACAAGATGTGGAAGTGTGGGAACAATTCTTAAAGGAATACAACAGCGTTACATTCTGGCAAAAAGAGTGGCTAGAAAATAACGATCTGGATCTATATACAGATGCATCCGGGGCTATTGGCTTGGGGGCTTATTTCTGAGGGAGATGGATAGCGGAAGTGTGGCCGGATTCTTGGAAAGAGAAGGGGCTGCTAAAGGACATAACTATACTAGAGATTTTCCCAATATGGGTGGCGATGTTGACATGGGGAGAATTCTAAGGAATAGGAAAATAATGTTTTGATGTGATAACAGAGCCATAGTAGAGGTTATCAACAGGCAGGGAGGGCCATTCAGAGATGGTGAACAGGGTCCTGAGACAGTGTTGAGGGATTACAACTAAACATGTTGTTTAAAGCCAAGCACATAGAGGAGGTAAAACATGACATAGCTGACAGTCTTTCCTGTTTATAACTGGAAAGATTCAGGTCCTTGGAGTCACAAGTGGCTGCAAAGAGAACACTGGTGGCAGAAAAAGTATGAGAAATTGGCTGGAAGGAGCCCGACTGTTATACAGGAGCTTCTGGTCCACCAACACGCTGAAGGCATACAAAGGGGCATGGGGGGGCCTTCCAGGAGTTCTGAAAACAGGAAGGGTTCAAGGTAAGTGAGCCAGTTTCACAGGACCAGGTAACAAAGTACATAGTGAAGAAGTGGAAGGCAGGAATGGCTAGCAGCACAATGGGGGTGCAGCTGGCAGGGATAGGATGGGCATGTAGCGGCACAATGGGGGTGCAGCTGGCGGGGATAGGATGGGCATGCAGCACAAAAGGTTGGGGCGAGTCGAATAAGTTTAAGGTGGTGTGGCGCATGTTGATGGGGTGTCAACGGCAAAAAGGAGGGAAGGTAGACATAAAAATACCTATTGCTGGGGACAAACTTGAAGGGCTAGTGAAAGCCTTGGTAGAGATTTGTACCACACCCTTCAAAGCCGTGTTAGTCAGGGCCATTTTCACGGTTATGGCAGGAGGCACCTTCAGGGTCACCGAGGTAGTAGCGGCCAACAAAATAGATGCAGTAGGAGGATTGTGGGAAGAAGAAGTACACTGGGAACAAGAGAAGATCACAATTTGACTGAGACGTTCAAAAACAGACCAGATAGGAAGGGGGCAGAGATTGTATTAGACAAGCATGAGAGTGAGAAAACACGCCCAATAACGGCGCTATGGAAGTACAAGGTGAAGAGACAGGGAAAAAGCAGGCAGTTCTTTACACATATAGACAGAAAACCGGTGACATGTTTCCAGCTAACAGGTGTGTTGAACAAGGGGATGGCGAACACGCAAAATTATTCTTCTCATTCATTTAGAATAGGAGCCGCATCCACACTAGCAGGAAAAGGTGGGTCCGAAGAAGAAATCAAGAAAGCAGGCAGGTGGAGGTCAAACTGCTGTAAGACATGTGTGAGAAAAATAGTCTAATATCCACACTTGCTTTTCACAGGTCGGGGAAGATGCAAACGGGTGTGGCTACTAGGGCACTCTTACATTTACTGGGCAGAGAGGTGGGCTGCCAATCGTCAAGGAGGGAGACAGCTAGGACAAGATCCTGACAGAGAGATGGTCCACTGAAAGGGGTAAGGGGAATGAGGAGGGCACAGATTATGCAAACCTTAGAAGATCTGAAACAGAAATGGCTGAAACCGGACCTGTTAATGTTGCACTTGGGAGGTAATGATTTTGGGGAACGTACATGGGGTTTGCTGTGCAAGGAGATGATAAGGAATATGGGGACAATTCAACAGTGGTGGCCACAGGCAAGGATAGCCTGGTCAGAGTTGGTGCCCAGGATGGTGTGGCAGCAGGCCAGGGATATAAAAGGGGGTGGAATGGGCTAGGAAGAGAATTAACAGGAAGGTGGTGGCTTGGCAAAAGGGGAGGGGGGAGTGTACATAGAACATAAAGGAGTATCCTATCCTAATCCAGGAACGTACAGACAAGATGGGGTGCACCTTTCAACAGTAGGGATGGCAACATATATATTGCAATTGGAGGATAGCATAGAGAAGTGGGAAGAAGAGGTGAGGGGAGGCCCATCATTCCATCGCATAAGCTGGAGATGGGCTAGTGGAGGAAATTTTCAGAAAATTAAAAATTAAAATGGGGGGCGCCAAGTAGAAACCATGGGCTGGGCTCAGACGCACGGACATGGGGGCAAGCAAAAAGGACGAGGTAGGAAGGGTTTAATATGAGGCACAGTTGCCATCGGCAGCTGGAAAAGGGAGGGCAGCAGGGGGAATAGGAGAAGGGGTATTGGGCGTCCAAACGTCCAGACCCCAAGAAGATTATGGACAACAAAAAGAGGAGGACCACAAGAGGAAGAAGACCAAGAGGTATCAGGCTTTAAAGCGTCTGGACCCCGAGAAGACAACGGAAAAAGGGACAGTTTGAAACATGTGATTTGGGAGATCCATCAGGCTTATCACTTGGTGGGGTGCCGCTCTCTAGCTCTCGACAGGTGCAAAATCTGGGCGTTATTTTTGACGACGGTTTGACCCTGAAATCCCAGGTGTCAGCTGTTGTCAAAACCTCTCTTTATCATCTGAGGAATATCGCCCGGGTGAAACATCTGATTCCCCAGGAGGACCTTCCGACCTTGGTTCACGCCTTTGTTACAACCTGTTTGGACTACTGTAATTCCCTATATCTAGGGCTCCCAGGGATTGATATCCGCCACCTGCAGCTAGTGCAGAACGCTGCAGCCAGGCTTTTGACTGGGACTTCAAGAACCAGTCATATTACGCCTGTGCTTCGCGAACTGCATTGGCTGCCTGTGCGGTGGCGTATCACCTTTAAGGTTGGTTTACTAACCTTTAAAGCCCTACGATCAGGACCCAGTTACCTGAAAGATCTTCTGATTCCCTATACCCCTCGCCCCTCCACTCCGCCAATGAGGATTGCTAGAGATTCCCAAGGTTCGTTTGAAGTTATCAGGATCTCGTGCTTTTGCCTGATTCAGCTTCTACCTATGGAATTTCTACCTCATTGGTTGAGAGAATGCCCGACCGTCGATAGTTTTAAAACTGCTTTAAAACTTATCTTTTTAACTTGGCTTTTTTTTTATAGTTTGATTGCTTAATGTCGATTTCGGTTTTATTATTATGTACAGCGCCTTGATTTTGAAAGGCGCTTTATAAATAAATACGAATTGAATTGAATTGAATTGAATTTGAAATATGTAAATCTTTGAAAGATGGAATGGATAGTTTTGGAAATGAAGGACTGTTGAAAATGTAAGAAAAGTAAAATGCAATCATTGTAAGACATGTTTAATAAATCAAATTGCCAGTCGAGCGCCCACAAAAAGTTGTTGTGCCTCTTGTTTCTGGGGGATCTCCATCTGACAAATCACGATTGCCCCTAAGGGGCAACCTAAGTTGTCAAGGGGGATCCCAAAAGAAAAGGGGGCATGGGGGGGTGGGGGAGGGGAAGGCTAGGCAAGTCAAAGGCAGGTCAGATCAGGGGATGGGGGAGGGTAGGAGGAATAAAGTGGGGAAAGGGAGGGCTCAGGTAAGGAGGGGAGGGCGTGATGTCATAGCTTGATATGACCAATATGACTAGGCAGGTAGGCCAGGTGAGGATTGGCCAAAGGAAAAGGGAAGGGGGTGTTGGGAGCCAGCAGAGGAAGGGGTCTCCCTCTTTGCTGGGTTTTCAAGATTAACACCCACCCACCCACCCTGATATTGGCAGAAGAGGGGTGACAGGAGGATTGGGGTGTGAGAGGAGAGAACAATGGGTCACTGACTATAGGGTGACGGAGACGGGGAGTGAGCCCTGCAAAGAAAATGTGGTCTATGCAGGGTTTTATTTAACTCTAAAAATTGATTAGCGTTTTGCTCATAAAAGTTCTAAAACATTATGAAATTGCATAGCACTTGCCTCACTGTGTTTAACAAACAAAACACTTCTAGAAAACCTATATAAATGCTTTCTGTACAGTTAGTATTGTCCCAAGAAAAAAACTGCTAATCAATTATTTAAAACCCTGTCTATGGGTTGGCGAAGGAAGCCAACAGGGAGAGAGGCAAAGCACGAAGGAGGCAACAATTGGGTCGTCAGAAGGGGTGACAAGGGAAGGGGAGAGAGTCCCGATGGAAGCGGTTTGGCAAAAAGGGCCCAACAGGCTTAGATGCCTGGGCAAGCAGGGCTTGCGGGGGGGGGCAGGAGTGCCTAAAAGGAGGCAATGGATGGTCATGGGTTGCCAGGAGAAGGCAACAAAAAAAATGGGAAAGAAAAAAGGGACAAAAACTTAGAGAACAACTGACTGAAGGGGCAGAAAGAAAAGAAAGCTGCGGAGAAGGGCGGCCAAAAAGGAGGAAAAGGACAGAGAGCCTGAAGTGAAAACAATCAGGACATTTTCTAGAAAATAAAAAATTAAAATGGGAAATGATAGAAACCATGGGCGGGCTGAGGCAGCCCAGACAGAGGCAAGCAAAAGGATGCGAGGTAGGAAGGGGTTATTTATGAGGTACAGCTGCCATCGGCAGCTGGAAAAGGAAGGGCAGCAAGGGGAATAGGAGAAGGGGTATTGGGTTTCCAAAGTCCAGACCCCAAGAAGATTATGGACAACAAAAAGATGAGGACCACAAGAGGAAGAGGACCAAGGGGTATCAGGCTTTAAAGTGTCTGGACCCCAAGAAGACAACGAGAAAAGGGACAGTTTGAAACATGTGATTTGAAATATGTAAATCTTTGAAAGACGGAATGTGAAATGGATAGTTTGGGAAATTAAGGACTGTTGAAAATGTAAGAAAAGTAAAATGCAATCATTGTAAGACATGTTTAATAAATCAAATTGCCAGTCGAGCGCCCACAAAAAGTTGTTGTGCCTCTTTTTTCTGGGGGATCTCCATCTGACAATACAGTATCTAACGGATAAGATTTGAGACTGAATTACCCTGGTTGGCAAGGGGTCAGTAGGGAACTAGTGTGGGGGACAGGAATTTGACTAAATAGGGGCCTAACAGTTGTAGTAGGGTACAGAACCTGAAAGTAAGAGCCCATAACATAAGATGGGGGGCCAAAATGGGGCAGATGCCACGTGTCAATAGGGCGGGTATCTTTGGAAGGGTGAAGGGGTGTACAGGGTGTGGGTGTGCCATGATCCTGGACTGGGCTTGGAGGATGGGGGTGTATGGTCTGTAGATGACTGGCTAGTTTGAGGAAGGAACTGTGGAGGTTAGGGAGGAGTGTAAGTGGCAGGGCAGATGAGTATGATAGGCATCCTGAGGGGGGGATACGGGTTGGCAAAGTGGGATGAAGGAAGAATAACTAGGGGCTGAAACTGACCCTAGTATCAGAGGCACTAGCAGAAAAGAGAGGAGAAGGGAGGGGATGCCTGAGGCAAGGGTGAGGGACCTCCTGATGGGGGAGGAAGAGATGACGAGGAGTACCAAGGGAGAGAGCAGATGGCTGCGGGTAGGGAGGGACCAGGGCTGGCACGGAGGGGAACATGTAGGAAGGGGGAACCGATAGGGGAAGAGATGTAAGACTGGTATCGATTACAAATGGATTTGAACCTCTGCTATGGGACAGAGAGGGGAAGCAGGAACATACTGAAGGGGGGAGGACAAGCGGGGCATGAGAGGGATGGCAACAGGTAGGGGAAGAGATAGCGAGGACAGAAGGGTAGAAGTGGGCTAGTAAGGAAGGAGGGGTGGTGACTGAAGGAGAGAAGACTACGGGAAGGGGAAGGATGGGAGGGGCATCACTGTGGGGGAGAAGGGAATATGGGCTCTAACTCAACAACAGCGGGGATAGGAGAGGGATTGGAAATCAGCAGGGGAGGAGGGGAGGTCAACATGGGAAGCCCAGTAGGAAGTAGTCAGGCTTTGAAGGGGTTCAAGGGGGATGGGAGGAATACGGCAGAGAAAAGGGGTGAGGCAGAAGTAGGGAGTACAGATACAGAAGTCACAGAGGGTGCAGTTGGCGAGGGTAAGGGACAGGGAAGAATGAATACTGGGGTGGTGGATGGGGCATTAGAAGGGAAAGGAAGTAAGGCTTGGGGGGGTTACTCGTCCTGGGGGATTCTATACTGAAATGGGTGAGATGGGGTGGAAAGGGGGAAGGCACAGACATATTTGGGTTGAAGCTGTCCACAGGTTTACTGCAGGAGGGGCAGGGCAGGCACTGCTCAAGCGTGCACCAAGGGGGAGGAATAAACCTCATTTACTGTTGCATGTGAGTACAAACGACTTGGTGGGGGACACTGTGAAAGTGGTGAGGGGGAGGTTTGAGTACTTGGGCAGGCAGTGTGATGGGGTGGGAAAGTCAGTGGCATTCTTGGAGATACTGCCAGTACAATGTGCAAGTATGGAGAGGAAGGGTAGGCTTGAGGAGTTTGAGTGGCTGAGGGATTGGTGCCACACGACACATTATAGGTTAGTGACTAACTGGGGTAGGGTCAGGGGGAATAGTGACTTGTACACGGGGCAGGGGGTACACTGGAGCAGGAAGAGGAGGGGCCTATTAAAGGCAGCATTGCTGCTGGGCCACTGGCACTGAGGGTTGAGGCACTGGACGCCACACCTCGCGCCACGCTGGTGACCCAGTTTCAGATGCAAGCCTGGCCTGCCAGGGGTTGGCAGGGAAGGGATAGGATTGAACATCCAAAGGACTGCTCTCCTATCTGGAGGCAGGATCCAGGGACCCATCGCTCTGTAGTGGCCTCTGGTGATGACTACGGGCGCTACTACAGCGGTGTAGTAAAGGGTGGCAGATGTTGGCATGCTGTGCCTAAGTGTTATTGCACGGTCGCACTCCCCAAAAGGGAGAAAAGTGGAAAATGTGCTATGGTCAGGCAGCATGAGCTTCTGATCCCCCCACCCACCTGAATGGCACCTCTTCAACCGGATCCTGCTCTGGTGGGTCAACCTGGGAAGCTCCTCACCACCCCACCATGGGGGTAATCTGTAGAGGTGAGCAGGTTGGCCTGATGTCGAGGGCAGTGCTAGGGGGATCGGTCGGGATGATCAAGTCGACTGTAGCCCAGTAAATAAATATGTTTAAAAAAAGGGGGAGGGGCAGGATTTGAAGGGTGTATCTCTACTAAGATGGATTTAAACAAATGGCAGTGGGTGGGATGGCCAAAAGACTGAAGTTGGTAGAAAGGTCCAGACAGGGGAGCCTGATGAGCTCACCACCCTAGATATAGGTAAAGGCAGAGGCATAGTAACCCGGGGGGGGCGGGCAGAGTGGTCTGAGTGTAATACAGAAGGCACCACCACCCAGTAAGAATAAGGAGGAGAAAGGGTGCGGACTACTGGGAGCACGGACACAGGCCAAGGAGGAGAAGAGTGAGGAGAATGAGGGGTACGGGTGGAAGGTGGTCTCACTACATGGATAGAGAACTGGTTACAGGGGAAGGTGCAGAGGGTGGTGATGGTGGTGGTGGGATAGCTCTTGGCACCCACAACAGTAACAAGTAGGTGCCACAGGGCTCAGTGCTTAGCCCAATGCTATTTGGGCTCTTTATCTCTGATATAGCACACAGAGTGGGGAGCAGGGTTAGTCTGTTCGCACATTATACCAAATAAAAAGCAAATAGTTATAGTAGCAGAGCCCCCCCCATACACATATACACTCCCCGAAAAGCTGCTTAAAAGCCTGCAATTCATTCAAATCAGTTCCATTTTCTTACTTACTTGGGTTCAGTGCCAACAAGTGTAAAAGCATGTACCTAGGGCATAGAAACCCCAATGCTGGGTGTAGGATGGGGGAAGGATCAGAGACTCACTAGACATGAAAAGGTCCTTGAGGTTATTATATCAGAGGACCTCAAGATGGCAGTACAGTGTGACAAGGCTATGGGCAGGACAAATTGGATTCTGGGGCGCATAAGGAGTGGCATGTCCAGTAGGAGGAGGAGGGATGTTGTGATACCATTGTTTCACTCCCTGGTATACCCCCAGCTAGAGTACTATGTCCAGCTTTAAAATCCACACTTCAGAAGGACATAAGATGGAGGTTTAACAGAGGAGGGCAACTAAAATGGTTCAGAATTTTCTCAGGAATTCCTACAAGGACAGCCTGAAGAATCTCAACATGTACACTCTGGAAGAGAAGAGGGCGAGAGGTGACCTGATCAAGACCTACAAAGTACCTCACAGGGATAAAGAGGGTACAGTTGGGGAGTTTCCTTCAAATGAGGATGAGTACCCAAACCAAGGGATATACAGTGAAGATGGGGGGGGGCATTCAGGATAGATGTGAAGAAATATTTCTTTACTGAAAGGGTGGTAGATGCCTTAAACAGACTGCCAGAAGAAGTGGTGGAAGCGAAAATGGTAGGGGACATGAAGCATGCATGGGATAAACATAGAAGTATATTACAAAAAGGGGAAGGAGGGGGTCAACGGAGATCAATAGGGCTATGGAAGTGGAGTAGGTTCAAGTTCATTGCAGGAAAAATCCATTAAGCAAGCTCATTCACAAGGAGGTCCTGATGGACACGGGCAGAATAAGACATGCAGTAACATATACAGGCAGGAGTTACAAGTAGGTAGAGAACACTTGGGCAGACTGGGTAGGCTGTGCGTTCCTTTTCTGCTGACAAATACTATGTTTCCATGGCATAATGTGTTAATTCAGGTGCAGTGTTTATTCAAAGTTGGGCCTACCATACATCCAGATGTAAGGTACAGTAAATTACTGAATTAGATGCAGCCCACTTACAGTGCAATAAACAGAACCCCAGTGCTTCAAGAAGCCTTTACTCTTCATAAGGCTGCTTAAAGAGCTGGGGTTCAAGCCCAGCCCTGTGGCGTTGAGGGTTGAGGCGCTGGATGCCACACCTCGCGCCATGCCGGTGACCCGAGTTCGGGAACGAGCTCAGGGGTCGGCAGGGGAGCGACTGGATTGCGTGCCCGCAGGGCTGCTCTCTAGTCCCGGGGGAGGGTGTTGGGTAGCTCAGCACTCCGGCAGCCCCTGGTGGAGACAGGGGGCACCACAGTAGCATGAGTTGCATGTAGCAGTAGCGTGCCTGATGCTGGCAGGGTTGCCATGCGCCAAGCATCAGGAATGTGCACACGCTGGGGAGGGGGCCGGAACAGAACACAGGAAAACCCTGGCTTGTGGGGCAGGTGACGGCACTGGTTCCCCATGCCTTCTGCTGGGTTCCGCCTCAGATGGCCTTCCAATATCCTCCCCCTGGTACCTACCTGCAGTTAGAGTCTGTGTCGCAAGGAGCTCAAGAGGTGTAGGCTACCATCCTTGGGTGGGTTAAACCTGGGGTGCCAGCTGCAGGTGGGGGAGAGAGGAGGTACAGTCCAGAGGGGGCCTCAGGCAGGCAGGACAAGGACCAGTTGCCTGAGAGAGATCCTCATGAACCATGACTGGAGCGAAAGAAGATTGGGAAAAAAAAGAGCTGGGGTTCTATTTGCAGTGTCCATATCAGTATGCTTATCTTAAAATCGACACCGCATCTGAATGAGTACTTGATTTTTACTCACTCCATTTCTTCCCCACTTTGAAAACCTGCTTGTCCTGAGTTAGTTTTGGGCTGACAGCGCCTCGCTTGTGTTGGAAGATGACCAATAAGTGGCACTGAAAGACTACAGATTTCACAGCCTGTGAAGGCAGCTGCTCACGGACAGACATAAGGCAATTCTACTGGGGGTAAGAGGAAGTAAGCCGTTGATTAAGTAGAATCTGCAGCTTATCCATCAGGTAGGGAAATGGGCAGACTAGGTGGGCCAAGCAGTCCTTATCTGCCTTCAAATTCTATGTTTCTTACCCTCCACCTTGGCAAGAAGAAGGCTGCAGCTGTAGCCACTGATGACTGTTCAGGTGTGGCGATAGGGGGACCAAAGGGGGCAGAACTAAGGAGATAAAATCATAATGAAAATTGTGAGACCTTCACCAGCTGTCCAAAATGATTACCAGTAAAAGAACACTCTATGAAGTATTTCGGATGGCAACACAAGCTAGTGAGCCGTCTGTCTGCCATCTGACACCAAGCATCAGCCAGCATAAAATTGCCTAAAGAAGGCAGTGTAGTCATGTGGTTACTGAAATACTGGAGATTTCAGATTTATAAGGACAAAAGAATATCACACAGAAGCTGGCACATATCCCTATAGCAGCTGTCTCCTGCTTCTCAGTACTTATATTTATACCCTTGAGGTACTTGACTGTTTCTATCATATCCCCTCTTTCCTTCCTGTCTTCCACTGAGTACATATTGAGGTCCCTTAATTTCTCCTCATAAGTCTTGTGTTGCGAGCTCTGTACCATCTCATTCGCCCTTCTCTGGACCATCTCCAGTCTGTTACTATCCTTATGAAGGTGCACCCTCCAGAAATGCACACAGTACTCCATGTGAAGCATGACCTTGGTTTTATATAATGGCATCACTACCTCTCTCCTTATGCTGGTGATACCCTTGCCTATGCACCCCAGCATGTCACTGCCCCTCCCAGCTGCCTTACCACTTTGACATTTTCAGGTATTTTATTTATTTATTTATTAAATTCTTGGATTACAAATACCTTTCAGCAGAAACTGCTCATTTACAAAGGTTCCACGTCAAAGGATGAGGGTCAACATACATACAGAGGTAGTAAAAGAATGCACAATAAACAACTAAAACAACTAAAAGAAAAAATAAAGATACTCCGTTATAACATACTTTGAGATAATATTCATATAACGAGCAGCTTGGGTAGGCAGCTTGCTGCAGTAACAATAAGAGATAGAGGGTACCAAAGGCAGTTAGTATTGCAGGCGTACGACCAGGACAGGAAGTTGGCAGACTAATGGGCCACTGTCCGATGGTGGTGGAAAATGTCTTGTACCAGTGAAGATGCAAAGCAGGAAAGGAGTCACAAGGAAGGCCCGATGCCAGAAGGAATGAGACTGGAAAAGGGCAGGCTGTGAGACACGAGTGAGCTGTGAAGTGTTTAGAGAGATCTCTGTTCAGAGAAGCAGTCACATTGAGTGGTAGAGGTGAGGTAAAGTTTGAGATTCCTTTTGAAGGGTCCAAGTGTAGTAGAGGAAAGTGGTTCTTTATTGAGGGAATTGAACCATTGAGTGGCTCTATAGATAAAGGACCGCTGACCCATGGAGGTACGACATCTGGGAACCTGAAAGTTTAGAGAATGGGCACCACGTGTTTGTTGAGTGCCACTGTAGGTAGTAAGGAGTGTGCTAACACCAGGTGGCATGAGACCGAGGAGAATCTTTTTGGTAAGTAAGCAGGTCTGGTATTGTATTCTGCTGAGTAGGGGTAGCCAGCTGGCCTGTGCATAGAGGTCACAGGTGTGAGTTTGTCGGGCCGCACCCATTAGTAGTCTACAGGCTTTGTTGAGAGAAACTGAGATCCTGTGGAGGGGCACTTGTTGAGGCAGAGCCATAGATGGCAAGGCCATAGTCAATTATAGAGGTTACAGAGCTGTAGATGGCTAGTTTTAGGGCATCCACAGGCATACAGTGCTTATGTTTGTGTAGTAGTCCAATCCGTATATTGGCGGACTTGGCAACGGTGTCAATATGCGGAGTGTAGGAGAGGGTACTATCCAGGGTAATACCAAGGTACTTGAACTCCTTGACATGTTTGAGTGGGTTCCCAGCGTGGTTCTTGATGGTGAGGGACAGAGAGTTGTGCCTGCTCCATCGGTTACAGAAGAACATGGCTTTAGTCTTACTGTGGCTCAGAACAAGTTTATGAGAATTGAACCAGTCTTCAATGCACTTGAAGTCAAGCTGCAGCTGGTATTCAAGGACTGTAATGTCATGGTGGCTGGAAAACAGGACTGCATCATCTGCGTATAGTAATATTTTTTGGTGGCAGGCACTGGAGAGATTGTTGATGAAGAGGGAGAAGAGTAGAGGGCCCAGAATAGACCCTTGGGGGACTCCGGAGCAGACCAGTTTCTCATCCAAAGAGATCCCTGCAATCCTTACACGTTGGATCCGATTATCAAGGTAGCTGGTGAACCATGGAAGGGCATCGCTGAAGATCCCAATGGAGGACAGTTGCTTGAGTAGTAGGGAGTGGTTAACTGTGTCGAATGCCTTGGTAAGGTCTATAAATACTGCCCCTCCACAAATCTCTTTGTCAAGCATAGCATGGATGAAGGTTGTAAATTCCAGTAGTGCAGTGGTGGTGCTGTGCCCTTTTATGAAGCCATGCTGCTCTGGGCACTGTACATTGTACTTATCCAGGAATTCAACTAGTTGGTCAGACACTATTCGCTCCAGTGCTTTAGATAGTAGGAGGAGGAGTGAGATAGGTCTGTAATTGGTGTGCAGTGTCCTATCTCCGCTTTTGTGAACCGGTGCGACAGTGGCTTTCTTCCAGAGAGAGGGGAAATGGGCCAATCTAAGCGAGAGATTGAAGATCTTTGTAAGTGGTTCTAAGATTTCATCGAGGACTTGTGCCAGCAGTTTCAGGTCAAGGGAGTCATCACGTATCCTTGTTTGCCGATGGCCTTTTGAATGTATTTTCTAGCTACTTGTGGTGGGACCTCCTTAAAAAAAACTTTGGGGTTGTATGTTCTAGTTGGGGGATAACTTGGGAGGAGCTGGAGGTGAGGTCGTTGAAAAAATTTGGTGGAAGGACACTGTCCAGATTTGTAAATGCATTATTAAAAGTGCTGGTGATGTTACCTAGGTTGAGTGTAGGAGTACCATGAAGGTTGAGCATAGTGGGTGGTGCTTTAGGATCCTTGCCTGTGAGTTCTTTCATGTTGTTCCAGAATTTGTTTCCCTGGACCCAAGAGTTGGTCAGAGCCTCTTTGTAATAGCTGCGTTTTGCATTCCATATTTTTCGAGTGCAATTATTTCTGGCTGCTCTGTATAATTGTATGTTTACTTGTGTCGGAGTTGCACAAGCACAATGCCAGAGGTGGTCTCTGTGCTTGAACAGAGTCAAAAGGTCAGCAGTAACCCAGGGGTTGGTCTGTCCTTTGACTTTCATCTTTTTCACTGGTGCATAGATGTCACAGGCCTCATTGAAACGTTTGATAAATAGGTCCAGAGCTTTGTTGGTGTCACTGAGGGAGTCATGCACTGCCCAGTTCAGCCTGGTTAGATGGGATTTGAACAGCTGGAGGTGCCCCTGTTTGATAACCCTGGCATAGATAAGCTTGGGAGGGGGCTTGTGGTATTTGTTTGACCAGGAGCAGATGACAGATGAGTGGTCACTTATTGTATCCGGGAGTACAGAAACATTGAAGATGCGTCCAGGGCGGTAAGATAGAATCCAGTCTAGAAGCGTAAGGGAGCCTGTCCTATAGTTACACCTAGTGAGGGCATTGACCAGTTGAGTGAGGGTGATGCACACCATGCTGCATCCTATAGGTATGCCTCAGCTGAAGAGCCAGTTAATGTTAAATCACTCATGATTATGGTTGCAGAATTATGTTGCCGACCCTTAGATATTCCATGATGCTATGGAAGCCAGCAGCCTGGTCTCTTGGGGGTAGGTAAACTGAGATGACAGTGAGTTCCTTGTTATGTGCGCCAAGGAGGATTTTGATTGTGAGGACCTGAGAGGAGTTGCTCAGGCTAGGGGATGGGATGATGTGACCCATAAGGGTATCCTTAAGATAGATGGTGCAGCCCCCGCCCTGTTTAGCAATCCAGTCTTGCCTGAAAATGCAGTAGCCAGGGACAGCAACTGAGGTATCGGGAATTTTAGGGTTTAGCCATGTTTCCACAACTGAGAGGACATCCGGGTTGTGCTGTAGGATTCATGTTTGGAGGGAATCAAGTTTGTTGAGGATGCTGCAGGTGTTGATGGATGCCATGGTGAGTGTCCCTGTCCTTCTACTTGGTGCCACTGCTGGCTGCCCTGGTGGTCCTGGGTTGGGGTGAACATTTCCTGAGAGCAGGAGCAGCATAAGGAGAATTTGTAGGAGAATGGATTTCAGCATCTTGTAGATACCTGGTGGTTTAAGTCATAAGCCAAAAGAGTCATGTGAAATAAGAACCCCCAGGTCACTTTCCTTCTTTGTGACTGTCAGCAACCCCCACCCCCATCCTATACCTTTCCCCAGGGTTTCTGTGTCCCAGGTGCATAATTTTGTTCTTTTCTGAATTAAATTTCAGTTGCCAGTCCTCAGACCATTTCTCAACCTTCCCCAGGTCCCTTCTCATTTTCTCCACCATCTCTGGGATATCCACTGTTTTACAGATCTTGGTATAATTTGCAAACAGGCAGACCTTTCCCTTCAGCCCTTCTGCAATGTCACTAATGAAGACATTGAACAGAACTAGTCCCACGACCAATCCCTGTGGCACCCCACTGGTCACCCCCTCTCCCCAGACTGTGTCCCATTTACCACCACTCTCCGCCTCTTGTCTCTTACCCAGTTTCTAACCCACTTTACCACCCTTTTCCCCCATGCCCAGCCTACTCAGCTAGTTTATCAGCCTCCTATGTGGGACAGTGTCAAAGGCTTTGCTAACATCAAGGTAAGCATTGTTCACTGCCCCACCCTGATTTACTTCCTTTGTCACCCAGTCAAACAGATCAACCAGATTTGTCTGACATGACCTTCCCACTGTTAATCCATGTTGCCTGCAGTCCTGGTCTCCGATGCCTTCTAGATGCCCCGCTATCCTTTCTTTAACCAATGTCTCCATGATCTTCCCCACTTCTGAAGTGAGACTGACTGGCCTATAGTTCCCTGTCTCCTACCTACTGCTGGATTTCTACAGAGGGACCCACATGTACCCCCCTCCAATTCTCTGGTACCACTCCTCAGTTGAATGACATGGGATGAAGTTGGAGGGAGGACGATTCAGAGGAAATGTGAGGAAGAATTTCTTCACAGAATGGGTGGTGGACAAGTGGAACACCCTGCCAGAGAAAGTGGTGGGGGCTGAAACAACCATGGGATTTAAGAATGCATGGGATAGACATAAAGGAATTCTCGAGGTCAGGGGTAAGGGGCAACAGACTTCTTGGAAAACATAAACTGAACTTTACAAGCTCAAATGGGCAGACTGGATGGGCCACAGGCCCTTATCTGCTGACACTGTCTATGTATCTATGAACATGGCTGCCAGAGGTACTGCTATCTACCTTCACAGTTCTTTTAATATCCTTGTGTGTATGCCATCTGGTCCCCTTGCTTTGTTCAAAGTTAACTTACTCACCTTCTGCAGGATTCTTCTGCCTGTGAATGGACTATTGTCCACCTCTTCACACCTTTGCAACTGCTGTGGCTCTTGCCTCTCCCCTCTTCTGTGAATACTGAACAGAAAGACATACTAGATGTATTGGCGGGGGGGCAAGACACTCTATATGGTACTTTCACTTTCAAATTCCTAAACAGCACATATAAGCAATCAACATTCGGCATTGACAAATGCTTGTTATTATTTGATTCTGACAATAGCTTTCAGGGTTTATTAAAAATGTGTGCCACTACTACTTTAAAGGAGTTCTAAAGTAAAAATTTGCAAAACAATATGTTGTGTAAAGTGTTTTGATTTGCAGGTGTACTCCTAGTAAGACCTTCCCTTTATTTACTGAAAGGAATTTTTTTTTAAATGTGCTTACTGCTTTTATGGCCCCCTGGGGATCTCCATAATAACATTTCTAATGGCCTTTCTTGTTCCTACAATGCCTCCTGTCACATGTGACTGTGATGTATGTTCATCTTTTTACTTGTTATAGAAACATAGAAACATAGAATTTGTCGGCAGGTAAGGACCGCTTGGCCCACCCAGTCTGCCCATTTCCCCTACCTAAAGGATAAGCTGCAGATCCTAGTTAATCAGCAGCCTACTTCTTTCTACCCCAACCCCCTAGAATTGCTTTATGGCTGTCCCATGCATGCTTGAATTCAACCACTGTTTTTGACTCCACAACCTCCTCCGGAAGGCCGTTCCATGCATCCACAACTGTATCTGTGAAAAAATACTTCCTTACCTTACCTCTGAGCCGCCCCTCCCTCTATCTTCAATTTGTGCCCGCTTGTTCTTGCACACCTCTTTTTTTTTAAAGATGCTACCCTCTTGGACTTTGTTGATTCCCTTGAGGTACTTGAAAGTTGCTATCCTGTCCCCCCTCTCCCTCCTTTCCTCGAGGCTACACATATTAGGCTCCTTTAGTCTCTCTTCATATGTCTTCTGGTGCAGACCCTACACCATTTAAGTTGCCCTCCTCTGGACAGCTTCCATCTTGTCTATGTCCTTGCAGAGATTGGGTCTCCCAGAACTGCACACAGCACTCCAGATGTGGTCTCACCAGCTGTCTGTACAGAGGAATAAAAACTTCCTGTTTTCTACTGGTGATGCCTCTCCCTATGCATCCCAGTATCCCCCCAGCCCTCCTTCCTGCCCTCTCACATCGCTTGCCCACATTTAAGACATCTGATATGACTACCCCTAGGTCCCTTTCCATTTTTGTTGTTGTTTGTATCTCACCCCCATTGTGTACTCTTCCCCTGGGTTTTTTGTTTCCCAGGTGCATTACCTTGCACTTCTTAACATTAAATCTAAGCTGCCATACATGTGACCATTTCTCTAATCTTGTCAAGTCCCTTCTCATGCTTTCCACCCCACCTTGTGCATCAACTCTACATAGAAACATAGATTTTGACGGCAGATAAGGACTGCTTGGCCAAAGCCAGTCTGCCCATTTCCCTACCTAATGGATAAGCTGCAGATCCTAGTTAACCAGCAGCCTACTTCTTCCTACCCCAACCCCTAGAATTGCCTTATGACTGACCCATGCATGCTTGAATTACACCACTGATTTTGACTCCACAACCTCCTCCAGAAGGCCGTTCCATGCATCCACAACCCTCTCTGTGAAAAAATACTTCCTTAAATTACCTCTGAGCCGCCCCCCTTCTATCTTCAAATTGTTCCCCCTTGTTTTTGCACACCTCTTTTTTTGAAAGATGCTACCCTCTTGGACTTTGTTGATTCCCTTGAGATACTTAAAAGTTTTTATCATGTCACCCCTCTCCCTCCTTTCCTCGAGGCTATACATATTCAGCTCCTTAAGTCTCTCTTCATATGTCTTCCAGTGCAGACCCTGCACCATTTTAGTTGCCCTCCTCTGGACAGCCTCCATTCTATCTATGTCCTTGCGGAGATTGAGTCTCCAGAACTGCACGCAGTACTCCAGATGGGGTCTCACCAACTGTCTGTACAGAGGGATAATAAATAACTTCCTGTTTTCTACTGGTGATGCCTCTCCCTATGCATCCCAGTATCCCCCCAGCCCTCTTTGCTGCCCTCTCACATTGCTTGCCCACCTTTAGGTCATCTGATATGACTACCCCCAGGTCCCTTTCCATTTTTGTTGTTGTTAGTATCTCACCCCCCATTGTGTACTCTTCCCCTGGGTTTCTGTTTCCCAGGTGCATTACCTTGCACTTCTTAGCATTGAATCTAAGCTGCCATACATTTGACCATTCCTCTAACCTTGCCAAGTCCCTTCTCATCCTTTCCACCCCACCTTGTGCATCAACTCTGTTGCAGATCTTTGTGCCATCTGCAAAGAGACATGCCTCCTTCCAGTCCCTCTGCAATGTCACTTATAAAGACATTGAAGAGGACCGAATCTAATACTGAACCCATGCGGCACCCAGTAACCCCCCTTTCTTCAGAGTGGACTCCATTTACTATTACTCTCTGTGTCCTATTCTCCAGCCAATTCTTTACCCAGGCTATCATCGTGGGACCCACTCCCAGGCTGGCTAACTTGTATATTAATCTTGTGTGTGGGACTGTGTCAAATACCTTGCTAAAGTCTAAGTAGGCCATGTCCACAGCCCCTCCCTGATCTACTACTTTGGTCACCCAGTCAAAGAAATCTATCAGATTTGTCTGGCATAACCTTCTCGCTGTGAATCCATGCTGCCTTGGGTCCTGAGCCCTCTGGCCTCTAGATACTCAACAATTATTTCCTTCAAGTGATTCCATCATTTCCCTACCACTGAGGTTAAACTAACAGGTCTGTAGTTTTCTGCTTCTGCCTTGCTCCACTTTTGTGAAGGAATCACATCTGCCCTTCTCCAGTCCTTGGGTACCACCCCATCCTCCCAAGATTTGTTAAGAGGGTAGTCAGTGGTGTCACTAGTTCTACCCTTAGTTCTTTTAAATTCTGGGATGAATCCCATCAGGCCCCATTGCTTTGTCCACCTTCAGTTTTAAGAGTTCTTTCAGAACCCTTTCTTCTGTAAATGGGCTGGTATCAACTTCTGTATCAGAGTGTTTCTACTGTTTGTTTTAGGTACCTTCCCCACTTCCTTTGTAAATACTGAGCAAAAATATTTGTTTAGTATCTCTGCCTTTTCACAGTCACCCTCTGCCCACCTTCCCTCCTCTTTATTAGGCCTCACTAGCCCTCCCTTGGTCTTCCTTCACTCTCTGATGTACCTATAAAAGGTTTTATCCCCCTTCTTAACTGAGTTGAGTATCTTTTCCTCGGTTTGGGCCTTTGCTGTTCTGACTGCCTTCCCAGCTTCCTTTTGCTTTAACTGATACAGTTCCCTGTCCTACTCCTTCTGTGATTCCTTGTACTTCCTGAATGCTTTCTTTTTCTCTTGAACCTTCACTGCCACTTCCTTTGAGAACCATAGTGGTTTCTTATATCATTTCATTTTGTTAATTTGCTTCACACAAAGGCTTGTTACCTCTGTGATGGCAGTTTTTATTATTCCCCATTGTTCTTCCACCCCTCCTTCCTGCCCATTTGCTAGTGCATTCCTTAGGCACTCACCCATTTTGGCAAAGTCAGCCCTCCTAAAGTCCAGTACTTTTGCCTTTGTATGGCTTGACTCTATTGCTGTGTTTATTGTGAACCATACTGTTCGATGGTCACTAGTTCCCAGATGGCTACCCACTTCTACATCTGTGATCCTCTCTTCATCTCCATTTGAGAGAACCAGGTCTAAGATTGCTCCCTCTCAAGTGGGCTCCAATATAGTTGTCTAAGGCATGCCCCTTGTAGTGCATCTAGAATAACCCCACTCTTTGAAGTGGCTGCTGCAACTGCACTTCAGTTAACATCTGGCATATTCAGATCACCCATCAACAATATCTCCCCTTTTTCTGCCATTCTAAGTATTCTTTCTATCATTTCCTTGTCCATTTCCTCCCCCTGAGAAGGGGGTCTGTATACAAACCCTGTGCGGATTGTGGTGCCATTGCCGGTCTCCAAATTTACCCACAGTGCTTCTTCTCCTCCCTGTTTTCTGTTTTGTTCTGTTGCTTTGATTCCTTCCCTTTTGTAAAGAGCTACTCCACTTCCTCTTTTACCCTCCCTGTCCCTTCTGTAGATGGTGTGTCCTGGTATGTTTATGTCCCAGTCATGGTTTTGTGTGTACCATGTTTCTGTGACTGCCATGATTGTTACTCACATTACGGGCATTGGTACTCATTGCTCTCCATTTTTTGATGGCTTTACCTTCTTTTGCAGCATCCCCCACTGACCTGTCTACCTCAGTCTTTTTCTCATTTAGTACCCTGTTTTGTAGGGAGAGGCTGGAATTTTTATGCTTCTTATCAGTGCCTCCCCCCTTGACTAGTTTAAAAGCTTGCCAATGAAGCATTTAAACCGATTGCTCAAAAGACTTGTTCCCTTCCTGGACAGATGCAGACCATCCTGCCAGTATAGGCCAGTGTCCCTCCAGGTGGAACCCCAGTCCCCAATGAAGCCAAACCTTTGTGCTCTACACCATTTTTTCAACCATTCATTAAACTGCATGGTGCAAAGTACCCTCACCTCACTCATGCCATTGACAGGCAGCACCTCAGTGAAGGCTATTGTGTGTGCTACTTGTCTTAGGCCCCTCCCCAATTCTACAAAGTCCTCCTGCACTGCTCTAATCTCATGATTAGCCAAGTCATTTGTCCCTAGGTGAACAATGACATCCAGCTCAGACTCCCGTGCAGCTGTTCTCGTGATTCTGAGGATGCGCTTCCTGTCTCTCCAAGCCATGGTACCAGGCAGGCACCTTACTTCAGTTTTCCCTGCTCCCCCCAGTTCTATCCCCCTAACCATTGAGTCCCCCACCAGGAGCTGCTTCCTTTCCTTGTGGTGTCCTCTGCCTCCTTCCTGTGGGCCTCCCTTGTGACAGTTGTCCTCAGCCTCCTTAGTCTCCTCTGCAGGTGCATCCATAGGGGAGCTATGCTCCCCCAGAATGGTGTATGGATTGTAGTGTGGAACAACCAACTGGGTGTGCCTCTGTTCCACCATCCTCACCCTCCCTGAGCCCACTGTGGTCCAACTGCTGTGCTTTCTTCGCAACCTCTGAGGTAGTGGTGGTGGCTCTGGTGCTCCCTGGATGGGAGAGATTCCCTTCCTACCATCCAGTGTGGCCTGGGGGAAGGTCCCCTTACTACTGTCCAGTGTGGCCTGAAGATGGGCAACTTCCTCCCTCAGGGCAGAGAGTTGTCTTCAAATAGGGCAGCATAAACTGTGCTCTCACAAAACAATCAGCTAAACGCTCTGACCCACCACTGCGATGAGTGCCTTCCTGTCAGCAAGATGCCCTACACAACAATTTGACAGAGAAAATATCCTGCTAATCAAACAGAGAAAAATCCACACATCCAAGTCAGACACAGGTAAACCTCCCCAGCCCCAAAACAGGCCTGGGGGTTTGTGCTCTGAAAGCTGTCCGCCCCAAAATAAGTCAGCTGTGCTTTAAACTCTTCCTGCACTGAAAATGTTAAGAGTTGTAACAAACAAACGTAAACCTAGATCCACCTCCCTCTGTTGCTTGAAACACTGTCTTTTCCTGTTTCACACTGCAGGTTTTTCTATGACAACTCCTTAACCACAGTAACTTATTTAAAAATAGTTTAACTATCACAAACTCCTACGCACCAGTAAATTATTTAAAAATAGTTTCTGTCCCAAAATCCTAGTAGTCAATCCAGCTACCCCAAGGGACAACCAAAATGCAGTACAGATCTTTGTGTCATCTGCAAAAAGACATACTTTTCCTTCCAGTCCCTCTGCAGTGTCGCTTACAAGGACATTGGAGAGGACCGGTCCTAATACTGAACCCTGTGGCACCCCACTAGTAACCCCCCTTTCTTCAGAGTGGACTCCATTACCCTCTGTGTCCTATTTTCCAGCCAATTCTTTACCCAGGCTATCATCTTGGGACCCACTCCTCAGCTGGCTAACTTGTATATTACTGTAATCTTTTGTGTGGGACTGAGTCAAATGCCTTGCTAAAGTCTAGGTAGGCCATGTCCACAACCCCTCCCTGATCTACTACTTTGATCACCCAGTCAAAGAAATCTATTAGATTCATCTGGCATGACCTTCCTGCTGTGAATCCATGCTGCCTTGGGTCCTAGACCCCCCAAAAAATAACGGTAGTAAGTGCAGTGAAAACACCAACATAGAGGTGTCGATGAGGAGAAGGGCAGGGTAAATGGAGAAAGTGACAAAGGCAAGAAGGACAGGGATGGGGCAAAAAGGAGTAAGGCCATCAGGAAATGGAGGGTAATGAGTACCAATGCACGTAGTCTGGGCAACAAGCTCCCTGAGCTGGTGGCCTTGATGGAAGAGGGATGCCTGGATATCATAGCAGTCACAGAAAAATGGTACACAGAGAACCATGACTGGGATGTTAACATACCAGGGTACATAACCTACAGGAGAGACAGGCATGGGAGAAGGGGGGAGGAGGAGTAGCTCTCTATGTAAAGGAATGGATAAAAGCAACTGAACTAAAGAGTAAACAGGGAGGAGAGGAGGCACTGTGGGTCACCTTGGAGACTGGAAAGGGCACCACAATCCGCAAAGGGGTTGTGTACAGACTCCCACGTCAGGGGGAGGGAATGGACAAGGATATGATACAAGCCATTCTTAGAATGGTAGAGAAAGGGGAGATACTGTTGATGGGAGACCTGAATATGCCAGATGTTAACTGGAGCACATTTGCGGCAGCCACATCCTAGAGCAGGGCCATTCTTGATGCCCTACAGGTGGCAGGCCTCAGACAGCTAGTTTTGGAACTCACTCGTGAGGGAGCAATCTTAGACCTTGTACTCTCAAACAGGGGCAGTGAGAGGATCTCAAATCTAGAAGTGGGTTGCCATCTGGGAACAAGTGACCATCAAACAGTGTGGTTTATGTTAAACTCAGCTACAGAATCAAGACAGACAAAAGTGAGGGTACTGGACTTCAGGAGGGCTGTCTTTGGCAAGATGGGAGAGTGCCTCAGAAAAGCACTAGCAAACAGGCTAGAAGGAGGTGTGGAGTAACAATGGTGAGTCATCAAAACTGCCATCACAGAGACAACAAGCCTTTGTGTGAAGCAAATAAACAAATCAAAATGAAAGAAAAAGCCACTATGGTTCTCAAAAGAGGTGGCTGTGAAAGTCAGGAAGAAAAAGATAGCATTCCGGAAGTATAAGGAAACACAGAAGGAGCAGGACAGAGAGCTGTAGCAGTTAAGGCAGAAGGAAGCAGGGTGGGAAGTCAGAATAACAAAGGCCCAAACTGAGGAAAAGATAGCCAACTCGGTTATGAAGGGGGATAAAACCTTTTATAGGTACATCAGTGAGCATAGAAAGACAAAGGGAGGGATAATGATGCTGAATAGAATGAACGGTTGGTGGACAGAGGGGGACAGTGAAAAAGAAGGGATACTGAATGAATATTTCTGCTCAGTATTCACAAAAGAGGAGGGGGAAGTGCCTAATCCAATTAACAAAAGCACTCTTGATAGGGGGGTCGATCCCAGTCTTTTCACAGAAGAAAGGGTTCTGCAAGAACTCCTAAAACTGAAGGTGGACAAAGCAAGATGGAATTCACCCCAGAATTCTTAAAGAATTAAGGAGGGAACTAGCGAAAGCACTGGCTACTTTTTTCAATAAATCATGGGAGGATAGTGTGGTACCCGAGGACTGGAGGAAGGCGGATGTGATTCCCCTTCACAAAAGTGGGACCAAGACAGAGGCAGGAAACTACAGACCTGTCAGTCTGACCTCTGTGGTAGGGAAAGTGATGGAGTCACTTCTGAAGGAAAGAATAGTAGAGTACCTAGAGGCCAGTGGGGCACAGAACCCAGGGCAGCATGGGTTCACAGCAGGAAGGTCATGTCGACAAATCTAATAAATTTCTTTGACTGGGTGACCAAAGTAGCAGACCAGGGAGGGGCTGTGGACATGGCCTACCTAGACTTTAGCAAGGCATTTGACACAGTCCCACACAGAAGATTAATAGTCAAATTAACCAGCCTGGGAGTGGGTCCCAGGGTGGTAGCCTGGGTAAAACATTGGCTGGACAACAGGACCCAGAAGGTAATTTATTTTTATTTTTATTTTATTTTATTGAAATCTAGGATTACAAATACCTTTGAGCAGGAACTGCTCATTTACAAAGGTTCCACGTCGAAGGAATGGGGGGCATACATACATACAAAGGTCAATATAATAATACATAGTTACACAATAACAAGAAGTATGAAACTGAGGCTTAGGAAAATCCAGTAATTCAAAATGTGCCAAATGTTAGGTAGCATGACATAACCAGCCAAGGGTAATCTTGGAAATAAGCACTGCAGGTGAGAGGGAAGGGGGTATGCAGGCAGGAAGGCCATTGTCGGAGGGTAGAGGGTGAGGGTAAGAGCTCTAAAGGAGAGAGAGGAGGGATAAAAGTCAGGAAATGCCCCAGGGGAGTAAAGGGAGATGGGGCAAGGGGGTAGGCAGGTAGAAAGAGGCAAGGCGGGGAGAGATAGCTTGCAAGACTGAAGTGGAGGGCAGTGAATGGTGGGCCCCCGATTAGGCGAGGCAGTCACAATGACTAGTTGAAATTAGATGAAGTCAGAGTTGTCCCTTAAAAGGGCCAAGAGCAGCAGCAGTAAGAGTTTCTTTGTTGAAAGTATTGTACCATTGTGGTGCTCTGTGGGCAAAGGTCCTCTGGCCGATGGTAGTCCGGCATCTGGGGACAAGGAAGGTTAGTTGTTGTGAACTTCTAGTTCTCTGGGTGCTGTGGTGGTCAATAAGTAGCTTTTCAATGCCCGGGGGCATGACCTCGAGGAGGACTTTTTTGGCTAAGAGGCAGGTTTGATACTGTATCCGGCTGATGAGAGGTAGCCATCCTGCCCGAGTGTACAGGTCACAAGTGTGTGTAAGTCAATCAATTTTAAATGGAGCCCACTCTGAAGAAAGAGGGGTTACTAGTGGGCTACCGCAGGGTTCAGTATTGGGTCCAGTCCTTTTTAATGTCTTCATAAGTGACATTGCAGAGGGACTGGAAGGAAAAGTATGTCTCTTTGCAGATGACACAAAGATCTGCAAAAGGGTTGATACACAAGGAGGCGTGGAAAGAATGAGAAGGGACTTGGCAAGGTTGGAGGATAGTCAGAAGTATGGCAGCTAGGATTCAATGCAGAGAAGTGCAAGATAATGCATCTGGGAAACAAGAACCCAGGGGAAGAATACACAATGGTCGGGGAGGTAGTAACAACAACAAAAAAGGAAAGGGACCTGGGGGTAATCATATCAGATGACCTTAAGGTTAGCAAGCAATGTGAGAAGGCAGTAGGGAGGGCTGGGGGTATACTGAGATGTATAGGGAGAGGCATCATCAGCAGAAAACAGGAAGTTGTTAATTCTCTGTACAGACAGTTGGTGAGACCCCATCTGGAACACAGCATCCAGTTCTGGAGACCCCATCTCCGCAAGGACATAGACAGGATAGAGGCAGTCCAGAGGAGGGCAACTAAAATGGTGCAGGGTCTGCAAGAGAAGCCGTATGAGGAGAGACTAAAGGAGCTTAATATGTATACCCTTGAGGAAAGAAGGGAGAGGGGGGACATGATAGAAACTTTCAAGTACCTCAGTGGAATCAACAAAGTCCAAGAGGGTAGCATCTTTCAGAAAAAGAGATGTGCAAGAACAAGGGGACACAATTTAAAGATAGAGGGGGGCAGTTCAGGGGCAATGTGAGGAAGTATTATTTCACAGAGAGGGTAGTGGATGCATGGAACAGCCTTCCTGAGGAGGTTGTGGGGTCTAAAACTGTGAGAGAATTCAAGAATGCATGGGACAGACATAAGGCAAGAAATAGGCTGTTGGTTAACTAGGATCTACAGCCTATCCTGTAGGTAGGGAAATGGGCAGACTAGCAGTCCTTATCTGCCGTCATAGTCTATGTTTCTGTGCCCCTCTGGCCTCTAGGTATTCAACAATTCTTTCCTTCAGAAGTGATTCCATCATTTTCCCTATCACTGAGGTTAAACTAATAGGTCTGTGGTTTCCTGCGTCTGTCCTGCTCCCACTTTTGTGAAGGGGAATCACATCTGCCCTCCTCCAGTCCTTGGGTACCACCCCATCCTCTCATGATTTGTTAAAAAGGGTAGTCAGTGGTGTCACTAGTTCTATCCTTAGTTCTTTTAGAATTCTGGGATGAATCCCATCAGGCCCCATTGCTTTGTTCACCTTCAGTTTTAAGAGTTCTTTCAGAACCCTTTCTTCCGTAAATGGGCTGGTATCAACTTCTGTATCCAGAGTGTTTCTATTGTTTGATTTAGGTACCTCCCCCTCTTCATTTGTAAATTCTGAGCAAAAATATTTGTTTAGTATCTCTGCCTTTTCACAGTCACCCTCTGCCCACTCCCCTCCCCTTTATTAAGCCTCACTATCCCTCCCTTAGTCTTCCTTCACTCCCTGATGTACCTAAAAAAGGTTTTATCCCCCTTCTTAACTGAGTTGGCTATCTTTTCCTCGGTTCGGGCCTTTGCTGTTCTGACTGCCTTCCCTGCTTCCTTTTGCTTTAATTGATACAATTCTCTGTCCTGCTCCTTCTGTGATTCCTTATACTTCCTGAATGCTTTCTTTTTCTCCCAAACCTTCTCTGCTACCTCCTTCGAGAACCATAGTGGTTTCTTACATCATTTTGTTTTGTTTATTTGCTTCACACAAAGGCTTGTTACCTCTGTGATGGCAGTTTTTATTATTTCCCATTGTTCTTCCACCCCTCCTTTTTGCCCATTTGCTACTGCATTCCTTAGGCACTCACCCATTTGGCAAAGTCAGCCCTCCTGAAGTCCAGTACTTTTGCCTTTGTATGGCTTGATTCTATTGCTGTGTTTATTGTGAACCATACTGTTCGATGGTCGCTAGTTCCCAGATGGCTACCTACTTCTACATCTGTGATCCTCTCTCTATGCTCCCTCTCGAGTGGGTTCCAATATGAGTTGTCTAAGGCATACCCCCTGTAGGGCATCTAGAATAACCCCACTCTTTGAAGTGGCTGCTGCAACTGCACTTCAGTTAACATCTGGCATATTCAGATCACCCATCAGCAATATCTCCCCTTTATCTGCCATTCTAAGTATACTTTCTATCATTTCCTTGTCCATTTCCTTCCCCTGAGGGGGGGGTCTGTATACAACCCCTGTGCCAATTGTGGTGCCATTGCCTGCCTCCAAATTAACCTACAGTGCTTCTTCTCCTCCCTGTTTATCCTTTTGTTCTGTTGCTTTGATTCCTTCTCTTATGTAGAGAGCTACTCCTCCTACTCTTTTACCCTCCCTGTCCTTCCTGTAGATAATGTATCCTGGTACGTTTACATCCCAGTCATGGTTCTGTGTGTACCATGTTTCTGTGACTGACTGTTCTGTATCAATGCTTTTTCTGTTATATGCCTGAGAGTGCAGCGTCAACTAAATAACCATCTAATCCAAACGTCTGTGTTTTATGTATGTGTCTGTGTATAATCATCAAAAGTAAATATGCCACAGATGCTACAGTTCATGAAGACTAGCTGTTTCCTTACAGAATAGTCCATTGAATTATCCCTCAGGTATTTGCCTTGTGCTTAGAACTCCCTGGACAATGAGAGATAATTAACATAACAGCTCTACTACTATAAATGTGAGAAGACACAGCTCTTGTTGAAGTAATAGTTGGTCCAGGACACATCACAGTTACATCAGTCACAACAGCTTAATCTGGTTCAAGGTCAGTTGGCATTCATCTGTATCCCCCTCCCCGGGTCATGCCTTAAAATAGGCAGGATTCGTCTAGTGCACTTACCCGGTCAACAAAAACTAAAATAAAAAATAAATAAAAAAAAACATGGGACATGGGGCATTTTAGGAACAAAAAGAACCCTTAGAATTTATTTATTTATTTACTTATTTATTTCATAAATCGGATTTACAAACCTTAGAGTCAGAGACTCATTTACAAAGGTACCTCGTCGCAGGGAGGGGGACAAACATATTTGTGAGGCAAGACATTGGTTAACAATACAGGTGAAATACAAGGTGTATACAGCAAGGCAATTGCAGTGACAAAAACAGGTGAGATACAGCAGAGGGGAGAACAAAAAAAATAATAGTACAAAACAATAAAGCAAAACAAGAAAAAATAACAATACAAGACTGATTAGTACCCTGTGGCACCCGCAGGGTACTGTGCATGGTGTGCAGACAACAGAAACCAATTCTAAGTAAGCTTGATGTATGTAGGACTAGCGGGCAGATGGATTCAGAGGGTGCTCTAGGAATGCACTATTTTGGGCAAGTACAGCTCCGATTGTCAGTGAGGTATTTGCATAGTGCTATTTTGAAGGGGCCGATTTTGGGGATGTTTGTGATGTGCGTGGGGAGGAAGTTATACCAAGTGGGTGCTCTGTGGTGAAGGGACCTTTGGCTGAGTGAGGTCCTAGTTCTAAGTACCTGGAAGGTGGCTTTGGTGGCATTGCGGGTGAGTGCCGGGTGGTAGGCCTGTTGAAGGGGTGTAGTGACACCTGGGGGGCAGAGCCCAAGTAGAGCCTTTTTTGCCAATATACAGGTGAGGTATTGCAGCTGTTCATCAAAGGTGAGTATGCTAATATGGAGATCCCAAGGGGCCATAAAACCAGCAAGCAAATTTAGAAAAAAATTCAACAAATAAAGGATGTAAAAATGAAGGAAATACTAGCAATACAATGAGAAATTGTAACACACTGCACAACATATCTTTTTGTAAATTTTGGCTTTAGTTCTCCTTTATAGCAATTAGGGGAAAATGTTTTTTTTTTTTTTTGTACTACTTTTACACATTGCCTGACAGTTTCTGAGTTACAGTCTAAACAGTTAATATATTAACCTTGTGGTGTGTCCATGGAAATACAGATGGTGTGTGTCACAAACCCACTCCGCAGTTCAGGCCCTCTGCTCCCAAAGTGCTAACCTCTGAGCGCAGTCTTGTGAACAGTGTAACAGACAAGGTAACCCTCTTGTCTGTTTTTGTGAGTTCGGATCAACCTTCGGTCTCAGGTTCTGGAGGGATTCAAACTATGAACCTCCTGTTAGCATACCCAATGCACAGGCTCAGATATTTCTGTCTTTGGGGGGCCAGATATATTTGCCTACGGGCACCTAACCAGGTATACAGAGATGAACCCTTAAAAACTTTAATAAAGACCTCAGATTTAAAATGTTTCTCATTCCAGTTTGGTACCACCCTTCAAGCTTATGTGCAAAGTGCAATAACCATATACTTTTCTTACAACTAAAAAGAAGTCAAAGACAGACCAAGTAAGTACTAAAAAGAAATTTACTAAAATAGTTAAAAATATGTGAAACACAAAATACAGAACTCTTATACCACAAGACATATAAATCTTTTAAAAGAACAAGGTTTAAACAGTGCAAATTACTACTTACAGTACTTAGATCTGAAATATTTCTAAATATCTGTTAACAAGTGCTCCAAAGATCTTTCCTCAGTCAGAGTCTAGGTAAAAGTGTGTAAGTAAAACAGAGTATTCCTTAAACAATTGTATGGGACAACCCATTTTTGTGTGAGGTCAGCTAGCGCCTCCTCTGTCAGATATGTATAAAAAAATTTATATCTTACACAAAAGTATTACATTCTGCAACTGCAGCACAATTCATGTCCTTCAAATTCATGTCCTTGAAAGAACTGGAAGGGGACAGGATCAGTTGTGTTCCAGGACAGTAGCTGCTGCTGTTGTTTTCACAGGGTTCTTGTGGATTTTACTTGGTAGGTTAGTTCTTTTCTTTCTTACTTCTAAGGGGCTAGCAGGGTATTGTTTTGGGGGCTGCTGGATGTTTGTAAACTGATTTGGTGGCTGTAACTGGGGCTCATTTTGTGGATGTTTCACTGTGTAACAGGCTGCGCTGGTAGAGGCCTATTTCTTCTGATTTAAAACCTATTTGGTGGGATTTGCTTGGGCCTGGTTCTTTGGCTGCAGGGCTTGGAGGGAGACACAGGGCTGATACACTCTCTCTCTCTCAGTCAGGTGTCTGCCAGGACCCGCCCTCCCCACCCCTCCCTCCCAGAAGTCTGCAAATTTATAGGGGAACGCCTGCCCTGCAATTAGAGGAAAAGGCTGCAGATGCAGCTCATGTAGTTCTAGCCACTGGGGGTTGGATTTAAAGGCTGGGAGAGAGGAGCTTAGGGAGTTGTTAATTTCCCTTATAAGTTTAATGTGTTGTACTGCACCTAGTAACAGGGTTACTGGTGTACAGTGGGACTGTCTCTAAGATTAGTGGGTGACCTGATTAGGCAGTAGGGGTATCTTGGACTAGGGGGGAACCTGGTGGCTCACCCAAGGAAACCTATTTGGAAGGGGATGGAACCACACATCATTAGGGCCGGCATCTTTGGGAGGGTGGTGGGGTGCACAGGGTGTGGAGCAGCCATGATACTGGACTGGGCTTGGAAGTTCTGTGGTTGCCCAGTGTGCTACCAGCTAGCACAGCTTAGGGAGGAGGTTGCGGGGATTAGGAGAAAGCTGGGGAAAGGGGGGTGGTATGGTTGGGGAAGGGGGCTGGGAATCTCCCACAGGGTTGCACCAAGCACTGGGGGTGGGGGCAGAGGGAAAGGAGTGCAGGAGAATACTCAGGGGTCACATAGGGACCCTGGCAGAGGGGGTCCAAAAGGACACTACCAAGGAAGCAGGCAGGTAACTGGGGGCCCTCACAAAGGGGGGACGGAAGGACAACATTCTCTCAGGGAAGTAGGCAGATGGCCAGGGCTGGACAGAAGGAAGCAAGGCGGGAGGTGGATCAGACCTTACACTCCAGTAACTGCTTCAATTCTCTTCTTCTGCTCAAGGATGAGGGGGGTGATGTAGCCACGACAGAGGTGGTTAGAGATGGAAAGGAGGGAGTGGGAGGCAGGAGGCAGGGGCCAGATAGCAGGAAGAATGGGGGGGACCTGGAATGCAGGAGAATGGGGAGCAGTGAATCAGAGCAGGAGGGGCAGGGGGAAGAGGGAGGAAAGCGCAAGGAGAAGGACCAGTTGGGAGGAAAGATAAAGGAGAAGGACCAGAAGTACAAGGAGGATTCAGTAAAGGGAGCTGAGGGTTTAGGACAGGGGAGCACGACGAGCAAGGAGGAACTAAATGGAGACAGGAAGGAAGGGAGGATGAGCCAGGCTAGTTTAGCAGATGGGGGAGAAGGACCAGTTGCGAGCAGTGAGGGGGAGTTAGCAAGGTACAGAAGGATACTCAGGAGGAGGAGAGGCATAGGACTGGAGGGGAGGGGTGGCCATGGTAAATATGGAGGGGTGGCATGTGGCACCAGATAGGGAGGAACAAGGAGCTGGCTGGGTGGAGGGGCCTGTAGAAAGGATGAGGGACATGGAAGGGGGAATGGAGGAAAGGAGTGGTCAGAGTGTCTCCTGCGGGATTCTATGATCAGGGTATCAAATGGGATAGGGAGGAGAAGTCTGGCCAGTTAGAACAAGATGCTTCCCTGGACTAACGGTGCACAGGGCTAAGCACGAGGTATATCAGCTGGCAAAGGATTGTGGGGGTTCCCCAGACATACTGGTCCACCTGGGTACAAATGACATTGAGGGAAATAGTGAGCTAGAGATACAGGCAAGATTCAGGGAGCTCGCCAGGGTCTGTCATGACACAGGATGCACAGTTTCCTTCTCAGAAATCCTGCCAGTGCCAAGGGCTAGTGGGGAACACAAAAGGAAAATTAGGGAGATAAACCAGTGGCTCAGGGAGTGATGTGAGGCCAGAGGGTATGGGTTGATGGGGGATTGGGGGGAGACCTGGGAGGATAAGGAGCTGTATGCTAGAGATAGACTACATCTCAATTTGGAGGGGAGGGGAATCCTTAAGTTGAAAATAGAGGGGTTCATTGGTGAAAAGTGGGGTTTAAACTTGTGAAGGGGGGTGGGATGGGAGAAAAGGCTGTCAAGGGGGGTGCCGATAAAGGAGGAACTCTGTCTCCACCCCCCTGGGGACCAGGAGGATTGCAGGAAAAGGCCAACTGGCAAAGTGCAGACCAGGGGAAAACAGAATCCCCATGGGAACATGAGCAGGGAAATGGAACTAGAGGAAAGGTGGAAGGTAGTCTGCTAATGCCAGGAGCCTGGGCAATAAAATGCCTGAGCTCCAGGCGTGCTAACTGAGGGAGCAGTGGATGTGGCAGCGGTCACTGAGACTTGGGCCACTGCAAGACATGACTGGGACCTGAACCTGGAGGGTTACACTATGTTCAGGAAGGACAGGGGAGGGAAGGGAGGAGGGTAGCAATGATAGTCAAAAACTGCATTGGCATAGGGGAGTAGAGGAGGCGGAGGGAACCATGGAGGTGATTTGGGTCACCTTGATAACAAGGGGGGGGGCAAGGGAGTAAAAATAGGAGTGGTGTATAGACCCCCTGCCCTGGCGGAGGAGCTGGAGGACAGTCTGGTGGCAGATGTTAGGAGACACTGCAGACTGGGCAGAGGAACGATGGTGGTGTTGGGGGACTTAAACATGCCAGGAACAGACTGGGAGACTATGACATCCTCTGTGACCAGGGAACAAAGGTTGTTGGATGTCTTTCAAGACACGTTCCTAACTCAGCAGGTGAGGGAACCGACCAGGGAGGCACGGGTACTGGATGTGGTCCTGGCAGACAGTGACCAGATTGGGGGCCTGGAGGTAAGGGACCCATTGGTGGGGAGTGACCATGCCATGGTCTGGTTCTGCCTGGACCTAGGAGGGTAGAAGGCTGCACAAAGACGAAAGTAACTGACTCAGGGGCGGATTTTAAGGAAATGGGAAGGATCCTTATGAGCATTTGGATGGGATTGGTCAGACATGGACGCTGATAGGAGGTGGAAATCATCAGGAGAGGTGCAGGATGCTACCAGAGCTGTGCAAGAGTAAGATGAGAAATCGGTAGGGCCCAAAAACCCTGTTGGTGGACCAGGGAGGTCCAGGAGGTGAGAGGGAAAGAAAGCAGCCTATAAGCAATTCAAGTGCTCAAGGAGTGAAAGGGATGGGGGAGTACGAGCTGATGGCTAGAAGGGCTGCTAGAGTGGTGAGGGCGGCTAAGGCAAGGAAGGAGCAGAACCTGGCCAGGGAAATTAAGAGAGGGAACAAGGGGTTCTTTAGATACATTGGGGAAAGACGAAGGGTGAAGGGGCAGATTAGCAGGATTAAATCAGGGGAGAGATGGGCACAAGACCTGGGGGAGCAGGCTGAGGTACTAAATGAGTACTTCACCTCAGTTTTCACCAGGAAAATGGGGGTGCTACATCATACATGGGAGGAGACAGAGATACTGAGGAGGGGGGGGGACCCTTACCAATCGGCAGGTCTGGGGAGAGGGGGAGGCATCACTGGCAGGTGGGGGGAGGGCTAAGCAGGGAGAAGAGGTACCGGAAGTGGAAATCACAGCAGAGAGAGTGAGGGAAGCCCTCAGCTCCCTTAAGACGGAGAAAGCACCAAGGCTGTATAAATTACATCCCTGAGTGCTGAAGGAACTTGCAGATGTCCTGGAGAAACCCCTGGCAAAGCTTTTCACCATCTCTCTGAGGACAGGGTGGGTGCCCCAAGACTGGAAGGTGGTGCATATAGTGCCTATCCACAAGGGGGGATCAAGGGAGGTGGCAGGGAACTACAGGCCTGTCAGCCTGACATCGGTGGTGGGCAAGGTGATGGAGGGCATTGTCAAGGAGAGGCTAGGGGGGGACCTGGGTAAGTCAGAGTGCCTGAACGATAGACAGCATGGATTCATCCCGGGGAAATCATGTCAGACAAACCTGGTGGAGTTCTATGACTGGGTGATAAGTGCCTTGGACCTGGGTAGACCAGTGGATGTCCTCTTTCTAGACTTCAGCAAGGCATTTGACTCTGTTTCTCCACGTGGGCCTGTTGGATAAGCTGGGAGAAATGGGGGTGGGAAACCAGATGATCAGATGGATGAGCAATTGGCTCCAGGACCGGACCCAGAGGGTCGTAGTTGGTGGGATAGTCTCATCCCCAAGGAGGGTCATTAGTGGGTCCCACAGGGATCAGTCCTGTGCCCTTCTGTTCAACAGCCTCACTATCTGACATAAGGACAGGAATCAGGTGAGATGAGTCTCTTTGCAGATGACTCGAAACTGGGGGCGTGGTGGATGGAGAGGAGGGAGGGTGGCCTACAGGGGACCTGGAGGCTCTGGAAAGATGGTCTAGAAAGTGGAAGCTGAGGTTCAATGCAGGAAATGCAAGGTACTCCACCTGGGGCAGAAACCCAGGCCAAGTGTACACCCTGGGGAATGCTACAAGTCTCAATGGCTGAGAGGGACCTGGGGTGGTGGTGGATGTCAAGATGAACAACTCTGGAGACTTGTAGGAGGGAAGCAGCCAAGGCCAACAGGATGCTGGGATGCATCGCTGGGATCACCTCCAGAAGGAGGAAGTGATACTCCCTCTGTATAACTGCTTAGTGAGGCCGCACCTTGAGTACTGCATGCAGTTTGGAGGCCACACTTAAGAGGGACATTAACCTCCTGGAAGGGTCAGAGGAGGGCAACCAAAATGGTTTGGGGCTTGGGGACAGGACCTATGAGGAGAGGCTCAAGAGCTAAATATGTACACATTGGAAGAGAGAAGGACGGGGGACATGATAGAGGTCTTCAGGTACATGAAGAGGGTAAATAGGGAGGAACAGTCAGGGTGCTTCAAAGGAAGGAGGAAGGGCTACTAGAGGCATGGGTGGAAGCTGGAGGAGGAAGATTCAGGGAGAAAGGAGGAGGTGCTACTTCACTGAGAGGGTGGTGGAGCCATGGAATGCACTGCCTAGGGGCTGGTGGAGGCAGAGACAGTGGAGGGGTTCAAGAGGGGTGGGACAGGTACAGGAAGGGTTCTGGAAGCAAAATCCAATGCAGCAAGAATATCCAGAACTGGGAAGGGAGAAGCCAGAGAAGGCGAGGGGGACAGCAAGGTCAGCACCCAGGGTGGGGGCTGACCAAACGAGCAGACACGAAAGACCATTAGGCCTATTCTGCTGGCATTTTGGTATGTTAGTAAATGGCACTTCTTTTGATCTCATAACAAGCTTCCTCCTTCAAGGCTGTTGGTTAACTAGGATCTGCGGCCTATCCTGTAGGTAGGGAAATGGGCAGACTAGATGGGCCTAGCGGTCCTTGTCTGCCGTCAAAGTCTATGTTTCTATGTTTCAAGGACATGAAAGCATCTTTATGATTTCGCACTTCTATGTAATAACTTGGATTTTCCTTTCAGTGTCATAAAATGGATATGTTATAGTAACTATGGTTGTAATTAACTCAGACTGACAGGATCCTTAATTAAGGCCTTACATGTAACACATGGTCTCTAAAAACTGAGTGTATGTGAACTCATATGCTGTCAGCATTTTTCTTATGGCTTGCATCTTTCAGCTGAAACCTGGGGGGGGGGGGTGATGAGTAAGGTCATTCTAAGAGCATCACATTTTTTAGCAGAGACAGTCAGTCATACATGTTATATTAAAAAAAATGATACAGCACTCAGAGCTGGCTATCTACGTCACACTCCTCCCCACCTAGACTGAATTTGGAGGATCTATCCCCTACATGGGATGAGCTTCCCAAATCAGTTCACTCCTCATAGATCCTAGACAGCTCATCTGAGTTCTGGTTCTTCACTCCAACCCTATGTACGATTTTTAGATCATACCCTTGTAAAGCAAGACTCCACCTTAGTAGTCTGCCATTGTTTTTCCCCATCTGCGTCAGCCAAACCAGGGGGTTGTGGTCAGGCTGCACCACAAAATGCTGCCCATACAAGCATGGTTCTAATTTCTTTAGGGCCCACACTATGGCAAGACACTCCTTTTCCACTGTGGAGTACGCTTGCTCCCTGGGAATAAGCTTTCTGCTCAGGTACACTACTGGGTGATCTGTCCCTTGGCTGGACATCTGGCTCAGTACTGCCCCAATACCCACACCTGAGGCGTCCATCTGAACTATAAAGGTTTTGTTATAGTCAGGGCTTGTCAAAACAGGAGCACTGCACAGTGCCTCCTTTAGTCTGGTAAAGGCTTCCTCACAGGCTGGGCACCAGGTGATTTTATTTGGCATCTTTTGCTTTGTCAGGTCAGATAGGAGAGCAGCCAGGGCACTGGAATTGGATACAAATTTCCTGTAGTACCCTGCTGTCCCTAGAAAGCTCCTGACCTGCTTCTGGGTTTCTGGTCTGGGCCACACCTGGATCACCTTTATCTTTATTTGGTTAGGACGGAGCTGTCCTCGGCCTGCCACATGCCTGAGGTATGCCACTTCTCCCATGGCCACCTTGCACTTCTCAGCTTTGACAGTGAGCCCGGCCCTCTGTATCCTGCCCAGCACTTCCCTAGGGTGGGATAGGTGTTCTTCCCAGCTGGTACTAAAGACGGCAATGTCATCCAGGTACGCCACAGTGTACTCTGCACCATTTAACACTTGGTTTGCCAACATTTGGAAAGTAGCCGGGGTGTTCTTCATTCCAAAAGGCATTACTTTAAACTCAAATAAGCCTATCAGAGTGATGAAGGCTGAACTCTCCCTAGCTCTGTCTGTTAATTCTACCTGCCAATACCCCTTGGTCAGGTCAAAAGTCATAAGGTAGGTCACCCCTCCCAACTTGTCCAGGAGTTCATCTATCCAGGGCATCAGGTGGGCGTTGAACTTCGTGACTGCATTCAGTCTATGATAGTCCACACAGAAATGAGTTGAGCCATCTGGCTTGGGCACAAGGACTATGGGTGAGGCCCAGGGGCTGTGGGATCTCTGGATTACCCCTAAATCCAGCATCTCTTCCACTTCCCTCCTAATGTCCTTTTGGACAGCCTCTGACACCTGATACGCTGTTCGCTGTATGGACATCTGTGTCCCTGTTTCCACATTGTGTGTCACTAAGGGGGTTAGTCCAGGCTTGGCACTTAACAACAGGGCAAAGTCTACTAAAACCTCCTTTACTTTCTAGACCTGGTCCGGGTTCAGCTGGGGAGACAATTTTACTGATTCCACAGAGGACTCCCGCTTACTCTCTTCCAGCAAGTCCAGAAGGGGGTCTCCTTCGTCTGTCCCCTCCCCATGACTACACACGGCAAACACCATGTCACCCCATTTGCATATGGCTTCATCATGTTGACATGGTACATCCTTTCAGTCTGTCTTCTGTCAGGTAACTCCACAATATAGTTCACGTCATTTACCTTCCTAACCACTTTGTATGGTCCAGCCCACTCAGCTTGTAGCTTGTCTTTCCAGACTGGAATAAGGACCATGACTTCCTGACCCACCATGTACGAGCGAGCTCTGGCTCTGCGGTCGTACCACACTTTTTGTTTCCATTGGGAAGCTGCCAGGTTGCTCTGGGCTGTCCCCATAAGCTCTTTCAGCCTTTCCCTAAACCTAAGGACATAATCCACAATGGGAGTTCCCTGAGTGGCGTGCTTACCTTCCCAGTCCTCCCAGATCAAGTGTACCCGGCGTCCATGTAAGTGTTTGAAGGGGGGAAAATCCTGTCGACTCTTGGGGCACCTCCCTGTATGCAAACAACAGGAGGGGAAGGTATTTCTCCCAGTCCCTCTCATGCTGTTCAGCAAACACCCAGAGAATTGACTTTAGGGTACCATTGAATCATTCCACAAGTCCATTGGCTTGTGGGTGATATGGTGTTGTGCATCTCTGCACCACCCCACACTTCTCCCATAAACATTTCATCAGGTCCGACATGAAGGAACCCCCTCGGTCGGTGATTACCTGCTGAGGAAACCCAACACGGGAGAAAATCCCAAGTAAGGCATCTGCCACTTTGTTTGCCCTCAGTGGTGATAGGGTGACTGCCTCCGGAAAGTGAGTGGCATAATCCATCACAGTCAGGATGAATCTCTTCCCTGAGGAGCTGAGGGTATTTAAAGGCCCCACAATATCCATTCCCACCCTCTGGAATGGCTCCTCCACTATGGGCAATGGAATCAGGGTGGATTGGGTTTTCTTGCCCGCCTTCCCTATTTCTTGGCACCAGTGACAAGACCTGCAATACTCCTTCACCTGCTGGGCGAAGTTAGGCCAGTAGAAATTCTGGGCTAACCGCTGCATAGTGCACGCAATTCCCAGATGACCAGACAAGAGAATATCATGTGCAATTTTGAGCAACTGCTCACGATACCCCTGGGGAACGACAAGCTGCCTGCCTAGCATCCCTCCCTCTGTCTGCACTCTCTGACTATACATAAGTCCATTTTCCCAATAAACCTTATATTTGCTGTCACCTCCCTGTGTGCCATCCGAGTCTGCCCAAGCCCTCAGCTTCTCTAAACTAGAGTCACCTTTGAGCAGCTGCAAACCCCTCACACAGTCCTAAGGCATGGGACAGGTCCCCTTTGGTTGCTAAACTAGGGTCCCTAGCACTAGCGTCAGGGCCCTCAAGATCACTGTCAATCCCAACATTCGGACAATGGGTCACACCTTCCTCTTCAGAGTAATCTTCTGTAGCTGTGTGGTCACTTGCTACTGGGGACATTTCTACCCTGTTTGTATCAGTCTCCCCATCTGGAGACACAGGCTGAGAAACCAGCCTCTCAGTGGTTTTCACACTGGTTTCTGTGGGGTTCAGGGAACTACAGTTTTCCCTTGCCGCTTGGCTACGGGTAACTGCACATACCATCCTCTGCTGGAGATTGTTACCCAGGATCACATCCACTGCTAATATTTTGGCTACAGCCACCCGTTGCACAATTCCCCCTGTTTCACCCCAGTCTAAGAGAACACTAGCGAGTGGCAATGTTTTTGCTTCACCAGTGAACCCTTGGACAGTAACGTATTTATTGGGTATAAGCTGACCAGGTTGTACCAGATCCCCTTTCACCAAAGTCAGGGATGTTCCTGTTTCCCTTAACCCCTGCATCTGTACACCATTCACCATGACTGGGTGCATGTGTTCCCTCATGTTCACTGGCATGCTTTCAGGGACACACAAACAACCCACTTCTTTTCTAGCACCCTGTTGTGTACTATTGTTCGCCTTTTTGGGACACTGTCTGGCAATATGCCCAGCCTCTTTACACAACCAACAGGCATTTCTTACTTCAGAGAAATCTTTTCTTTGAAACCTGGGGCTAACTGGTTTCAGCGGAGGCAGTGAGGGTTTTAGCTGCCCTGAAGGCATGCTTTTCCCTTTCTGCACTGCCACGCCTGCCCCATTCACTCTCAGAGCAGGTCTGCTCTTGGCATAGCGGTCTGAGAGTTCAACAGCCTCTTACACTGTTTTCTGGATCTCGGTCCTCTAGCCAGGTTTTTAGCTCTGCTGGGCATGCCCAATAAAACTGTTCTAATAAAATCACATTTTCAGTTTTATCAACAGAGTTTGCCTCAATCCTTTCCCACCAACGTTTTAAAAACTGACGTTGTTTCATGGCTAGCTCCTCGTAGCTCATATCAGGGCTTCTCCTGAGCTTACAGAATTTAACTCTGTATGATTCAGTCGGTAATTCAAACTTTTTAACAGTGCAGCTTTTAGCTTGCTGTAATCATTGCTGTCCTCATTGTCCATTTGACTTAATGCATCCCAAGCTTTCCCGGTAAGTAGCGGGGATAGCTGGAAGCTCCAGAACTCTCTAGGAATTTTAGCCTGAATACAAACTTTTTCAAAAGAATTTAAAAAGATATCCATGTCCTCTTCTTCCTTAAACTCGGCTATTAATTTGGAGTTCAATTTGTAACCCAGTCCTGCAGTCCCAGTTAAACCCAAGTCACTTATCTGCTCTGGTGCCACTGGTGGAGTCGTATCTTCTCCAGTTCATGTTGCCTCTGGTGCTCCTCTCTCTTCTTCTCTGCAGCTCTGCATTCTCGCTCTGCCTCTCAGTCTCCCTCTCTGCATTCTCACTCTGCCTTCTCTTCTGCAGCTCGCTGGCTCTCATGCTCTTCACGGTCTGCCTCCCTCTGTTCTCACTCTGCCTCCAGTTCCATCCTGCATAACTCAGTTTGCAGTTTGAGTACCTCTGGATTCAGAATGCTGGTGACCATCCCCTGCTGCTGTCCTTTCCAGTCACGATCGGTGACTCACGGCTCTGAGTATCTGCTACCATCAGGGCCTCTATGAAGTTCTGCTTTTTAGCAGTCACCTTGACCGGGACTCCCCTGTTCCCGCACAACTGCTTCAAGTACTCTACAGTGTGCCTGATGTAGTTGGAAGCCATCTTCTTCTTCCCTGACTACGGTTACTCTGACTTGCACTTTAGAGAAAAAAAATAAAATGGGTAGGAACTGGACTGTACACCAAGTGATATATAGTTCTGTTTCCTTTTTAAAATAAAACTCTGCCTTTTTCTTTTTCTTTGCAAGAGAGCTTACGATCTCAGCTGACACAGAACAATAAAGCTTGTGATACCAAAATTATGCCACTGCTGCCAACCAGTCTGTCACAAACTCACTCCTGCAGGCCAGGCCCTCTACTCCCAAAGTGCCAACCTCTGAGCTCAGTCTTGTGAACAGTGTAACAGACAAGGTAACCCTCTTGTCTGTTTTTGTGAGTTCAGATCAACCTTTGGTCTCAAGTTCTGGAAGGATTCAAACTGTGAACCTCTTGCTAGCGTACCCAATGCACAGGTTCAGATATTTCTGTCTTCAGGGGGCCAGATATCTTTGCCTATGGGCACCTAACCAGGTATACAGAGATGAACCCTTAAAAACTTTAATAAAGACCTAAAATTTAAAACGCTTCTTGTTCCAGTTTGGTACCACCGTTCAAGCTTATATTTAGTATCTGAAATAACCATATACTTTTCTTACAACTAAAAAGAAGTCAAAGACAGACCAAATAAGTTCTAAAATGAATTTTACTAAAATAGTAAAAAATATGTAAAATGCAAACTACAGAACTCTTATACCACAAGACATACAGTACAAATCTTTTAAAAGAACAAGGTTTAAACAGCGCAAATTCCTACTTACAGTACTTAGATTTGAAATCTTTCTAAATATCTGTTTACAAGTGCTCCAAAGATCTTTCCTCAGTCAGGGTCTACGTAAAAGTGTATAACTAAAACAGAGTATTCCTTAAACAACTGTATGGGGCAACTCATTTTTGTGTGAGGTCAGCTAGCTCCTCCTCTGTCAGATATGTATAAAAAATATATATCTTATACAAAGTATTACATTCTGCAACTTCAACACAATTCATGTCCTTCAAATGACACTTCTTTTGATCTTATAATAAGCTTCCTTCTTCCAGGACATGAAAGCATCTTTATGATTTCGCACTTCTGTGTAATAACCTGGGTTTTGCTTCCAACATCATAAAATAGATAAGTTATAGCAACTATGGTTGTAATTAACTCTGATCGACAGGATCCTTAATTAAGGCCTTACATGTAACACATGGTCTCTAAAAAAAACTAAGTGTGTTTGAACTCACATGCTGTCAGCATTTTTCTTATGGCTTGCCTCTTTCAGCTGAAACCTGGGGGAGTTGATGAGTGAGGTCATTCTAAGAGCATCAGATTTTTTTTAGCAGAGACAGTCGGGCATACATTTCATATTAAAAAATATGATACAGCACTCAGAGCTGGCTGTCTATGTCACACTGTGTAACAATGCAAGACTGGCAGTATAGCCTAAAGGTTAGAGTAATGAGCTGTGAATGACCTTGTTACATCCAGCAGACCAGATCTGGGTTTGATTCTCACAACCTCCACTTACATACTGTGTGACTCTAAGCAAGTCACCACCCAGTGCTCTCAGATCACCCCAGAAAACAGACACTTGTGCCTAGTGGGCCTTACCCAGTTACCAAAGAATAACTCACAGAGTCAAAAACAGTGGAAGAATTCAAAAATACATGGGCCAGACATAAGGAAATTCTAGTTATTCCCATACATTGTACAATGCCTCAGTATAGCTAGTGCTTTATGTTTGTTTTCTGTAACTTCCATGTATTTGTTTTTCAGTATTTGTATATTTGTGCACAGTATTGTACCTTGTTGTCTAATGTATCTGACATGGAACCTTTCAACGAGCATCTGCTCACAGGTATTATCCAAGAACTCAATAAATAAAAACAAATATAAAGAAACTGGGGGGATAAGAAGAAGTAGGCTGTTGGTTAACTAGGATCTGCAGCTTATCCATTACGTAGGGAAATGAGCAGAAGTTCCTTATCTGACATCAAATTCTATGCTTCTAAATAAATATAAATATGAGACATTAGAGAAACTTCCATGTGACTAACTGCACACCCAGATTAATATTTTTGCCCTTTGTTACACAAACTTGTACCTGCCTCCAACAGGACTCCAATCTTTGCAACCTCTTCATGATCCTCCCTCCTGGGCCCACACAGACATCTCATTTCCTGGCCCCTGGATACCCCCCTCCCCCACACTTGGACCCCCTGGATTCCTCCCTCCTAGCCACCTGGACAACTACCATACAACACTCTACACCCCCACCCCTCCTCACAGAGTTGCTCCAGTTTTATTTTATGAATCATATGATTAGTCTCTGCATGTATGTTACCCTAGGATTAACAGAGGGTCAGTCACCCTCATTGCCAGTGGATTACCCTTCACACCCAGACCAGAGTCTCATCCCCACTTCCATGTACCTAGACCACCCTTCCATTGAAACATAGAAATTGTTGGCAGATAAGGACCGCCAGGCCCATCCAGTCTTCCCATAAGCCCTACACTAGTTTTTGGCCTCTGACCCTACCTGGTCAATGACTTTTCACCTCTTCTTTCCACCTCTAAAGGTTCCCTTATGCCTGTCTCAGGCATATTAAAATCCCTCCACTGTGCTCGCTCCCACCACCTCCCATGGCTAACTACTGCATGCGTCCACCACCCTCTCCATGAAGAAAAACAGAACCAAAGGGTAACCGGGGAGGAGAGGAGGCACCGTGGATCAACTTGGATACAAACAATGTCACCACCATCTGCACAGTAGTTGTATACAGACCCCCATCTCAGAGGGAGGAAATGGATAAAAAATGATATAAGGTATCCTTAGAATGGCAGAAAAGGGGGAGATATTGCTGATGGGTGGAGATGTAAATTTGTCATGGATGAGGTTTTAATGACTCATTGTTTGTTCATGAAATCATTAGTAAACAGTAGTAAATGTTGTGGCACTGTCATCATTGCTACATTCTGATGGCACTAGTGAAAGTCATGGAAGTCCTGAATAAAGATCAAATGTCATGGAATCAATGACGTGTATGACTGCCATGATAAACTTACATCCCTTCTGATGGGGGACCTGAATATGCCAGATGTTAACTGGAGCACATATGCTGCAGCCACATCCATGAGCAGGATCATTCTCGATGCCCTTCAGGGGGCATACCTTAGACAACTAGATTTGTTCGTTACCTAGGATACATATGTATGTGGATGATACAGTAATCTCCACTACTGGCAAATCTGTCTCTGATATCACTACTCAGTTCAATTTCATAAATGTCCAACTCTGACTTAGAGACCACCAACTGATCCTTAATTCCAAAAAGACAGTCTCCATGACCTTCGGCACTAGGCAGAGACTGGCTAGGCTTACCTCCCAGCCCACCTTCCACACCCTTGATGGGACAGTTCTTGAGGGCAACTCCTCCTTTGGATACCTCTTTTCAGTACACATCAACACCATTCTAAAGAAACTTTGGCCCAAACTTGTTGCCCTCTACAGAAACTGTAGCTGTATCCCGCTGACGGCAAGGCACGATCGAGTACTGAAAATTATATTACCCATATTTGACTACTATGACATAGTCTACAGTGTGCCTCACTGTCCACCCTAACCAGACTGGACCTCCTTTAACTCCTTCTGCCGCTTTGCTCTGGATGCACTTCCTCTGACTGACCACTGCATCCTCTACCACTCTCTAAATGTTACCGTCCTCGCTAACAGATGCTCACTCTATACTGCCAAATTCATCTCTAAATTCAGGCTTGGAACTCTCCCCTCCTGCATATCAGCCTTTCTAGCCACCCCCCCCTTTATTCCCTTAGATCGGTTGACTTGTGGACTCTGCATATACTTCTTAGGGGCACAACTTCTGGTCAACTGGCCTTCTTCCACAGCCTCCACAAACCATGGAACCAGCTCCCATCCCAAATTTGCAACTCTTCCTCTGCTAGTTCTCATTCCTGTTCACTAACAAATTACCTAATTCTAAATTGCGATTGCCAGTAACTCCCAGGCATTGTCTTGAGCTCTGTAATTATATGTTGCCCGTTACTAGCTCAACTTACTCCCTCCCTCTCCTCTCTCCACCCTTACTAAGCACTTTCCTCAAATGTATATCTCTCCACTCCTCCTCCCCACCTACTACTTCGAATACTTGTACTGGTACTCTCAAATGGTGATGGAGAGAGGATCACAGATTTAGAAGTGGGTAGCCATCTGGGAACTAGTGACCACTGAACAGTGTGGTTCATGATAAAAAGTCTTCCTACGGAGGTTGTGGGGTCAAAAACAGTGGGTGAATTCAAGAATTTATGGGACAGACATAAGGCAATTTAAATGAGAAGTAGGGGAAGTAGGGTGTTGGGTGACTGGAAACTTCAGCTTCACTGTGTGAGGATATAAGTATTCACAATGTCACTGAATGCTTGATGTCACTGTATGCTTGATGTAACATATTTGTGTTTGGCCTTGCTCATTCCCAAACTTGAAGAGCCAAGATAGATTTAAAGTCCCTGAGGATGAGGAGAGTTTTTTTTTTTTTTTAGTTTTTGTTGACCGGGTAAGTGTACTAGACAAATCCTGCCTATTTTCTTTTTTTTTAATTTTATTTTTTATTAGTTTATCTGTATGAATTATACAGTACTCTACCCTCATAGGTAGGCTTTTAAGAAAAAACATTATGAGCAGACAGCATAACATCATTGTTACAGTTAGAATTAGTTGAGCCCCTATATTCTTGATGCATCACAGGGGGGAAAACATTATGTTAGATCTTTTAAAATGGTTCACAATAGGTCAACTCAGCCATGAGTCGGGATTACCATCTAACGTTTCTAAATTAACGATCACTCTTATTAACGGGTAAAACATCCCTCATCTATAAACTTCATTAAAACATTGAGGCAATTCTGTAGTTTCTCCCTTATAAGCAAAAACTAAATAAGCTTCCCGCTTAGCAATTCAATTTATGAACGATGGACTATAAATTCCAATTCTGCAAAAACAGGCAAACATCAAATGGACTACTTATTTTGAGGCGTTAAACTTGAAATGGAAGTACCATACATATATATTAAGTGGTCTAGCGGTGCCCTCAGCCACCAAGGCTCCAAAAAAAAAAAAGAGGTCATTTAACCTCATATCAGCCACCCTTTCCCTTTCAACTTTTCCCCTTCCCAGCCATTCCCTAAAAGCACAGCTATATATCCCAATAAAAAACCAACAATCTCAGTTGAAAAGGGATATTATACAGAAATCATTATTTCTTTAGTACTCATGTATAATCCAGGGAATTTGTTTAGTAGCGATCATTCAATCATTGTCCCCTGAATCACTGTCCATATTGTCCTCTTTTGCCTGGAATTCACGTTCAATACGGGTCAACATTTTGCCTGCTGTTTCTGCATCTGCAAATTGGTAGTGTTTCTCCCCATATGTAATCTGAAGGCTGGCTGGCATTAGGAGAACATGGTGGACCCCTAGTTGTCTCAGGCGGGTTCTGATGGCATCGAAGCTTTTCCGTCGCTGTCTGGTGGCAAAGCTCAAATCAGGAAAAATGTGCACTTTAGCATTGTCCCATTCCAAAGTTCCTTGCTGTTTAGCTTTATTAATAATATAGTCACTTTCCCTTACCGAACCTAGAACCATGAGGAGAGTTCGAGGCAGCAACTGATTCATGGCCGCACGGCTTCTTTCACCTCGTGGAGTAATCCTGTAAGATTTTTGAATGGCGATTGGCTCCTGAACCCGTAGGGTCTTCTCAAATAAAGTCTGCAAGAAAGAAACAGGATCTTCTCCTTCAGAATCCTCTGATAAGCCTATGATTCTGATATGAGAGGCTCGAGATGCGTTCTCTAGATTTTCCAGTCAGTGCCAAAGTCCTTCATTTTCTTTTATGAGGCCCGTAGAAACTGTCATGGCCTTTGTAGTGGCCACTGATGCTGACTTCGACTCTTCCTCTAACAAGCCAACCTTAGTGTCCAGAGTTTTAAACTGAGAAGTAAAATCTTCCAGTTTTTGGTCTAGCCTCTGTATTGCTTTTAGAAGTGCCGCATTGGTAGGTTGCGATACGTTGTCGGATGTCTCCGGTCTCAATTCGGTATTAGTGCTTAATTTCGGGTCTTTGGCTCGGGCGCCTTCTCCTCCAGCAGCTGCTTTATTAGTTCTCCCCATAGCTTCTAAATGCAGGTGAATAGAGAAGCAGGGAAGGTATTGCTCAATACTGCAAGTTATCCTCTTCAGATAAGTCCATTCGCTGTTGAAAATCTAGCGTTTTTGCGTTATTAAAAACTGTAATTAATTTGCTTTTTGCGGAGCTCTACTAGAATGCGACCACAAGCTTGGCTGTTGGCCACACTCCCCCAAATCCTGCCTATTTTCAGGCACGACCTGGGGAAGGGGGATACAGATGAATGCCAACTGACTGTGAACCAGATTAAGCTGTTGGTGGTATTTCTTTTTAGTGAATGAGGGAAATTTGGCCAGGACACGGGGTAAATTCCCCTACTCTTTTTGATGAGTGCCATGGGATCTTTAACATCCACCTGAACTATCATCAATCCAGGCAGATAGGACCTCGGTTTAACGTCTCATCAGAAAGACGGCACCTCATAAGTGCAGCACCCCTCTCATGCTGCACTACAGTGTCAGTACTGGGATATTAACCCAAGTGCCAGATGTGGGAATTGAACCCACAGCCCTCTGATCTCCTGGCCTCAGAAGTGAGTGTGCTACGTACCGGAGCTTTGGGTGTGTTGAGCTTTGTAGTAAGGTATCCCCGCTCACTGAACCATGGGCAAGGCCCTTCAATTATTAGATAGGTAGGAATTGGGCAGACTAGGTGAACCAGATGGTCCTTATCTGCTGTCAAAGTCTATGTTTCTATGTTTCCTCACATTTCTGCTTAGCCTGCCCCCTTACAATTTTATATCATGCCCCCTCATTCTCATACTCCTCCTAAATTGGAAGATGTCTCCTCCATGCAACTTTGTGTCGACACAAGGTGTCAGCGTGGCTCAGTTGGTAGCACATCCGCCTCTGGACCAGAAGGTCATGGGTTCTCGTCCCACACTGGGATTGGACTTGCACCTAAAAATCACTGGCATCCGAGTGCAGTATTGGGGGGTGCTGTACTGCTGGGGTGTGCCATCCTTCAGATGAGACGTTAAACCGAGGTCCCTTCTGCCCATCCTGGTGTTATCCTGGTGGGTGTCAGGGTGGAAATGAAAGAACCCAGGGCACTCTTCACAAAGAGTAGGGAACATTCCTGGTGTTCTGGCCAACATTCCCCTTCCCATAAAACCGGTTCATGCAACTATCCAGGCTGTGTGTGGGTGATGATGTGCGATATGGCAGCCACCACACATTCAGTCACTTCACTACCAGTTTAGCATTGCTTGTAAAGCGCTTTGGATGTATGAAAAGCGCTATATAAATACTGATTCTTCTTCTTCTTCTGTTTATGCCAGGAATGTTTCTATCCTGCCCCCCCGATCCATCCTCTCCTCCAAAAAGTACATACAGTATTGAGGTCCTTTAATCTCTCTTCATGTTTTCTGGTACAGGCTTCTTCCATCTTAGTTTCCCTTCTTTGGACTGCCTCCACCCTATCCGTGTCCTTAAGAAGGTGCAGCCTCCAGAACTGCACCCTGTACTCTAGGTGAGGTCTCACCAGTGTTGTATACAATGGCATCATATCCTCCTGCCTTCTCCTACTGATACCTCTGTCTATGCACCTGAGTATGCCACTGACCCTTCCTGTAGCCTTAGCACTCTGCTGTGACACATTTCACTCATCTGAAATAACCCGCCCCAAATCCCTTTCTTCCTTGGTGATCGTCAGAAACTCCCCTCCCATTCTGTAGCTCTCTCCAGGGCTCCCCCATACTAGGTGCCTTATTTTGCACTTCTTTGAATTGAACCGCAGCTGCCACACTTCAGACCATTTTTCAAGCTTCTCCAGATCCCTCCTCATTCTCTCTCTCTCTCCACCCCTTCTGGAACATCTACCATGTTGCAGATCTTAGTGTCATCTGCAAACAGGCAGGCATTTCTTTCCAGCCCTTTGAAATATCACCAATGTAGACATTGAACAGGACTGGCCACTGGACTGATCCCTTATGGACCCCATTGGTCACATACCCTCACCCTGGACTGGATTCCATTTACCACCACACTCTGCCTCCTGTTCGTTACCCAGTTTATTTATTTATTAGCTTTTGGTAACAGGATAAGTGCACTAAGCAAAAATCCTGCCTATTTTCAGGCATGACCCGGGACAGTACAATATGAAAATACAGCAGTGACAAATGACCAGTTACATAGTGCTGGAGAACTGTTCGCACAATTACAATGGCAGAGACAACTACAGAGGATTGTACAGCACAAGGATAACAGCAACAGTAGTGAAGTTATTCCAGAATACAATTTTTACCAAAAGCAAGGTAGACAAGTCATAAGGCCTAGCTGTGGGAGAAACAGGCAGGCACACTTACAAATTGATACATAATATTAAGGTAGACAAGTTAAATTTGGCCTAGCTTTGCGAGAAACAGACAGGAAGAGACACTTTAATAAATGGCAAATACTGAAAAATGGGCAAGGCCACTAGCTGTTGGACAAAACAGAGAGACAGAGCAGAAGTTAAGTGCAGTCACAGTTACCAAGAGCAATGAGGTGGGAAAATACAGCATGCTTAAATGCAAGGTGAGATAAGGAGTTCCTGACATGGACAGGGAGAGAATTCCAAAACCTAGGAGCAAAGTAGGAGAAGGCTTGCTCACCCATTTTCGTGGAGCAAGGTTGAACAAAGAGTAAGGGGGAGGTGTAAGACCTAAGAGAGCAAGAGTGAGAGACCAGGGTAAGCATGTCCCCCAGAGAGGAGGGATGAAGAGATCAGGTTAAGGAGTTAACAAAACACCCTAGAGTGTATAAATGAAGGAAGGGCATTGGGAGACAGCCAGTTTAAAGCAGAATAGAGTAGACAGTGATGGGTTAGGTGAGGAGCCGATAGGGCAAATCTACAGATATTGTTGTAAAATGTGTCCCATTTGCAAAGAACCCCCTCATTGGCATGAGAGAGTACTGGGAGGGCATATAGAAGTTGTGGGAGTAAAACACCTCTCGCTACAGAGATCCTAGCTGCCATGGTGAGAGAGTGACGCACTCTATAGGCCACACCAATCTTGGAGTTAACTGAGTGACATACCTCGTTGACGTGTGCAAAAAAGTCAAGTTCCAGATCCAGCGTAACCCCAAGATACTTGAAGGATAGAGTGTAGGAGACAGCAGTCCCATCACAGCAGAGCACCAGGAGCTTAGGGAACTCAGTGGGCACTTTTCTAGAGGAACCAAAGAGCATGGCCTGGGTCTTAGATATGTTGATGACTTGATAGTTGGATGAGAACCAGGATTGGAGGGTTTGAAATGTGGAGGAGAGAGATAGATCAATGTCGACAATAGACTTGGAAACCAAGTAAAGCACCAGGTCATCAGCATACATGATAATGATTCAGAGAGAAGAAGGAGTTGGGATGTCATTAATGAAGAGGGAAAAGAGTAGGGGACCTAGGATCGAACCCTGTGGAACACCACAGGTAATAGGGGTGGAGGAGGAGAGAGAGACTTACAGAGGGAGACAGCCTGAGAATGATTATCAAGGTAGCTGCCAAACCAGGAAAGGGTAAAGTCACAGGCACAGAGTGAATGCAGCTTGGCCAGTAGTAGGGGGTGATGTTCCATGTCAAATGCTTTAGAGAGGTCAATGAACAGAGCCCCCATAAGTAGTCTCTTGTCCATGTTGCTTTTAACATCGCTGGTAAACTGTGTTAGAACGGTAGTAGTGCTGTGCCCTACCCTAAAACCATGTTGTACCGGGGACTGAAGGTTATAGCTGACAAGGTGCACTGCGACTTGTCGATGAACTAGTTTCTCAAGCAGCTTACTGAGTGTGGGGAGGAGTGAAATGGGCCTGTAGTTTGACATGATTTTGACGTCCCCTTTCTTAAACACTGGAATAGTTCTGGCAACTTTCCAGACCAAGGGGACTGAGGCCGAGCAGATGGAGAGGTTGAAAACCCTGGTTTCAGGTACAGCAAGATGAGGCAAACTGCCGTAGAATTCTAGGATGAATACCATCAGGGCCTGCACTACCGTTAGCAGGAATAGACTTTAGTAGCATAAGTTCTTCTAGACACATGACTGATGACAGCTCAAGGACAGGGGATCAGCAGCTAGCGGGGCCCCATGCCCAGATTACACATCTTGTTAACCAGCTTTTATGTGGGATTATGTGGAAGGCTTTACTGAAATCAAGGTAGGGGACGTCCACTGCCTTCCCCTGATCCACTTCCTTTGTCACCCATAGAAACACGGAAACATAGAATTTGACGGCAGATAAGGACCGCTTGGCCCATCTAGTCTGCCCATTTCCCTACCTGATTGATAAGCTGCAGATTCTAGTTAATCAACAGCTTACTTCCTCCTACCCCCACTAGAATTGCCTTATGCCTGTCCCATGCATTTTTGAATTATCCCACTGTTCTGACTCCACAACCTCCTTAGGAAGGCTGTTCCATGCATCCACAACCCTCTCTGTGAAAAAATACTTTCTAACGTTACCTCTGAGCCGTCCCCCCTCTATCTTCAAATTGTGCTCCCTTGTTCTTGCACACCTCTTCTTCTGAAAGATGCTGCCCTCTTGTACTTTGTTAATTCCCTTGAGATACTTAAAAGTTTTCTATCATGTCTCCCCCTCCCTCCTTTCTTCAACAGTATACATATTAAGTTTCTTTAGTCTCTCCTCGTATATCTTCTGGTGCAGACCCTGCACCATTTTGGTTGCCCTCCTCTGAACAGCCTCCACTCTGTCTGTGTCTTTGCAGAGATGGGGTCTCCAGAATTGCACGTAGTACTCCAGATGGGGTCTCACTAACTGTTTGTACAGAGGGATAACAGCTTCCTGTTTTCTACTGTTGATGTCTCTCCCTATGCATCCCAGTATCCCCCAGCCCTCCTTACTGCCTTCTCACATTGCTTGCCCACCTTTAGGTCATCTGATATAATTACTCCTAGGTCGCTTTTGATTTTTGTTGTTGTTATTAACTCACCCCCTATTGTGTACTCTTCCCTTGGGTTTTTGTTTCCCAGGTGCATTACCTTGCACTTCTTTGCATTGAATCTGAGCTGCCACATATTTGACCATTATTCCAACCTTGCCAAGTCCCTTTTCATCCTTTCCACCCCACCTTGTGCATCAACCCTGTTGCAGATCTTTGTGTCATCTGCAAAGAGACATACCTTTCCTTCCAGGAGCTCTCCAATGTCACTTATAAAGACATTAAAGAGGACCAGTCCCAGTACCGTACCCTGTGGTACCCTACTAGTTACCCTCTTTTCTTCACTGTGGACTCCGTTTACTATTACCCTTTTTCGTCCTGTTGTCTAGGCTACCTCCTTGGGACCCACTCCAAGGCTGGCTAACTTGTATATTAATCTTTTGTGTGAGACTGTGTCAAATGCCTTGCTAAAATCTAGGTAGGCCATATCCACTGAACCTCCCTGGTCTACTACTTTGGTCACCCAGTCAAAAAATCTATCAGATTTGTTTGATATGACCTTCCTCCTGTGAATTCATGCTGCCTTGCCCCCAGACCAGCCTCTTTTCCCCAGCAGACAACCCTTGCATTCTCAAGCCAGCCTTTTCTACCTGTCTACCACACTCCATGCAGTTGGACCACCCTTCAAGCCCCCAGACCAGCCTCTACTGTAGCCAGCATTGTCCCATCACATCGATTAGCACCCTCCTCCTAGCCAATCACCTTATATCCAGGTGGACCATGCCTCCAACCCCCGGACTGGCTGAGCTCCATCCCTGCACCTGGAAAACACTACCAGCATCCAGACCTGCCTCCAACCCCCAGCTGACCACCATGGTGGGGGGGGTTGTTGCTAAGGTAATGTGGACCCCAGGAGCCTGTGGCCAATGCTGGGGTGGCATGGTAACTAGAGGTCAGTGATGGGTGGTGGACTCAGGATGTGAAGCTGAAGCAGCTCCATGAGTAGAGACCAAGAGTGCTGTATGGTGGGTGCCCAGTGAGGTGGGAGGCAGCACATGTCCAGGAGTGTGGTGGGGTTTGCGGTGGTACTGGAGGGAGAGATGTGTCAAGGAGCCAGGGAGTGAGTTGTCTGTGGTCCCAGGAGGGTGGGGAATCCAGGGAGGTAGCTGTCCAGTAGGCCAGGGCAGGAGGTGCCTGCAAGTGGACTGGGGGAGTTACTTCTGAAGGAGGGGTATTCTGAGGGCTGGAGGGGTGTCTGGTTGGACAGGAAGAGAGGGAGGCATTAGCAGGCCAAGGAGGGAGTGAGTGTGGAGGTGGTGGGTGAAGGCCAGCATGTTGGAGTTGACCCTTGACCCCAAGCATTCCAAGCCTTGTTTTAAAAGGAGCTGAAAATAATGTGCATTAGGAGTGTGCATGAGCAGGCGTAATGTCGTGGTCAAGTGTCAGCTCAATCTTTCTGGCATGCAGCAGCTGGCATTACTAACATACTAAAATTGCCAGCGGAGTAGGTCTAATGGTCTTTCATGTCTGCTCATTTGTCAGACCCATACTGGGTGCAGACTTTGCTGTCCCCACCACCCCTTTGGGTTCCTTTATCCCCAGTCCAAGATATTCCCCTCGTATTGGAGTTCCTCAGCTCAACTCTCCCCCTATACCTGTCCCAGCCCCTTTTCAACCCTTCTACAGTCTCTTCCTCCACCAATCCCCTGGACAGCGCATTCCATGGTAATGTAACCTTTACTTCATTTCTGCTGCCACCAACACCCTTCCCCACCCACACACACACTATCCCTGACTCCTTCTGGTTTCCTAGAATGCTCCTCACAGCCCATCAGATTCACCCTCCACTACTGGTTCTCACTTAATGTCTCCAAAATGCTATTTAGAACATAGGTGCTGAGGACATCTCCCGGAATGCCAAAAGTGAGAAAGCACTTTGTGCAAATCTGAGACAGACTGCATAAATGAACACAATGCACTAATTGGATGGAGGAGTTCACATGACCATGCAGTAACTAAGCAAGAAACCACTCCAGTGGTGTGCAATGAACAAATGTTACTGTACTTCCAGTGGCTGAAGGCACTCATCCCCATGCCTCACCATGCCCGCAGGCGTGCAATAATATCTGTTCAATTCACACCCTGTCCTATCTTATTGCTTACTTACTGCATGGTCATGTGAACTTGTCCAGCCATTTAGTACCTTCCATCTGTCTATGCAGTGTGCTGTATCCATGAAATATCCAGCCTGTAATACACCATGTCCTTCTCGGTGATGCCATCCCATTTCGATGGCTGTCAAACAACTGCAGGCCACTCAACGACTTTAACATTTCTCACCAAACCTAGGAAAGACAGTCAACTACCAGCAAGCTACAGGCCAATATCACTCATAACAGTCAACAGTAAAATTTATGCTGAGCTACGGTTTTCAGGCTGGAAATGCTGCTTCCATGCTTGATCTACCCCTCACAAGCGGGTTCCTTTGAAGAAAGACATAGCTCTGATCATATGAGGACATTATGGGACCACCTTTGTAAGCTCCACACCAGCATCCCCCAGCAGACAACCCTACCTGTAGCTAGACCTTTTCCAACCCTGAGCACCCTCCAAGGAGCTAGACCACCCCTCTCATCCCCAGACCAGTCTCTCGTCAGAGATGATCACCCTTCCTGGAGCTCGGTCCACCCAAACCACCATTTTTCCCTATGATCTAGCCTCACCCCCTGCAGCTAGACCACACTACCAGTCCCCAGACCAGCCTCCGGTAAGTAGCTGGACCACCCCCACCCTTCCTGTAAGCTAGACCATCCTTCCAAGGAGGCAGTATAGTACAGTAGGTTAAGGCTCTGAACAGATCTGGAGCTCTGGGTTTGAACCCCAGAGCCACCTAGATGCAAAGACATACATAGGATGGAAGATGTCCAAAGAAGGGCAACCAAAATGGTGCAGGGTCTGCACCAGAAGACACACAAAGAGAGACTAAAGGAGCTTATTATGTATACCCTCAAGGAAAGGAGGGAGGGGGCATGATAGAAATTTTTAAGTACCTCAAGGGAATCAACAAAGACCAAGAGGGTAGCATCTTTTAGAAAAAGAAATGTGCAAGAACAAGGGGACACCATTTGAAGGTAGTGGGAGGATGGTTCAGAAGTAATGTGAGGAAATATGTTTTCATGGAGAGGGTTGTGGATGCATGGAACAGCCTTCCTGAGGAGGTCATGGAGTCAAACACAGTGGGGGAGTTCAAGAATGCATGGGACAGACATAAGGCAGTTCTAGAGGGGAGTAGGAGGAAGTAGGCTATTGGTTAACAAGGTCTGCAGCTTATCCATTAGGTAGGGAAATGGGCAGACTAGGTGGGCCAAGTGGTCCTTATCTTCCAACAGATTCTATGTTTCTATGTGTGATCCTGATCAAGTCACTTAACATCCTCGTACTCCCAGGTCGCATCTGGAAACAAACTTCAGCTTAGTGTGCTACTCCTGGTTAAACAATGTTGTCTTTCCCTTCCAGAGCCAGGACTAGCTTTCCTAAAGCTGAGCACCATCCCTAGATCAGCCCACAGCCCATTACATTGAACAGTGCAGTGGTAACAGCGTTTGTTGAACAGTGAAGTTTCAGCAATGAATGTGGCACTGTGGTGTTAGAAGTGCCTATGGCAATGCTTCGTGATGTCAATACACATGGTTCTGGGTGGTAACAGTGGCACTGGGTGGTGTTGGCAGTGCACGTGACACAGCACATAGTCGACAATGCACATGGCAGTACACAGTGGAGGCACTTTGATTGTTATTTCGCAATGGTGCCAGTGCACGTGGCACCGCACTGGGATGGTAGTGCACTTTTCACTGCATGGTGCATTGCATAGTTATGGCAGTGCATGTGGGGGATTGAGGGCAGTACAGGTATAAATGTGCATGCACTGTAGCACCCTCCAGCCCCAGACCAGTCTCTAATCCCTAGGTGATGAGTCCCCACAGACCGCCCTTAATCCCTACAGACCAGTCAGCCTGTTGATAATCTCCCAGTAGCTGGAGCACATCCCTCCACCAACCCTGCAACTGGACCAAATGCCCTCCGCAAACCTGATCAACCTCTCAGGACCACACCATAGCCCCAGGTGTTGATGCCTCCTACTTCAGACCACATATCCCACCCGTGGAAAAGCCTCCCATACCATGACAATCACTATGCACACAGCTAGAACACCCCTAACCCCCTCACAGTTGACCACTCTGTCTTAAACCAAGTAGCCATCCTGGCCCACTACAGCCCCCGCAACTAACAACCCTCTGTACTGATGGAATCTCACCTCATACCATCCTTTCTGTCCACAGTCCAGCTGTCCAACCTCACCCTGCAGCTGGAGCACCTACCACAGACCACCTTTAAACACCTATGGACCAGTCACCCTGTTGACTATCTCCCTGCAGCTGGAGAATACTTGTCCACCATCCTTGCAACTGGACTGCACATCCTCCTCCAAATCAGCTGTTATACAGCTCATTACCTTCCCTGGACCACACCAAAGCCCCTGGATCCTCTGTGTAGCTTGATGCCCCCCACTTCAGACCACATATCTCACCCACAGACAAGCTTTCCACTCCCTGCCAACAACTCTGCACACAGCTAGAATCCCCCCCAGCTGACCACTCTCCTAAACAAAGCAATCTGCCTGATCCACTGTGTCCCCAAAAACCAATAACCCTCCGTACAGCTGGACTGTTGCCTCATATTGCCCATCTTGTCCACAGACCAGTCCTCCCCCTCTTGGTTTAAATTGAGCAGGAACTGAGTTCCACCTCCTCAGACACCTTTGTCTATCGAATATTAATGATGAATACCACCACCTACAAATACATTTCCAATTTAACAGAGTGCCCCCCCCCCACAGATTGTACACTTGAGCCCCCTATTGAGTGTGTTCTTTTGTGGCCAATTTGGGGAGAGGGCTGGGGGCAAAATGAGGGTCATGCATGCGGTTTGTACTAACAACACAATGGAAAGGGACCTGGGGTAGTCACATCAGATGACCTTAAGGTAGGTAAGCACTGTGAAATGGCAGTAAGGAAGGATAGGGGATACTAGGATGTATAGGGAGAGGCATCATCAGTAGAAAACAACAAGTTATTCCTCTGTACACACAATTGGTGAGACTGCATCTGGAATACTGTGTACAGTTCTGGAGCCCCCATCTCTGCAGGGACATAGGATCGAGGCAGTTGAGAGGAGGGCAAGTAAAATGGTGTAGGGTCTGCAACAGAAGCCAAACAAAGAGAGACTAAAATTGCTTAATATGCATACCCTTGAGAAATGCGGGGAGAGGGAGAGAAATGATAGAAACTTTCAAATACCTCAAGAGAATCAATAAAGTCCAAGAAAGGAGCATCTTTGAGAAAAAGAGATGTACAAGAACATGGGGGCACAATTTGAAGATAGAGGCGTGACAGCTCAGGGGCAACGTGAGGAAGTACTTTTTCCCCAGAGAGGGTGGTGGATGCATGGAACAGCCTTCCTGAGGAGGTTATGAGGTGAAAAAACAGTGGATGAGTTTAAGAATGCAGGGACAGAAATAAGGCAATTTTAATGAGGGGTAGGAGGAATTAGGATGTTGAGTAACTGGAGTCTGCATGCTTATCCAGTAGATAGGAAATGAGCAGACTAGGTGGGCCAAGCAGTCCTTATCTGCTGTCAAAGTCTATGTTTCTATATTTCTGTGTTTCTGTATACTGGATCAGCACCCACTCCATCCTGCAGTGCAATCATCCCACCCCCCACAGCTCAGTACACTCCCATCAGCAATAGGCTCAATTTCTGCTCCTAGCTCAGTCTGCAGATATGAAGAGTGCTGGCAGGGAGTGAAAATGGCTGATTTATTTTTTAAATCACGCTAAACAAATGATGCGGTGCAAGGAGCACTCTCTGATTCCCAATGGGGCCAGGAGAGCAGAAATGCAGGTTGCATGTGGTTTGTTTTTGTGCAAGACAGCTGTAAAAAATCACATGCAGCCCATCAGCAACCCCACGAGGCAATGCTTTTTGCCATCCGAAAGATAGTGGCATGCTTTACTTGCCACTCTAATCTCTCTTCACGAGTTCTGTGCCTGTGATTTTGCTGTTTGGCAACATGTGGGTAGCGAGCAGTGTCTTTCCCAGCAGTATGGCAGATGTCAGCATCAGCTGACAGCGTGAGTCCGCCCTCTAATCTTTATGTAGAACTTAATGCTATAGACAGGAGCACACAGGGAGCTGCAGAGGGAACTGTGGATATCCCTTGTTCTCCTACTCCACAGGCTTCCAAAATCTGAAGAACTGAAGCTGTTTACACTTCTGTGTGGCTTTGAAACATTATCAGGAGACCCACCCAGAGATTACAAAATGATGTAAAAAAGATATCAACTGTAAATTACAGTACACATCACATTAAAGTGTTCCTCTAATCAGCTGCTTTAGCATTTCCAACTGAGATCCAGAAGCGTTGCTGGATCTAGCACAAAGCATTGCACAAACTGTTTCTTTAGATTTAAAACTTAGTTTTGCATTGCATTGTGATTGGACTGCCAATGCATTCAAATTGAGTGACAAAAACATTTTAAAAACATTGCTCTTAAGCTGGTTAAACATTGAAAAGCAATCCAATATGAGTTGCCAATGCATTGCCAACTGTGAAAAACAATGCCAAATGAACTCACTGGTAGAACAGTTTAATGTGACTTGTACTGTATGTCATACGGTGACAAACAGAGAACATATGGTACTGGGGGATGGAGACATTAAAGCGTCATGTAAAACTATACATCATCTCTAAATTATGGCATGTAGGGACAAACAAGGGATATATGGTACTAGGGGAGGGAAAATTACAAAATCATGTAAAAAATATATCAACTCTAAATTATGTCATACAGGGACAAACAAGGAATATATGGTACTGGGGATGGGGAGATTACAAAATCATGTAAAAATATATCAGCTCTAAATGATGGCATACCGGGACAAACACGGAATATATGATACCAGGGGGAGGGGATATTGCAAAACCATGTTAAAAATGTATCAAATCTAAATGATGTCATATAGGGACAAACAAGGAATATATGGTACTGGGGAAGGGAAATTACAAAATTATGTAAAAAAAGATCAACTCTAAATTATGTAATGCAGGGACAAACAACGGATACATAGTACTGGGAAGGGGAGATTACAAAATCATGTAAAAATATATCAGCTCTAAATTAAGGCATACAGGGACAAACATGGAATATATGAAACCAGGGGAAGGGGAGATTACAAAATCATATTAAAAATATATCAACGCTATATGATTTCATACAGGAACAAACAAGGGATATATGGTACTGGAGAAGGGTGATTACAAAATTATGTAAAACATATATCAACTCTGAATTATGGCATGCAGGGACAAACTAGGAATATATGGTACTTGGGGAAGGGGAGATTAGAAAATCATGTTAAAATATATCAACCCTAAATGATGACATGCAGTGACAAACAAGGAATATCTGGTATTGGGGAGGGGAGATTACAAATCATGAACAAATATATTGACTGTAAATTATGCCATACAGGGACAAACAAGGGACACATGGCACGGGAGGGGGAGATATTACAAAATCACGTTAAAAATATATCAACTCTAAATGATGGCATGCAGGGACAAACAAGGAATATATGGTACTAGTGGGAGGGGAGATTACAAAATCATGTAAAAATATATCAATTCTAAACGATGTCATACAGTGATAAACTAAGGATATATGGTAAAGAAGGGAGATTATAAAATCATGTAAAAAATATATCAACTCTAAATGATGGCATGCAGGGACAAACAAGGAATATCTGCTACTGGGGAGGGGAGATTATAAAATCATGTAAAAAATATAGCAACTCTAAATGATGTCATACAGTGACAAACTAAGGATATATGGTAATGAAGGGAGATTATAAAATCATGTAAAAAATATATCAACTCTAAATGATGGCATGCAGGGACAAACAAGGAATATCTGTTACTGGGAAGGGGAGATTACAAAATCATGAAAAAATATATCAACTCTAAATGATATTGTACAGTGACAAACAAAGAATGTCTGCTACTGGGGAAGGGGAGATTACAAAATCATGAAAAAATATATCAACTGTAAATTATGCCATACAGGGACAAACAAGGGACACCTGGCACTAGGTGGAGGGAGATTACAAAAGCCCGTAGTCTGAGTAACAAGCTTCCTGAATTAGTGGCCTTGATGGAGGAGGAACATCTGATATTGTGGCAGTCACAGAAACATGGTACACATAAAACCATGACTGGGACATAAACATACCAGGATACACTATCTACAGGAGGGACAGGGAGGGTAAAAGAGGAGGAGGAGTAGCTCTTTACATAAGAGAAGGAATCAAAGCAACAGAACAAAAGGGAAAACAGGGAGGTGAAGAAGCACTGTGGGTAAATTTGGAGACCGGCAATGGCACCACAATCTGCACAGGGGTTGTATACCGACCCCCTTCTCAGGGGGAGGAAATGGACAAGGAAATGATAGAAAGAATACTTAGAATGGCAGAAAAAGGGGAGATATTGCTGATGGGTGATCTGAATATGCCAGATGTTAACTGGAGTGCAGTTGTAGCAGCCACTTCAAAGAGTGGGGTTATTCTAGATGCCCTACAGGGGGAATGCCTTAGACAACTAGTATTGGAGCCCACTCGAGAGGGAGCAATCTTAGATCTGGTTCTTTCAAATGGAGATGAAGAGAGGATCACAGATGTAGAAGTGGGTAGCCATCTGGGAACTAGTGACCATTGAACAGTATGGTTCACAATAAACACAGCAATAGAGTCAAGCCATACAAAGGCAAAAGTACTAGACTTTAGGAGGGCTAACTTTGCCAAAATGGGTGAGTGCCTAAGGAATGCACTAGCAAATGGGCAGGAAGGAGGGGTGGAAGAACAGTGGGGAAAAATAAAAACTGCCATTACAGAGGTAACAATCCTTTGTGTGAAGCAAATAAACAAAATGAAATGATGTAAGAAACCACTGTGGGTCTCAAAGGAAGTGGCAGTGAAGGTTCAAGAGAAAAAGAAAGCATTCAGGAAGTACAAGGAATCACAGAAGGAGCAGGACAGAGAACTGTATCAGTTAAAGCAAAAGGAAGCTGTGAAGGCAGTCAGAACAGCAAAGGCCCAAACCGAGGAAAAGATTGCCAACTCAGTTAAGAAGGGGGATAAAACCTTTTATAGGTACATCAGGGAAAAAGGAAGACCAAGGGAGGGTTAATGAGGCTTAATAAAGAGGAGGGAGGGTGGGCAGAGGTGACTGTGAAAGGCAGAGATACTAAACAAATATTTTTGCTAGTATTTACAAAGGAAGTGGGAGGTACCTAAAACAAACAGTAGAAACACTCTGGATACAGAAGTTGATACCAGCCCATTTACAGAAGAAAGGGTTCTGAAAGAACTCTTAAAACTGAAGGTGGACAAAGCAATGGGACCTGATGGGATTCATCCCAGAATTCTAAAAGAACTAAAGGTAGAACTAGTGACACCACTGACTACTCTCTTTAACAAATCATGGGAGGATGGGGTGGTACCGAGGACTGGAGAAGGGCAGATGTGATTCCCTTCACAAAAGTGGGAGCAAGGCAGAAGCAGAAAACTACAGACCTGTTAGTTTAACCTCAGTGGTAGGGAAAATGATGGAATCACTTCTGAAGGAAAGAATTGTTGAGTATCTAGAGGCCAGAGGGGCTCAGGACCCAAGGCAGCATGGATTCACGGTGGGAAGGTCATGCCAGACAAATCTGATAGATTTCTTTGACTGGGTGACCAAAGTAGTAGATCAGGGAGGGGCTGTGGTCATGGCCTACCTAGACTTTAGCAAGGCATTTGACACAGTCCCACACAAAAGATTAATATACAAGTTAGCCAGCCTGGGAGTGGGTCCCAAGATGACAGCCTGGGTAAAGAATTGGCTGAAGAATAGGACACAGAGAGTAATAGTAAATGGAGTCGACTCTGAAGAAAGGGGTTACTAGTGGGGTACCGCAGGGTTCAGTATCAGGACCGGTCCTCTTCAATGTCTTTATAAGCGACATTGCAGAGGGACTGGAAGGAAAAGTATGTTTCTTTGCAGATGACACAAAGATCTGCAACAGAGTTGATGCACAAGGTGGGGTGGAAAGGATGAGAAGGGACTTGGCAAGGTTAGCGGAATGGTCAAATGTATGGCAGCTTAGATTCAGTGCTAAGAAGTGCAAGGTAATGCACATGGGAAACAAAAATCCAGGGGAAGAGTACACAATGGGGGGGTGAGATACTAACAACAACAAAAATGGAAAGGGACCTGGGGATAGTCATATCAGATGACCTAAAGGTGGGCAAGCAATGTGAGAAGGCAGCAAGGAGGGCTGGAGGGATACTGGGATGCATAGGGAGAGGCATCACCAGTAGAAAACAGGAAGTTATTATCCCTCTGTACAGGCAGTTGGTGAGACCCCATCTGGAGTACTGCGTGCAGTTCTGGAGACCCAGTTTCCGCAAAGACATAGACAGGATGGAGGCTGTCCAGAGGAGGGCAACTAAAATGGTGCAGGGTCTGCACCGGAAGGCATATGAAGAGAGACTTAAGGAGCTGAATATGTATGGCCTCGAGGAAAGGAGGGAGAGGGGGACATGATAGAAACTTTCAAGTACCTCAAGGGAATCAACAAAGTCAATCTTTCAAAAAAAAGAGGTATGCAAGAACAAGGGCACAATTTGAAGATAGAAGGAGGCTCAGAGGTAATTTAAGGAACTATTTTTTCACAGAGAGGGTTGTGGATGCATGGAGCAACCCTTCTGGAGGAGGTTGTGGAGTCAAAAACAGTGGTAGAATTCAAGCATGCATGGGACAGTCATAAGGCAATTCTAGGGGCTGAGGGTAGGAAAAGTAGGCTGCTGGTTAACTAGGATCTGCAGCTTATCCATTAGGTAGGGAAATGGGCAGACTGGGTGGGCCAAGTGGTCCTTATCTGCCGTCATAATCTATGTTTCTATGTTTATATCAACTCTAAATGATGGCATGCTGGTACAAACTAAGGATATATGGTAATGAAGGGAGATTATAAAATCATGTAAAAAATATATCAACTCTAAATTGTGGCATGCAGGGACAAACAATAAACATATGGTACTAGCGGGAGGGGAGATTACAAAATCATGTAAAAATATATTAAGTCTAAATGATGTCATACAGTGACAAACAAGGCATATTTTGTACTGGGAAGGGGAGATTACAAAAGCATGTAAAAAAAATATCAGCTCTAAATGATGGCTTGCAGGGACAAACCAGGAATATCTGATACTGGGGGAAGAATAGAAAATCATGTAAAAATGTATCAACTCTAAATTACGTCATACAGTCACAAACAAGGAATATATTGTACTGGAGAGGGGAAATTACAAAATCATGTAAAAAATATATAAACTCTAAATGATGGCATGCAGGGACAAACAAGAAACATATGGTACTAGGAGGAGGGGAGATTACTAAATCAGGGTAGGAGTAATTTGATATGTTAATGTTGATCTTGTATCTTGAATGTTATATGAACACAACCCCCCCCCCACCTCACCCCTCCCTTTTATTTCCTCTTTTTCTTTTTCATAAGCATTTGTTTACTTGTTACCCTGGCACTTATTATTGTCCACTCTTTCTACCTATTATATGCAACACTGCTTGCAATACCTGCCTTACAACTCTATGTTAAACAGGGAGTCTGGACAAAATTTCTAGCATCAATGAATTCAGAACTTGGATCAGCATATCCCCAGTCAGCCTCATGCCAAAAATGATATTTCTGAGTTATTGTGTTTAAAAGTTACAAGTCTTTAGTCTCCAAGCCCCGCCTCCTGGGTCTGTGTGGGTGGCTGTTTGTGTTTTATGTTTGTCTGTGTCTGTAGCTTGGTTTTGGGGGATTTACAAGATTTTCTGCTTGGAGTAACTACACCATTCTTGCTCACTACATCTGTGAAGGTCTCCTGGACTGGATTTCTGCAAAGCATCACCTGGTATTTGCATTTTCAGTTTAAAATCAACTTTATGGAAGCTATCCCAAGCAAAACAGAAGTCTAGCAACTAAGTCTGACAAATTCAGTGACTCTGGGTCCTGCTTGAATCCACATTTTCGTCTGGCTTGCTCCTAAGAGATCTGTTTGTGGGCTTTTAAACAACTTCTTTAAATAACAATGGAAGCATAAGGACAAAAGAACTTCACATCATGCACTTGAGTAAGTGTGCCCCAGCCTATCAATGTAATGGGGCAGGGGAGTGCATGCCTGACAGCTCTTGCATAGCCAAAGCCTCTTCTGAAATCCCTGCCTAGCTGTGACCCTGGGTGACCTCTGTCATGAATTGTTCCAATAGCCCAGCTGACACAGAAAGAAATCAGACTCTTCATTTCTGTATTTGTTAGCTGTGTCAGCAGCGGGGGAGCTGGTCGCAGTCGGTGACCATAGAAAGGAGAGCAGAGAGCTGCGTGGGGCTGTGGCTGCAGTCAGCAGCGTGGTCGCAGTCGGCGACCAGAGGAAGGAGAGCCGAGCTGTTTGGAGCTGAACTAGCAAGGGGCGCAGGTCACAGTTCAGTGACTGAAGCAAGCATGGCCAGATTAATGGATGTGGGGGCCCTACTCCAAGTCATATTTTGTGGCCCGGGGGGCCCCTAAATGCCAACATTCTACTCTTCTGCAGTAACGACCAGGGTACTCAAGCAGGATGTGGTTTATAATGCTATGTGTTATGCCACATGACTTGACAGGTCACATGCCCTTGATTATAAACAACACAATTCAGAATGACCAATTACTGCACAAAGAAACATTTTATCAGTACAATGTTAACATTTTGTTAATATTTTTACTTTTTAGTTACCCTTAACTCGTCTTGTTTTTCCTTTGCCACTACTGTACCTTGTAACTATTTTTGTTATTATTAATTATGGATCCTCTTTTTTCCCCTCCCCTGAGACACACCTGAACATTAGACTTCAATTGGTGTGCCCTGCCTGCCCAGATATCAAATTCAAATTCCACGTAAATACATTTATAAAAATGGGGACTGTAGCTGCCACGATCTCCCTGCACATGCCTCCTTGAATACCTATTCTCTCTGCCAAAACCAAAAAACTGAAGCATGTATTGAAGCAGTTAGCTGGGCTCACAGCTCCCTCCCATTATTTCCTCGCTCAACACTCCTTCAAGCTCCAAACCTGAGACATGCTCAAGCTACTTGCCACTGCAATGCATCTGCCTCAATCTCCCTCTGTGCAGCTATCTTTGTCCTCGGTTCTATCTGTTCTCCCACTGTCTCCTCTCCTCCATCTCCACTGTCATTTATAGTTTTGTTGTCAACCTAAAAGTTGCTTTGCTGCCAATGCTGAGTTGCCACATCCTTGCCCCTACTCCAAGTCATTGATGCCAAAGCAGCTAAACAGAGTTGTGCCAAAAAGACTGAGCCTTAAGAACCCTGCAGGACCTGCAGGTGTTGCCTGCAGTCACTTCAGAAATTAAGTTTCCTAGAGCAACCTGCTGCAACTTCCCAGTAATGTATATGACTCAAATCAAACCAAGACAAAACTGTGCCAGCAAGAGCAAGTTGCACAAGTTAGTTCCCCTCAGGTGACTTATTAGTATCCCATGGTTCACTTGACTCAGTGCCAAACTTAAATCTTATTAAAGACTTAGTACACTACTCAGGTTACTGAACACTCACAGACAGACCATGACCAGAGGCAACCACAACTTAGTTTGTTTCTCCAATGCAATAAAACTAGTTATTTCTGCAGCACAAATGACTTGGACACTGCAGCACGCAGACAACAAGTCAACACAACATACCTGGTGTGGCCTGACTGATGTGAATGTGATGAGTCCTGTCTGTCCTCTTGATTGTTTCCTCAAGATCACGCAGGTGGGGGTGACACGACTCAGCCTTGCAGTGCGGCCCAGCATGGGAGGACTCCCCCTAGTCACAGCAGGACCAAAGGCCAAACTAGCAGCAGCACTGACTGACCCTGGCTAGTGGCTACACTGAAAACACCAGCAGCACGTGACACTGCACTGAAGCCAAATCTGACTGCGGGTGACCCCCCCGTGGCCTACTTTTGTGTCTTTTGACAGAGACTCTTCTTCTTTGATAGACAAGACCAACCAGCGGCACTGACGACTGACCACCACAGCTCTCTCTCGTTCTCCTCCTCTACTCCTCATTACTGCCCAGCCACATGTCCTGATGCCATGCACATGCACACACTGATTCCTGCTCCCCAGTAGCCACACCTCCAGAGGACTTCTGATGGACATGATTGGTTGTGTGTGGTGGGGTCAGGGTGGATCAGAGGTGAAGCTGGATCAGCCATCAGAGAAACTGAGAGGCTCACTTGCTCAGAGCAGTTGCGGGGGAGGGTCATCAATCACCAGGCTGACTCAGTGAGGTAGGGGGGCTGACTGACTCCAAGGAGGGGGCTGCTTTTTGGGCAAGTCGGCCTGTCGGCAGTTGTCCAGTACAGCCAGAATGAAAGAAAGTAGCTGTAAATAAGTTAACAGTGGGGGCCCTCCTGAACCTCGGGGCCCTACGCCATGGTGTAATTAGCATACAGGTTAATCCAGCCATGGAAGCAAAGATGGCAGGCCAACCACAGACCGTGGTGTAGATTGGGCCAATCAGGGAGAGAGGTGCCAAGGTGGTAGGCTTTTAAAAGCCAGTCAGACCATAGAGCTGTGTTTGTTCCCGTCCTCCTTCCCCAACCCCTATTAAATACAGAGGGGGGAGGAGCCATATATGAAGTGGAGGAGCTAACAGGCTGGTCTAATGGCGGAGTGGCCGAGTACGTGGAAGGACTGAAAGTGGGAGCAGGGAGGGTCCTGAGCTAAGGAAATCACTGTGAAAAGCTGGTTTGCAGCAAAGGAACTGGGTCCTGCATTTCTCCACAGGGGACTTGGACTTCAACCTTGGTGGATATGGGAAATTGACACAGACACTAAGAAATCCTTCACAAAAGAGCTGAAATTGAGGTGAAATGAACTGGGTCAAGACTACAGACACTGGAGGTGCTGGGGACTTGATCTTGGATTACTGACGCTGGAGGTGCTGGGGACTTGGACTTGAACTTGGTGTCTTGGACACGAACTGGGTGACTATGGTTATTAATTCTTGATGCCTATGGTTTGCACATGCTTTATTATTTCTAAAAAGTCTTGATTGTAGGTTGGAGCTGAGGAGAGGGTGAGGGTCGGAGCCCCCAAAAAATATAAGGTGTGATTTTAGGACTGTATCTGAATATCACGGAAGAAATGGTAGTGCAGCACAGAGGGAGGGGCGACCAAGGGAGGGGGATCTTTGGCAGGGTGGTGGGGTGCAATGGTTGTCGAACAGCTATGATCCTAAATTGGGCTTGGAGGATGGGGGGGGTTGTATGATGTGTAAGCAGCTCACTCAGCTGAGGGAGGAAGTGGTGAGGTTAAGGTGGGGCTTAAATGGGGGGCTGGGAAAATGGGGTAGAGAGACAGAGACAGTGTAAGTCAAAGAAGGAGTGGGAAGGGCTGAGTGGATTCACTGGAGGATCAGACACACTGTTCCGGAAGTCATGGGGTTAGGAGGGAGAGGATGGAAGGGGATCCAGAGGGGATAGACCAGAGGTGGTAACAGACAGCAGCAAGTCCAAAGTTGGGACAGGGAAGCCCGAGACAGGAGGAAAGGGGTCAGTGGGAACTGACAGCAGGAGGTCTAGAGGCACAAAAATGATGCCTGTAGTTAGAGAAAGGGGGTCAGCTGGGATCAGGAGGAGTGGAAGACAGTAGGCTCAGGAAAAGGCAGAAGATGCCCAGAATGAAGGATGACGTAGGCATAGGTGAAATGGGCCAGAGGGTGGAAGTAACAAATAGTTTAACCCCCAGGTATCCTAGTCGGGGACATTTTGGAAGAAGGTGTCCAGCAAGGGCCATCAGAGAAGGGGCGGCAGAGCGGCTAGGGGATGTGGGGGAAAGATCGCGGTTGCAGTGGAAGAGGGGAGGAGGGGGCAGGCACATTGCATGCAGGGGAAGGGGTGGAGAAGGGGATGGGCAGATTAGGGACACACCAGAGGGTGGCACTAGGGGAACTGTGGCATAAGAAAAGGGGCAGGAAGGAAGCAGTGGAAAAGCTGGAGTTGAGCTCCTGAGAGGCTGCAAATGAATGGGAGGAAACCCTGCAGGGCAGGTGCTGCAGTAGGAGGCTGGGGCATGTGCCAGGCAGGGTGCAGGAGAGGGGAAATATGCAGACAGGACAGGTGGTGAGGAGAAAGACTTCCCCAAGTGGGGTACTGTGCTCAAAACCTTCTGCAAAGATGGGCCGGACAGGAACAGTTGGAGGGGGATCAAGCACAGTTGGCACAATCTTGCTCAGTGATGCAGATGGGGGAAGGCCACAAGCAGATGGGGGGGGTCAGGTGAAGTTGGCTCACGCTCAAGCAATGATGCAGGAGAGGTTTGCAGGTATGAAGGAAGCAAAGCGGAAGTACAAGGGATGAAGAGGTACAGGAAAGGGGAGTCTGAGGAAAGGCTAAAGGGAGAGGAGGAAGAGGGACAGATGCTGGGTGTGGGTAAAAGTCAGGATACGGGTAGGTTAGGTGATGGGGAACAAAAGATGAGTAGGGGCAGAAACCAAGTCAGGATGAAATATGAGGAGGATTCCAAAGGGAGCCAAACCCTACGACACAAAGCTAGAGGCCAAAAGGACAGCCAGGAACCCGGGGGCAGTAGGGTGGCACTCTTGGGGAACTCAACTTGCCCCACTGACTTTCCTCCCCCCCCGCAGACCTCCAAATCAGGGTACTGCCTCCTCATACGATCCCCTGCCTCATCCCCAGCCCTACTATGATGCCCCTCAAAACCAGCATGCCCATGCTAATATTCACAACTGAGCCATTAGTGCCACCATTCTGTCACCCTCTTTGCTTCCTGGTCATACTGCTCTCCACACCCCAGCCCTCCACTGCCTACCATATGCAGCTTCAGAGCACACACCTGCCACCTAGCCAAAATACTGCTGGCTAAAATCCAAACAGCTAACTATACTGCTTCTCCTCCTGGACGGGGATATTGAAGCAAACCCTGGACCCACCACCACAAATGCCCACACCCCATTCTCATTCCCAAAAGGTCTCAGGCTCCTACACCTTAACACCTGCAGCGTACTAAACAAAATAGCAGTGCTGCAACACATTGCCCTATCCCATCGCCCAGACCTCCTGGTCATATCCGAAACCTGGCTAAAACCCCAACATACTGATGCCGAAGTAGCCATACCCAGTTACACAATCATTAGACATGATAGGCATGGGAATAAAGAGGCGGAGGTACAGTCATGTACATCTCCACTAAACTGCAGTTTACAATGGTGCAAATTCCCTCCCTTCCTGCCCACATCAATGCTGTTCTAATCAAACTCTCGCTCCCGTACACCACTCCTGTGTATGTCGCTGGCACCTACTGTCCTCCCGGCACCCCCCAACCTGACATCCTAGCCCACCTGAACACATTAAAATCCATAAACATAGGAGGGGAGCTTCACGCCATTGGAGACTATAACCACAACTGGCTAGCCACAGATAAGGCCCTCCTTAAATCCAGAATCAAGGCGCTAACTCTCACACAACTAATTGCAGACCCCACCCAGCTAAACCACAAAACGCAAAATCACTCACTCCTGGACTGGGCCCTCTCCTCCCACTCCCACAGGATCCTACACGCGGGCCTGCTCCCTGACTCCCTAAGCGACCATCACATGATCTTCCTGATCAGGAAGATACACAGACCTAGAGCCCCCCCCCCAAAGACACTGTGCACAAGGTCATATAATTCCCTGGACCAAGCAACACTCGTGCATGACCTAGGACTAATTGACTGGTCCTTCATCCCAGTAGCCACACCTATTGACATTGCACTCAAAACTTTCAAGGCCAAATTTCTAAAAGTTTGGGACAAACATGTCCCCTTGCGCATAAAAAGGGTCAGAGGTGCCCACCTTCCCTGGATAATTTCTCTATATCATCAGCAAATGCCACTCCAGGGACCACACTTAGAAAGTCCACAAGAAACTGGCCACCCAGGCATCGCTCCAAACCTACAGAGCCCTCCGAAACTCCTGCACTAGCCTCATTCGCAAGGCAAAAAAACCCTATTTTCTATCGGCATTCAGCGCAAACCTAAATCACCCGACAAGCTTCTCGAAATCGTTCAAATCCCTTTTCTGCCCCCCCGCCCAGCCTCGACTATCAGCTATCACTATCAGCACAGGGCACCTACATCACCGATCCCTGCAAAGTCGCCACTGCCTTCAATACCTACTTCTCCAGCTGTACTGACTCACTTGTATCGGCCCTCCAGAACCCACCCCCAGCCCCTCCCCCAAGAGAGCTCTCGCCAGCCTTATAGTTCTCCTTCCGCCCTGTTTCCCAGGCCTAAGTATTCAAATCACTACGATCCCTGAACCCCAACAAAGTAAAATGCCCTACATCCCTGGATGCCAAGATGCTATATAGAAACATAGATTTTGATGGCAGATAAGGACAGCTTGGCCCACCCAGTCTGCCCATTTCCCTACCTATTGGATAAGCTGCAGATCCTAGTTAACCAGCAGCCTACTTCTTCCTACCCCCACTCCCTAGAATTGCTTTATGACTGTCCCATGCACGCTTGAATTCCACCACTGTTTTTGACTCCACAACCTCCTCCAGAAGGCCATTCCATGCATCCATAACCCTCTCTGTGAAAAAATACTTCCTTAAATTACCTCTGAGCCACCCCCCTTCTATCTTCAAATTGTGCCCCCTTGTTCTTGCACACCTCTTTTTTTGAAAGATGCTACCCTCTTGGACTTTGTTGATTCCCTTGAGATACTTGAAAGTTTCTATCATGTCCCCCCTCTCCCTACTTTCCTCAAGACTATACATATTCAGCTTCTTAAGTCTCTCTTCATATGTCTTCCGGTGCAGACCCTGCACCATTTTGAGATGCCCTCCTCTGGACAGCCTCCATCCTGTCCTATGTCCTTGCGGAGATTGGGTCTCCAGGACTGCAGAGTACTCCAGATGGGGTCTCACCAACTGTCTGTACAGAGGATAATAACTTCATGTTTTCTGCTGGTGATGCCTCTCCCTATGCATCCCAGTATCCCCCAGCCCTCCTTGCTGCCCTCTCCCATTGCTTGCCCACCTTTAGGTCATCTGATGACTACCTCCAGGTCCCTTTCCATTTTGTTGTTGTTAGTATCTCACCCCCCATTGTGTACTCTTCCCTGGTTTTTGTTTCCAGGTGCATTACCTTGCACTTCTTATCATTGAATCTAGCTGCCATACATTTGACCATTCCTCTAACCTTGCCAAGTCCCTTCTCATCCTTTCCACCCCACCTTGTGCATCAATTCTGTTGCAGATCTTTGTGTCATCTGCAAAAAGACATACTTTTCCTTCCAGTCCCTCTGCAATATTGCTTATAAAGACATTGAAGAGGACCGGTCCTAATTCTGAACCCTGTGGTACCCAACTAGTAACCCCCCTTTCTTCAGAGTGGACTCCATTTACTGTTACTCTCTGTGTCCTCTGTGTCTGCTCCAGCCATAGCCACCCCCCTAGCCACATTACTCAACCTCTCCTTCACACTGGGCAATTTACCCACTGAATGGAAATGGACTACTGTCATACCCCTACCAAAAGGGGGTGACCCTTCCTCCCCAGATTACTATCGCCCCATCTCACTACTCCCGATTCTGGCAAAACTACAGGAAAGGCTAGTCCTTGCCCAACTCTTCTGCAACCTGGATGCCTCCTTCTTCTTCACTCCTTACCAATCCAGTTTTCGCAAATCCCACTCAACCATCACCTCCCGGCTATGAGTCGCTGACAACATACTCACAGGGATGGACAAAGGCCATATCACCTCGGCCATCATTATAGACTTAGCCATGGCTTTTGAAACCATATCCCATACGCTGCTCCTGTCTAAACTTAAAGAAGCCGGTCTCTCCAACCCAGCCACCACATGGTTCCATGACTATGTAGACTCCAGGTGGTAAAAGTCACCTCTTACATCTCTAACCCCCTTCCAGTTACTGCTGGTGTCCCCCAAGGATCAGTCTTGGGCCCACTGCTATTCTCTATATTCCTAAATGACCTCCCATTGGCCTGTCATCACTCATCCATTCATATGTATGCGGACGACACAGTACTGTATGCCACAGGCCCCTCCACAAACGAAGTGTCAACTCTACTACAGCAAGATTTCAACACCATACAGGAATGGTTCCGGTCTAACCAGCTATTCTTAAACCCTAAGAAAACTATGTTGCTAACCTTCGGCTCACAGCAAAACTCTCCCGTCAAAGCCCCTGCCCCCTCGTTCAACACCCTGGATGGGACCCCACTGGTACAATGCACCAGCTTCAGATAATTGGGCATCTGGCTCGACCCGCATCTCGATTTCTCCACCCATATTGATTCCATACATAAGAAACTACTCCCTAAACTCGGCACCCTCAACAGGAACAAAAACTGCCTTCCCTCTCCTGCCAGGACGGCTATTGTTCAAAAGATGATCTTCCCAATACTCGACTATGGCAATGTAGTCTATTCTACCACTCCCTCCTCCATCTTGAACAGCCTTGACACCCTTTTCCACTCTTTTTGTTGGGTCATCCTGGACTGCCCACAAACAACCCACTACTGCTCCTTATATAGCTCCCTAGCCATGCCATCCCTCCAAGACCGCAGATTAACCCACTGTGCTAGGACCGCAGCCAAATTCTGGTCCCAGTCCCTTCCCCCCTACCTGACCTCAACCCTCTCCCCACAACCTCCTCCTGCTTACTCCCTTAGAAGCACTGAGCCCAGGCTCCTACATGTCCCCTTCACGCGCACAACCGAAGGACAGGCCGCTTTCAAATTCCATATCCCCGAGCTATGGAACACCCTGCCTGCTCATATCCAATACTCACCCAACCCCAACCACCTCAATCGCCTTCTCAGCACCCACTGCTCCTCCAGCTGCACTTGTTTTAGCTGCAGCCTGTCAGATTTGAATTTTATGTGCTCAGATGTGTTCTCTAAAAATGTACCTGTTTTACCCGACAGTTGTCTCTACGTCGGATGACCACTCGTTGTATTGTTTAACTGCTGTACCTTGTGATTTGTACAAATGTATTGGGTCTTGACCCCCAGATCGCATCTGGAATTGAGCAACACTGCTCAGTATGCCTTCCTGGTTAAACTTGTAAATAAATAAATAAATAAATAATTATGGGGCTAAAATGGGGAAGGAAGGGAACAAAAAAACAATGCAGTATGGGTACAGTGCATGCCAGGGATGACGGTGCTGGAGGTGAGGCATCACATTCCTTCCTGGAGTAAGCAGCAGGATGAAAGGACACATCTGGTGTTTCACCCGGATACAACTAACTTGGAGGGGAACAATCTGATGGAGGTACAGGCAAGGTTTGAGAAACTCGCTAGATTCTGTAGGAGCAACACTGTTTTTTCTTCCATTTCCTTCTCTGAGATGTTGCCAGTACCAAGAGTGAGCACACTCAGTTAGGAGAAGATAAGGGCATTCAACGATTGTCTACAAGGTTGGTGCAGTCGGATGCGGTTCGGTTGGATAGGTGACTGAGGCTCTACATGGGAGGAGGAGGGGCTGTATGCCCAAGACAGACTGCACCTGAGCTCTGCAGGGGCAGCTGCACTAAAGAGTAAACTGGGGGACTCCATGAGAAGGAAGTTCAATTTAAACGAAATAAGGGGGGGTGGCTAAGGACAGAGCCATCCTTACGTGAGGCAGAGCAGAGAGGATATCAGCCCCCCACCAAGTCACAACACTCATCAAGGGAACACTTAGCAGCAGGGAAGGACGGGATGGGGCTACATGTTGGAGTGCTTTGGTTGAACATGCCAGGAGACTGGGGAACAAAATGGGAGAACCAAGACATTGTAGCAGTGAGTGAGACTTGGTGGAATGAGCACCACGCTTGGGAGACGGTGATCCCAGGTTATCGTTTGTTTAAGAAGGATCAGGAGGGGAAGGGGGCATTATATGTCAGGGAAGGGATTGGGGCCAATGAAGGGCAGGATGAGAAGGGGGAACCCAAGATAATGTGGGTCACCCTAGACAGGGGATGGGGGAAAACCTGCATGTTAGGATAGTCTATAATCCTCGTATGCAGGAGGAGGAGGAAGGGGATAGACATCTTGTAGAATCAGTAGCGAGGATGGCATGGAAAGGGGAAATTGTGCTAGGTGGGGACTTAAACTTTACGGACATCAACTGGGATGCTCAAAGCACAATCTCCGCAAGGAGCAGGTGCATCTTAGAGGCTCTTCAGGGTATACTGCTGCAGCAAAGGGTAAGTGAGCCCACTAGGGGTGTAAACCTATTAGATGTGGTCCTCACGAATGGGGACAGTGTGGAGGAGGTGGAGGTGGGGGAAGAGCTTGGCACCAGTGACCATAAGGCTGTCAGGTTCAGGGTGAGAGTGAGCAGGGAGAGGGTTAGGATGAGAACCAAGGTAATGGACTTCAGAAAGGCTGACTTTCATGGAATGAGTAAGGTAGTTAGGGAAGAAATGTTGAGGATAGGGGATGTGCAGGGGGTGAAGGAATTATGGGCAGCCATCAAGAGAGGGGTATTTAAAGCCATGGACTTATGTATAAGAAGGGTAAGAAAGAATAGAAGATGGAAAAGATCTCTGTGGTTCACTAGAGAGGTGGCGTTAGGGGTCAAGGAAAAGACTAGAGCATTCAAGAGGTACAGGAGGACACAAAGGATGAGGACAAGGAAGCCTACAGGGAAAGAAGAAAGGAGGCTGGACAAAAGATAAGGAAAGCTAAAGAGGCCACTGAGGAGAGGCTAAGAAAGCAGACAAGGGGGGGACAAAACCTTCTTTAGGTATGTTGGATAAAGGAGGAGGGCACAGCATGGGATTGGAAGGATAAGGGGAGAAAGTGGAACAGTACTGGAAGGGGATTTCGAAAAAGCAGAGGCATTAAATAGCTATTTTGCCTCAATCTTCATGGAGAAAAGAAAGGGTACGGGACCAGGATGGGGTGGGGAGGGTGACAGCCACAGGCAGGTGGGTGTGGCAGAATTCACAGCTGAAAGAGTAAGGAAAGAGCTGGGTAGATTAAGGTGGACAAGGCAATGAGGCCTGATTGAATACACCCAAGGGTTCTCAAGGAGGTGAAGAATGAAATGTCGCCGCATCTGGTGAGGATGTTTAATTTGTCCTTGGTCATGGAGTGGTGCCAACAGCCTGGTAGAGGGCAGAGGTGGTTGCACTACATAAGTGTGGGGGGCGGGCAGAAAGATGAGGTCAAAAACTACCATCCTATTAGTCTTACCTCAGTGGTGGGGAAGGTCATGGAAACACTACTTAAGATCTGGTTAATAGAATACTTGGAGATGAATGGCATGCAGGATGACAGGCAGCATGGCTTCACCAAGGGAAGGTCCTGTCAGACTAACCTGATAGAGTTTTTTGATGGGGTGGCATAGATAGTGGACCAGGGAGGAGCGGTGGATGTGGCCTATCTGGATTTCAATAAGGCCTTAAACACTGTTCCGCATGGTGGAATGGTGCATAAGCTGGACAGACTAGGGGTGGACCACAGGATCACCAGGTGGGTGGAAAACTGGGTGAAGGGAAGAATTCAGACGGTGGTGGTAAATGGGACACCTTCCAGGGAACGGGCGGTAACCAGTCGGGTACCACTGGGGTCAGTGCTAGGACCAATACTCTTTAACATCTATGTTAGTGATCTAACGGGGGGTCTGGATGGATGGGTGTGCCTGTTTGCAGATGATACAAAGGTCTGCAATAGGGTAGATCCACCTAGTGGGGTGCAAGCCATGAGGCGGGAGCTGGAGAGGTGGTGTGACACCTGGAAATTGAAGTTTAATGCACAAAAGTGCTGGCTGATGCACCTGGGGAGGAGGAATAGGAGGGAAACTTACTCCCTAGGGGGGTGGTGATTAAGGAGAAGGAAACAGAAAGGGACCTGGAGATTATGGTATCGCGTAACCTCAAGGTGGGCAGCCAGTGTAGCAGGGCAGTTGGAAAGGCAAATGAAATGTTGGTTTGCATTGTGAGGGGTTTTAATAGCTGGAAGAGGGAGGTGCTAATGCCATTATACAGAACCATGGTCAGGCCACATCTGGAGTATGGGGTGCAGTTCTGGAGGCCTCACCTATGAAGAGATGTTGAGCTACTGGAGAGGGTACAGAGAAGGGCAATCTAAGTGGTACGAGGGATGTAGGATGTACCCTATGAGAGAAGATTGAGAGGGCTGAATTTGTACCCTCTGGAGACTAGGTGGGAGGTGGGACATGATTGAGACCTTTAAGTATCTGAAGGGAATAAATAAGGTGGAGGGTGATAGCTTGTTCAGATTGAAGAAGGGAGCAAACATGAGGGGACATAGCCTCAAACTGGAAGATGTGCAATACAGAGGTAATGTCAGGGGGTAGTTTTTCATGGAGAGAAACATAGACTTTGATGGCAGATAAGGACCACTTGGCCCATCCAGTCTGCCCATTTCCCTACCTGTTGTATAAGCTGCAGATTCTAGTTAACCAACAGCCTACTTCCTGCAACCCCCACTATAATTGCCTTATGTCTGTCCCATGCATGTTTGAATTCCCCCACTGTTTTAGACCCCACAACCTCTCCAGGAAGGCGGTTCCATGCGTCCACCACTCTCTCCGTGAAAAATAATTTCCTCACATTACCCTAGACCGTCCCCCTCTAACTTTAAATTGTGCCCCTTGTTCTTACCCATCTCTTTTCTGAAAGATGCTACCCTCCTGGACTTTGTTGATTCCTTGAGGTACTAAAAGTTTCTATCATGTCCCCCCTCTCCCTCCTTTCATCAAGGGTATACATATTAAGCTCTCTCAGTCTCTCTTCATATGGTTTCTGATGTAGACCCTGCACCATTTTAGTTGCCCTCCTCTGGACTGCTTCCTTCCTGTCTATGTCCTTGCATAGATGAGGTCTCCAAAACTGCCCGCAGTACTCCAGATGGGGTCTCACCAACTGTCTGTGCAGAGGGATAACTACTTCCCTTTTTCTACTTGTGATGCCCCTCCCTATGCATCCCAGTATCCCCCTGGCTCTCCTGACTGACTTCTCACATTGCTTACCCACCTTTAGGTCATCTGATATGACTACACCCAGATCCCTTTCCATTATTGTTGTCGTTAGTACCTCCCCTGCAATTGTGTACTCTTCTCCTAGATTTTTATTTCCCAGGTGCATTACTTTGCACTTCTTTGCATTGAATCTAAGTTGCCATATGTCTGACCATTCCTCCAACCTTGCCAAGTCCCTTCTCATCCTTTCTACCCCCTTGTGTATCAACTCTGTTACAGATCTTTGTGTCATCTGCAAAGTGGCATACCTTACCTTCCAGACCCTCTGCAATGTCACCTATAAAGACGTTAGAGAGGACTGGACCCATTACTGAGCCCTGAGGTACTCCACTAGTAACCCCCTATCTTCAGAATGTGTTCCATTCACTATTGCCTTCTGTGTCCTGTTGTGCAGACAGTTTTCTACCCAGGCTACCACCCTGGGACCCACTCCCAGGCTGGCTAACTTGATTATTAATCTTTTGTGCTGGACTGTGCCAAATGCCTTGCTAAAGTCCAGGTAGGCCATATCCACAGCCCCTCCCTGGTCTATTACTTTGGTCACCCAGTCAAAGAAATCTATTAGATTCGTCTGACATGACCTTCCTGCTGTGAATCCATGCTGCTTTGGGTCCTGTGCCCCGTTGGCTTCTAGGTACTCAACAATTCTTTCTTTCAGAAGTGATTCCATCATTTTCCCCACCACTGAGGTCAAACTAACAGGTCTGTAGTTTCCTGCTTCTGCCTTGCTCCCACTTTTGTGAAGTGGAATCACATCTGCCCTCCTCCAGTCCTCAGGTACCACCCCATCTTCCCATGATTTGTTAAAAAGTGTGGTTAGTGGTGTCACTAGGTCTTCCCTTAGCTCTTTTAGGATTCTAGGGTGAATCCCATCAGGCTCCATTGCTTTGTCCACCTTGAGTTTTAGGAGTTCTTTCAGTACTCTTTCTTCTGTAAATGGACTGGCATCAACCCCACTATCCAGAGTGCTTCTACTGTTTGGTTTAGGTAACTTCTCTTCTTTTTCTTTTGTGAATACTGAGCAAAAGTATTCATTCGGTATCTCTGCCTTTTCACTGACTCCCTCTGCCCACCTCCCATCTTCTTTATTAATCTTCACTATCCCTCCCTTAACCTTTCTATGCTCTCTAATGTACCTATACAAGGTTTTATCCCCCTTTTAAACTGAGTTGGCTATCTTTTCCTCAGTTTAGGCCTTTTCTGACTGCCTTCCCCACTTATTTTTGCTTTAATTGATACAGTTCCCTGTCGTGCTCCGTCTGTGATTCCTTATACTTTTTGAATGCAGCCTTTTTCTCCTTAACGTTCCCTGACTCCTCTTTTGAGAGCCATAGTGGTTTTTTATTCCACTTTGTTTTCTTTATTTGTTTCACACAAAGGCTTGTTGCCTCCATGATGGCAGTTTTGATTTTTCTCCATTGTTCCTCCACCCCTCCTTTCTGGCAATTTGCTAATGCATTCCTCAGGTATTCACCCATTATGCCAAAGTCAGCCCTTCTAAAGTCCAGTATCCTTGTCTTTGTATGGCTTGTCTCCATGGTTGTGTTTATTGTGAAGCACACTGTGCAGTGGTCACTTGTTCCCAGATGTCTACTGGCTTCTAAATTTGTGATCCTCTCTCCATTTGAGAGTACTAGGTCTAGTGTTGCTCCCTCCCAAGTGGGTTCCACCACTAGCTGTCTAAGGCATGCCCCCCCTGTAGGGCACAACTCAGTGATTCCCTGCTGTTGTGGGGCTCAGAAGTGGAGGGTAGTGCCAGTTGGCTACTATATCATCTGAAAAAAAAAACACTGCTCAGGTGATGTAGTAGCCAATCAGGATGCTTAATTTATTTAGCCCATTTTATAATGTGCTGTATTATACCCGCACAGTGATGTGCTGCATTGTGCTGTTCTGTTCTATTTTGTGCTGTGCTGTGCTATGTTGTACTGCTCTGCGCTGTACTGTGCTGTACTGTACTGTGCTGTGCTTTACGACGCTGTGCTGTGCTATACTGTACTGTGCTGTACTGTACTGTACTGTACTGTGCTGTACTGTAGTGCGCTGCACTGTACTGTGCTTTGTAAAAGCATACCATGGAAAAGTGAATTGTCTCTAATGACATACCTGCATTTTTTCACATGATGGGATTCAAGTGTAGTACATTTGATGTTAGTAAGAATATTCAAAACACCAACCCCAACCCCCATTGTAGCCATTACCTCTGGCTTAGGAGCCCCAACTGAATAAGTAACTACTTTCAAATACCTGGGCACCCTACCGGGTCCTAATCTTGTGGACAAACCTGCGTACATGAAGACTACGCTGTCAGTAGTGTGTGGCTTTACAGTGACTGGGGAATTACAGTGATATGAAAGTATCACTAGCCCCTGTTACTCACTAGACAGGAGGCAGTGGATGTAGCCACTGCTAGTGACAGGGGAATTACAGTGATATGAAAGTATCACTACCCCCTGTCACTCATTAGACAGGAGGTAGTGGATGTAGCAACTGCTAGTGACAGGGAGATTACAGTGATATGAAAGTATCACTATCCCCTGTCACTCACTAGAAAGGAGGCAGTGGATGTAGCCACTGCTAGTGATGGAATTATAGTGATATGAAAGTATCACTACCCCCTGTCACTCACTAGAAAGGAGGCAGTGGATGTAGCCACTGCCAGTGACAGGGGGATTACAGTGATGTGAAAGTATCACTACCCCCTGTCGCTCACTAGAAAGGAGACCGTGGATGTAGCCACTGCCAGTGACAGGAGGATTACGGTGATATGAAAGTATCACTACCCCCTGTCACTCACCAGACAGGAGGCAGTGGATGTAGCCACTGCCAGTGACAGGGGAATTACAGTGATATGAAAGTATCACTACCCCCTGTCACTCACCAGACAGGAGGCAGTGGATGTAGCCACTGCTAGTCAGATGACCGGTTGAGCTGCTCCCATGATGGAGTGACTAGAACTCCCTACCCTACAGTAAATCAGTAGATGGGGTTGGGGGAACATGGTTTAAGTCGCTTCTAAGGAATCTTTTTCTTTTTATATGTTTTTTTCCTTGCCCCTGTGTCCACACCCCCTCAGAGTTGATTATAATACTTCCGGAGGGTGGGGGTTCCCCATGTGAGGGTCAGGGGGGTGAAACCCCCTCCCCCAAAAACAAATGGAAAACTCCCCAGGGCCTGTCCTACTCACACCACGGGGGGATGCTCATTCAGGCTGCTAAATTAAGACTCGGGGGCGTGAAGCCCCCTCCCCAAAACAAATGGAAAACTCCCCAGGGCCTGTCCTACTACGCACCACGGGGGGATGCTCATTCAGGCTGCTAAATTAAGACTCGGGGGCGTGAAGCCCCCTCCCCCAAAAACAAATGGAAAACTCCCCAGGGCCTGTCTTACTCCACCACGTGGGGACGCTCATTCAAGCTGCTAAATTAAGACTCGACATGCTCTAGAGGCACACCATTGCATTCCTCATGAAATCAAGCAGCAGCTTATCAGATGCCACAGCCTCAGTCTTGAGGACTATGGACTGGCGATCATTGGTGCTTCCTGTAGCAAAGTGCTCGACAGAGTCCAGGGCTAAATGAATAGGGACTGCCGCTTTGCTCATAACCAGAAATTGGATACTCATAAATGCATCCTGTATTATGACCTAGGGTGACTAAATGTGCACTCCTGACTATGTTATGTTATGCTCATCCCAGGCAAAAAAGCCTTGCTTGGACAATTGTCTACAAGTGTCTTATCTTATATTTCCTCAGACTCATGGCCTGCAAGTAGTAGTAGTAGTAGTAATGATTTTATTCATTATAATGAACAAGGTAAAACAATCCCATTGAGTACACAAGTACACTCATTTTCAAGGGACACCTTCTAAAGTGCATAACCTGGTTACAATATAGGAGAAAATATACAGACATACAATATACAAAAATACAAATATACATATACTCAATAAATACATTTCCACATATTTAAATCACATCCATAGACAAACTACACTAATACATAGACATTCATCCATTTTCCAATGCCACACAACATTCATGAAATTTCTCACTTTGTCTATGATACCAGGATCTAATTACACAAGTACACAACTTGGGGGGGTGCAGCACAACTCCTTGATGTTTCCAAGAAGAAAAATCTCATTGGGTCAGTCCTATTTCTTTTTTAATTTCCCCAAGCTATGGTTTTTCTTCACCCCATTACTCAGACCCTCTGGTTCACTTATCAACTTTAAGACCCAGCCACAAGCCTCATTTACCACCATCATTCTTGTGGCAGCTATCACTAGCATGTCCACTTCCTTTCCCTACTCCTCTCTGATGAACCTGCCCTCTTCCTCCCACACTCCGATCTCTTGAATCGCACACTCTTTCCTCATGTTCCCTTGTTGTCATACTCGGCAGCCCCCTACCCCACTGGGCAATACTCCTCAAATGTAGATGTTTATTCTCCACAGGAATGACTGCACTGTAGCTCTGTCTAATCACTGCTGTGAAATGCACTATCTTTGTTCCTATGCTAAGCGATATCATGTTCGCCATGTAGCTTACTCTGCTGTCACTTACTATGTCTATCACGTTGTGTTACTCCAGCTGATTTTGCCATGTCCATTATCAATGTGAAAATGTATTTTTTGTCCTTAACTCATCACTCAGTGCTGTAAATATGTAAAAAACTGTAACTAAGCTTTTCTGTTGCATATGACCCTAGACCCTTTAAAAATAGACTCTGCCTGAAGGATCTTATGTGTAAATAAATAAATAAACAAACAAATAAATAAACTTCCTTGGTCAGTGGTCACTGAGACCTGGGCCACCGCAGGGCACAACTGGGACCTGAATTTGGAGGGTTACACCACGTTCAGGAAGGACCGGGGAAGGGGTAGCAATAATAGTCAAAAACTGCATTGCCATAGAAGGAGTGGACGAGGCGGAGGGAACTGTGGAGGCAATTTGGGTCACCTTGATAACAAGGGTGGGGCAAGAGAGTAAAAATAGGAGTGGTGTATAGACCCCCTGTGCTGGTGGAGGAGCTGGAGGAGAGTCTGGTGGCAGATGTTGGGAGACACAGCAGAATGGGAAGGGGAAGGGTGTTGGTGTTGGGAGACTTAAACATGCCAGGAACAGACTGGGAGACTATGACATCCTCGGTGGCCAGGGAACAGAGGTTGCTGGATGTCTTTCAGGATGCATTCCTAGCTCAGCAGGTGGGGGAACCAACCAGGAAGAAGTGGATACTGGATGTGGTCCTGGCAGACAGTGACCAGATTGGGGGTCTGGATGTAAGGGACACATTGGCAGGGAGTGACCATGCCACGGTCTGGTTCTGCCTGAACCTAGGAGGGGTAGAAGACTGCACAAAGACGGAAGTAACTGACTTCAGGGGGCGGATTTCAAGGAAATGGGAAGGATCCTTAAGGAGTACTGGGATGGGATTGGGTCAGATGTGGACGCTGACAGCAGGTGGGAAATCATCAGGAGGGGTGTGCAGGATGCTACCAGCACCTGCGCAGGAGTAAGATGAAAATGCAGTAGGGCCTAAAAAACCCTGCTGGTGGACCAGGGAGGTTCAGGAGGTGGTGAGGGGAAAGAAGGTGGCCTATAGGTAATTCAAGTGCTCAAGGAGTGAAAGAGACAGAGGGGAGTATGAGCTGATGGCTAGAAGGGCCACTAGGGTGGTGAGGATGGCGAAGGCGAGGAAGGAGCAGAACCTGGCCAGGGAAATTAGGAGCAGGAACAAGGGGTTCTTTAGATACATTGGGGAAAAATGAAGGGTGAAGGGGCAGATTAGCAGGATTAAAACAGGGGAGGGGCGGGCACAATACCCAGGGGAGCAGGCTGAGATATTAAATGAGTACTTCACCTCAGTTTTCACCAAGGAAAATGGGGGGGCTGCATCATACATGGGAGGAGATGGTGAAACTGAGGAGGGGGGGATCCTTACCGATTGACGGGTCTGGGTAGGGGGGCATCACTGGCAGGTGGGGAGAAGGCAAAGCAGGGGGACGAGGTAGTGGAGGTGAAAATTATGGCAGAGAGAGTGAGGGAAGCCCTCAGGTCCCTTAAGACGGAGAAAGCACCAGGGCTGGATAAATTACATCCCTGAGTGCTGAAGGAACTGGCGAATGTCCTGGCGAAACCCCCTGGCGGAGCTCTTCAGCATCTCTCTGAGGACAGGGTGAGTGCCCCAGGACTGGAAGGTGGCGCATATAGTGCCTATCCACAAGGGGGATTCAAGGGAGGTGGCAGGGAACTGAAGGCTCGTCAGCCTGACATCGGTGGCGGGCAAGGTGATGAAGGGCATTGTCAAGGAGAGGCTAGGGGGGACCTGGAAAAGTTGGGGTGCCTGGACAATAGACAGCATGGATTTGTCCCAGGGAAATCATGTCAGACAAACCTTGTGGAGTTCTATGACTGGGTGACGAGGGCCTTGGACCTGGGTAGACCAGTGGACATCCTGTTTCTTGACTTCAGCAAGGTGTTTGACTCTGTTCCTCATGGGGGGCCTGTTGAATAATCTGGGAGAAATGGGGTTGGGGAACCAGATGGTCAGATGGATAGGAAATTGGCTCCAGAACTGGACCCAGACGGTCATGGTTGGTAGGATAGTCTCATCCCCAAGAAGGATCATTAGTGGAGTCCCTCAGGGATCGGTCCTTGGGCCCCTCCTTTTCAACGCCTACATCTTTGACATAAATAAGGGTATCAGGAGTGAGATGAGTCTCTTTGCATATGACTCAAAACTGGGGGCGGTGGTGGATGGAGAGGAGGGAAGGGTGGCCCTTCAGAGGGACCTGGAGGCTCTGGAAAGATGGTGTAGAAAGCGGAAGCTGAGGTTCAATGCAGGAAAATACAGGATACTGTACCTGGGAGCCAGAAACCTGGGCCAAGTGTACACCCTGGGGGGGGGATGCTACAAGTCTTGATGGCTGAGAGGGACCTGTGAGTGGTGTTGGATGTCAAGATGAACAACTCGGAGACTTGTAGAAGGGCAGTGGCAAAGGCCAACAGGATGCTTGGATGCATCGCTAGGGGGCTCACCTCCAGAAGAAGGGAAGTGATACTTCTACAGTATAACTGCTTGGTGAGGCCACACCTTGAGTACTGTGTGCAGTTTTGGAGGCCACATTTAAAGAGGGGCATTGAACTCCTGGAGAGGGTCCAGAAGAGGGCAATCAAAATGATTTGGGGCTGGGGGATAGGACCTATGGGGAGAGGCTCAAAGAGCTAAATATTTACACATTGGAAGAGAGGAGGGACTGGGGGGACATGATAGAGATCTTTAGGTACATGAAGGGGGAAAATAGGGGAGGAGCAGTCAGGGTGCTCCAAAGGAAGGGGGTCAACTAGAGGGCATGGGTGGAAGCTGGAGGGAGATTCAGGGGAGAAAGGAGGAGGTGCTACTTCACTGAGAGGGTGGTGGAGCCATGGAATGTGCTGCCCAAGGGGCTGGTGGAGGCAGAAACAGTGGAAGGGTTCAAGAGGGTGTGGGACAGGTACAGGGGAAGGGTTCTGGAAGCAAAAACCAGTGCAGCGAGAATATCCGGGACTGTTAAGGAAGAAGCCAGAGAGGGAGAGGAGGCAGCAAGGTCAGCTCCCAGGGTGGGGACTGACCAAACGAGCAGACACAAAAGACCGTTAGGCATGTTCTGCTGGCATTTTAGTATGTTAGTATGTTAGCAGTTTATATAGGTGGATCAACAACTTTTTCAGGGCATCCGATTGACAAGAGTGTGTGTGTGTGTGTGTGTGTGTGTGTGTCTGTAATAGCAACTTTGCAATCTTTACTCCCACCAACCCTTCAAACAGTAAAAACACACATGGTCAGTGCTGACTCACATGTTCAACCCCGAAAACCTTATTTGGCTTTCCTGAGCATCCTCTGGACCTATAGCCCCACCCCCACCCCTTCAAATGTGGGACACTCTTCGAGAAACACTGTATTATTTATTTAGATTTTGGTAACCGGGTAAGCTCACTGAGACTGAAGGTTCCTTTTTCAGGAGTGACCCAGATTAGTTACAAACATTAATTACGTACATTGGTAGGAGTATACAGTAGGTTACACATTCATTAGATAAGGCAATAGAATGTGTTATAGAGTGCATTAGTTACATACACAAATTTACAGTAGCTAGAATACATAGAACACATTAGTTACATACACAAATTTACAGTAGCTAGAATACATTATAGAGTGCATTAGTTACATACACAAATTTACAGTAGCTAGAATACATAGAACACATTAGTTACATACACAAATTTACAGTAGCTAGAATACATTATAGAGTGCGTTAGTTACATACACAAATTTACAGTAGCTAGAATACATAGAACACATTAGTTACATACACAAATTTACAGTAGCTAGAATACATAGACCACATTAGTTACATACACAAATTTGCAGTAGCTAGAATACATAGAACACATTAGTTACATACACAAATTTACAGTAGCTAGAATACATTATAGAGTGCATTAGTTACATACACAAATTTACAGTAGCTAGAATACAAAGAACACATTAATTACATACACAAATTTACAGTAGCTAGAATACATTATAGAGTGCATTAGTTACATACACAAATTTACAGTAGCTAGAATACATTATAGAGTGCATTAGTTACATACCCAAATTACAGTAGCGTTACATCATATATGTGACAACTAACACAAAGATGCTTAGAGGGAGAGGTAGTAGTAGCAGTAAGCAGGTTAAACAGGCTAGTATAGTCACACCAAAGGTTAAGAAAGTGGGACCTTATGATTACAGCCACAGAGGCTAAGCTCCAGCAGGTACACTTTCAAGCCAGACTTAAATCCCCGAAGAGTGCAACAGTTTTTCAGGTCCACAGCAAGAGGGTTCCATAAGAGCGGGGCAGCATATCGAAAGGAATGCTTGCCATGGTATCTTCAGACTCGAGGAGGCCTACAGGAAGGAGGCAGAGGACACCACAAGGAAAGGAAGCAGCTCCTGGTGGGGGACTCCATTATTAGGGGGATAGAACTAGGGGGAGCAGGGAAAACTGAAGTAAGGTGCCTGCCTGGTGCCATGGCTTGGAGAGACAGGAAGCGCATCCTCAGGATCACGAGAACAGCTGCACAGGAGTCTGAGCTGGACGTCATTGTCCACCTAGGGACAAATGACTTGGCTAATCATGAGATTAGAGCAGTGCAGAAGGACTTTGTAGAATTGGGAAGGGGCCTAAGACAAGTAGCACACACAGTATCCTTCTCTGAGGTGCTGCCTGTCAATGGCATGAGTGAGGCGAGGGTACTTTTCACCATGCAATTTAATGAATGGTTGAAAAAATGATGTGGAGCACAGGGGTTTGGCTTCATTGGGGACTAGGGTTCCACCTGGAGGGACACCAGCCTATACTGGCAGGATGGTCTGCATCTGTCCAAGAAGGGAACAAGTCTTTTGAGCAATCGGTTTAAATGCTTCATTGGCAAGCTTTTAAATCAGTCAAGGGGTGAGGTACTGAAAAGCAGCAGGAAAATCCCAGCCTCTCCCTACAAAACAGGGTACTAAATGAGAAAAAGACTGAGGTAGACAGGTCAGTGGAGGATGCTGCAAAAGAAGGTAAAGCCATCAAAAAATGGAGAGCAATGAGTACCAATGCCTGTAGTCTGAGTAACAAGCGTCCTGAATTAGTGGCCTTAATGGAGGAGGAACATCTGGATATCGTGGCAGTCACAGAAACATAGTACACATAAAACCATGACTGGGACATAAACATACCAGGATACTCTATCTACAGGAGGGACAGGGAGGGTAAAAGAGGAGGAGGAGTAGCTCTTTACATAAGGGAAGGAATCAAAGCAACAGAACAAAATGGAAAACGAGGAGAAGAAGAAGCACTGTGGGTAAATTTGTAGATCGGCAATGGCACCACAATCCGCACTGGGGTTGTATACAGACCCCCTTCTCAGAGGGAGGAAATGGACAAGGAAATGATAGAAAGAATATTTAGAATGGCAGAAAAAGGGGAGATATTGCTGATGGGTGATCTGAATATGCCAGATGTTAACTGGAGTGCAGTTGCAGCAGCCACTTTGAAGAGTGGGGTTATTCAAGATGCCCTACAGGAGGCATGCCTTAGACAACTAGTATTGGAGCCCACTCAAGAGGGAGCAATCTTAGACCTGGTTCTCTCAAATGGAGATGAAGAGAGGATCACAGATGTAGAAGTGGGTAGCCATCTGGGAACTAGCGACTATCGAACAGTATGGTTCACAATAAACACAGCAATAGAGTCAAGCCATACAAAAGCAAAAGTACTGGACTTTAGGAGGGCTGACTTTGCCAAAATGGGTGAGTGCCTAAGGAATGCACTAGCAAATGGGCAGGAAGGAGGGGTGGAAGAACAATGGGAAATAATAAAAACTGCCATCAAAGAGGTAACAAGCCTCTGTGTGAAGCAAATTAACAAAACAAAATGATATAAGAAACCACTATGGTTCTCAAAGGAAGTGGCAGTGAAGGTTCAAGAGAAAAGGAAAGCATTCAGGAAGTACAAAGAATCACAGAAGGAGCAGGACAGGGAACTGTATCAGTTAAAGCAAAAGGAAGCTGGGAAGGAAGGCAGTCAGAACAGCAAAGGCCCAAACTGAGGAAAAGATAGCCAACTCAGTTAAGAAGGGGGATACAACCTATTATAGGTACATCAGGGAGCGAAGGAAGACCAAGGGAGGGTTAGTGAGGCTTAATAAAGAGGAGGGAGGGTGGGCAGAGGGTGACTGTGAAAAGGCAGAGATACTAAACAGTATTTACAAAGGAAGTGGGGGAGGTACCTAAAACAAACAGCAGAAACACTATGGATACAAAAGTTGATACCAGCCCATTTACAGGAGAAAGGGTTCTAAAAGAACTCTTAAAACTGAAGGTGGACAAAGCAATGGGGCCTGATGGGATTCATCCCAGAATTCTAAAGGAACTAAGGGTAGAACTAGTGACACCCCTAACTACCCTCTTTAACAAATCATGGGAGGATGGGGTGGTACCCGAGGACTGGAGAAGGGCAGATGTGATTCCCTTCACAAAAGTGGGAGCAAGGCAGAGAAAACTACAGACCTGTTAGTTTAACCTCAGTGGTAGGGAAATGATAGAATCACTTCTGAAGGAAAGAATTGTTGAGTATCTAGAGGCCAGAGGGCTCAGGACCCAAGGCTGCATGGATTCACAGTGGGAAGGTCATGCCAGACAAATCTGATAGATTTCTTTGACTGGGTGACCAAAGTAGTAGATCAGGGAGGGCTGTGGACATGGCCTACCTAGACTTTGCAAGGCATTTGACACAGTCCCACACAAAGATTAATATACAAGTTAGTCAGCCTGGGTGGGTCCCAAGATGACAGCCTGGGTAAAGAACTGGCTGGAGAATAGGACACAGAGTAATAGTAAATGGAGTCCACTCTGAAGAAAGGGGTTACTAGTGGGGTACCACAGGGTTCAGTATTCGACCGGTCCTCTTCAATGTCTTTATAAGCGACATTGCAGAGGGACTGGAAGGAAAAGTATGTCTCTTTGCAGAATACACAAAGATCTGCAAAAGAGTTGATGCACAAGGTGGGGTGGAAAGGATGAGAAGGGACTTGGCAAGGTTAGAGGAATGGTCAAATGTATGGCAGCTTAGATTCAATGTTAAGAAGTGCAAGATAATGCACCTGGGAAACAAAAACCCAGGGGAAGAGTACACAATGGGGGGTGAGATGCTAACAACACCAAAAATGGAAAGGGGCCTGGGGGTAGTCATATCAGATGACCTAAAGGTGGGCAAGCAATGTGAGAGGGCAGCAAGGAGGGCTGGGGGGATACTGGGATGCATAGGGAGAGGCATCACCAGCAGAAAACAGGAAGTTATTATCCCTCTGTACAGACAATTGGTGAGACCCCATCTGGAGTACTGCGTGCAGTCCTGGAGACCCAATCTCCGCAAGGACATAGACAGGATGGAGGCTGTCCAGAGAAGGGCAACTAAAATGGTGCAGGGTCTGCACCGGAAGACATATGAAGAGAGACTTAAGAAGCTGAATATGTATAGTCTTGAGGAAAGTAGGGAGAGGGGGGACATGATAGAAACTTTCAAGTATCTCAAGGGAATCAACAAAGTCCAAGAGGGTGGCATCTTTCAAAAAAAGAAGTGTGCAAGAACAAGGGGGCACAATTTGAAGATAGAAGATGGGCGGCTCAGAGGTAATTTAAGGAAGTATTTTTTCACAGAGAGGGTTCTGGATGCATGGAATGGCCTTCCGGAGGAGGTTGTGGAGTCAAAAACAGTGGTGGAATTCAAGCATGCATGGGACAGTCATAAGGCAATTCTAGGAGGTGGGGGCAGGAAGAAGTCGGTTAACTAGGATCTGCAGCTTATCCATTAGGTAGGGAAATGGGCAGACTGGGTGGGCCAAGCAGTCCTTATCTGCCGTCAAAATCTATGAGGGATGTCAAGGGGATGGCCCGAGGAGGATCTCCGTTCCTGGCCCTGGATTTTGGGGTTGAGTAGTCCACATAGGTATAGGAGGAGGAGGAGGGCCAGAAATGGTAAATTTAAAAGTCAGACACAGAGAGGAGTAGGCCAGTTTATGATGTATAGTAGCCAGTGGAGATCAGCTACAGTAGGACCTCACAGTAATGCCTCCTGGGAGGGGAGCGGGTAGCGAATCGAGCAACCCTATGATACAGTATAGTAAGTTTTCTTAGTTTGTCCTCCTTAAGGAAATGCAGCAGGGGAGCTCCATAGAGAAGGGAGGGGAGGGGAGGAGAGTAAGGTGCAGTTGGCTATGGCATACCGTGCCTCAGGAGAAATAGTTTCCCAGCCTGTAGAGAAGTCCTAACTTCTGGTGGCTGGATTTAACAACAGAGTCAATGTGAGGTTGGTAAGACATCTCCTGATCAAGCAGGATCCCGAGGTACTTGATCTTGTCTGTGACCTCCACTCTATTCCCTTGGGCTGTGAGAAGCTGAAGCATGCCGTACCTCTCTGTTCCAAAACATCTAGACCCAAACATGACTGCCTTAGTTTTTTCTTCATTCAGCACAAGTGAGTTGGAGGAGAACCAGGCCACGGGAGCAGCTAGACTGGTCTGGAGGTATTAAGGCCTTTCTACATTACCACATCTGCTCCACAGCCACTCTAGTGCTTAGCTTGCTGTGGTGCAAATGTGACAATACAGGCACTCACCAGATCATGGTTGGTTGACAGCTGATCCTGTCCCTGAGTCACAGTTGAGTTGGGGACATGTTGCGATGGGAGTGGTGTAAGCTGCTGTGTGGACTGACAGTGCTGCTTTCGTGGCTATGACACATGTACTCTCATGGTACCTGATCCTGTCCCTGAGTCACAGCTGAGTTGGGGACGTGCGGCGATGCGGCCGGTGTAAGCTGCAGCGTGAACTGACAGTGCAGCTTTCGTGGCCATGACACACATACTCTCATGGTACCTGATCCTGTCCCTGAGTCACAGCTGAGTTGGGGACGTGCGGCGATGCGGCCGGTGTAAGCCGCAGCGTGGACTGACAGTGCTGCTTTCGTGGCCAGGACACACGTACTCTCAGGAGGCCTGATCCTGTCCCTGAGCCACAGCTGAGTTGGGGACGTGTGGCGATGCGGCCGGTGTAAGCCGCAGCGTGGACTGACAGTGCTGCTTTCGTTGCCATGACACACGTACTCTCATGATAAGCTGCAGTGTGGACTGACAGTGCTGCGTTCATTGCCATGACACACGTACTCTCATGAGGCCTGATCCTGTCCCTGAGTCACAGCTGAGTTGGGGATGTGTTGCGATGTGAGCGGTGTAAGCTGCTGTGTGGACTGACAGTGCAACTTTCATTGCCATGACACACATACTCTCATGATACCTGATCCTGTCCCTGAGTCACAGCTGAGTTGGGGACGTGTTGCGATGCGGGCGATGTAAGCTGCAGTGTGGACTGACAGTGCTGCTTTCATTTCCATGACACACATGCTCTCATGATGTCACTGAAGTAAACTGGAAGTTCCTCTTACCCTTAAAGAGCAGCTTCCTACTGATGGTTGTGCTGCCCTCTCCCAGCCCATTCGATAACTTACCCCCACAGACAGCACCCAATGAAGAGTGGCATAACAAGTCATTCTATATCAAAAGTTATTTTACTCATAAAATCAAAATCAAGCCCACCGACAACAAAAGGACCAACTTCCCGGTCCACAAACCACACCCCCATGTCGGCCCATGCAGCCCTATTTTGTGATGTCACAAGACGCAGACTGCGTGAGTGTGCCCCATTCACTTATAATGGGACTGATATTGTCACATAGTTTTCAACAATTTACTGTCGGGATTTTCATAAATCAAAGTGATCAACCAACTAATAGGGTCTCTATTAGTTGATCGATCACTTTGATTAATGAAAATCCTGACAGTAAATAGTCTAAATCTATGTGACAATATGGGCCCCATTATAAGTGAATGGGGAACGCTCACACAGCCTTCGTTTTGTGACATCACAAAATAGGGCTGCATGGGCCAACGTTGGGGCATGGTTTGCTCAGTTCTTTTGTTGCCGGTGGGCTTGATTTTAATTTTATGAGTAAAATACCTTTTGATACGGAATGACTTGTTGTGCCACACTTCATTGGGAGCTGCCTGTGGGGGTAAGTTATCGAATGGGCTGGAACAAGCAGCTACCAGGAAGCTGCTCTTTAATGGCACGGTAGTGGCAGCCCTTTTGGCAGCAGAAAGTGGGGGGAAGGTAAGTAAAACATGTAAGCTGGTTAGTTTGCTATGGTAGGAGATACACTTTATTATAAAATAGTAAGAGGAAATCCTGCTTTCTGATTGGCTATTACCCATGCATGAAATCTGCTCCATGCACAGGTAATAACATCTGTTCCATGCACAGGTAATAACAAGTACCCAAAAGCGGCACCCCACTGCAATAAAAAAAAATTTAATCATTAGAACGATTTTTATTAAATTCTGCCATTATTTTTTTCTAGTTTAGTGAGGGAAATGTAATAGCACAACACCTCTCGCTAAGCACATTTTTGTGAATAGTTTTAACACAAAAGAACTGCAGTAAATATAATATTAGCCACACAAATAAATAATTTACTTGACTTTTATGTAAACAAAAGTTGTTTCTGGTCACGTTGGCGATCACGCAGCCCCTTCATTTTCAAAGTCCCAGCCTACTCTCAGCAGTTAAAATTAAATTTAATAAATTTCTCTCTTGTTGTACTGCTGTCCCCTGCTATTCGGACTCTTCCACAGTCAATCAATATGTAGCTACAGCCAAACATTAATTTCATGCTACTGTTAATTTTTGAATAAGTATTCAGTAATGCCACAGTCCTAATGCAGAATCACAGAGTCAAACTCCCCTACTCTGTCTCTCTCTCTCTCTTTCTCTCTGAATCGAGACATGTGGCTCGCTACAAGGCTGCTCTGGCTTTCCCACACTCAAACATAAATTCTCTGCTGCTATTTTATTTATTTATTTGATGAAATTTTTCACAGAGAAGGGCACACTGAACAATAAGTTGCTCATCACATGGTGTGTCATGGGGTGGCGACCACAGGTGAATCAACAGGCTATGTAACACATACATACATCGAGCAGCATAACACAGGTGGCACACAGAATCAGGAAGAAGTTCAGATTCTACAGGGCAAGCATAGACTTACAAAATAAACAGCAAGAAGCTTAAAACGTAGATACACTTATACATTACAATAGGAGGGTTAACTGTACAATAAGGCAAACCTGAGCATTGAGTGGTGTGAAGGTATAAGACAGTTTATACATCTAAGCAAACTATTACAGATAAGTGTGACCTGTGAGGGAAGGGGAGCAGAACTTTTGTGAATTATTATTCGATAATAACACAGCAAAGCAAGTCTCCCACATACAGGTGGTGGATCTTGCACAGGGGGCTAAACATGGCCTCAGAACTATGGATTCCACAATTAGGACAAATGTCCTATGACAAAATACAATGACATCAGGTGGAAGGACTATTTTACCTCAAATCAACACAATCATTTCTGTTTTTAAACACATCAAATATTCATTAATGCATAGGGTGATGTGTTTAACGAGATTTTGCACACACCCCGAGGTGTTGGATGTTACATTAACCCCGAGAGTGAAGCTCAAGCGGTTTATTTATGCATCCAACACCAAGGGAGAAAATGCTGCCCATATTTTTTATAAAAAGAACTAATTTTGTAAGAGCAATAAGACACTCCAGGTCGTACACTAAACAGATATTATTGCACTTCCAGAGGTTGAAGGCACTTGTCAGGCATTGTGGTAATTTCTGCTCAATACACATCCCATTGTGTCTTATTGCTTTCATGTCTAATGGGCCCCTGTCAGGATTTGAGATTAGCTGGTCCCTAAAAACAGCCCAGTAAAAAAAAAAAAAATAGGGAGATTCTGAACACTCACTTGTGCATCATCTTCCAGAGAGAGAGAGAGAGAGAGAATGTTAGCACTCCACATCTCATTCAGTATACTTTTCAATCTCCTGACTATATTGATCTGTTACCTGTATGTTGTTGTTTCACCCGGGTCGCCCCTGAAAAAGGGACCTCCGGGGCCCAGTGGGCCTACCCGGTCATCAAAATTCAATAAATAAATAAATAAATACAGTATCATTACTGACATCTACGAACACCAAGCCATCTCCCAGATCCATGGCCCCTCTCTTAGTTCGGCTTTCTTCAGCACTGAGAAGGGTCGCTTAGATTCCCCTGTTGTACTGACATGGGATGGAGGAGGGTTGAGTGGAAAACTACAGCCATAATTTAACCTCTGGCTGCAATAGTTCATGGACATGGAAACATAGAATTTGACAACAGATAAGGACCACTTGGCCCACCTAGTCTGCCCATTTTCCTACCTACAGGATAAGCTGCAAATCCTATTTAACCAATATCCTATTTCTTCCTACCCCCCACTATAATTGTCTTGTGTCTATCCCATGAATTCTTGAATTCTCCCACAGTTTTAGACCCCACAACCTCTGCAGGAAGGCTGTTCCATGCGTCCACCACCCTCTCTGTGAAAAAATCCTTCCTCACATTGCCCCTGAGCCGTCCCCCCCATCTTTAAATTGTGTTCCCTTGTTCTTGCACATCTCTTTTTCTGAAAGATGCCACCTTCTTGGACTTTGTTGATTCCACTGAGGTACTTAAAAGTTTCTATCATGTCCCCTCTCTCCCTTCTTTCCTCAAGGGTATACATATTAAGCTCCTTTAGTCTCTCTTCATATGGCTCCTCTTGCAGACCCTGCACCATTTTAGTTGCCCTCCTCTGGACTGCCTCCATCATGTCTATGTCCTTGTGATGGGGGCTCTAGAACTGGTTGCAGTATTCCAGATGAGATCTCACCAACTGTCTGTTCAGGGGGATAACAACTTCCTGTTTTCTGCTGGTGATGCCTCTCCCTATGCATCCCAGTATCCCCCTGCCCTCCCTACTGCCTTCTCATATTGCTTGCTAACCTGAAGGTCATTTAATATGATTACCCCAAGGTACCTTTCCATTTTTGTTGTTCCTACTTCCTCCCCCCCATTGTGTAATCATCCCCTGGGTTTTTGTTTCCCAGGTGCATTATTTTGCACTTCTTTGCATTGAATCCAAGCTGTCATACTTCTGACCATTCCTCCAACCTTGCCAAGTCCCTTCTCATCCTTTCCACACCTCCTTGTGTATCAACCCTGTTACAGATATTTGTGTCATCTGCAAAGAGGCATACATTTTCTTCCAGACCCTCTGTAATGTCACTTATAAAGACATTAAAAAGGACTGGGCCCAGTACTGAACCCTGTGGTACCCCACTAGTAACCCCTCTTTCTTCAGAGTGGACTCCATTTACAATTACCTTCTGTGTCCTGTTGTCCAACCAATGTTTTACCCAGGCTTCCACACTGGGACCCACTCCTAGGCTGGTTAATTTGACTATTAATCTTTTGTATGAGACCGTGTCAAATGCCTTGCTAAATTCTAGGTAAGCCATGTCCACAGCTCCTCCCTGGTCTACTACTTTGGTCACCCAGTCAAATAAATCAATTAGATTCATCTGACATGACCTTCCCAGTGTGAACACATGATGCCTTGGGTCATATACCCCACTGGCCTCTAGGTACTCAACAATTCTTTCCTTCAGAAGTGATTCCATCACTTTCCCTACCACAGAGGTCAAAGTGACAGTTCTGTAGTTTCCTGCCTCTGTCTTGGTCCCACTTTTGTGAAGGGGAATCTTATCTGCCTTCCTCCAGTCCTCAGGTACCACACCATCCTCCCATGATTTGTTAAAATGGGTAGTCAGTGGTGTCACTAGTTCTCTCCTTAATTCTTTTTGAATTCTGGAGTGAATTCCATCAGGCCCCATTGCTTTGTCCACCTTTAGTTTTTTCAGAACCCTTTCTTCTGTGAAAGGACTGGGATTGACCCCCCTATCAAGAGTGCTTCTGTTAATTGGATCGGGTACCTCCCCAACTCCTCTTTTGTGAATACTGAGCAGAAATATTCGTTCAGTATCCCTGCTTTTTCACTGTCACTCTCTGCCCACCCACCATCCATTCTATTCAGCCTCACTATCCCTCCCTTTGTCTTTCTACGCCTCCTGATATACCTATAAAAAAGTTTAATCTCCCTTCTTAACCGAGTTGGCTAATTTTTCCTCAGTTTGGTCCTTTGCTATTCTGACTACCCTCCCTGCTTTCTTCTGCCTTAACTGGTGCAGTTCTCTATCCTGCTCCTTCTGTGTTTCCTTATACTTCCTAAATGCTATTTTTTCTCCCTAACCTTCGCTGCCGCCTCTTTTGAGAATCATAGTGGCTTTTTCTTTCATTTTGATTTGTTTATTTGCTCCAAACAAAGGCTTGTTGCCTCTGTGATGGCAGTTTTGATGTTTCCCCATTGTTGCTCTACCCCTCTGTCTAGCCTGCTTGCTAATGCATTTATAAGGCACTCTCCCATCTTGCCAAAGTCAGCCCTCCTGAAGTCCAGAACCCTCACTTTTGTATGTCTTGAGTCTGTAGCTGAGTTTATCATGAACAACACTGTTTGGTGGTCACTTGTTCCCAGAAGGCTACCCACTTTTAGATCTGAGATCCTCTCACTGTCCCCATTTTAGAGTATGAGGTCTAAGATTTCTCCCTCATGAGTGGGTTCCAAAACTAGCTGTCTGTGGCATGCTGCCTGAAGGGCATCGAGAATGGCCCTGCTCTTGGATATGGCTGCAGCAAAGGTGCTCCAGTTAACATCTGGCATATTAAGGTCCCACACAACAGTATCTCCCCTTTCTCTGCCATCCTAAGGATGCCTTCTGTCATATCCTTGTCCATTCCCCCCCGACATGGGGGTCTGTATACAACCCCGGTGTGGATTGTGGTACCATTTCCAGTCTCTAAGGTGACCCACAGTGCCTCCTCTCCTCCCTGTTTACTCTTTTGTTCAGTTGCTTTTATCCCTTCACTTACGTAGAGAGCTACTTCACCCCCTCTTCTCTCCTCCCTGTTTCTCCTGTAGGTTGTGTACCCTGGTATATTAACATCCCAGTCATGGTTCTCTGTGTACCATGTTTCGGTGACTGCTACAATATCCAGACATTCCTCTTCTATCAAGGTCACCAGTTCAGGGAGCTTGTTGCCCAGACTACGGGTGTTGGTACTCATTACCCTCCATTTCTTGATGGCCTTACCCTTTTTTATTACTATTTATCCTCTCTTTACTGCCTGCTAGCCCTGACCCTTCAGGACATCCAATGAGTCATCCTCCTACCACACACCCACCAGGACTCACCTCTCGCTCCTCCATGGAACTTCGGTTTTCTCCCCAAGCAGGGATGAGGTGGGGCACAACAACCCATAATCCTGCATTGTGTCAGGCCAAGAGGGTGGCCCCAGTAAGTGGGGCACATTGAAGGCATGTTCTGGGGAGTCCATTTTCCCAGAGCCAGCAGGTGTGTTTCTCATTTTCTCCCTTCTCCTACAGTGCACAACCACTGACGTCAAGGTAACAAGCGCCGACGTCTGCACTGTCATGACATGATCCTCTGAGAGTGGGGCTTGTGGTACTCTCAGCCTCCACTGGGAGTCAGACAAGTGTTCGAGCTGTGGCCTTAACCTTCCCCAGAGAAGGCAAGCTGTCATTGGACGCTCAAGCCTATCTCCCCCTGGCCGAACCACCAGTGACCCGAGTCCGCTCCCAAACCTGAGTCACCGGCATGGAACGAGGTGTGGCGTCCAGCACCTCAACCCTCAGTCCTACCAGGATGGCCGGCCTTACCCCAATTTGCCCCATCCCTGTCCTTATTGCGTTTGTTATTTTCTCCATTTACCCCTGCCCTTCTCCCTATCGACATCTCTATGTTGATGTTTACCTCACTTAGTACTCTGATTTTTTGGGGGGGCTAGGATTTCCCTGCTCCTCTCCAGTGCCTCCCCCCCTTGGCAAGTTTTAATGATTGCCAATGAAGCATTTAAACCAATCACCTAGGATCCTGGTTCCCCTCCTGGACAGATGCAGACCATCACACCAGTATAGGCCTGCATCCCTCCAGGTGGACCCTGAGTCCACAATGAAGCCAAATTCCTGAGCTCTGCACCAGTTTTTCAACCACTGATTGAATCCCATGGTGTGGAGCATCCTAGCCTCACCCATGCCATAGACAAGCAGCACCTCTGAGAAGGGTACCATGAGTGCTGCTTGTCTAAGGCCCCTCCCCAACTCCACAAATGCTTCCTGCACTGTGCAGTGTTTTGGAACAGGACTACATCCCAGCTCTCTCATCATCCACAGGGCCTGAATAATTAACCACATATAGAATGACCCACCCATGTGTTTGAAACAGGGAGATTTTTAACACTGAGTGGGTTCTGTGACCTCATATGAGCTCGAGAGTAAAGTTTCAGAGATCCTGGAGTCAGTGAACCCACAAGATGATAAAATGTGCCCGTTCTGCCATCCCAGTATCACAGCAGTTGTGCTAGCACCTACCTCACTGGCTGCCCATGATGGGGAATGATCTTGGTTGCCTGGACCAGGCAATAAAAGAGAGGATTTTTCATCCACTGCACTGCTTTCCTCTCTTAGGAGGGAGGATTGCTGGCTCCATCCTAGACTGTCACAAGGTGGGAGGCCTAGAGGTAGTATTGCATGGGAGCAGCAGTGGTATGGAGGGAGCTGTGGGATGCTGTACTGCATGCTTGCCTCCACAAGAAAGCTTGGCAAACCATGAGGTGGCATGGGGACAAGACCAGGGCAGATAATGTCTCAGTAAACAAGCATTTGTCAATGCCGAATGTTGTCGCATTGGTATTGGCAGTGGCGGAACTAGAGGCGCATAGTAGGAATGACAATGAAGTATTGAAGTGGCGCCAACCCCACCCCCACCCTGTAGAGGGTGACAGGCAGTGGAGTGTGCCTTTGGGTCATCAAATATAATGCTCAAGCTATTGTACCTCACCCTATCCTGTAGACACTGACAAGTGTCATGGTGTGCTTTGGGGTCTTTGGGCATTATACTTACCCCATTCCATAATGAAATATGCTGACATGGGTGCAGTATAGGAGCATGGGACAAAGTTTGTGGCTGAACAGTGCAAGACGCACCATGATGCCTGTCAGTTGCTGCAGAGTGGGTGTGGGGGGTGGAATGGCATGAGCATTACATCCGATGATCCCAAGTCACAGCCCTGACACCTCTCAGTCTGTACCGGGTGGGGTGCTGCAGTTGGAAACCCTAACACCATAGGTGTGTAGTGGTAGTTTCACTCTACATGTTCAAAATGGGCTGCTTGTTAGGCCACCTCATGAAAAGTGGCACAATTAGTTTGCTAGCTGAAAGGTAGTTTTGCATAGCAGCTGTGGCATTTGGTGACAGAGAGATGAAAACACAGTTTTGGGCAGGATGTGGAGAATGACAACTGTATTGTTCATGAGGAGGCGTAAACATGGCAACATTGAAAATCTGGAGTGGCAATATGAAATATTGGTGAAGCAGAAAACGTGCATACAAACTGCACAGCAAACGTTTGCAACCCAATTATTTGTGGGAGTTTTTTAGGCACATTTTCAACATAGTTATTTTGGGATCTCCGCTCATGAACAGTGGTGCTGTGATTTTGTTAATGTGTCCCAAAAGGTGATTTCCCACAGTGAGCATGCCATTGTGCACCACAGTTGCTTGAACGCGTTTTGGGCAGGCTGTGAAAAATGGCAGCTGTACGGTTGATAAGAAGGTGTGCACAAATGTCAGTGGGTGATAGGTTTAAATGCTTCATTGGCAAGCTGTTAAACTAGCCAAGGGGGGAGGCACTGGAAAGGAGCAGGAAAATACTAGCCCCCCCAAAATAATCACAGTAGTAAGTGCGGCAAACACCAACATAGAGGTGTCGATAGGGAGAAGGACAGGGGTAAATGGAGAAAGTGACAAAGGCAAGAAGGACAGGGATCGGGCAAAAGGGATTAAGGCCATCAGGAAATGGAAGGTAATGAGTACCAATGCCCATAGTCTGGGCAACAAGCTCCCTGAGCTGATGGCCTTAATAGAAGAGGGATGCCTGGATATCGTAACAGTCACAGAAACATGGTACACAGAGAACCATGACTGGGATGTTAACATACCAGGGTACATAACCTACAGGAGAGACAGGCAGGGGAGAAGAGGGGGAGGAGTAGCTCTCTATGTAAAGGAAGGGATAAAAGCAACTGAACAAAAGAGTAAACAGGGAGGAGAGGAGGCACTGTGGGTCACCTTGGAGACTGGAAAGGGCACCACAATCCACACAGGGATTGTGTACAGACCCCCATGTCAGGGGGAAGGAATGGACAAGGATATGATAGAAGGCCTTCTTAGAATGGCAGAGAAAGGGGAGATACTGTTGATGGGAGACCTGAATATGCCAGATGTTAACTGGAGTACATTTGCTGCAGCTACATCCAAAAGCAGGGCCATTCTTGATGCCCTACAGGTGGCAGACATTAGACAGCTAGTTTTGGAACCCACTCATGAGGGAGCAATCTTAGACCTCGTACTCTCAAACAGGGGCAGTGAGAGGATCTCAGATCTAGAAGTGGGTTGCCATCTGGGGACAAGTGACCATCAAACAGTATGGTTCACGTTAAACTCAGCTACAGAGTCAAGCCATACAAAAGTGAGGGTACTTGACTTTAGGAGGGCTGACTTTGGCAAGATAGGAGAGTGCCTCAGAAAAGCACTAGCAAACAGGCTAGAAGGAGGTGGAGCAACAATGGGAATTATCAAACTGCCATCACAGAGGCAACAAGCCTTTGTGTGAAGCAAATAAACTAATCAAAATGAAAGAAAAAGCCACTATGGTTCTCAAAAGAGGTGGCTGTGAAAGTCAGGAAGAAAAAGATAGCATCCTGGAAGTATAAGGAAACACAGAAGGAGCAGGACAGATAGCTGTACCAGTTAAGGCAGAAGGAAGCAGGGAGGGAAGTCAGAATAGCAAAGGCCCAAACTGAGGAAAAGATTGCTAACTCAGTTAAGAAGGGGGATAAAACCTTTTATAGGTAAATCAGCGAGCGTAGAAAGACAAAGGGAGGGACAGTGAGGCTGAATAGAATGAACGGTGGGTGGGCAGAGGGGGACAGTGAAAAAGCAGGAATACTGAACGAATATTTCTGCTCAGTATTCACAAAAGAGGAGGGGTAAGTGCATAATCCAATTAACAGAAGCACTCTTGATAGGGGGGTCGATCCCAGTCCTTTCACAGAAGAAAGGGTTCTGCAAGAACTCCTAAAACTGAAGGTGGACAAAGCGGTGGGTCCTGATGGAATTCACCCCAGAATTCTAAAAGAATTATGGGAGGAACTAGTGAAACCACTAGCTACTCTATTTAATAAATCATGGGAGAATGGTGTGGTACCTGAGGACTGGAGGGAGGCAGATGTGATTCTCCTTCACAAAAGTGGGTCCAAGACAGAGGCAGGAAACTACAGACCTGTCAGTCTGACCTCTGTGGTAGGGAAAGTGATGGAGTCACTTCTGAAGGAAAGAATAGTCGAGTACCTAGAGGCCAGTGGAGCACAGGACCCAAGGCAGCATGGGTTCACAGCTGGAAGGTCATGTCAGACGAATCTAATAGATTTCTTTGACTGGGTGACCAAAGTAGTAGACAGGGAGGGCTGTGCATAGCCTACCTAGACTTTAGCAAGGCATTTGACACAGTCCCACAAAAGATTAATAGTCAAATAAACCAGCCTGGGAGTGGGACCCAGGGTGGTAGCCTGGGTAAAACATTGGCTGGACAACAGGACACAGAAGGTAATTTAAATGGAGTCCACTCTGAAGAAAGGGGTTACTAGTGGGCACCTGTAGGGTTCAGTATTGGGTCCAGTCCTTTTAATGTCTTCAGCAGTGACATTGCAGAGGGACTGGAAGGAAAAGTATGCCTTTTTGCAGATGACACAAAGATCTGCAACAGGGTTGATACACAAGGAGGCGTGGAAAGGATGAGAAGGGACTTGGCAAGGCTGGAGGAATGGTCAGAAGTATGGCAGCTAGGATTCAATGCAAAGAAGTGCAAAATAATGTACCTGGGAAACAAGAACCCAGGGGAAGAATGCACAATGGGTGTGGAGGTAGTAACAACAACAAAAAAGGAAAGGGACCTGGGGGTAATCATATCAGATGACCTTAAGGTTGCAAGCAATGTGAGAAGGCAGTAGGGAGGGCTGGGGGTATACTGAGATGTATAGGGAGAGAAATCATCAGCAGAAAACAGGAAGTTGTTAATTCTCTGTACAGACAGTTGGTGAGACCCCATCTGGAGTGCTGTGTCCAGTTCTGGAGACGCCATCTCCGCAAGGACATAGACAGGATAGAGGCAGTCCAGAGAAGGGCAACTAAAATGGTGCAGGGTGTGCAAGAGAAGCCGTATGAGGAGAGACTAAAGGAGCTTAATATGTATACCCTTGAGGAAAGAAGGGAGAGGGGGGACATGATAGAAACTTTTAAGTACCTCAGTGGAATCAACAAAGTCCAAGAGGGTAGCATCTTTCAGAAAAACAGACTTGCAAGAACAAGGGGACACAATTTAAAGATAGAAGGAGGGCAGTTCAGGGGCAATGTGAGGAAGTATTATTTCACAGAGAGGGTAGTGGATGCATGGAACAGCCTTCCTGAGGAGGTTGTGGGGTCTAAAACTGTGAGAGAATTCAAGAATGCATGGGACAGATATAAGGCAATTATTGTGGGAGGTAGAGAGAAATAGGCTGTTGGTTAACTAGGATCTGCGGCCTATCCTGTAGGTAGGGAAATGGGCAGACTTGATGGGCCTAGCGGTCCTTATCTGTTGTCAAAGTCTATGTTTCTGTGTTTCTATGGTGAAAATGTGGTATGGAAATATTGCAGATGTACGAAGTTACAAGGCTGTGTGGAAACTGCGCAATGCACACTTTCAGCACAATTATTTTCTGGACTTTCAGCACTAAATTTTCAACATAGGCATTTTAGGACCTCTGCTCATGAACAGTGTCATCATTTCCTCAAACTGTCCCGAAATCTGATTTCACACAGTGACCATGTGATTCTGCGCCGGACGTGTGAAAACTCATTTCAGGCAGGATATGTAAAATGACAGCTGTACTGTTCATAAGGAGGTGTGGAAAAATTCCAGTTTTGAACATGTAGAGTGAAAATATTACAAGTGCACGAAGTCACAAGCGTGCGTGCAAACTGTGCAACACACGCTTGTAAAACACTAATTGTATGGACTGTCGGACCCACATTTTCAACATAGGCATTTTAGGACCTCTGCTAATGAACAGTATCACTGTCATTTCCATAATGTGTCTCAAACACAGACGTTCCACAGCAACTGCGCTATTCTGCGCCGGAACTGTGAAAACACATTTTGGTCAGGATGTGAAAAATGACAGCTGTACTGTTCATAAAGAGGTGCAGAACAATGGCAATGTTGAAAATCTGGAGTGAAAATAATATAAATTCGCGAACTTATGAGCGTGTGTGCAAACTGCGCAACGCATGCTCATAACACAGTAGTGTTACGGAGTATCATCACCAAATTTTCAGCATAGGCATTGTAGGACCTCTACTCATGAACAGTGTAACTGTCATTTCCATAATCTGTCTCGAACACTGATTTCCCACAGCAAATGCGGTATTGTGCACTGAAAGTGCGGAAACACATTTCGACTAGGATGTGAAAAATGACTGCAGCACTGTTCACAAGGAGGTGTAGAAAAAACAGTGTTTAAAATCTGGCATGAAAATATTGCAAATTCGCAAAGTTACAAGCATGCGTAGCAACTGCGCAATGCACGCTCATAAAACGGCCATTTTTTGGATTTTTCCCACCAAATTTGCAACATAGCCTTTTTGACAGTCCACCTCATGAACACTGCCACTGCCCTTGTGTTAATCTGTCCCGAATGGTGATTCCATGCAGTGACTGCGAAATCACCTTTCAGGACCAATTAACATCATAACTGTAACATAATTCATGAGGAGGGGTCCCAAAAACCCCATGTTGAAAATTTGGTGCAAAAATTCTAAAAAATACTCGAGATATGCATCAGAGTTGAAAAAAAAGTATTTATTCCATTATTCAGCTTACCGGCATTTTCTTAGCTCATGGTAGGCTTTGAAGAGTGCAGACGTGTTCCCGGTCCTCCGAAGATGGTCGTGTCAGACTCCGGAGGTAAGTATGGGGTGAGGGGGAGGGTGTGTGGGGAGGCAGGGTGCACAGTGGGTCGGTGCAAATGGTGGGTATGGAGACTACGAGGGACCATTTTTGTGTTACAGGACGAAAAACAAAACAAACATTGTGGGACAGTTTTTTTTCCAGAGGACTTGGGATGCTGGGGTGGGCTCCCAGTATGCCACCTAACTGTTTGGGGGGTTGCTACAGCCAACGGGGACTGGGCACCCTCGTCGGCACACAACAAAAGGGGGGGTTAATTTATGCAGATGGGGATTGGGCAGCCCCGTCGGCACACAATGAAAGCGGAGGGGGGCAAGAGCGGAGGGAGATTGGGCACCCCCCCCATGGCATATAAGACATGGAGGGGTCTGCTTTATGCTGACAGGGAGTGGGCTCCCCCATTGGCAAACACTTTGCAGCCAGAGTAAGCTGGCAGGAAGATTGAGCACCCCCAAAGTTGGCAGTTGGTGGCCGCTCGCCATGCTGACAATGTTTCGAGCACATAGGAAGGGTCCGCTGCATCTGGCGAGCTTTGCTCGGATTGCAGTGGACCTTTCCTTAGATGTGCTCACCACATTAGTATGTATGGTGTGGCGCCGGCATGCAGGCTGATTGGGGAATGAGGGACGCCTCTACTGATGCATGCCCTGCATTCGCCCAACAGCGACCGTGCCTCCAAATCCCCACTGCTGCAAGATGTTGGCTGCGCAAGCACACCAACATAAAAAGGAGTAGTCTTTGAGACCGAAGGCCTTGGATAGGTCTATAAAGATGGCCCCCATGAGTGAGCCACAATTCATGGCACTTTTATTGTCATTGGAGAATTTAATGAGGGCAGTTTATGCGAACATATGAACATATGAAATTTGCCAGCAGATAAAGGCCTTGAGGTCTATCAAGTCTGCTCGAATGTGCAGCTAGCACCCCTTATTCTGCAGCTGCCCCTCCCTTCCACCCTTCCCCTTCATTGAACCTCCCCTTGTCCTGTCCCATCCCCTTTTGAAGCAGTTCACTGCTCTACTAGATACCACTTCTGCAGGTAATGCATTCCACCCAGCCACCACCTTCTCAGTAAGAAAGTGTCTCCTCATCTCCTTCCTGAACCTTCCTCCCTTCAGTCTCATATCATGGCCCCTGGTGTCCCTCCCCTCCCTTACTTTGAACAGCCCCTCTGTACCTGCCTTGTTTATTCCTTTCATGTACTTAAAGGTTTCAGTCATGTCCCCCTTGTCCCTCCTCTCCTCTAGTGAGTGCATGGTCAACTCCCTCAGCCTCCTCTCGTATGATAAGTCCCCCAGCCCCTTGATCATCTTTGTTGCCCTGCGCTGCACCCCCTCAAGTGACTTAATGTCCCTCTTCAGATACGGGCACCAGTACTGCATGCAGTACTCCAGGTGCGGTCTAACTAATGACCTATACAGTAGCAGAATCACCACCTCCCTCCTCGAGGATATACCCCTTGCAACACAACCCAGCATTTTGTTAGCCTTTGCAGCTGCCTTCCTACATTGTGCCGAGTTGTTCAGTGACCCAGGAATTAGCACCCCAAGATCCTTCTCCTCCTCCTCTGTCTGGGCTAGCTGCAGTCCCCCAGCTGGTAACTCCTCCTTGGGTTCTTCATCCCAAAATGCAGCACCTTGCACTTTTTGGCATTACACCCCAGTTGCTAGTTGTCTGACCATGTTTCAAGCTTTGCCAGATCATCCTGCAACCCCTGCCATCCCCCTAGGTCATCCACCACTGCTCCTACCTTGGTATCATCAGCAAACAGACTGATCTTGCTCTTGATGTCCAATGATATGTCTGCAATGAATATCCCAAACAACACTGGTCCAAACACTGAGCCCTGTGGAACACCACTTGTCACTACCCTTGGGTTTGAGAGCTCCCCACCCACCATCACCCTCTGTTGCCTTCCCTGAAGCCAGTTCCCTACCCATCTCACCAGCTTTGCACCTGCCCCCGTGCCTACTAACTTACTTCCCAGTCTTCCATGCAGCACCAAGTCGAATGCCTTAATGAAGTCCAGATACAGGACATCCACTGCATGGCCCCTGTCCAGTTGCCTAGTTACCCAAAGAACTCCACCAGGTTGGTTTGGCAGGACCTGCCCCATATGAAGCCATGCTGTCTGCTGTCCTGTAGTCTTTTGGCCTCTAGGAGGGCCACCAGCCTCTCCTTCAGGATGGTCTCCATTAGCTTACCCACGATGGATGTGAGGCTCACTGGTCTGTAGTTTCCCGGTTCATTCTTGGGGCCACTCTTGTGGAGGGGCACCACATGAGCCATCCTCCAGTCCTGAGGTACACACCCCGAATGTAGTGAGGCATTAAATAGGTCTGCCAAAGGTCCTGCAAGGACCTCTGCCAGCTCCTTCAGTACCCTGGAGTGGGTGCCATCTGGGTCTGGTGCCTTGTCCACCCTCAATGCCTTCAAACCCTCCCGAACTCTGCCCTCCATGACTTCCCCATATGTCACCCCCTCCCCTCTGTTTCTGCCATTTCTCTCCCTTTAGGTGTCATCCCCCCTCTTCTCTTTAGTAAATACTGAGCAGAAGTACTCATTTAGTGCTTCTGCCTTATTGCACCCTGCTTCCACCGAACTCCCCTCCTTCCTAATCCTTACTATGTGATTAATACAGCTCCTTTTCTCCCTGATGTACCTAAAGAAGTCCTTCTCCCCCTTCTTAATGCCTTGTGCCAGCCTGAGTTCCATAGATGCCTTGGCTCCCCTTACTGCCCTTGTCACTTCCTTCAATTCCGTCAAGTACTCCTCCTTGTCCTCCCCTCTCCCTGTTTTCTTGTACTTCCTAAAAGCAGCTATTTTCCTCCTTACCATTTCCATGACCTCCTTGCTCAACCAGCTCGGTTTCTTAGCCCTAGCCTTTTTGCTCTGGGCCTTGCAGCAGGTTTTGGTTGCCTCCACTATCCCCCACTTTATGAGCTCCCACCTCTGGTTAGTGTCCATACTAGACTGAATTCTGGCCAGGTACCCTTTTACCACTTCCCCCATCCTCCCAAAGTTGGCCCTCCTGAAGTCCAGCACTCTTGTGCCAGATTCCAGTCCTTCCTTACCCATATTCAATGTGAGTCATACTGAGTGATGGTCACTCCCTCACAGTGGTTTCTCCACTGTAAGTTCTCTCACAAAGTCCCGATTTGCCAGCACAAGGTCAAGGGTATTCCCTAACCTGGTTAGTTCACTGACCATTTGCAGCAGGAAGCTGTCCTGGAAGGCATCCAGCAAAACCTGCTTCCTTCTGTTCCTGGTTGTTGGGATACTCCAATTTACTCCAGGCATGTTGAAGTCCCCCGCAATCACCACACTACCCTTCTCACAGGTCCTCCTGATCTTTCCCGCTAGTTCTCTGTCTAACTTCTCCATCTGAAATGGCGGCCTGTGCACTACTCACATTCTAAGAATCCTATTCTTGGAATCCTGGATTTGCATCCAGATTGACTCCATACTACCCTCCTCCCCTTCCTCCCTTACACACTTCAGTCTTTCCTTCACATATAGTGCCACACTCAGTCCCCTGCGGAAAACATGTTGGCAAGGGCCAAGGAGGTTGTGAGAGTAGACAGTCTCTAAGTAGGGAGGTGACTGTTTTTTTTGAGGAGTTTGCCTAGGAGGGAGCAGTACAGCAATGGAATGATATTGAGATATGTTATCTGAGATCCCCTTGTTTAGGAACTTGCTCATCATTGGCTACTTTCCAGAGAGATGGGTCTATGCTGGAGGTGGGTGATAGATTGTAGATGTGGGTAATGAGGACGATAAGGTGTGGGCCTCAGTTTTTAGGATCTTGGTCTCAATCCCATTGGGGCCAGTTGCAGCATGCAGTGGTAAGGATTTAAGGAGATGCAGGACAGAACAGCTAATATTTTTTAAGGCAAGCTACCTCTTGCTGGGAGCTACAATACTGAACATAGGATTTAAAAGAAAGTGAGTTGTGCTCACAACAGATGGAGGTGAACTTTACAATTGTCTTTGGTTTGTAGCAGATATTCTGCAGGTGGAGGCTACTTCTAACTGAAAGGTGAAAAAAGGAACTTAATCAGGAAAAGACAGTCTTGTTACAATTCTTAACATTTTCAGTGCAGGAAGAGTTTAAACCCTGGGCTAAACATTTGTCACAAATCCTGAAAAAAGTGCAGGTACAGGTTGTGTATTTGACCCAGACAGTAAACTGATTTTTGGGTTTATCCTTTGTGTGCCTTAAAAGGAAATTCCAGACTTTCTCAGGAAGTGATTACACCACAGCAACTTAATCAGCCAATAGCTTTGGTAACAGACCTGAGAAAAATAGTATTATAAGCAAGTGTTTTATAGCAAACTCATCAGAACATCTAATATTTTTTAAGGCAAGCTACCTCTTGCTGGGAGCTACAATATTGAACATAGGATTTGCAAGAAAGTGAGTTGTACTCACAACAGAGGGAGGTGGACTTTACAATTGTCTTTGGTTTGTAGCAGATATTCTGCAGGTGCAGGCTACTTCTAACTGAAAGGTGAAATAAGGAACTTAATCAGGAAAAGACAGTCTTGTTACAATTCTTAAGATTTTCAGTGCAGGAAGAGTTTAAAGCACAGCTGACTTATTTTGGGGCTGACTGCTTTCAGAAGCACAAACCGCCAGGCTGTTTTGGGGCTGGGGAGGTTTACCAGTGTCTGACTGGATGTCTGGATTTTTCTCTGTTTGATTAGAAGGGGGTTTGCTCTGTCAAATTGTTGTGTATGGTATCTTGCTGACAGGAAGGCACTCATTGCAGCGGTGAGTCAGAGCTCTTAGCTGATTGTTTTGTGAGGGCACAGTTTAGGTCCAACCCCTCCCCCCCTCCAGAAAAAGTTCCTTTATACCTGGGGTTCTGACATCATTTCCTCAAGAGTGCAAGGTGCATATCAATGTCATATCCTCTCTAGCACACATCACTGAAAATATAAGCATACACATTGTATAATATATATATTTCTATATAACAAACCAATCACACACACACACAAAAAAGTACATAATCGTGGGGAGTAGTGCAACGTAATGGCTGTGGGGCAGTCTCCGGAGACTTTCTGGAGGCTGAGATGCTGCCCTATTTGCAGACAACTCTGCCCTGAGGAGGAATTTGCCCATCTTCAGGCCACACTGGGCTGCAGTAAGGGAACCTTCCCCCAGGCCAGACTGGATGGTAAGAAGGGAACCTCCCCCATCCAGGGAGCACCAGAGCCACCACCACTGCCTCAGAGGTTGCAAAGAAAGCACAGCAGTTGGACCACAGTGGGCTCAGGGAGGGTGAGGATGGTGGAACAGAGGCACACCCAGTCAGCTGTTCTACTCCACAATCCATACACCATTCTGGGGGAGCACAGCTCCCCTATGGATGCACCCACAGAGGAGATTAAGGAGGCTGAGGACACCTGTTACAAGGGAGGCCCACAGGAAGGAGGCAGAGGACACCACAAGGAAAGGAAGCAGCTCCTGGTGGGGGACTCAATTATTAGGGGGATAGAACTGGGGGGAGCAGGGAAAACTGAAGTAAGGTGCCTGCCTGGTGCCATGGCTTGGAGGGACAGGAAGCGCATCCTCAGGATCACGAGAACAGCTGCACGGGAGTCTGAGCTGGATGTCATTGTCCACCTAGGTACAAATGACTTGGCTCAACATGAGATTAGAGCAGTGTAGAAGGACTTTGTAGAACTGGGGAGGGGCCTAAGGCAAGTAGCACACACAGTATCCTTCTCAGAGGTGCTGCCTGTAAATGGCATGAGTGAGGCAAGGGTACTTTTCACCATGCAGTTTAATGAATGGTTGAAAAAATGGTTTGGAGCACAGAGGTTTGGCTTCATTGGGGACTGGGGTTTTAGCTGGAGGGACACCAGCCTATACTGGTAGGATGGTCTGCATCTGTCCAGGAAGGGAACAAGTCTTTTGAGCAATCAGTTTAAATGCTTCATTGGCAAGCTTTTAAACTAGTCAAAGGGGGAGGTACTGATAAGCAGCAGGAAAATCCCAGCCTCTCCCTACAAAACAGGGTACTAAATGGGAAAAAGACCGAGGTAGAAAGGTCAGTGGGGGATGCTGCAACAGAAAGTAAAGCCATCAAAAAATGGAGAGCAATGAGTACCAATGCCCGTAGTCTGAGTAACAAGCTTCCTGAATTAGTGGCCTTGATGGAGGAGGAACATCTGAATATCGTGGCAGTCACAGAAACATGGTTCACACAAAACCATGACTGGGACATAAACATATCAGGATACACTATCTACAGGAGGGACAGAGAGGGTAATAGAGGAGGAGGAGGAGTAGATCTTTACATAAGGGAAGGAATCAAAGCAGCAGAACAAAATGGAAAACAGGGAGGAGAAGAAGCACTGTGGGTAAATTTGGAGACCAGCAATGGCACCACAATCTGCACAGGGGTTGTATGCAGACCCCCTTCTCAGGGAGAGGAAATGGACAAGGAAATGATAGAAAGTATACTTAGTAAGGCAGAAAAAGGGGAGATATTGCTGATGGGTGATCTGAATATGTCAGATGTTAACTGGAGTGCAGTTGCAGCAGCCACTTTGAAGAGTGGGGTTATTCTAGATGCCCTACAGGGGCATGCCTTAGACAACTAGTATTGGAGCCACTCAAGAGGAGCAATCTTAGACCTGGTTCTCTCAAATGGAGATGAAGAGAGGATCACAGATGTAGAAGTGGGTAGCCATCTGGGAACTAGCGACTATTGAACAGTATGGTTCACAATAAACACAGCAATAGAGTCAAGCCATACAAAGGCAATGGTACTGGACTTTAGGAGGGCTGACTTTGCCAAAATGAGTGAGTGCCTAAGGAATGCACTAGCAAATGGGTAGGAAGGAGGGGTGGAAGAACAATGGGGAATAATAAAAACTGCCATCACAGCGGTAACAAGCCTTTGTGTGAAGCAAATAAACAAGACTAAACGATGTAAGAAACCACTATGGTTCTCAAAGGAAGTGGCAGTGAAGGTTCAAGAGAAAAAGAAAGCTTTCAGGAAGAACAAGGAATCACAGAAGGAGCAGGACAGAGAACTGTATCAGTTAAAGCAAAAGGAAGCTGGGAAGGCAGTCAGAACAGCAAAGGCCCAAACCGAGGAAAAGATAGCCAACTCAGTTAAGAAGGGATAAAACCTTTCATAGGTACATCAGGGAGCGAGGAAGACCAAGGGAGGGATAGTGAGGCTTAATAAAGGGAGGGGTGGGCAGAGGGTGACTGTGAAAGGCAGAGATACTAAACAAATATTTTTGCTCAGTATTTACAAAGGAAGAGGGGGAGGTACCTAAAACAAACAGTAGAAACACTCTGGATACAGAAGTTGATACCAGCCCATTTACAGAAGAAAGGGTTCTGAAAGAACTCTTAAAACTGAAGGTGGACAAAGCAATGGGGCCTGATGGGATTCATCCCAGAATTCTAAAAGAACTAAGGGTGGAATTAGTGACACCACTGACTACCCTGTTTAACAAATCATGGGAGGATGGGGTGGTACCCGAGGACTGGAGGAGGGCAGATGTGATTCCCCTTCACAAAAGTGGGAGCAAGGCAGAAGCAGGAAACTACAGACCTGATAGTTTAACCTCAGTGGTAGGGAAAATGATGGCATCACTTCTGATGGAAAGAACTGTCGAATATCTAGAGTCCAGAGGGGCACAGGACCCAAGGCAGCATGGATTCACGGTGGGAAGGTCATGCCATACAAGTCTGATAGTTTTCTTTGACTGGGTGACCAAAGTAGTCGATCAGGGAGGGGCTGTGGACATGGCCTACCTAGACTTTAGCAAGGCATTTGACACAGTCCCACACAAAAGATTAATATACAAGTTAGCTAGCCTGGGAGTGGGTCCCAAGATGACAGCCTGGGTAAAAAATTGGCTGGAGAATAGGACACAGAGAGTAATAGTAAATGGAGTCCACTCTGAAGAAAGGGGGTTACTAGTGGGTACCGCAGGGTTCAGTATTAGGACCGGTCCTATTCAATGTCTTTATAAGCGACATTGCAGAGGGACTGGAAGGAAAAGTATGTCTCTTTGCAGATGACACAAAGATCTGCAACAGAGTTGATGCACAAGGTGGGGTTGAAAGTATGAAAAGGGACTTGGCAAGGTTACAGGAATGGTCAAATGTATGGCAGCTTAGATTTAATGCTAAGAAGTGCAAGGTAATGCACCTGGGAAACAAAAACCCAGGGGAAGAGTACACAATGGGGGGTGAGATACTAACAACAACAAAAATGGAAGGGGACCTGGGGGTAGTCATATCAGATGACCTAAATGTGGGCAAGCAATGTGAGAGGGCAGCAAGGAGGGCTGGAGGGATACTGGGATGCATAGGGAGAGGCATCACCAGTAGAAAACAGGAAGTTATTATCCCTCTGTACAGACAGCTGGTCAGACCCCATATGGAGTACTGTGTGCAGTTCTGGAGACCCAGTCTTCACAAAGACATAGACAGAATGGAAGCTGTCCAGAGGAGGGCAACTAAAATGGTGCAGGGTCTGCACCAGAAGACATATGAAGAGAGACTTAAGGAGCTTAATATGTGTAGCCTCGAGGAAAGGAGAGAAAGAGGGGGGACATGATAGAAACTTTCAAGTACCTCAAGGGAATCAACAAAGTCCAAGAGGGTAGCATCTTTCAAAAAAAGAGGTGTGCAAGAACAAGGGGGCACAATTTGAAGATGGGAGGGGTGGCTCAGAAGTAATTTGAGGAAGTATTTTTTCACAGAGAGGGTTGTGGATGCTTGGAATGGCCTTCCAGAGGAGGTCGTGGAGTCAAAAACAGTGGTGGAATTCAAGCATGCATGGGACAGTCATAAGGCAATTCTAGGGGGTGGGGGTAGAAAAAAGTAGGCTGCTGGTTAACAAGGATCTGCAGCTTATCCAGTAGGCAGGGGAAATGCGCAGACTGGGTGGGCCAAGCAGTCCTTATCTGCCATCAAATTCTATGTTTCTATGTAGGACCTCACTCTTTGAGACCACCTTCAGGTAGAAAGGTCATGGTGGGGTATGGGTCTTGGATGGGAAGAGATTGAGATGGGAAGAGGGCGAGATTAGTAAAGTGGGTATTGAATGAATGGGCTATTAAAAAGGTGTTGTTCCAGTGAGAGTTGTTTATGATCATGTTATTGGTTGAGGTCCTGGAAAGAAGCACCCAGAAGGTCTTTCAAGTGATCCCAGAATCTTATAGGTCTGCCAGTCGAGGCAGAAAGCTTATCTTTACAAAAGGAGTTTTTGGTTTGCTGGGTATCTTTTTTACAGCAATTCCACAGAGTACAGTGGTTTTGCCAGTCTTGGGAATCAGAACAGGCCTTGTAGTGGCGCAAGAGGCTATCTCTTTCTTTATGAAAGGAAGAGGAGGTCGCTTTGAAGCCAAGGTGTGGTAGAACCCTTAATTCTCCTCCTAGTGATTAGGAAAAGTCTGTCTTGTAGTTTGGAGATGTGTGATCAGAAGATTTCCAGAGCAAAGTTTACGTTGTTGGTGGTGGCTAGGAAGAGGGACCAGTCTATGAGCAGGAACTCAGTTGTAAGCATGCACGCACGCGCGCCAAGCACGCACACACACCCACACACACACACACACACACACACTGCTGGAAGGAGAGTGACTATCACATATTCTGAGCCATGTCTGATGGGCTCAACATGACCCTGAGTCCCCAGAGCAATCCCTGTAGCTCAGCACTGCGATGATGGCCAATATCTTCTTTTGGGTACCTCACTTCGCTATGCTTTTGGTTATGTCAACTTGTCCATTTATTAAAGAAGAACTGCACTGATCCTGGAAGTTCCCAGCAGAAGCTATTTTTAAATAATGGCTTGAATTCTGTTATTCTTCCATCTATGGGGTCCTTTGAGTAACTTCAGATGATGTATCTGACTTACACACTGGGGTGTTTCTCACTCTAGTGCCTATACCCAAAAAACTGTAGTGCTATTTTAAAACTGTATGATGTAGTTTATGTCCCATTCAGGAAGAAAGTTCTTCAGTAGAGCATGGATGCATTGTGCCAGCAATGGAAGAGTTGAGTGAGGACAGAAACTACATCATACCATTCTAAAATGGTACTCACTACCAGTGAGTAAGTCAGAAACAACCACTAGGATAAGCAAAACTCCTGAAGAGATGAAACAGAAACAGACCTGGAACCAGCATTAAAAATTGGCTGCTTCTGGGAACCCATAACCTACAAGATACTGAGGGCAGGTCTCCTTTAAGGTCTTTTTTGGGGGGGGAGGGTAGAATTCTTCATGCATACTTACTACTGATTTGAATATAAAATCCCAGACAGTGTAAGTTAACAGGCATTCCATTTGCGTGTGGATATCCCTTTCAACAAGACAATTATCAACAGTAGTGTGTTTTTTTTTCCAAACTGATGTCAGTGATTTGATCGCTCCTATTTGCAGAACAGTAAATTGTAGTACCACTGGTTTCAAGCCTTTAATGCCAGGATGTAGCAGGTGTGAAACACTTTACCAGCATTCTCATGTTATGTAGCCCTGGGTGGTGCTTAGATGTAACAATACAGTGACAAAAAAACCGAGATGAAAATCATGAAAGGGGATAGAGATTGTATAACTTGTTCGGAGTCAGGACACTGTGGTCAAGTGCTAATGTGTCTGGCCTTTTGTCCTCCTGGCTAGCACTACAGAAAATGCAGGTAATGTTAGCCCCTGTATTTATATCTCATTCAAAGGTTCATCAGAGGAGAAAAAGGTACCTTTGTGTTTAGATATTATAATCCCAAACCTGTTAGTTAGATACAGTACTAAAACAAGCAGTTCAACTAGTTTCTTATTTATTTAAATTCTGTATTTTGTTCACAAAAAATGCCCTGATATATACAGTACAATCCGAGTATAGGATTAAAAAACAAAAAGGGAATTGTAATAAAATTAATAATTTAAATAGTTAACTGGGTAGGCCCACTGACAGAGAATAGTTATTGTTCAGGGGTGAGCCGAAATTAATGACATATAACAATCCATGACATTGTCAAGATATGTGATGAGAGAAGAAATACATACAGACATACAAAACTGCCAGCAGATACAGGCCATTTGGTCTGTCTAGTCTGCTCTAGTGTGCAGCACATCAGGGCTACACTGGAGGATTAAGGATCTCTCATGTGCAAGGAGATAATTACGTCACTTTCAGATGCTGTCCACATCATACTTCTCTGCCCACCACAGCAGAAGTTGCCAGTCCATGCCCACCTTAAAACGTCTTACTGCAAACAATTGTTCGTCAGCAGTAACCTGCAATAACCGGGGGGGGGGCTCCCCAATTCCCCAAAACTATTACAAACGTATTTCAAAATGCTGCAAGTATTACGGCACTAAAACAAATACTTCAGCACTATGGGAATAGTCTGCTAGAGAAAAAAAAGATTATCACCGATACAACTGGCTACGGGTAAAAGTGCTTAGATTTGCTAAGTTGGCAGAGAAGGATGAAAATGTGTCTTTAGTCTCTGATAACACTTTCTGTGGGGGTGCTTCACTCCCCCATACCCCCCCCAGGTGCACCGATGAAGCTATAACTCCCATTAATGGAGCAACCGTGGGGTGTGGAGGGCGGAGGACCCCCACAAAAAGAATAAAATCACAAAACATGCTACCTTTATTTATTTTATTTATTTCGTTTTTGTTGATGGGGTAAGTGCACTAGACAAATCCTGCCTATTTTCAGGCACAACCCGGGGTAGGGGGATACAGATGAATGGCAACTGACTTTGAACCAGATTAAGCTGTTGGTGGTATTTTATTTTAGTGAATGAGGGAAATTTGGCCAGGACACCGGGGAAACTCCCCTACTCGTCAGAGGGGGAACCTCGGTCCAAGATGGCGGAGGCACCCTTGCCTTCTGAGGAAGGAGCTATGGAGGTAGGAGATTTGGTCTCTGCTCCTACCTCTGAACAAATGGAGACCACGATGCCAACAACTGATATTTTGCCTGTTGCTGTTCCTACTTCAACTTTAAGTTCTGCTGATCATACTAAGGCTGCTATACCTAGCCCTCTGCTTACTTCTTATGGAACTGACTTGCTGACCTGCGTGCCTACAGTCGACTTACTGGAGGATTTTACTTCATCTGATTCTGAAAACCACTGTTTGACAGCACAAGAGATCCAGGAGCGTTTTGCAACAGCGGAGCACCGTTTTGCTAGTGCAAAACTGAAAATGCACAGCGATATGCAATGCCTGAGAGCCAACAGCACAGATGTATCTTCCACTCGGGTGGAAGTTCTTGAAGATTCACCTGACTTGTCTCCTTTACTGCCTGTTGCTGTGACAGGCTCTAACCCGACTAGTGCACCGGGAGCTGAAGCCCTACTGCCTGCTCCCATGCCGCCTGCAGTACAAACGGATTTGGTTTCCTTTTCACAACCTGCTTCCATTACATCACAGAGTTCCTCACAAGTACAAGACTCATCTACAGTAAATGCTCCCCTGCCACCTGCAGTGCAAACAGATTCATTTTCCTTTTCACTACCTGCTTCAATTTCATCGCAGAGCTCCCTACATGTACAAGAATCATCTACAGTAAATATTAATAAAAAACCTACTTGGACTGTTGAATCGGCACTGAGAGGTGCTTGCTGGGTCCAGGGTACTGTCCCAGGAAGTTGGAAGTCAGATCCATCTCCAATTCGGTCCCCCTGCCCTGAAGATTTTCCAGAGCTACAGAGCAAGATAGGTGCTTCAAAAGTCACTACTGATCGCTTGCATCTCTCTCATGAACTGGAGCTTACACAGAACCCTGTGTTGGATTATCTGAAGGGTTCTCCATCTCAGACTCCTCTTTCTACTACTTCTGTAGATGCTCTGGCTCCCCCACCACCACAGCCCCCCCAAAAAAATTACGGGACCAAGCCGCTCATATTCTTCTTTCTTTAAATTTCCAATCCAGGCTGCTAAGAGACACAACGCTGTTCACTTGACATATCGGGAAGGGGGGGTTACCTGAGCCATCTGATGGGGTCTATGTGGCAAGTACGCTTCTAAAGGATTCTTTAAAAAAATTTTCCCATTAAATATATGCGTTGATTCATATCTCTGGTGAAACCACGTTTGACATTAGTTTCCAAACATCTAGGGGACTGGAGCGTTTTTGGTCAAAGTATAATTCTCTGCGGACTACTGCATTATGGATTCCATTTCAGGCTATTCCTCCTTCTAAACCCACTTTTAAGACAATCACTATTCTGTTTCATAATGAGGGAGTTGAGGTGGAGGATGTTGTGTATTGGCTGAAACAGCGTTGTGATGTCCAGAGACAGCCTGAAGCCATTTTGGATACCGAGAACATTTAGACTGGGGGATGGAAGTTTAAAGTCTTGTTGCGATCTAATGATTCTGGGGTTGTACATCTGCCTAACTCTTTTTTCATAGGTCAAGATAGGGGGTCTTGTTCTACCCGGGTCAGCCGAAGGCTTGCTATCGGTGTGATGACCCTGCACATCTTAGTAATGTATGTGATAAAATGACATGCCACGTCTGTGGGGAATTGGGCCATGTAGGGGCACACTGTTTGAATGAATGTAGGTGTAACCTATGTGATGAACAGGGGCACACCTTTCAGAATTGTAAATGGGCTGCACAAAACCAGGAATTTCACGATGGTGGAGTGGACCAGTGCTTTATTATTACACAGGTGCAGAAGGCCCATCTCTGGACCACCTTGGCTGTACCTCTCCCTAGGGCAGCCCAGCCCTTACTTCAGGCTTCAGTGCCTGTTGTATCCTTTGAGGTCATACCTCAGATGGTTTTCTTCACGGATGACCCCTTGTCTGAGATTTCTCCTGTCCCTGATCCTGCCCAGTCTAATTTTCCTGTTCTGGACCCAGTCCCAGGTCCAAGTACTATGCCCCCCCCCCGAGTGCTTACAAATGTCATACGTAGAAGGTCACTGAGAAATAACCTTTGGGTTGCACCATCTCCTGTGAGTGGTCCGGAACCCCCCCCAGTGTCCTTATCTAATTCTTTTGAACTTCTCCAACCCCTTTCTGATGATGCTGGAGCTGAGTCGGACTTTTCCTCCACAGCTTCATCTCTCCCTGATGGTACCACTGACCCTGAGTTGCAACTCGGCACTGGCCTTTCTCAGAAGCGAAAGACCAGAGTAAAACTTAAAGGGAAGAAGGTGGTTGGGAAAAGGAAATTATAAAATGTATTTTTTTGTCTGTTTTCCTTTTTTTTGTTGCTATATTTCACTTTGTTTTTGATACTATTAATGTAAATAGTATGAAGCGTATGGCTAAAAGGAGATTGATTTTTTCCTTTCTACGGCTTTTGCCTTTGGGTTTAATTTTATTTCAGGATGCAAGATTTCCTACTACACATGAGATCCGACAAGCACAACAGGACTGGCTACTGGGTCCTTCTTTTTGGTCGATTGGTCAGGATTCTTGTTCGGGACTGGGAATATTAATTAATATCCCAGACTTCCGTTTGCTAAAATTGTTTGATGTAGCCCCTGGTAGGGCACTTATTATAGATTTTGTTATTGGGTCCTGTCCTTACCGGGTGATAAACATTTATGCCCCTCAAATCAAAACTGAACACATAGCTTTATTTACTTTGCTTTGTCCTTATTTGCATACTTCCTTTCAGGTATTGTTTGCTGGTGATTTTAATTGTGGACTGAGTCTTCAGGATAAGAGCTCCTTTGCTACTACAAAGAAACTGTTTTATGATTCCCATGAATCGGGTAAATTGGTTTGAGTCGCCCACTTAACGGACTCTTATCTCTCCTTTACTACACAACACATCCCTACCTTCCAAAAGGGTAAACTAGCCACATGTATTGATTATGTGTTTTCCTCTCCTACAGTACCAATTATTTCTGCCAAAGTTCAAGCAGTTGAGTTTTCTGATCATAAGCTGCTTTCTGTTGGTTTTGGTTCTGTTGTCTCTTCCCGTAAAGGTCCAGGTATTTGGAAATTCAACATATCTTTGTTGCAGATTCCGATGTTTATGCAGTCCCTCCTGTCCTCCATACAAGCCCGTAAATCTGTTTTTATTTGTTATGAAGATCCTGTTCAGTGGTGGTTAGACACGAAACTTGATCTGGTCACTTTTTTTAAAACTTACAGTCATTTAAAATGTAGGAGGGAATACCTAGACTATTTGCAGAAGAGGGTACATTTTCAGTCATTATTAATGATAGCATACACGATGGGGCAAGATCTTACTCAACAAATAAAAGTCCTACAGAATGGTATGTTGACTTTCCAATTACGGCAATCACAACAACTTTATCACCAACATAAATGCTGTGCTGTTGGAACACGTGATGTTATTTGTCCTTTTGAATATAATTGCCGTCAGTCCGCCCGAAAAAATATGACGTGTCTTCTAAATTCAGAAGGGACCTTATGTTCCTCACAAACTGAGATTTGTCATATTGTAATGAAGTATACTACAGCCCTTTTTTCTCCCCTCCCTGCTGTGGCTGGTAACAGTGCGACTTTGTATAGTGGCCTTGATATCCCAGCTCCCTCACAGCTATGTCAGGACTAGGCTTGTTCTCCTATCACGGAGCAGGATTTGACACTGGCTATTTCTTCATTACCTGTACAGAGAACTCCTGGTTCGGATGGTCTCCCTGCTGGCTTATATAAGGTGCTGGGTGACCATTTGGCCTCAGAACTTACATCTGTGTTTAATTCTCTGTTAACATGTGAATCTCTCCCTTTGGAATTTACTAAGGGTACTTTGATTTATATTTATAAACAGAAAGGTGATATCCATTATCTAGAGAATTGGCGACCTTTATGTATGCTGAACACTGACTTTAAGCTCTTAACGAAAATTATTGTGAAGCGTTTGGTGAGGATAGCGGAAGTGGTTTTGCATCCCACCCAGCCCTGTTCTGTGCCTCAAAGGAGAAATTCTGATAATTTGATCCTCTTACGAGAATTATTTTCTCATGGCTATGCAGGTCTGGCTTCGGGACTTGTTTACGTAGATCAGAAGGCTGCTTTTGATTCAGTTAGGCATGATTTTTTATGGGAAGCACTTTGTTTTCTGCACGTACCTGATGTTATGGTATGCTGGATTCGTGCTTTCTATAGAACGGCGACGGTTGTGCCTGTCGCGAATGGTTGGATAGGACCCATGATCCCCATAAAACGGGCGGCTCGTCAGGGCTGTCTTTCAAGCCCGTTGTTATATGTATTTTTTCTTGATGTTTTGCTCTGTCGGCTGAATACTAATTCTCTGATTCAGTCTATTTCTAGTTGTGCCTTATGTTTGCCTTATAAGGCAATCGGATATGCAGATGATGTTTGTTTTCTTGTAGCTGATGCAGCCTCAGTGGTTCATTCTCTAAGTGAGTGCTCTCTTTTTGGAAACTTCTCTGGTGCTGTTTTAAATTACACTAAAAGTTTGGTTATTCGGGTCGGTTCAGCAACCTCCCCCTCAGACCGTATTGGCCCGTTATGTTTAGTTGAGGGCCCTATTCACATTTTGGGAATTTTTTTGGGACACAGGACTCAGATTTGTTTAACTGGAATGTTAAACTGCAACAAGGTAAACTTCAGGTGGCCTCCTGGAACCGGGGGCAGATAGGGAAAAAAACGTGTTTTCTTAATTAAAAACTATTTGATTTCTACTTTCCTTTTTCTGAGTTATGTATTCCCTATTCCACGACAGCTAGAAACTGCTGTCTTTAGCCTGTTTTTTCAGGCTCTTTGGGATAGTAGGTTAAACCTGATAAAGTGGAATATCACTTATTTACCTATCCCTGAGGGTGGCATTTGTATGGTTAACCCTTTGTTATTTTTTTCTTGTATTTTTTTCACTGCAAACCTTAGGCCTTTATTGATTCATGCCCAAAGGGGTGGGAACCTTGTTTTATGACTTTGCAGGATTTGGTTTCATCAATGGGAAACTAATTCCTTAACTGTGTTAAGACAAACTGTTGGTATACCAACTTACGTAAAACATATGTTTTTACATCTCAAACAATGGAAGGTGTCTGTTCAGATGTTATTAAATCATTCACATAAAGTTTTATATAAGAAATTACTCCTGATGGTTTGTGCTGTATCAGTATCCTTCGATAAGTGTCCTTGTCAACACCTCCCTTCCCTTTTGTTATTGTGGAAATGTAAGAGGGTTCAGCCAAAATGTAGGATTTTCATTGGCTTTCATGCCATGAAAAGATTAATGTAAAATCAAATCATAAACATAAGCAGTCCCAAGATAGAATGTGTTCTCACTTATTATGTATTGCAGAACTTGAAACTATCCCTCATTTATTTTTTGACTGTTCCTTTATCAAAAATTGGTGGTCCTTTTTGACACAGGCATGGGATACCCCCTTGCTTCAGTTGGTTACTTATTTGAATCTTGTATACAGTTTTTTTTTCCTCCCCAGTGTTCAAAATGGCACCAGGACACTTTAAACCTTGTTTTTGTCTGCATTAAATGGAAAATTTGGATGGTGTGTTGCATGTTTTCTTTACAGCAAAAGGACTGCTCCTATTTGGAGCTTGAAAAAAGATTGTACAAGATTTAAAATAAATTTATGAGCATGAACGTACCCTATACTCAGATATGACACTTTTGGAACTTTGGAAAGCTCTTCCTTGGATCACTGACTCTGATTTTGTAGTTACCTGAAAGATTGTATAATGCTTATCCTGTGTTTCCTTTGTTTTGTATTATGCTTTGTGTACTATTGTATGATTTTTGTCTCAATAAAACTTTCCCCTACTCTTTTCGATAAGTGCCATGGGATCTTTAACATCCACCTGAACTACCACCTATTCAGGCAGATGGGACCTTGATTTAACATCTCATCCGAAAGACAGTACCTCAGAAGTGCAGCACCCCTCTCATGCTGCACTACAGTGTCAGTATTGGGATAGTAACCCAAGTGCCAGATGTGGCAACTGAACCCACAGCCCTCTGTTCTCCTGGCCTCAGAGGCGAGTGTGCTACCTACTGAGCCACTGACACTGACCTTTTGTATTGCTGTCACTCAAAGTGGCCTTGTTTTTAGATAATCAGTGACATTATTCTTCTTTCTGTGGGGGTGTGCTCTGCCCTCCATTTCCCCTTGGGTGTTCGGACAAAGTTGTATGATATAGACTTAGAGTTCTAGCTTCATCGGTGTACCCAGGGGCCGTAGGGAGCAGAGTGCCCCTGCAGAAAGCATTATATCTGAGATTAAAATAGACCATTTTCAACAGATGCTAAGCACCTCTTTTTTTTCTGTTTGTTCGCAGAGTTTAACTAGGACTATTGGACCATGGAAACAAAAAGAGACTCAATTAATTACCTGCTGCAGGGACTAAACTATGGAAATCACACCATGGAAAGAACATGTTTACAGAGACTAATACAACGCTGAATTTCTTGCTTTTTTAGACCTTTTCCAACTTGCGAAACCGAACTGTGTGCAATAAAAATAGAATGATGAATTTCTTACTTTTTCAAGTTGTGCAACTGAACTGCGTGCAATGAATAGCCTTTGGCTAAGATGTCATTCTTGGGCGGTTGTTTGAATGACATTTCATTGTGTGGAGGCATGTGCATCACATAGGTAGCCCCTTAAGTACTGTATTGTGTTAAAAAAAAATGTTCATGCAATGGGGATCCTTAATCCTCCGTTATCGCCCACTTCAGTCCATTAGACTGCAACAGCCCCCCTCATATGCCGTCTCCCCATCTTGCACCCCATCCCTCTTTGTACCCTCCCCTTGAATCTGTACTATCCCCTCTTGAAGCCCCAAACACTCTGTAGTGACATGCCTTCCTCTGGCAGACCATTCCACCCTGCCACCGCCCTTTTTGTGAAATAGTGCCTACACTGTTCCTTCTTGAGACTGCCCCCTTCTAACTTTATAGATTGTCCCCTGGTTTACCTTCCACCCTTTAGACTGAACATACACCAGTGACATTACGCAGGACCTAGAAGGCAGAATTTCACTGTTCGCTGATGACACAAAGCTTTGTAATAGAGTAGACACACCAGAGGGTGTAGACAGAATGAGAAGGGACCTGCAGAAACTTGAAGAATGGTCAGGGGTTTGGCAGTTGAAATTCAATGCAAGGAAGTGCAAGATAATGCATATGGGGCACAAAAACCCTGGCACAATATATCAGTTGGGGGTGAGGATATAGCATGCACCAAGCAGGAAAGGATCTTGGAGTTATCATCTCTGATGACCTCAAGGCAGAGAACAGTGTGACAAGGCAGCAGGTAAAGCAAATAGGATGCTGGGATGCATAGGCAGGGGCATCACCAGCAGGAAAAGGGAGGTCATAATTCCACTATACAAGACACTAGTGAGGTCGCACCTGGAGTACACTGTGCAGTTCTGGAGACCTTACCTACGTAAGGACATAGACAGGTAGAGAAGGTTCAGAGGAGGGCAAAAAGATGGTGCATGGATTGCATCACAAGTCCTATGAGGACAGGTTGAAGGCACTGAACATGTACTCCCTGGAGGAGAGGAGGAGAGAGAAGGATATGATAGAGACATACAAGTATCTTACAGAGAGAACAGGGTGCAGGAATGCACTATTTTAAGCGAAAAAGATGTTCCAGGACTAGAGGGCATGGGATGAAGTTGGGAGGAGGATGATTCAGAGGAAACGTGAGGAAGAATTTCTTCACAGAATGGGTGGTGGACAAGTGGAACACCCTGCCAGAGGAAGTGGTGGGGGCTGAAACAATCACGGGATTTAAGAATGCATGGGATAGACATAAAGGAATTCTGGAGGTCAGGGGTAAGGGGCAACAGACTTCCTGGAAAACATAAACTGAACTTACAAACTTAAATGGGCAGACTGGGTGGGCCATAGGCCCTTATCTGCTGACACCGTCTATGTATTTATGGTATCTGCTCTGTTCAAACCCATCAGCTACCTGAAGTGTCAACCATATCCCCTCTCTCTTCTTTTCTCCAGAGTGTATATGTGTGATATATATATATTTATTGAGCTCTCCCAGTCTCTCCTCATGTGGTCTGTCCCCCAGCCCCAGGATCATTTCTATTGTCCTGCACTGTACCCCTTCCATTAGTTTGATGTCCCTTTTCAAGTAGGGGTGCCAGAATTATATGCAGTACTCTAGGTGCAGTCTCACCAGGTACCTGTACAGGGGCAAGATGGCCTCCCCACTCCTAGAAGTAATCTCCCTTGCTATGCAACCTAGCATCGTGTTTGCCTTCACTGCTGCCTTCCTGCACGGGGCAGAGTGGTTCTTCTCCCTGGTTACCAGCACACCCAGATCCATCTTTAATGACATGGAACCTTTGTAAAAGAGCCTCGGCTCAAAGGTATTTGTAATCCTAGAACAAATAAATAAATAAATAAAAATCTCCGACTTGGATTTTGTTAATGGTTCACCCTCCAGCCAGTAAATGTGTCCTGGGTTCTTGCCTCCTAAATGCATCACCTTGCAGTTCTTGGCATTGAAACCAAGCTGCCAAATGTGAGACCATTCCTCCAGTTTTGCCAAATCCTCCTGAAGTACTTTTGCTCCCTCCCCCCATCTACCTCGGCACAAATCTTTGTCTCATCTGCAAAGATACTTATCTTGCTCTTAATCCTCACTGCAATGTCAGCTGTGAAAATGTCAAACAGAACTGGTCCCAGCACCGAGCCCTGAGGTACTCCACTTGTTACTGCCCTAGGTTCAAATGCCTCCATCCCCCCTCACTACTACCTACATATAACAAAACAAGGAATATCAGTATCTGACAAAAATGATAATAGCAATCTTTGGTTAAACAAGGGAGTGCAAACAGATAATCTGTGCTGTGAACCTGATTGGGGAGCCTTCCTCAAATGAGGATGAGCAGCAGGACCAGGGGCATGTGATGGGGGGGCAGGAGAGATGTGAGGAGATATTTCTTTAGTAAAAGGGTGGTAAATGCTGGGAAGAGACTAGAGGTACAGGCTAGAATGCTGGTAGCAATTCTAAAAGGATGGTAGATGCTGGGATTAGACTGCCAGCAGAAGTGGTACAGGCTAGAACGTTGGGGTGATTCCCCTAAAAGGGTGGCAGATGCTGGGATTAGACTGCCAGCAGAACTGGTATAGATTAGAATGTTTTTCTTTTTAATGTATTCATTGTAATTTAGAATTACAACCTTTAACCCTAACAGGATCTTTTTCAAAGATTCCATTTCAAACTTTGACAAGACAAACATAAAACACAATGGAATTACATGATGAAGAATTAATTATTATCACAATGGCAACAGTCTGATAGAAAAAGAATAAAAAAACAGTTGTAAAACAGTTGTTGATGTAGGTAGCATTATGAAATGCTGGTAGTATTATAATGGCACTAGGATAGTGCAGCTCATAGAGTAAGCAGGGGAGAGAAGTGCATTTAGATTACTTTGGCTAGGGATGAATGAGCTTGGGAAGGGCAGAGGACTAGGTGCAGCCTGGGAAGGCACTGTCTGGTGTGCAGCCATGGTGAACAGCAAAGTAGTGAGGGGTAATGAGGGGGAGGGGTCATGAGTGGGGTTGGAAAGGAGAGGAGAGGTACATTTCCTGGAGTGGGGGAGACAGGTTAGGTTGGGGTGAGCAGCAGTAAAATGAGGTTATTAAGAAAGGAGGGCTACTGAAAAGAAAGTAGTTAGGGGGATTGGGGGGCATTTCCTTGATGAGGGGGAGGGGGATCAAATAAGTGTAAAAGTAAATGCAAAGAGCTGGGATCAATAGCAGCAGACACAGCTGATTTCTGTTCAGGGCTGGGCTGGGAGCAGAATCTTGGCAGTCACATCCTCGTAGGTGCAGGCTCCCCCGTTGTCAGGGCCCTCAGCTGCAGGTCCTGGTGTAGGGCATTTCTCGGTGCTGCCCGTCAGTGCCGTCTCAGATCCCAAAGCTGTGCATGGCATCGGTGATTGGGGTGGTGCCATGAGGGGTACAGGGCCTGGGCATGGCACCGTTCATGGTGCTGTGACTGGGGGATCCCTTAGGGCCGCCGATCTGGAGCCCGTCATAATTGTCTCCAGCTCAGAGGCAAATGATTCTGAGGTAGATCAGGATTGGCTGCCTGAGTCTTCAGAATCAGAGGGATCCCCACGACTCAGCACTCTTGCATCTTCCCAGGTGTCCCCTCCCATGGCTCAAGTGACTGAGGCTTGTACGGGTCTCTCAGCCACCCCTGGCTTGGGATGCCAGCAGTGGCCTTTCAGTTCCTCTGCTGTTAGTATGGCAATCGGGTTCTTGAATGTGGTAGTGGCTGCCATCCCCAGTGCCATTCTCCCTCTCAGGATCAAGATTGAGCCTCCTTCTCCTCCTCCTCCTGAGGCCCACCCCGGAGGGTCTGTGGAGTCATGGAGCCCTTAGCACAGGGGTCGAGGAAGAAGGCTTCCTCAGAGTCATCAGGGTTGAGGATGAGAGGAAAGAGACCACAGCACACTTCCATGACCCTCCAGGGTAGAGGGAGGAGCAATAGTGCTGAGTCCTTTGTTCTCCCCTCAGATTCTCCCACAGAGGTCCATCTGGGGGGAACTGGGATCCACCCTTCTGGATCCATGTGACCCATTTCCCTATACGGTAGCTCACCCTACAGGGTTAAACTCTCATCATTTTAATTTTCAGGATAGGATAGTGAATCTACAGATATGCAGTTTTCCTCTGATGCCAGGCTCTCCTGTGGATTCTGTGAGCCCTGGCAGAGGCACGTCACATCAAGTGACAGGATCGCCCATGCCTCTGCACCCATCTCCCCTTTTCCCAGGCCACATTGGGCCTTTGGGACCCTTAACCTGTAATCAGTTCAGGTTTCAGGTGATGGCATTCCCTCAGTATGTGAGGGCCATGGAAGAGCAGGTCTTTCGACCAGTTTCTCCATCACAGCCAGAGTTGGATTCATCAAGTGCCTTGACCTCCTCATCTTTCTCCACTGAGGAAGAGGAACCTTCAGTAGAACTGAACCTCAGACGCTGATTAAGCCCAATATCAGCGCTTCTTGTCAAGGTTGGTTGCACATCTCCTGCTACATTAGGGACAGTACCGATCGTGTGATGCAGGCCTTCCTAGGCAAATATGGGGTGCACCATTTGGTAATCCCTCTTGGCCAGTTTCCTTCCAGCAAGCATCTTACACTGCCTGGCTACATCCATGCTCCCAAGAACCAGCCCCTATGGACTGCCGCAGGAGCTATTGTGCAACCTGCAGGCACCTTGCCTCATCCAACTTCTGGACTGACGCAGTTAGACACCCCTTTCAGGCTTCGATGCCTGGTCCACAATAGCCCCCCCCCCGAGACTGACTCTCGAGAGTTGGATCGGATGGGGCAAGGAGTTTTCTCTTCTGTGCAGAGCCTGTTGGCAATCATCTCACTTCAGGTGCACCACGTTACCTACAACAAGCATCTGTGGGTGATGTTGGGGCAAGCTCTAGCATTGCTGCCTGATTCGAAGGCTACCAGTCAGGCCATAGCCCTCTCTGCTATAGGCCTATAGTTGGCGAGGCATCAATCAAGGGCATTGTATAACACCAGTGAGGTCACTTCATGGCTTGCAGGGACAGTGATCTGCATTAGGCGGATGGCAACGCTTCGCCTGTCGAGGTTGTCACCTTTGGCCCAGTGCAGGTTATTGGCCTACCCCTTCCAGGGGACCTATCTGTTTTCCTGGAGGGTGAGATAGGAGCTTCAGAGGTGCCTTCCTTCCCCTAAGGTTCAGGAGACCCCGTCTCACTCTGATAACTCCTATCCTTAAACTGGCTAGTGAAGGGTCCCCTTCCCCCCATTCTCCCTTGGGGGGGGCTGAGGGATGTTTTCCTCAGGGCTATTGGGCCCCCTTTACGGGTGCTCAGTACTCACCCATCAGTGATGAATGATGAAGATTGACATAAGTAAGATATGAAAATTACGTACCTACTGTAATTCTTGATCTTCTTGTGTATCTTCACCATTCATCACTGAATCCCTTCCACCTTCCCCTCTTGAGGCTTCAGTCCCCGAGACATGCTGCCTCCCTTCCTTCCCAAACCCTCCACCGAGGTTCTCCACCCCCGGTAGTTGTCAGAGGGGTTGGGAGTGGGGGGTCTGTGGGGCAGGGTCAGGGTTAGAGTGAGTTTCGAATTCTTCAGGGTCCTACTTCTTGGGTCTCTGTGGGGTCCCCTCCTTTACTCGACCCCTTGCTTGACCCACTGTCTGGGTCTGTCAAGCTGGGGGAGGTACCTCAAGTCTCCCTGGACACCCTTACCCTTCCTCCATAGTGTTGTTTTTCTCCTTCCCCCCTCCTTAAACCCCTTGGTGTTTTCAGGGGGTGGGGGGGTCAAGAACTGTGACAGTCCTTAATCTGTTGAGATTAAGACTGGGGGAGGCTGGCCTGTCCCCAAACTCTGTGGTGCAACCTCCTGTTTTCCTTGTGCTCCCTCTTGAACCTCTGAGCATTGCTGGCTCTGCCTATGTCTTGGGGCTCAGCAGTAAAAACTTGCAGCTCTGCTGCATTCTTGCTAATTAGAGCACTTAGGCCTCCAGGCTGCAGATATTCTCACCAGGGTTCTTACCTTGGTGTTCTTCCAGCGCTGTCTCTGTTTGTTTGGGGACCAAGGCCACCCCCCCATCCCATACCTACTTCTTCTCTGTCTTCTTTCTCTCTTTCTCTCCTTTCTCCCTTCTCCTGCCTTGGTCACTCAAGGACTGGGGCCTCCTGTTCCACAACTCTCAGGCCACTCCTTCTCTTTCCTGTCCTCTCATCTGCATACTCTTTTTCAGTTCACTCCTTTTCTTTTACTGTTTCTTGGGATCCCTTACCCCACCTACCTTTCTCTTTACTTACTTCTCCTGTCTCTCCTTAGCACAGAACTGAGGTGGAGGAGGAGGACCCAATGGCCATTACTGGCCAACCCGCGAGAGACACATAATACGTCGGCCTCATGGGCAGCTGTCCTCCTCAAAAAAAAAGTCTCCCGTGGGGTGCCTGTCTCTGGCAAACACCCACAGTGATGAATGGCAAAGATATACAGGAAGAAGGATTACGGTAGGTACGTAATTTTCATTTCTTAATCACTCTTTATGCCTTGGTAAATTCCCAGTCAAATGGAAAGATGCTGTCATCACACCCATTCACAAAAGTGGTGACTGTGCTGCTCCAGGAAACTACCGCCCCATCTCTATACTCCTCCCCTCCCTCTAAGGCTCTGGAGAGAATCATCTCGGACCAACTCACTGAACACCTTACTAAATACGATCTTCTGTGTAGGGGACAACACGACTTTCATAAAGGCCACAGCACCACAGCTGTGCTGCACAACACGGCCTTCGTAAAGGCCACAGCACCACATCTGTGCTGCTGGAGTTCTCCAATGATATCCACTCTACCCTTGACAAGGGATTTCTGGCTGGAGCTGTCTTTGTTGACCTGTCGAAAGCCTTCAACACCATAAACCACTTCTCCTCCTATCAGTCCTCACCCTTTCTGGTCTCTCCTAGGATGCCACAAATTGGTTTGCTGACTACCTTACAGGTAGGTCTCAGCAAGTCAAAATAAACAACACAGTCTCCACCAGTCTCCAGGTTAAATCAGGGGTATCCCAGGGGTCCATCCTATGGCCCCTTCTTTTCAGTTTATTTCTCAACACCCTCCCAAAAACCTGCACCAGGCAACTGCTTCTCTATGCTGATGATGCGGTCCTTTACTCCTCCCACTCAGATCCCCACATGCTCCAGCAATCCCTTCAAAAAACCTTCAAAGAAGCTGACTCCTGGTTTGCTGACCAGTGGTTAGTGCTAAATTATAAGAACATCAAAGCCATGGTGCCCACACACCACCAGAGCAAACACAAGGGTCTTCCACTACAAATCTTTAACTCCCAGATACAACCCCTTGATCAGGTTGATCATTTCAAAAACCTTATTATCACCCTAGACTCAGCTCTTAACTATCATAAATATATCCATCAACTAAGCTCTGCTATCAACACCAGAACTGGCCTGCTCTACTGCCACAAGCATTGTCTCACCCCTGAAGCCCTCCATATAACTGTTTCCTCCTCAATCCTGTCCCTAGTTGATTATGGGATACTGGTCTATATGGAGGCTGATAACTCCTCCCTCCACAGAAGGAGTGTCCCTCAATAAAGCCTGCTGACTAGTCACAGGTTGTGACCAGACTACACACACATGCTCCCTGTATAGTCTCTCCAACTGACACAATTTTGATGGAAGGCTTAAGTATCAAACTTGCCTCTGCTCCAAAAATATCTCCACTGGGCTTTCTCCTGCCAGTCTCTCCACCCTCCTGCAACCTGCACCTGTGTTAAAAACCAACTGCAGCTCCTCCAAATCTCCATTATTGATCCCCTGATGCAGAACTATGCTAGGCCAGAGAACTTTCAGCTACAGGGCCCCTTTCTGGATGAATGCACGTCCCAGTGCCATAACTACTGAAGGTAGGCTAGTCCACTTCAAAGCCCTCCTCAGGGAACATCTTCATTCCACTAGTGCCTGTGACTGCTACTAACCATCTGGAGCATTCCACTCTTCCTGCTATCTAAGGAAGTGCCACTACCCCCAAAGTTATCCTACCCTCTTGACAAAGGATTCCCATCCAGCCTTACATTCTACCTTGTTATTTGTTTGCATAGGTAACTCCATTCTTGTCCTTGTTATTTGTTTGCCAAGGTATCCCCACTCTTGTCCTTGTTTTTTGTTTGCCTAGGTAACCCCACTCTTGTCCTTGTTATTTGTTTGCCTACGTATCCCCACTCTTGTCCTTGTTATTTGTTTACCTAGGTAACCCCACTCTTGTCCTTATTATTTGTTTGCCTAGGTATCCCCACTCTTGTCCTTGTTATTTGTTTGCCTAGGTATCCCCACTCTTGTCCTTGTTATTTGTTTGCCTAGGTATCTCCACTCTTGTCCTTGTTATTTTTTTGCCTAGGTATCCCCACTCGTTTTCTTGTTACTTGTTTGCCTAGGTAACCCTATTCTTGTCCTTGTTATTTGTTTGCCGAGGTATCCCCACTCTTGTCCTTGTTTTTTGTTTGCCTAGGTATCCCCACTCTTGCCCTTGTTATTTGTTTGCCTAGGTATCTCCACTCTTGTCCTTGTTATTTTTTTGCCTAGGTATCCCCACTCTTTTTCTTCTTATTTGTTTGCCTAGGTAACCTCACTCTTGTCCATGTTATTTGTTTACCTAGGTATCCCCACTCTTGTCCTTGTTATTTGTTTGCCTCGGTATCCCCACTCTTGTCCTTGCTATTTGTTTGCCTCGGTATCCCCACTCTTGTCCTTGTTTTTTGTTAGAATAGGTATCCCCACTCTTGTCCTTGTTATTTGTTTACCTCAGTATCCCCACTCTTGTCCTTGTTATTTTTTTGCCTAGGTTTCCCCACTCTTGTCCTTGTTATTTTTTTGCCTAGGTATCCCCACTCTTTTCCTTGTTATTTGTTTGCCTAGGTAACCCCACTCTTGTCCTTGTTGTTTGTTTGCCTAGGTATCGCCACTCTTGTCCTTGTTATTTGTTTGCCTTGGTATCCCCACTCTTGTCCTTGTTAATTGTTTGCCTAGATATCACCACTCTTGTCCTTGTTATTTGTTTGCCTAGGTAACCCCACTCTTGTCCTTGTTATTTGTTTACATAGATATCCCCACTCTTGTCCTTGTTATTTGTTTGCCTAGGTATCCCCACTCTTGTCCTTGTTATTTGTTTGCCTAGGTATCCCACTCTTGTCCTTGTTATTTGTTTGCCAGGGTATCCCCGCTCTTGTCCTTATTATTTGTTTGCTTAGGTATCCCCACTCTTGTCCTTGTTATCTGTTTGGCTGGGTATCCCCACTCTTGTCCTTGTTGTTTGTTTGCCTCGGTATCCCCACTCTTGTCCTTGTTATTTGTATGCCTCGGTAACCCCACTCTTGTTCTTGTTATTTGTTTGCCTAGGTATCCCCACTCTTCTCTTTGCTATTTGTTTGCCTAGGTTTCCCCACTCTTGTCCTTGTTAATTCTTTGCCTTGGTATTCACACTCTTGTCATTATTTGTTTACCTAGGTATCCCCACTCTTGTCCTTGTTATTTGTTTGCTTAGGTATCCGCACTCTTGTCCTTATTATTTGTTTGCCTAGGTATCCCCACTCCTGTCCTTGTTATTTGTTTGCTTAGGTGTCCCCACTCCTGTCCTTGTTATTTGTTTGCCTAGGTGTCCCCACTCTTCTCCTTGTTATTTGTTTGCCTAGGTATCCCTACTCTTGTCCTTGTTATTTGTTTGCCTAGGTGTCCCCACTCTTCTCCTTGTTATTTGTTTGCCTAGGTATCCCTACTCTTCTCCTTGTTATTTGTTTGCCTAGGTAACCCCACTCTTGTCCTTGTTATTTGTTTACCTAGGTATCCCCACTCTTGTCCTTGTTAATTGTTTGCCTAGATTTATTTATTTTATTTATTTATTTAGTTAAACATCAGTTTAGAAACCTTTGAGCCAGATTCTCATTTACAAAGGTACCTCGTCACAAAGAGGACATCAGAACAGTAGTACAAGGGACACAGTACTTACAAACAAAAAAGTTACAGTTCAATTACAATTTTGTTACAATAGAGTACAATCTCCAACGAGCAAAAGATAACAAAAGGTGCAAAACTTATGGTCGGGGGAGAGCTGGTGGGGGTAGAAGGGATGAAGATAGGGGAGGAGGAATAAGTAGGGAAAGGAAGGGGGGAAGCCGCTCAGTGAGCATTGTCAAACAGAGTATATATATACATTTTTTTTTTACACTAGGCTAGCGGCAGTTGCATTTGCGAGAGCTAAGCAGGAAGTTTCTGAGCCTGGGCTTAAAGCAAGCTAAGGTTAGAGAGTTTGAGACACTGGCAGGGAGGGAGTTATACCAGTGGGGCACACGGTGAGGGGAATGTCCTCTGACCTGTGAGGTCCTGGCTCTCGAATAACTAGGGTAGCTTTGGATGAGAGCTAAGGTGATCAGGGCCTGGTGCAGTACGGCGAATGGAGTTGGATAGGCCTATGGGGGGTAGGCCATGCAGGGCTTTAAAGGTGAGCTGGCATGTCTGATACATGAGTCGCTCTTCCAGGTAGAGTAGGGTAGCCAGGGTGTACAGCTCGCATGTGTGAGTGAGTCTGGGAGCACCAGTGATAAGTCTGCAGGCCTTATTTACTGTGAGATGAACCTTGTTGAGGGCAGTCTGATCTGCTGAGCCATAGACATGACAGAGGAGGTGACAGCCAGGCAGAGGGCATCAGGAGGGAGGCATTTCTTGTGCCGGTAAAGAATGCCTAGCCGTGAGTTGGCAACAGAATTTAGGGCAGATATATGTCCATGGAATGAAAGTGCAGGGTCAAAGGTTATACCAAGATATTTATAGGATTGCACCTGGTCAATGATGAGATTGGGTGTGGAGTGGACAGCTAAGGGAAACTTGCTGTACTTATTTTGGGGTGGAGAAGAGCATCGTTTTTGTTTTCTTAAGGTTGATAACAAGTCGGTGCTCAGTGAACCAGGTAGCTGCAGAGTCAAAGACTAGTTGGAGGGAGTTCTGTAGCAGCATGGGGTCATTGTGGGAGACACAGAACAGCATCATCAGCATAGAGAAGCATCTTACCCAGTACAACTGCTGGGTCGGGAGTTAAGAAAAGTGAGAATAGTAAGGGTCAAGAATTGAGCCCTCGTGCACCTCAGAGTGAATGGGGCATGTTTCAGAAGAGTACCGTGACTTTCACACATTGGGAGCGGCAGAGAGATAGCTGGTGCACCAGGAAACAGGTCCTGAGGCAAAGCCTATTAGGTCGAGGGTGGAGAGCAAAGAGGATGCAAAACAGTATCGAATGCTTTAGACAGGTCAATGAATATAGCACCAGCCAGGGCACCAGAGTCCAAGGAGGCATGGAGGAAGTTGGAAAATTCCAGGAGTGCTGTATTGGTACTATGACCTGCTCTGAACCCGTGTTTCAGGGCAGAGAACATTGTACTTACAGAGGTAGTCAGAGACTTGGGGCCACAATTTCTCTAATGCCTTAGAGAGGAGGAGGATTGAGATGGGTCAGTAATTACCGGAAGAGTCCTGTCACCACCTTTATGGACAGGGGTAACTGTGGCAATCTTCCAGGCAGAGGGAATTTTCGAGACAGAGTGATTTGTTGAAAATGCATGTAATAGGTGAAGGACCTGATCCAAGACCTGACGTAAAAGGCAGGGGATCAAGTGAGTCGTACTGATGGTGTTACCTTTTAGGGCTTTTAGCAAGTAAGGCCTAGCTTCTTGCATGGTGACATGACGCAGGTGGAAAGAGGGGTGGGCAATGGGTGGTGGTACAGATGGAGGAGGTGGACTGAAAAAGTTACCAGGAAGTACTGAGCTAAGGTCGGTAAAGGAGTTATTGAGGTGGGAGGCAATGAGGGCAGAGTCAGAGGAGACGGTACCATTGATGTTGAGAAGAGAAGGAGAGGGGGACTGGGAGTGACCATTCAGTTGCTTGATGTCCCAGAAGCACCTGGGGTTCCCCAGGAGGAGGTAGAAGAGGCTTGGTAGTATTCCCGCCTTTGCTGCGGATGGCCCAGGTGCACTGGTTAGCGGCAGCATAGGACTGCCTGTCAGCTGAACGGCCAGTAGCAACAGCAAGGTGCCAAAGATTGTCATGTTGCTAAGTTGCCACAGAAGGGCAGGGGTGATCCAAGGGCATGTTTCACTTTGGACCTCCTAGCAGTTATGGGATCAAAGATATCACAGGCAAAGTTGAAAGTGCTTACAAAGAAGCCCAGGGCCAAGTCAATGTTGGTTGCCCTCGTTGAGAGGGACCAATCAGTGTGGGCAAGGAAGCGCTTAAGGCCTATGAGTCCCCCAGGCCTAAGCCGCCTTCAAGAGGTGGTTTTGACTGGGGATGAGAGCCGAGGGGTTTCCCAGTTGAAAAGCACAGGGGAGTGGTCACTGAGGCAGTCAGGGAGGATTTGGATGTTGTCGATGCGGATTGGCCTGTTGGTGAGGACCACATCCATGAGGGTGCTTGTCCCCCCCCTAGGGTTTTTTCTAGTAGGCTGTGAGACCAGTTGAGTTAGGTCAATTGAATCGAAAGCCTCACGGTGGAGGAAGATGAGGGGCAGAGCCAGTTCATATTCAAGTCGCCCACCAAGATTTGGTCCGACGAGTTGGGTAGGGAGGTGAGGTAGTCAATTAGTGGGCCCAGGGCCTGGGATTGGTTCTTGGGGAGTATGTAGGCTACGGTTAGGAATAATGGGCCTCTAGCTGGGTCCGGGGACAGCTTTAGAGTAAGTGCCTGGGCCTTATGGTTGAGGTCAGGCGGGGGGAGTGGTAGCCCCATGAGAGAATCCTTCAAATAGAAGACACAGCCCCCACCTCTCCTGCCGACACGGTCCAACCGGTGGAGAGTGTAGCCGGGGAGAGAGACATGAGAGTTAGGAGTGGAGGGAGACAGCCAGGTTTCAACAAGGGCAACAACATCAGGTTTATAAAGAGTCACCCAGCAGTGATATCACCATTCTTCTCCTTATTATTTGTTTGTCTCTGTAACCCCACTCTTGTCATTGTTATGGTATACCCACTCTTGTCCTTGTTATTTGTTTGCCTAGGCAACCCCACTCTTGTCCATGTTATTTGTTTACATAGATATCCCCACTCTTGTCCTTGTTATTTGTTTGCCTAGGTATCCCCACTCTTGTCCTTGTTATTTGTTTGCCTAGGTATCCCCACTCTTGTCCTTGTTATTTGTATGCCTTGGTAACCCCACTCTTGTTCTTGTTATTTGTTTGCCTAGGTATCCCCACTCTTCTCTTTGTTATTTGTTTGCCTAGGTTTCCCCACTCTTGTCCTTGTTAATTGTTTGCCTTGGTATTCCCACTCTTGTCGTTATTTGTTTACCTAGGTATCCCCACTCTTGCCCTTGTTATTTGTTTGCTTAGGTATCCCCACTCTTGTCCTTATTATTTGTTTGCCTGGGTATCCCCACTCCTGTCCTTGTTATTTGTTTACCTAGGTATCCCGACTCTTGTCCTTGTTAATTGTTTGCCTAGATATCACCACTCTTGTCCTTGTTATTTGTTTGCCTAGGTAACACCACTCTTGTCCATGTTATTTGTTTACATAGATATCCCCACTCTTGTCCTTGTTATTTTTTTGCCTAGGTATCCCCACTCTAGTCCTTGTTATTTGTTTGCCTAGGTATCCCCACTCTTGTCCTTGTTATTTGTATGCCTTGGTAACCCCACTCTTGTTCTTGTTATTTGTTTGCCTAGGTATCCCCACTCTTCTCTTTGATATTTGTTTGCCTAGGTTTCCCCACTCTTGTCCTTGTTAATTGTTTGCCTTGGTATTCCCACTCTTGTCCTTGTTATTTGTTTGCCTAAGTATCCCCACTCTTGTCCTTGTTATTTGTTTAACTAGTTAACCCCACTCTTGTCCTTGTTGTTTATTTGCCTAGGTATCCCCACTCTTGTCCTTGTTATTTGTTTGCCTTGGTAACCCCACTCTTGTCATTGTTATGGTATACCCACTCTTGTCCTTGTTATTTGTTTGCCTAGGTAACCCCACTCTTGTCCTTGTTATTTGTTTACATAGATATCCCCACTCTTGTACTTGTTATTTGTTTGCCTAGGTATCCCCATTCTTGTCCTTGTTATTTGTTTGGCTGGGTATCCCCACTCTTGTCCTTGTTATTTGTTTGCCTAGGTATCCCCACTCTTGCCCTTGTTATGTGTATGCCTCGGTAACCTCACTCTTGTCCTTGTTATTTGTTTGCCTAGGTAACCCCACTCTTGTCCTTGTTATTTGTTTACATAGATATCCCCACTCTTGTACTTGTTATTTGTTTGCCTAGGTATCCCCACTCTTGTCCTTGTTATTTGTTTCTTAGGTATCCCCACTCTTGTCCTTATTATTTGTTTGCCTAGGTATCCCCACTCCTGTCCTTGTTATTTGTTTGCCTAGGTATCCCCACTCTTGTCCTTGTTATTTTTTTGCCTAGGTATCCCCACTCCTTTCCTTGTTATTTGTTTGCCTAGGTAACCCCACTCTTGTCCTTGTTGTTTGTTTGCCTAGGTATCCCCACTATTGTCCTTGTTATTTGTTTGCCTTGGTATCCCCACTCTTGTCCTTGTTAATTGTTTGCCTAGATATCACCACTCTTGTCCTTGTTATTTGTTTGTCTCTGTAACCCCACTCTTGTCATTGTTATGGTATACCCACTCTTGTCCTTGTTATTTGTTTGCCTAGGTAACCCCACTCTTGTCCTTGTTATTTGTTTACATAGATATCCCCACTCTTGTCCTTGTTATTTGTTTGCCTAGGTATCCCCACTCTTATCCTTGTTATTTGTTTGCCTAGGTATCCCACTCTTGTCCTTGTTATTTGTTTGCCTAGGTATCCCTGCTCTTGTCCTTGTTGTTTGTTTGCCTAGGTATCCCCACTCTTGTCCTTGTTATTTGTATGCCTCGGTAACCCCACTCTTGTTCTTATTTGTTTGCCCAGGTATCCCCACTCTTGTCCTTGTTAATTCTTTGCCTTGGTATTCCCACTCTTGTCATTATTTGTTTGCCTAGGTATCCCCACTCTTGTCCTTGTTATTTGTTTGCTTAGGTATCCCCACTCTTGTCCTTATTATTTGTTTGCCTAGGTATCCCCACTCCTGTCCTTGTTATTTGTTTGCTTAGGTGTCCCCACTCCTGTCCTTGTTATTTGTTTGCCTAGGTATCCCCACTCTTCTCCTTGTTATTTTTTTGCCTAGGTATCCCCACTCTTTTCCTTATTTGTTTGCCTAGGTAACCCCACTCTTGTCCTTGTTATTTGTTTACCTAGGTATCCCCATTCTTGTCCTTGTTATTTGTTTGCCTCGGTATCTCCACTCTTGTCCTTGTTATTTGTTTGCCTCGGTATCCCCACTCTTCTCCTTGTTATTTGTTTGAATAGGTATCCCCACTGTTGTCCTTGTTATTTGTTTACCTCAGTATCCCCACTCTTGTCCTAGTTATTTTTTTCCCTAAGTATCCCCACTCTTGTCCTTGTTATTTTTTTGGCTAGGTATCCCCACTCTTGTCCTTGTTATTTGTTTGCCTAGGTATCCCCACTCTTGTCCTTGTTATTTGTTTGCCTCAGTATCCCCACTCTTGTTGTTATTTGTTTGCCTAGGTATCCCCACTCCTGTCCTTGTTATTTGTTTGCCTAAGTAACTCCACCCCTGTTCTTGTTATTTATTTGTCTAGGTATTCCCACTCTTCTCCTCGTTATTTGTTTACCTAGGTAACCGCACTCTTGTCCTTGTTGTTTGTTTGCCTAGGTATCCCCACTCTTGTCCTTGTTATTTGTTTGCTTAGGTATCCCCACTCTTGTAATGATTTGTTTGCTTAGGTGTCCTCACTCTTGTCCCTGTTATTTGTTTGCCTCGGTAACCCCACTCTTGTCCTTGTTGTTTGTTTGCCTAGGTATCCCCACTCTAGTCCTTGTTATTTGTTTGCCTAGGTATCCCCACTCTTCTCCATCTTATTTGTTTGCCTAGGTATCCCCACTCTTGTCCTTGCTATTTGTTTGCCTTGATATCCCTATTCTTGTCCTTGTTAATTGTTTGCCTAGATATCACCACTCTTGTCCTTGTTATGTGTTTGTCTCTGTAACCCCACTCTTGTCATTGTTCTGGTATACCCACTCTTGTCCTTGTTATTTGTTTGCCTAGGTAACACCTCTCTTGTCCTTGTTATTTGTTTACATAGATATCCCCACTCTTGTCCTTGTTATTTGTTTGCCTAGGTATCCCCACTCTTCTCTTTGTTATTTGTTTGCCTAGGTTTCCCCACTCTTGTCCTTGTTAATTCTTTACCTTGGTATTCCCACTCTTGTCATTATTTGTTTACCTAGGTATCCCCACTCTTGTTCTTGTTATTTGTTTGCTTAGGTATCCGCACTCTTGTCCTTATTATTTGTTTGCCTAGGTATCCCCACTCCTGTCCTTGTTATTTGTTTGCTTAGGTGTCCCCACTCCTGTCCTTGTTATTTGTTTGCCTAGGTGTCCCCACTCTTCTCCTTGTTATTTTTTGCCTAGGTATCCCCACTCTTCTCCTTATTGTTGTTTGCCTAGGTACCACTCTTGTCCTTGTTATTTGTTTACCTAGGTATCCCCACTCTTGTCCTTGTTAATTGTTTGCCTAGATTTATTTATTTTATTTATTTATTTAGTTAAACATCAGTTTAGAAACCTTTGAGCCAGATTCTCATTTACAAAGGTACCTCGTCAAAGAGGACATCAGAACAGTAGTACAAGGACACAGTACTTACAAACAAAAAGTTACAGTTCAATTACAATTTTGTTACAATAGAGTACAATCTCCAATGAGCAAAAGATAACAAAAGGTGTAAAACTTATGGTCGGGGAGAGCTGGTGGGGTGAAGGGATGAAGATAGGGAGGAGGAATAAGTAGGGAAAGGAAGGGGGCAGCTCAGTGAGCATTGTCAAACAGAGTATATATATATACATTTTTTTACACTAGGCTAGCAGCAGTTGCATTTGAGACTAAGCAGGAAGTTTCTGAGCCTGGGTTTAAAGCAAGCTAAGGTTAGAGAGTTTTGAGACACTGGCAGGGAGGGAGTTATACCAGTGGGGGCACAGTGAGGGAATGTTCTCTGACCTTGTGAGGTCCTGGCTCTCGGAATAACTAGGGTAGCTCTTGACGAGCTGCGGCGTGATCAGGGGGTGCAGGCACGGGCGAATGGGAGTTGGATAGGCCTATGGGGGGATAGGCCATGCAGGGCTTAAAGGTGAGCTGGCATGTCTGATACAGCGAGTCGCTTCTTCCAGGTAGAGTAGGGTAGCCAGGGTGTACAGCTCGCATGTGTGAGTGAGTCTGGGAGCACCAGTGATAAGTCTGCAGGCCTTATTTACTGTGAGACGAACCTTGTTGAGGGCAGTCTGATCTGCTGAGCCATAGACCGGAAGGCCATAGTCAATGAGAGACATGACAGAGGAGGTGACAGCCAGGCGGAGGGCATCAGGAGGGAGGCATTTCTTGTGCCGGTAAAGAATGCCTAGCCGTGAGTTGGCAACAGAATTTAGGGCAGATATATGTCCATGGAATGAAAGTGCAGGGTCAAAGGTTATACCAAGATATTTATAGGATTGCACCTGGTCAATGACGAGATTGGGTGTGGAGTGGACAGCTAAGGGAAACTTGCTGTACTTATTTTGGGGTGGAGAGAGCATCGTTTTGTTTTCTTAAGGTTGATAACAAGTCGGTGCTCAGTGAACCAGGTAGCTGCAGAGTCAAAGACTAGTTGGAGGGTGTTCTGTAGCAGCATGGGGTCATTGTGGGAGGCAACGAGAACAGCATCATCAGCATAGAGAAGCATCTTACCCTTACAACTGCTGGGTCGGGAGTTAAGAAAGAGTGAGAATAGTAGGGGTCCAAGAATTGAGCCCTGCGGCACCTCAGAGTGAATGGGGCATGTTTCAGAGAGAGTACCGTTGACTTTCACACATTGGGAGCGGGCAGAGAGATAGCTGGTGCACCAGGAAACAGGTCCTGAGGCAAAGCCTATTAGGTCGAGGGTGGAGAGCAAAAGAGGATGCAAAACAGTATCGAATGCTTTAGACAGGTCAATGAATATAGCACCAGCCAGGGCACCAGGGTCCAAGGAGGCATGGAGGAAGTTGGAAAATTCCAGGAGTGCTGTATTGGTACTATGACCTGCTCTGAACCCATGTTGTTCAGGGCAGAGAACATTGTACTTACAGAGGTAGTCAGAGACTTGGGGACGCCACAATTTCTCTAACGCCTTAGAGAGGGGAGAGTTGAGATGGTCGGTAATTACCGGAAGAGTCCTGTCACCACCTTTATGGACAGGGGTAACTGTGGCAATCTTCCAGGCAGAGGGAATTTTCCGAGACAGAGTGATTTGTTGAAAATGCATGTAATAGGTGAGAGGACCTGATCCAAGACCTGACGTAAAAGGCAGGGATCAAGTGAGTCATTACCGATGGTGTTACCTTTTAGGGCTTTTAGCAAGTAAGGCCTAGCTTCTTGCATGGTGACATGACGTAGGTGGAAAGAGGGGCGGGCAATGGGTGGTGGTACAGATGGAGGAGGTGGACTGAAAAAGTTACCAGGAAGTACTGAGCTAAGGTCGGTAAAGGAGTTATTGAGGTGGGAGGCAATGAGGGCAGGGTCAGAGGAGGCGGTACCATTGATGTTGAGAAGAGAGAGAGGGGACTGGGGTGACCATTCAGTTGCTTGATGTTGTCCCAGAAGCACCTGGGGTTCCCCAGGAGGAGGTAAGAGAGGCTTGTAGTATTCCGCCTTTGCTGCGGATGGCCCAGGTGCACTGGTTACGGGCAGCAGCATGGGACTGCCTGTCAGCTGAGCGGCCAGTAGCAACAGCAAGGTGCCAAAGGTGTCATGTTGCTAAGTTGCCACAGAAGGGCAGGGAGGTGATCCAAGGGGCATGTTTCACTTTGGACCTCTAGCAGTTATGGGATCCAAAGATATCACAGGCAAAGTTGAAAGTGCTTACAAAGAAGCCCAGGGGCCAAGTCAATGTTGGTTTCCCTCATTGGGGACCAATCAGTGTGGGCAAGGCGCTTAAGGCTATGAGTCCCCAGGCCTAAGCCGCCTTCAAGAGGTGGTTTGACTGGGGATGAGAGCCGAGGGTTCCCAGTTGAAAAGCACAGGGAGTGGTCACTGAGGCAGTCAGGAGGATTTGGATGTTGTCGATGCGGATTGGCCTGTTGGTGAGGACCACATCCATGAGGGTGCTTGTCCCCCTAGAGTTTTTTCTAGTAGGCTGTGAGACCAGTTGAGTTAGGTCAATTGAATGAAAGCCTCGCGGTGGGGAGGAAGATGAGGGCAGAGCCAGTTCATATTCAAGTCTCCACCAAGATTTGGTCCCGACAGGTTGGGTAGGGAGGTGAGGTAGTCAATTAGTGGGCCCAGGCCTGGGATTGGTTCTTGGGAGTATGTAGGCTACGGTTAGGAATAATGGGCCTCTAGCTGGGTCCGGGGACAGCTTTAGAGTAAGTTCCTGGGCCTTATGGTTGAGGTCAGGCGGGGGGAGTGGTAGCCCAACGAGAGAATCCTTCAAATAGAAGACACAGCCCCCACCTCTCCTGCCGACACGGTCCAACCGGTGGAGAGTGTAGCCGGGGAGAGAGACATGAGAGTTAGGAGTGGAGGGAGACAGCCAGGTTTCAACAAGGGCAACAACATCAGGTTTATAAAGAGTCACCCAGCAGTGATATCACCACTCTTGTCCTTATAATTTGTTTGTCTCTGTAACCCCACTCTTGTCATTGTTATGGTATACCCTCTTGTCCTTGTTGTTGTTTGCCTAGGTAACACTCTTGTCCATGTTGTTTGTTTATAGATATCCCCACTCTTGTCCTTGTTATTTGTTTGCTAGGTATCCCCACTCTTGTCCTTGTTATTTGTTTGCCTAGGTATCCCCACTCTTGTCCTTGTTATTTGTATGCCTTGGTAACCCCACTCTTGTTCTTGTTATTTGTTTGCCTAGGTATCCACTCTTCTCTTTGTTGTTTTGCCTAGGTTCCCCACTCTTGTCCTTGTTAATTGTTTGCCTTGGTATTCCCACTCTTGTCGTTGTTTGTTTACCTAGGTATCCCCACTCTTGCCCTTGTTATTTGTTTGCTTAGGTATCCCCACTCTTGTCCTTATTATTTGTTTGCCTGGGTATCCCCACTCCTGTCCTTGTTATTTGTTTACCTAGGTATCCCGACTCTTGTCCTTGTTAATTGTTTGCCTAGATATCACCACTCTTGTCCTTGTTATTTGTTTGTCTCTGTAACCCCACTCTTGTCATTTTGGTTGTGGTATACCCATTCTTGTCCTTGTTATTTGTTTGCCTAGGTAACACCACTCTTGTCCATGTTATTTGTTTACATAGATATCCCCACTCTTGTCCTTGTTATTTTTTTGCCTAGGTATCCCCACTCTAGTCCTTGTTATTTGTTTGCCTAGGTATCCCCACTCTTGTCCTTGTTATTTGTATGCCTTGGTAACCCCACTCTTGTTCTTGTTATTTGTTTGCCTAGGTATCCCCACTCTTCTCTTTGATATTTGTTTGCCTAGGTTTCCCCACTCTTGTCCTTGTTAATTGTTTGCCTTGGTATTCCCACTCTTGTCCTTGTTATTTGTTTGCCTAAGTATCCCCACTCTTGTCCTTGTTATTTGTTTAACTAGTTAACCCCACTCTTGTCCTTGTTGTTTGTTTGCCTAGGTATCCCCACTCTTGTCATTGTTATGGTATACCCACTCTTGTCCTTGTTATTTGTTTGCCTAGGTAACCCCACTCTTGTCCTTGTTATTTGTTTACATAGATATCCCCACTCTTGTACTTGTTATTTGTTTGCCTAGGTATCCCCATTCTTGTCCTTGTTATTTGTTTGGCTGGGTATCCCCACTCTTGTTCTTGTTATTTGTTTGCCTAGGTATGCCCACTCTTGTCCTTGTTATTTGTTTGCCTAGGTATCCCCATTCTTGTCCTTGTTACTTGTTTGCCTCGGTATCCCCACTCTTGTCCCTGTTATTTGTTTGCCTCGGTATCCCCACTCTTGTCCTTGCTATTTGTTTGAATAGGTATCCCCACCCTTGTCCTTGTTATTTGTTTACCTCTGAATCCCCACTCTTGTCCTTGTTATTTTTTTTCCTAGATATCCCCACTCTTGTCCTTGTTATTGGTTTGCTTAGGTATCCCCACTCTTGTCATTATTTGTTTGCTTAGGTATCCTCACTCTTGTCCCTTTTATTTATTTGCCTCAGTAACCCCACTCTTCTCCTTGTTGTTTGTTTGCTTAGGTATCCCCACTCTTGTCCTTGTTATTGGTTTGCCAAGGTAACCTCACTCTTGTCCTTGTTATTGCCTCCTACATTGTAGAACTCATGGCTGTAGCCCCTATTATCTATTCCTTATGTATTTCATTACTGTACAGCAATTTTGTTTTATGACGTGGAGCCTTTGTAAAGGAGTCTCTAACTCAAAGGTTTGCAGTTCTGATCTGTTCTATAAATAAGTAAAATAAATAAGTTCCTGGTGCATGTCTGTGTGAGGGAGGCAAGGATAAAACTCCTAGAAAAAACACTACTATGATTGGTCAGTGAACCAGATACAGAACAGCTGTGATGCTGGGATGCAGTAAAGAGCAGCTCTATGTGTATGTTTGTGCAGTGGCATCAAAGCAAGTGGGATCTGTTCTCACTCATGTTAATAATTTAAAAGGTATCAAATCATTTTTTTTATGGATCTTCACTCCACAAATAAATTTAGTTTCATCTTTGATATTTAAGAGTAAGACCTAATTTTTTTGTTAAGTGGGGATAGTAAGTTGAGTGGGTGAAGAGGATTACCTTTGAGTTAGAGATTCCTTTCCAAAGCACCTCACCGTGGGCTGTGTCTACAACCCCCCCAAGAATGCTCTCCAGTCCCTGGAGGCAATCTTAAAGGTCATAGCCAAGGAGGTCTCCTCGGAACTCCTCATCCTGGGAGACTTCAACATGAATTGGACCCAGGATGCAAACCTGTCCCTAAAAGGACTGCTCCAAGAATCAAACCTCATTCATGTCATCTCTGAGCCCACAAGACTGAACCACAAAACTGGTCATCACTCCACCCTTGACTGGGCTATGGTGTCCAACCCCCGCAACATACCGATTGCAGCCACCATGGCTGATTCCATGAGCGATCACTCCCCCATATTGTGCATCTGGAACAATAAGGCATCCAGGGTCCCACCGTGAATCCTGTCCACACGGGACTACTCCCACTTCTCACCCAAACTATTCACAGACCATCTCAGCAGACTAGATTGGAGTCCAATCAAACTCCTCCCCAATCTGGACATGGCTGCTGCCTTCTTCCAGAAAACAGTCATCACTGCAGCAAATCTCTTTGCACCCTTGAAAAAGCTCTGTGCTAAGGGAAGCTGCTATAAATGGATAACTTCTCCATTAAAGGACATGATGACAAACTGTGACAAGGCTTGGAAAAAGTTCAAGCACTCCTACCTACCAACCTACCTTGTGTATTACAAAACCCTCAGAAATAAGTGTAAACAGGACATAAAAACTGCCAAAAGGGAATATGGCACGCGTCTCCAGAAAAGAAACCTAGGGAACCTTAGACTTTTCTGGGCTCACCTAAATGAGCTGTTAAAAGGGAAAGGGAAGTCCAAACCTGGTCCCATTGAAGTCAACGGTCAACTGTTAAAAGACGAGTTCCAAATTGCCTCCTCACTCAACCACCGCTTCACCAACCTTGGAGCGTACAAGGCTGGTCTACTACCCTCCTACACTTACCCCAACATGTAGGCACTCCCTCACATAGGACGCCCATCCTTCGACCTTAGGCTGATTAAGCTAAAAGAGGTTCTTTCACTACTTCTGACCTTAAAAACCTCGGGCTCCGGTGCCCCAGATGGGATTAACCCCAGGCTGCTTAAGGATGGTGCCTCTGCCCTGGCTAGACCCCTATCCTGCCTCTTTAACTGCTCCTTGATGTCTGGCACAGTTCCTGAACAGTGGAAAAAGGCCCACATGTTCCCCATCCACAAAGGAGGCCCCCGAGAGACCATCGGACATTATAGGCCAATCTCTCTCCTCTGCATCTAAACGAAGCTCCAGGAAAGGCTGATCTATGGACAACTCCATGACTACCTGGAGGTCCACCACATTCTGGCACCCTCCCAGCATGGCTTCAGGACCAGGCACGGGACTGATACTGACCTTACCAAATTCTCCATGGATGTACTCCATGACCTGGACAAGGGGCCCTCACTGGAGCAATCTTCATTGACCTGACCAAGGCCTTCGACCTGGTTAATCACAACCTGCTTCTAGCCAAGCTGGGCAAAACAGGCCTAGACTGCCATGCTTTAAGGAGGTTTGAAAGCTACCTAACAGGTCACTCCCAAAGGATAAAATGGAAGGGCGCAATATCCAACTCACTTCCACTAAATGAGGGGATGCCTCAAGGGTCAATCCTCTTCCCCTGTATACTAATGATCTAAGTCACCACTGCGGTGGGAGCGCTGTCATCCAGTACACAGATGATGCCGTCATCTATCGTTCCACAGCTAACCTGTCGAACCTCAGCTCCTCACTGCAACATGACCTACAATGCCTCGAGAACTGGCTCGGTGAGAACTGAATGGTCCTCAACACAAACAAATCCAAGGCCATGCTGTTTGGCCCCAGATCCCTTGGTCAGGTCAGAAAACCACTCCTACAGCTCACCTCTGAGTCCAGCACCTGTATAGAAGTAGTGCCCACCCTTAAATACCTAGACCTCACCTTGGACCAAGGTCTCTCCTTTAAGAACTATGTGGACTAAGTCACCAAAACTATACATGGTAAACTAGGTACCCTCTACCGACTAAAAGACCAGCTGGTACCGGAAGCCAGGGTCACCATCGCCACCAGTGTCCTCCTCCCAACACTCACATACACTGTCCCAGTCATTTATGGGATGGCAAAGACTGAGAATAACAGACTCCAAGTGCTGTACAACAAGTTGGCATGCTTTGCTTCCCTGGTAAACCCCAGGACTCACTATTACTATACCCAATCACTACTAAACTGGCCTTTATTGGACACCCGGCTCCAGTACCCCTTGCTATGCCTAGCATACAAGTTAATCAGCATGGCTCTTCCCCCCAGCCCCTCTGGATTTATCACCATAAAGCCCAATCCCTGGTGCCTCTACTCTGCAGGATGAATGCTCCTGCAAGTCCCCAAAGTAAGAACCACTGCGGGAGGCAAATTATTCGCCCACACGGCTCCCACCATGAGGAACACACTCCCTCCTGGTGTGCAGGAAGCACCCTCTATTAAAAGTTTCCACACTAGGCTCAAGGCCCACATGGTCACTACCAGTACCTGCCACTGTTTTGACCCCTGAGATCACTCCCCAGATGTTAAGGTATTCCTGGACTGCACTTGACTCTGGCTGGCCCAGTACTATGTATCAACATTTTAGCCCGCTAGTCACTTTCTAGGCATCAAGATTGCATGTTGCTGGGACAACTTGAGTTTCATGCTTACTGCCTAATAATGCTGTATTGAACTGTATCCTGTCTGTTACCTCATGTATAACATGCTTATCAATTTTCTCTCTGTTCCTTTGTAATTCTCGGGTTGCCCCTGAAAAAGGGACCTCTGGGGCCCAGTGGGCTCACCCGGTCACCAAAATGAATAAATAAATAAATTAGACAAAGCAGTGGAAATGAACCTTTTCCTGTTCACACCTTACTAGCTGGTCCTCCTTCCTTGCCATGGGCCCCCCTGCTGCTGCAGCAGGAAACTACTCATCTGCACTTCACACAGGAATGTGAAAGTTATCTAACACTTCACTTCAAGTCCTGCACTGGCATTTTGCAACAGAGTTTTTGTCCCCTTTTCCAAAAACCTGCAGCCACCCCAGAAGAATTGTGCAAACATATGAGTTTACTAGTCTTTGAATAACTTGTCATGCACTGCTGGGGATGACAATTACAAGCAACAAGACAGGTACCTTCTGTCTGTGTGTGTCCTAGCTACTACTTGTAGTGGACAGCTATCCTGTTGTTTTTTTTGTTTGTTTGTTTCTTGCTTGTTTTTTTACCATCTTACTTATTGTAACCCTCAAAAAAAATCACAATTGATGTCCACTAATAATAGCTAGCAGAGAGGACAGACACAGACAGAAGCTGACCCCCCCCCACACACACACTGGCATTGACATTTACTGTAGCATCAGGGTTTCTGCCCAGTACTTTTTTTTCTGAACCCTTATCCAAAAACCTGTAGCCATAGTACAAACTACACATAAATCTGCAGCCAATATGTGTGCCTGCTTGGTAAAACCTGCAGCCAGAACTTGACTTGCTGTGCAAGCTTATTTGTTTACCTGGAATAAATTATGCTGGATTCTGTGCTGATGAAGTGACTGACTCCTCGGTGTCTAGGGTTGCCACCTTAATGAAGCTCAAAGTGGGACATTTCATAATGAAACCTGATTTTTCACAGAGCAATGTGTAATGTCAATTAATGTAACTGATGTGTTTTCTCTAAATAATCGCAACTACGACTGAGTGACTGTTGCAGTTTTTAGTTCATATTGCTTGCTATCATTTAAAATATTTGACTTCAGGTATCCTAGTTTTCTGCAATTTCCAGAGGAAAGCAAGAAACTTTTTCTTCTCTTGTAAAACAGACATTCAACATTTTTTGGTAGCACAGACATTTATTAATATTAATTGTCTCTATTAAGGTCCATGGCAATGAAATCCATCTTTTAAGATCTTTGGAAATATTTAGTAAGGCTGCCATGCCACAGCACACAGGGAACACTCCCCCCTTGAGCTTGCATGAACCACAATTGCCTTAGACATACAAACTCAGTAAAGAGGGTTGGGATGTATGACTGCTGTTAGCAGCTGGTGGTACACCAAATGATTACAGGGCAGGCTGTATCTCTCAACATTTCTTCACCAAGTACAGTGTGTGTGAAACATGTGCAAAGTGTGTAAAATACTAAACATCCCCAAGGGTGCCGGCCTGGTAGCACTGAGGGCTGAGGCGCTGGTCACCTTACCTCATGCTACGCCAGCAACCGGTGTTCAGGAATGAGCATAGGCTGCTGGGGGTTGGCAGGGATGGAGAAGGATTGAGTATTCGGAGGACTGATCTCCTTTTTGGGGAAGGGGGGACATCAGTAGTCGGCATGTGGCTGGCCCCTGGTGGAGATTAAGGGACAACACCACCAATGTTGCAGAAGTAGGGTGGGAGGAGGCAGATGCTGGGAGGGATGTGCATGCAGCAGTGTGCATGCTCCATCCATTGATGTCATTGCACGCCCTTCCCACAGGGGGAACCACACACCAGAAAAGTCTCAGCAGCATGAAGGCTGCTCGCCGGCATCGCTGTGGTCGCATGCAAGTGAGCTCCCTCCTGGTTCCACCCTCCTGGTCTCTACGGTGGTGGTGTAAGTATTCACTGCAAAGTGACCAGGGAGGGTAGTGACGGTCGGGTCAGAGCTCTGTCCGTGACCGGGGCAGTAGCCGGGGTAGATAGCTAAATGGGGGGAAGAACCAAAGGCATAACTTCCCTCCAGTCATGGAAAGTAGAAATAAATGAAAAAAAAACCAACAACAAATATCCACAATGGTCAGTGCTGGGACACCTGCTGTTCAATATCCTTATAAGAGACATAGCTGAGGGGTTGGAGGGAAGGGTGAGAATGTTTGTGGATGATGTAAAGATCTGCAATAGAGTGGACATGTAGGATGGAGCTGAGAGGATGCAGAGGGATCTAAAGAAATTAGAGGAGAGGGCCAAGAAGAGGAAGTTATTGCTCAGTGTGGCAAAATGCAAAATCGTGCACCTGAGCAGAAAAAATGGGACAGCAGCAGTGACCAAGGAGAAGAGAGACCTGGACATCATCATCTCACAAGACTTGAAGGTGGCTGGGCAGTGTGGTAGGGCAGTGCCAAAAGCCAGCAGTTTGTTGGGTTGTATTGGGAGAGGGATCACCAGCAGGAAGAAAGAGGTCCTGATACCCTTGTACACCCAGCTGGTCAGGCCTCATCTGGAATATGGGGTTCAGTTCTGGAGGCCTTACCAAAAAAGGATGTGGAGAGGGTGGAGCGGGTACAAAGAAGGGCAACCAAGATGGTGAAGAGGCTTGATCACTTGCTCTATGAAGAGAGACTGGGAGCCCTTGACATGTACTCTCTGGCACAGAGGGAGAGAGGGGACATGATAGAGACTTTTAAGTACTTAGAAGGGATCAACAAAGTGCCTACAGAGAATCTATTGCAATTGAAGGGGTGTCCCAGGGAAATGAGTCATGATCTCCAACTTGAGGGGGTACATTTAGGGGTAAAATCAGGAAATATTTCTTTACCATAAGGGGGTGGACACCTGGAATGGGCTGCCTAAAGAAGAGGTGGATGAGGATACAGTGGGGGGGGGTCAAGAGGGTTTTGAGATAGACATAGAGGGCTGTTGAAGGAAGGGGCAGGGAAATCAGAGCAAGCCTGGAGGATGCTAGGCAAATGGGCAGACTAGGTGGGTCTGTCAGTTCTTTTCTGCTGCCACTTTCCAATGTTCCTATATCAAACATGGCAGTGCAAGCTCAGAACACTATGCTATCGCTGCACTAATGTCCATGTTTGTGATAACCGAGCAGCATAATGGAACCTTATGAAGAATTTCTGCTTTGAAGTCTCAGTGAGAAATGCAGAATATCATCTTCCCATGCATGGTACCTCCAGGCTCTGAATCTGTGACAGCTGAGATCTGGTTGAGAGGTATGAGGCAGACAGACCCCTATAGGGAAATGCAGAATATCATCTTCCCATGCATGGTGCCTCCAGGCTCCAAATGTGTGATAGTTGAGATCTGGTTGAGAGGTATGGGTCAGACAGACCCCTATAGGGATGTTGTGTGTGTGTGTGTGTGTGTATGTGTGTGTGGTGGGGGAAGGGGGGTTAAAAGTAATTTTTACATACAAGGACACCACCACCAATTCCTAAGAAGTGCTAGCTAACAGTTGGGGGAAGGTCATTCCACTTCAATAAACTTCTATCCCTCCAAGAGAGGCCCCAGTCTCTCAGATACCCCTGTCCCTCCTCCGTGCACATCTCTGACAGACATGGGTTGAAAATAGCACTTAGATCCTCTCCACACCCCAGCTCTGTTTCATGCTCATAAACGCAATTTCATATAATTTTTTATTGCCTTACTGAATGCAAATGCCACTTTATTGTATTTTTATTGAATCACACCAATGAGCTCGTTAATATATATAAAAGTTCTATCAAACCCCAGTAAATCAGCTTGTATTTCTAGCGCTTGATTTATTACTTCTTGTTTATGGCGTTTATCTAGCCCACTCACTTTGAAACATAATCCTATTGAATGTAGCTCACCTCCTTAACCTCCTCAGTACCAGCAGCTGCAGCCTGCAACACCCCACCCCATCCCAGACAGTGACTAGTCTTCTCTTAACGACTTACTGACCAAGTGGAGAAGTGAGGGCTGGAGAGAAGACCGGGGTAGATCACCGCCCTGCCTGATGACAGACCTGACCACTGGAGGGCTTGCAGCATGATGATGGTGATGATGATGAGGAGGACAGGCTGTCAGAAAGGGTCCTGTCAATCATGCCGGTCAGCCATCAGACTCTGTTCCTGGGTTTCACCATGCGGCTCACTGGCACCAAATACTGGGGACATGGGGACAGGACTCGAGTCAGGATGGCCCAGGACTGGATAGTGACTGGCAGTGATGGAAGCAGGAAGGCCCAGTTCTAGGAAGGTCCCTGGCCTCTGCTAGTCTGTCTGCTGCTCCACACACTAACTGTGTCCCCCCGTTCAGCAACTACTCGAGAGTTCGACTTCCAGACACAACAACCACTTGAATGTAAAGCTGAGCCATGGAAAAGAAAGAAGGAGTCTTCAGTTGCCACAAATTATGGTGTCAGACTCATACCATCCCGCAGCATATGTGGTCTTTCTCCTGTCCTTGTTACATGACCTGATGATGATGCTGGGGGGGGTGAGGCATCTGCAAATCCCTGCCCACCAGCTCTGTCCCTCATACCAGCTCACAGGTCAGGGGAAGGGGGTCCGTCTCTCACTGAAACTGCCAGACTTGTACCTTTTTCAGCAATGAATGGGATGGGACCAGTCAAGCTGCTTGCCACTGTGGGGACTGGTGCCTTGACAGCATTTTAAGTCCACTACTGTTTGCGACAGAGCAGAAGGAACGTCAGTGACAGTAGTGGCATGAGAACCTTTTAATAGGGCATTCCTTTTTTGTTGTTGCAGAAAGGAACAGATTAGAAAAAAACCTGAATTGGCTGCAGGAAGAGAGATAGACCGGGTAAAAGACTAAAGCAATAAAGTTCGTATCTACCTGAGTCCATTGGACTATATTGGATCCGGAGGGGGATCTGCTCTTTCCCCCATATTTTCTTTATTATTTTTATCTTTTTCACCCCCAAGGGACTGTGGTGTTTACATGCGTCTATGTGTGTGGAGGCATGCATGCATACCAGGATCTGGCGGCCCCTTCCACCACATCCCAGACTTATGTCACCACTCCCTCTCACCTGCGCTCCCACCAGGCCTCCACCCGGTGGGAACGGAACTATGGTGGAGTGGGTTGCCACTCTGGGAGGGAAGAACTGCATAGCAGCTCAAGCATGCTCCGACCCACCCCCCTAAGCTGATTCCCCAGTGACCCGAGGTAGTTCTGGAACTCGGGTTGCCAGCGTGGCACGAGATAAGGTATCCAGTGCCTCAGCACCTCTGGGCTGGCTGGGGGGTCTGATTTTGAGCAGGCTGAACTGCCCATCCCTAATCACAAGGCACTGAACATGTACTTGCTAGAGACCAGAAGGGAGAGGGGAGCTCAGACAGAGACCATCAAGTTCCTAAAATGAATTAACAAAGTGAACTGTGAGGAGCAATTTAGTCTGAGTACCAGCTCATGGTTATATGGACATGAGTGAAAACTAACAGGAAGGAGGTTTAGGAGGTACATTCATAGAAAGGGTGGTGGAGCCATGGAACAGTCTACCAGCCAAAGTGGTGGGTGTCACAGATTCACTCCGCAGATCAGGCTCTCTACTCCCAAAGTGCCAACCTCTAAGCGCAGTCTTGTGAACAGTGTAACAGACAAGGTAACCCTCTTGTCTATTTTTGTGAGTTTGGATCAACCTTCAGTCTCAGTTCTGGAGGGATTCAAACTGTTAACCACTTGCTAGCATACCCAATGCACAGGACTAGATATATCTGTCTTCAGGGGGCCAGATATCTTTGCTTACGGGCACCTAACCAGGTATTCAGAGATGAACCCTTTAAAACTTTAATAAAGACCTCAGATTTAAAATGCTTCTCTTTCCAGTTTGGTACCACCCTACAAGCTTATGTCTGCTGAACCATAAATATTTCTTAGCAAAAGAAAGCAATTCAAAGACAGACCAGGTCTGCTCTAAAATTAGAATTTTTACTAAAATATATAATAATATGTCAAACATAAAATACAGAACTCTTGTATCACAAGACATACATATCTTTAAACAAAACAAGGTTTAAAACAGTGCAATTCCTACAACTATATTTTGTCTAGCTTTCTAAATACCTGTTTTCAGTGCTCAGATGTTTCCTTGGTCAGTGTCAGATAAAAAATGTCTCTGAAGTGGAAAAGAATAATCTTTACAAACAATATTTGCCAACCCCTTTGGATGAGGTCATCCAGCTCCTCCTCTGTCAAAACATCTAAAAAATATACATTTCTATACGACCACAGGATGTAATTTCAAAGTACTAATTCTGCAACCTTAGCATAACTCAGCTTCAAATGTCACCTTCTTTGATCTCATGCTGTATCCTCCTCACGCCAGCTTCACAGGGTCATTTACAACCTTACACCTCTATGCAACATCCTAGTGTCCCTTTTTTAACGTCATAAACCTTGTTTATGATTTCTCTCTTAACAAAATTAACTTAAACAAGTCTGTAATTAGCTCAGAGAAATAGGATCCTTAATAAAAGTCTTCCAGTAACACATTGTCTCTAAAAAACTGAGTGTGTGTGAACTCACATACTGTCAGCCATTTCCCATGGCTTTCATCTCTCAGCTGGAATCTCGTCGGGGGGGGAATGAGTGAGGTAATTCCTAGAGCATTTGAATTTTCAGCAGAGACATTAATACATTTTATATAAAAAAAATATAATACAGCACTCAGAACTGGCTGTCTACATCACACTCCTCCCCACCTAGACTGAATTTGGGGGCTCTGTCCCCTACATGGGATGAGCTTCCCAAATCAGTTCACTCCTCATAGACCCTAGACAGCCCATCTGAGTTCTTGTTCTTCGCTCCAGCCCTATGTATGATTTTTAAGTCATACCCTTGTAAAGCAAGACTCCATCTTAGTAGTCTGCCATTGTTTTTCCCCATCTATGTCAGCCAAACCAGGGGGTTGTGGTCAGTCTGCATCACAAAATGCTGCCCATACAAGTATGGCTCTAATTTCTTCAGGGCCCACACTATGCCAAAACGCTCCTTCTCCACCGTGGAGTACGCTTGCTCCCTGGGAATAAGCTTCCTGCTCAGGTACACAACTGCGTGGTCTGTCCCTTGGCTAGACATCTGGATAAGTACTGCCCCAATACCCATGTCTGAGGCATCCGTCTGAACTATAAAGGTTTTGCTATAGTCCAGACTTGTCAAAGCAGGAGCACTGCACAGTGCCTCCTTCAGTCTGGTAAAGGCTTCCTCACAGGCTGGGCCCCAGGTAATTTTCTTCGGCATCTTTTTCTTTGTCAGGTCAGATGGGGAGCAGCCAGGGTACTGTAATTGGGTACAACATTTCTGTAGTACCCTGCTGTCCCTAGAAAGCTCCTGACCAGCTTCTGGGTTTCAGGTCTGGGCCATGCCTGAATCACCTCTATCTTTATTTGGTTTGGACAGAGCTGTCCCCAGCCTACCACATGCACGAGGTATGCCACTTCCCCCCATGGCCACCTGGCACTTCTCGGCTTTGACACTGAGCCCGGCCCTCTGTATCCTGCCCAGCACTTCCCTAAGGTGTGAAAGTCATTCCTCCCAACTGGTACTGAAGATGCCAGTGTCATCCAGGTATGCAATAGCGTACTCCTAAGCACCATTCAACACCTGGTTCACCAAACTTTGGAAAGTGGCAGGGATGTTCTTCATTCTGAAAGACATTACTTTAAACTCAAATAAGCCTATTGGAGTGATGAAGACCAACCTCTCCCTAGCTCTGTCTGTCAGTTCTACCTGCCTATATCTCTTGGTCAGGTCAGTAGTTGTAAGGTAGGTCGCCCCTCCCAACTTATCCAGGAGTTCATCCGTCCAGGGCATCAGGTGGGCATCGGACTTCATGACTGCATTCAGTCCACGATAGTCCACACAGAAATGAGTTGAGTCAGCTGGCTTGGGCCCAAGAACTACAGGTGAAGCTCAGCTGCTGTGGGATCTCTGGCTTACCCGAGTCCAGCATCTCCTCCACTTCCCTCCTAATGTCCTTTTGGACAGCCTCTGACACATGATACGCTATTTGCTGTATGGGCGTGTGTGTCCTGTCTCCACATCGTGTGCCGCTAAGGGGGTCAGTCCAGGCTTGGCGCTAAACAAGGGGAAAAAGTCTGCTAAAATCTCCCTTACTTTCTGGACCTGGTCTGGGTTCAGCTGAGGAGACAGTTTTACTGCCTCCACAGGGAACTCCCTCTTACTCCCTTCCAGCAAGTCCAGAAGGGATGTCTCCTTCGTCCATCCCCTCCCCATGACTACATATTGCAAACACCTTGTCAGCCCTTTTGCATATGGCTTCATCATGTTGACATGGTACATTCTTTCAGTCTGTCTACAGTCAAGTAACTCCACAATGTAGTTTGCATCATTTACCTTCCTAACCACTTTGTACGGTCCTGCCCACCCGGCTTCCAGCTTTTCTTTCCAGACTGGAATAAGGACCATGACTTCCTGACCCACAATGTATGAGCGAGCTCTGGCTCTCCAGTCATACCACACCTTTTGTTTCTGTTGGGCAGCTGCCAGGTAACTCTAGGCTATCCCTATAAGCTCCTTCAGCCTTTCCCTAAACCTAAGGACATAATTCACAATGGGAGTTCCCTGGGTGGCATGCTTGCCTTCCCAGTCTTCCTGGATTAAGTCTCAGGGCCCATGTACCCAGTGTCCATATAAGAGTTTGAAGTGGGAAAATTCTGTCGACTTTTGGGTCACCTCCCCATATGCAAACAACAGGTGGGGAAGGTATTTCTCCCAATCCCTCCCATGCTGTTCAGCAAACACCTGGAGCATTGACTTTAGAGTACCATTGAATCATTCCACAAGCCCATTGGCTTGTGGGTGATATAGTGTTGTGCATCTCTGCACCACTCGACACTTCTCCCGTAAACATTTCATCAGGTCTGACATGAAGGAACCCCTTTGATTGGTGATTACCTCCTGCGGAAACCCAGCATGGGAAAAAAACCCAAGTAAGGCATCTGCCACTTTGTCTGTCCTCCGTGAGGATAGGGCGACTGCCTCTGGGTACCGGGTGGCATAATCCACCACAGTCAGGATGACTCTCTTCCCTGAGGAGCTGTGGGTATTTAAAGGGGCCCACAATATCCATTCCCACCCTCTGGAATGGCTCCTCCACTATGGACAAGGGGTTCAGGGCAGTTCGGGTTTTCTTGCCCGCCTTCCCTATTTCTTGGCACCGGTGACAAGACCTGCAATACTACTTCACCTGCTGGGTGAAGTTAGGCCAGTAGAAATTCTGGGCCAACTGCTGCATTGTGCGTGTGATTCCCAGATGACCAGACAAGGGAATATCATGTGCAATTTTGAGCAACTGCTCACGATACCCCTGGGGAACAACAAGCTGCCTGCCTAGCATCCCTCCCTCTATCTTTATTGCCTGTGTATACAAAAGTCCATTTTCCCAATAAACCTTATGTCTGCCGTCACCTCTCTGTGTGCCCTCAGAGTCTGCCCAAGCCCTCCGCTTCTCTAAACTAGGGTCACCCCTCTGAGCAGCTGCAAACCCCTCACACAGTCCCAAGGCATGGGACAGGTCTCCTTCAGTCACTAAACTAGGGTCCCTAGCACTAGCATCAGGGCCCTCAGGATCACTGTCAATCCTAACCCTCTGACAATAGGTCACCCCTCCCTCTTCGGAGTAACCATCCATAGCTGTGTGGTCACTCGCTACCGGGGACATTTCTACCCCTTTTTCTCAGTCTCCCCATCTGGAGACACAGGCTGGAGAACCAGCCTCTCAGTGGTTTCCACACTGGTTTCTGTGGGGTTCAGGGAACTGCTATTTTCCCTTGCTGCTTGGCTACAGGTAACTGCACATAACATCCCCTGTTCGAGATTGTTACCCAGGATCACATCCACTGCTAACGTTTTAGCTACAGCCACCTGTTGCACAGTTCCCCCTGTTTCACCCCAGTCCAGGAGAACACTGGCCAGTGGCAATGTTTTCTCTTCACCCGCAAAGTTCTGTACAGTCACGTACTTATTGGGTATAAGCTGACCAGGCTGTACCAGATTCCCCTTTACCAATGTCAGGGATGCCCCTGTGTCCCTTAATCCCTGCATCTGTATGCCATTTACCATGACTGGGTGCATGTGTTCTCTCATGTTCACTGGCATGCTTCCAGGGACACACAAACAACCCACTTCCTTTCTGGTACTACTTTGTGTATTATTGCTTTCCCTTCTTGGACACTGTCTGGCAATGTGCCCAGTTTCTTTACATAACCAACAAGCATGTCTTACTTCACAGAAATCTTTTCATTGAAACCTGGGGCTAACTGGTTTTGGTGGAGACAGTGAGGGTTTTAGCTGCCCTGAAGGTGTGCTTTTCCCTTTCTGCACCGTCATGCCCGCCCCATTTGCTCTCAGAATAGGTCTGCTCTTGGCATAGCAGTCCGAGAGTTCAGCAGCCTCTTGCATTGTTTTTTGATCTCGGTCCTCTAGCCAGGTTTTCAGCTCTGCTGGGCATGCTCAACAAAACTGTTCTAATAAAATCACATTTTCAATTTTATCAACAGTGTTTGCCTCCATTCCTTCCCATCAACATTTTAAAAACTAATGTTGTTTCATGGCTAGCTCCTTATAGTTCATATCAGGGCTTCTCCTGAGCTTACAGAATTTAGCTCTGTATGATTCAGCAGTTAATTCAAACTTTTTTTAGTAGTGCAGCTTTTAACTTGCTGTAATCATGACTGTCTTTATTGTCCTTTTGACCTAATGCATCCTGAGCTTGTCCGATAAGTAGCGGGGATAGCTGGAAGCTCCAGGACTATCTAGGAATTTTAGCCTGAATACAAACTTTTTCAAAAGAATTTAAAAAGGTGTCCATGTCCTCCTCATCCTTAAACTCAGCTATTAATTTAGAGTTCAATTTGTAACCCAGTCCTGCAGTCCCAGTTAAACCCAAGCCACTTACCTGCCCTGGTGCCACTGGTTGGAGTTGTAGCCTCTCCAGTTTGTGTTACCACTGGTGCTCCTCTCACCTCTGCTTTGCAGCTCTGCATTCTCACTCTCTCTTCTCCTCTGTCTTTCGCTGGCGCTCACGTTCCTCACGCGGTTGCCTCCCTCTGTTGTCGCTCTGCCTCCAGTTCTATCTTACGCAACTCAATTTGCAGCTTGAGTACCTCTGGATTCAGGATACTGGTGACCTTCCCCTGCTGGTGTGGCCCTTCACTGACAGTGGCCCTGCTGTCTGCCTCATTGACTCGGGACTCCTCGCTGGCCACTAGTTCTGCCACACTCGAGGTCTGGTCCCTTTCAGTCACAGTCTGTGACTCCCTGCTCTGGGTATCTGCTACCGTAAGGGCCTCTATAACGTTCTGCTTTTTTGCTGTCACCTTGAACAGGACTCCTCTGTCCTCGCACAACTGTTTGAACTGTTCTACAGAGTGCCTGCTGTAGTTGGACACCATATTTCCTAACTACTGCTATTCTGACTTTGCACTTTAGAAAAAAATAAAATAGGTAGGAACTTGACTGTACACCAAGTGAAATATAGTTCCATTTCCTTTATTAAAATAAAACTCTGTCTTTTTCTTTCTTTGCAAGACAGTTTACGGTCTCAGCTGACAGAACAATAAAGCGTGTGATACCAAAATAATGCCACTGCTGCCAACCAATCTGTCAGAGATTCATTGAGCAGGCCATGCCCTCTACTACCAAACTGCCAACCTCTGAGTGCAGTCTTGTGAACAGTGTAACATACAAGGTAACCCTCTTGTCTGTTTTTGTGAGTTCGGATCAACCTTCGGTCTTAGTTCTGGAGGGATTCAAACTGTTAATCTCTTGCTAGCATACCCAATGCACAGGCTCAGATATATCTGTCTTTGGGGGCCAGATATCTTTATCTATGGGCACCTAACCAGGTATTCAGAGATGAACTCTTTAAAACTTTAATAAAGACCTCAGATTTAAAACGCTTCTCTTTCCAGTTTGGTACCACCCTACAAGCTTATGTCTGCTGAACCACAAATATTTCTTAGCAAAAAAAAGCAATTCAAAGACAGACCAGGTCTGCTCTAAAATTAGAGTTTTTACTAAAATATATAATAATATGTCAAACATACAATACCGAACTCTTGTATCACAAGACATACATATCTTTAAACAAAACAAGGTTTAAAACAGTGCAATTCCTACAACTATATTTAGATTTTGTCTAGCTTTCTAGATACCTGTTCTCAGTGCTTAGATCTTTCCTTGGTCAGTGTCAGATAAAAAGTGTTTCTGTAGTGAAAAAGAATAATCTTTACAAGCAGTATTTGCCAATCCCTTTGGTTGAGGTCATCCAGCTCCTCCTCTGTCAAAATATCCAAAAAAATATATATTTCTATACAACCACAGGATGTGATTTCAAAGTATTAATTCTGCAACCTTAGCATAACTCAGTTTCAAATGACACCTGCTTTGATCTCATGCTGTACTCTCCTCACACAGGCTTCACAGGGTCATTTACAACATTACACCTCTATGCAACATCCTAGCTTCCCTTGTTTTAACGTCATAAACCTTGCTAATGATTTCTCTCTTAACAAAATCAACTTAAACAAGTCTGTAATTTGCTCAGAGAAACAGGATCCTTAATAAAAGTCTTCCAGTAACACATTGGCCTGGATATTCAAAAGGGTTGCGCCATGCGCAAGTCCAATAATGCGCCATTGAGCAATATTCAGAAGGAGGCAGTTGCACCCCCGAAAACATGCTGAGCAACAGCGCAATGAACATGAAGGCATGCACAACCGAAGAGGGTGGAGCCATGCATAAAGACTGCAATGCGATATTCAAAAACTTGCGCGATGCGCAATAGTGGCACAGCCGGAAATTGCGCACTAGCGGAAATGAGCCAAAATAAAAAGGCTCAAGGAAGCGGCGCAAGAACACTACTATGCTGCCAAGTGGGGGAGAGAGAGAGAGAGAGAGAGAGAGACAGACAGACAGACAGCAAAGGGCATGCAAGGAAAGCATGGGCCATAGTCTGTAGAGGCCAGCGGGGGGTGCCCAGTGCAGTGGAAGTAGCAGTGAGGACAGCGGGGGCAACACAGCAACACCAGCCAGGGGGGCAGAAGCCAGGGAGATGGACAGTGCCAGCTTCCACATGGAAGCTGTAATGAGGGGGGTGAGAATGCATGCTGCAGGGGGACGTGGCCGTGGAAGGGCCCGTCGGCGGTATGCCCCTGACAGGCAGTACCGTGCCCGCATCAGCTTTGAGCTGTACACAGATGTAGAGATCGTGGGCCGGTACCACCTGAACAGGGCAATACTGAGACGGCTCTGTGAGCTGTGCAGTGATGTGATGCAGGCACCCTCATGACGGAGTCACGCTCTGTCGGTGGAGACCAAGGTGACAGCCTGCATGTGCCTGCTCACCACGGGCACCTTCCAGAGGCTGACAGAGGACACCACAGGCATCACACAGTCAGCCACATCATGCATCCTCACCCAATTCCTCAGCGCACTGCTGCCACATGTTGTGGAGTACATCCATTTCCCCAGCACCGTGGCAGAGCGTACAGCAAACATGCAGGAGTTCCACAGGGTAGCACATATGCCTGGCATGCTAGGGGCCATAGACTGCACCCATGTGGCCCTTCGCATGCCACCTGGCCCCGATGGCCTTGCATATCGGAACAGAAAGGGATTCCCTAGTGTCAACTGCCAGGTGGTGTGTAATGCCACTGGGTGCATAATCAATGTCTGTGCCACACACCCTGGCAGAGCACATGATGCCTTCATATGGTATCAGTCTGCACTGTGCCATCGATTTGAGAGTGGGGACATCCCCACAGGACATCTAGTGGGTGAGTACACATGTCTGGAATGCAAACTCTGGGCAAGGGTGGGAATGCCACAGGTGCCATAGTAGTGGCACACAGGGATATGGCCAATATGGACCTGAACATGAGACTGATCTCCACTATCTCCACACAGGTGACAGTGGATACCCCCTCCATCCCTGGCTGCTCACACCGTACCGGCCCCCATGACCCCAGTGCAGCAACGTTATAATGAGGCACATGCCACATCATGCAACATCATAGAGTGGGTGTTTGGGATGCTCAAGGCACGCTTCCAATGCCTAGACACCTCTGGCGGTGCCCTACAGTACAGCCCCCAAAAGGCCTGTGGGATATTCCTGGCCTGTTGCATCCTGCACAACATGGCCAAAGACCATGGGATAGCTGTACAGGTTGAAGAGGGGGACAGCGATGGGGACGCCAGTGGCGCTGGTGTTGATGGTGATGAGCAGCCCCCACTAGGATGGCAGGACCCCCGACTGATCCAGCAGGCCCAGCTGCACCGAGACACCATCACAGAGGAGCACTATGCACAACACAGGTAAGTCAAGGGGACATGTGCAACCAACACTGTCCATGCGTAAACCACAGGCACACAGGGGAACACACCAGGGGTGCATGACGGTCAGGGAAGTGGAAGGGTCCAGGCATACAATCACACCATCAGGGAGGGGTGAGCACTCATATGGACACACACACACCAGGCACAGAGCGTACATGGGCAGATGCACAGCACTGCAGAAATGACATTGCTAACACACAGCACCACCGACCACCCCCACCACCTGTACTGTCCAAGTACGTGTGTCAGATGCTGTGCACCCTTGCACCTTGGTGTACAGTACAATGCAGGCATCATCATTGCACACACACCTGTGGACAGCAGTTGGGAGGGTGTGCAGGGGGTCCATGTGTCAGCGTGGTGAGCATAGCACCCAGCAGTGCACTGCCCACCATGACACACATTGCACACATGGCAGCACCAGACAGGGCCCGCACTGGGAGACAGCTCAGTCATGTAGCACTGTCCCATGGCCACCGCAGATGCATGGGCAGCCCCGCCATGACCCGACAGCACTGGCAGGCTGAGCAGGGGCCAAATGGGGTGGCACTGTTGCACCACCAGGGGTCCCACTGCGCGAACGTGACCTTGCCTGCACAGGGGTCTGCAGCATGCCGAACAAACCTGCACCAGGGGTGCTCGGGATGGCCACAGCAGAACCCGGCATCGACAGGCCTGGTGTCGCATGACGCCGGGAACGGGGAGTGGAGAGTGAACTGTGTGGGGTGTGCATTACAGGGGCACCTGACTGTGTGCCCAATGCAGCCACGATAGAGACCACTGCCTGGGTCAGCCTGTCAATGGCGGCGGTCACATCCGTCCACATACGAACGAGCTCGGCACGGTCCAGAGCACACTCCCTGCTGTGCCACTCCATGGACACAGACAGTGCCTCCACGGACACTGCAACCCTCCTCTGCAGCTGTACTGATTCCTGCAGCAGGCGGGTGTGCTCCTCCAATGGGTACTGGGCCCCAATGGCATCCTGTCCCCCAGGGTATGGAAGGTCCTGATGCACAACACCCCTTGAGGGTGGGCACTGTTTGCCAGGACCAGGAATGGGCAGATCAAAGGGCGGCGGACATGTGCCACCACTTGACACTGTACCCCCAGACCTGGTGGATGACTGCTGCTGTTGCCCCTCCAACCGCTGTGCCTCAGGGTCCACTTGTTCCACCGCTGTGCTGGCAACAGTGCCAGACACCTGCACAGCCACCGGTGCTGCCCTACCGGTGCTGACAGACACAGCCTGGGTCTGTGCCAGCATGCTGGTACACAAGTTGGAACCAGAAAGGCCCAGGGGCATGTGCTGGCCTGCTGTGTGTCTGTCATGGGACACACACCTATCACTGCCCATTGCAGTCCTTGCATCATCAATGGTGCAGGTACATGCCACAGCCATAGTCACAGCATGCTGGCATGCTTGCATGCCAGACTGCTGAGACACAGGCTGTGCACCCCCTGCACCCGAATCACCGACACCAGAGTTGGCGGCCCAGCATGCATGCTGCTGCAGTGCCTGCTGGCTGGTGATAGAGGTGGATGGACCCTCCTCCATGTCCAGCAGGTCATCATACTGCCTGGACCCACCACCACCATCTCCTGAAGATGAACAGGATCTGTAACAGAGAAGAGTACATGTGAGTGCATGTGAACAACCTTCCCCAACCCCCAACACCACCACCATGTCATACTGTGCAGTGATGGGCTGCCACCTGTCTGGAATCCACCTCCTGGTATGCCCTCAATAGCGCTCCGCTGCATGGATGCGACCAGTGTCTCCTCAGTCGGGGTCAGCTCCAACACCACTGGCGGGCCCCCGCCAGTGCCAGCATGTGCCGCCCTGAAGGCTGCCACCTTCTCCTTCAACCTCCTGCGGTCTGTCCCCATCTTCTTCTTGCATTCCTGCATGCAGCGCTGGTGGCTTCCGTGCAGGTTAACGGCCTGAGCTACCCCCTCCCATGCAGCCGCATGGGACTGAGGGGTGCCCCTCCGTCCACTCAGTACTGGCTCCTCATCCAGGTAGGCCTGGAAGAGGGTCTCTGTCTCTGCTGCTGTAAAGTTGGGGCTCCTCCTACGCCCACTGTCCTCTCCCTCACCTTGGCTCTGCTCTGTCAGGGCGATCTGTATGGGGGCGAGTGGACACCTGTCACTGTGCAGTCTACAGCATTTTCCCATGACCATTGTCCAGAACATCACACAGCATACAACTCACCTCTCACCTGCAGTAACCGAATCTGGCCAGCGCAGCCCAATGTCGCACATTTATAGCGCAATGCATGCAAATTAGGAGTGGAGCAACTATAATGACATGCAAATCACGCCACTGCACCTTTGAATGGCTGATCAGATGATTTGCATGTGTCGGCTGAATATCGTGATTCTGCACTTTGCGCAATACGGATGAGTTGGTTGAGCCAATGGCGCAGATCTGTGACTGTGTGGTACACTGCATTGCACATGCCCAGACAGCTTATGCAGGCGTCTGCCATGCTGCTGATGTGCTGTGTGCGATTGGCGATTCAGGCCATGGCCACCATTGTGCCAGTGGCACTACAGCAATGGGCACTATATGGTGCTGTGGCACTACTGCGCAATAGTCCACTGTGGCACTGGTACGCAGCTGGTCGGTCGCGCAGGATGCCTATACGTCAGATGGTGCTGTGTGTAGCCTTGCATCATTGCCCATGACCTTGTGTATGACCTTTGCCCCTGGCGCTGTTACGCCTGCCATGTGTACGTCCCTATTGCGCTGTCTGGTGACAGCACTATGTGATGTGACGGCGCTGTTCAAACAGCGCGATTGGAGCCTGTGGTGGTCTATTGCACAACATCTCCACGTGGGGTTACGGCACAGCGGGGCGCCATATTGCCTGCTGTAAAGTTGGTACCATAGCTAGGAGGAGAGCTGTGTCCTGGAGCCAGCTGGAACTGGCCAACCTAGTGGCCCTAGTAGAGCCCCACTATGGGGCACTTTATGGTGAGGCGCCCCTCACCATTGCACGCACACAGGTGTGGCATCAAGTGGCCACTGACCTGGTGGGGGTCACTGGACGGTGCCGGTCTGCTGAGCAGTGCCGGCACCGGTACAGTGACCTCCACCGGAGGGATCCGGACCTGTTGGAGAGGCTGTGGTCACGTGCCAGGCCGGGCATGGTGCCTAGGCCAGGTGGGTGTGCCATCTATGCACCTGTATTCTCTGTAGGGGTGTGTGTGTGTTTTGGTGGCTGTGCATAGGTGATGGCTCGACCACGGTTGGCTGTGTCAGTGTGTGCAGCTGTGAGATGAATGGGTATGGCTGTGTGGGCAGGCACTCTCACTGGGGCAGGGGGCAGTCTGCTTTTGAGTCACACTGATGTTTGTCTCAACATATGTCTCCCACAGGCCAGGATGTGCGGATGCAGGCCCAGGTTGACGAGGGCCGTGCCAGGGCCCTGGTGCCACAGGGGTTGCACCCCAACAGCAGCAGCAGCAGCAGCAGCAACAGCAGCAGCAGCAACAGCAACAGCGGCAGACACAGCTGCTTGAGCAGTGTGAGTATCATGACTTCATGGATGCTATTGCATGCTGGTGGGGGTGACCAGTAGCCCTGCACAATACAACCGTGCAGGAAAGGGGAGGTCATAATTCCACTATACAAGACACTAGTGAGGCCCCACCTGGAATACAGTGTACATTTCTGGAGACCATACCTACGTAAGGACGTAGAGTGGGCAGAGAAGGTTCAGAGGAAGGCAACAAAGATGGTGCATGGATTGCATCACAAGTCCTATGGAGACAGGTTGAAGGAACTGAACATGTGCTCCCTGGAGGAGAGGAGGAGAGAGGATATGATAGAGACATACAAGTATCTTACAGGAGGAACAGGGTGCAGGGAAACACTATTTTGAAGTGAAAAGATGTTCCAGGACTACAGGGCATGGGATGAAGTTGGAGGAGGAGACGATTCAGAGGAAACATGAGAAAGATTTTCTTCACAGGACGGTGGTGGACAAGTGGAACACCCTGCCAGAGGATGTCGTGGGGGCTGAAACAATCACGGGATTTCAGAATGCACGGGATAGACATAACGGAATTCTGGAGGTCAGGGGTAAGGGGCAACAGACTTCTAGGAAAACAAAGTGAACTTACAAGCTCAAATGGACAGACTGGATTGGCCATAGGCCCTTATCTGCGGACACTGTCTATGTATCTATGTCTGTATGCACGACACAGGTGACATGCATCACTGTCCAGTATCACAGCATGTCTGTGTATGCATCACTGGTGGTCCAGGCATGCACTGGGCACATAGCTGTGTAACTGGCATCGCACCACGTTACCACGTCACTTGACAGCCTTGTTTGTGCTGTGATGGACATGGGCAGTGTGTGTGTGTGTGCAGTGGTGCGCATAGCTGGTGCCGCCTGTTTGTGATGGCCATGTGCATGTTCCCTGTGGGTGGGTGCATGCCATCACAGGTACGGGACATTGGGCAATATGGCTTGCAGGTTGGGTGGTGTTCAGGGTTGTGGTCAGTCACAGCCATTGACTGTGTTCCCATTTTCCTAGGCCTCGAGGTTCTCCAGAGGATTGGTCGGGATGTTCGGAGCTTCAGACAACTGTTGGTAGACAACCAGGCCATCCTGCAGTCAATCCGGCGCCATGGCCTTCACAGGAGGCGGCACAGGATGGGGCACCACCAGGCAGAGGACGAGCAGCCAGCTGGCCCATAGTTTTATTACCCTTCCCACTTCTCCCATCCAACCACCCTGCCTTCCTCTCCAAGTTTTTCATCCCTACCCTTGAACACCTTCTACCTTGTTCCGTCCCCTTGTAAATAGTTTTTATTGTTATGGTTCTGTAGTATATCTAAATATACATTTCTATTTTGATATGAATAATGTGTTGGTCTCTGATTTGCAACTGGCTATGGGTGCTCAGTTGCAGGGGTGTACATGCCATCTGGGGTGGTATGGTCCTGGGTGTGTGTGTGTGTGTGTGTGTGTGTGTGCATGAGGAGGTATCTCCAGCATGGCAGTGACTTTCTGTTGGTCTTGCCATCTGCTGCCACCCACTGCTGGGTGCACAGGGTGTGTCTGGCTTGTAGGCTTCTGTGCTGCACGGGGTTGACGTGTGCTGGGGGGATGCATGGTTTCCTGCAGTGCCAGTCACTGCACATAGGTGGTGTCTTGGGGTCACAGTGCAGGGTGTGCTGTGCGTACGGGGGGCTGATGTGCACTGTGGTTGTCAACCCCCTGTGTGTGGCACTCTTAGCCTGCCAGTGGTTGTGCTGGGGTGTCATGGCTCTGCTATGCTTTGTTGGCTTGTCCCCATGGGCCAGTAGATTATCCGTCACACCCCCAGTGATGCTGTGCTTGGGGTGTGCAGGTGTCGTGTTGGTTCTGCAGTGTGTTCCTGTGCCCATGTGTGGCATGGCTGGCGGTGGGCCCCAGCCTGCCTCCCTGGATGTGCAGTTCCATTGCTCTGGGGGGGGCTCTGCTTGTGCTATGGCACCTCTGGACTGCTCAGCTGGGCTGCCCTGGTTGCGCCATAGCGCAACATTTCTGCTCAGCTTCTCCTTCCTGGTTGTGCTATGGCGCAGTATGTGCGATATTCAGATGTTGGTTGCTTGCGCAATCTGTTCTGCTCCATGTTTGAATATCGCACCTGTTGCGCACATGCGCAATTGGTTTGTGCTTGCTCCTGCTATTGCGCTCATTTTGGGGGCAGTTTGAATATCTGGGCCATTGTCTCTAAAAAAACTGAGTGTGTGTGAACTCACATACTGTCAGCCATTTCCCATGGCTTTCATCTTTCAGCTGGAATCTGGGAGGGGCGGATGAGTGAGGTAATTCCTTGAGCATCTGAATTTTTAGCAGAGACATTAATACCCTTTATATTAAAAAAATATAATACAGTACTCAGAACTGGCTGTCTACGTCACACAGGGTACAACAATTGTTGGTGGATTCAAGCATGGTTGGGACCAAATTAAAGGTAGAGTGCTTGCTCAGGGTGGCAGAAACTGGAAGGAGAATGTAGGAAGTCTGTGGAGAGCTTGGATTCTGGAGAGACAGTGGGTTCCAGAGCAAATAGGGAACCTGTGCAGACTGTAAGGACCATGTTTTTTTTCTTTAGCAACATTGTCTATGTTCCATGTTTCAGAATTGAGCACCTGTAGCAGCTGCCACTAGAAAAGCAGTGCAAATGTTAATGGGTCTACAGACAAAAGCAAATGGAATGCGTGGTCGCTCACAGTGTGGCAGTGCTGATGCATGTACTGTGGGTCACTCACACGATGGTAGTGCTGATGCATGTACTGTGAGTCACTCACAGTGTGGCAGTACTGATGCATGTACTGTGGGTCACTCACAGTGTGGTGGTGCAGATGCATGCACTGTAGGTCACTCACAGTGCGGCAGTGCTGATGCATGTACTGTGGGTCACTCACAGCATGGTAGTGCTGATGCATGTACTGTGCGTCACTCACAGCGTGGTAGTGCTGATGCATGTACTGTGTGTCACTTACAGTGCGCTGGTGTTGATGCATGTACTGTGAGTCACTCACAGTGCGGTAATGCTGATGCATGTACTGTGGGTAACTCACTGTGGGGTGGTGCTGATGCATGTACTGTGGGTCACTCACAGTGTGGTGGTGCTGATGCATGTACTGTGGGTCACTCACAGTGTGGTAGTGCTGATGCATGTACTGTGAGTCACTCACAGTGTGGCAGTGTGGCAGTACTGATGCATGTACTGTGGGTCACTCACAGTGTGGTGCTGATGCATGTAGGAGGCAGTATAGCGCAGTGGTCTAAGGCTCTGAGCTGCAAATCTGGTGACATCCAGCAGACCAGACCTGAGTTTGAATCCCTCAGCTTCCACTTGCATACTGTGTGACCCTTAGCAAGTCACTTAACCTCCTTGTGCTCCCAGGTTGCTCCTGTAAAAAATCTTTCAGCTTAGTGTGCTATACCTGGTTAAACAACTAAAAAAAAAAAAATGAATAAAATAAATAAAATACTGTGGGTCACTCACAGTGTGGTGGTGCTGATGCATGTACTGAGGGTCACTCACAGTGTGGTAGTGCTGATGCATGTACTGTGGGTCACTCACAGTGTGGCAGTGTTGATGCATGTACTGTAGATGGTTTCAAAGGTTGTGAGCAGAGTGGACAGATGGTCCTCCTGCAGCAAAGGCTTTTTTTTTGGACCTGAGGAAATGTTCTTTCTTAGGGTTCAGGAGAAGAAGAAAAAATATTTTGCAGGTGGTACCTTTTATTGGATGAACAAAATTATTCCTGAGACTTCTTTAGGTCAGGTCAGGTCCGTGACCTGAAAAATAGAGTATTATGTATTGAAACTTAGTCTCAGAAATACTTTAGTTAGTCCATGGTGTCACCTACAACATATTCTTTGTTTTTCTTCTGCATTGTTGACTGAACTAACACAGCTGCCGCATTTCTTTTTCAGGGGAAAACTCAATATATGACTGCAAACCAAGCTGCACAAATGAGGGAAAGTATTAGATGCATATTTGCTGATGCACATGTTGTGAACTGTGGTAAATTAAATTAAAAACTTTGCCATGACTGTGTGTCTTTAAATATTAAGCAGCTCCTCTTGTTTCTCCTCCCCTGCTGCCAGACACTATGAATATTAATGAGCTGTTCAGAATGATGTAGGGGCAGACAGGAAGTGTGAAAGTTACTAGGAACTGGAACACAGAGCTGACTGCACGGGCAGCTACAGAGGGACCTGGTGTTCTGTGGATATATATCCTTTGTTCTTTTAATCCCAAACTCTGAAGCACAGTAACTACTTGTATTTCTGAACAGTGCAGTTTGTGGTGTTGGAGGCTGAAACAGGGATCATGAAGCTGGAGGTAAGGCATGCTGAGCTGTTGTGTACCAAGAGAAATATAAACATGACAAAAATGGAGTCAGTTTGACACGTCAATGTATGCTGCATCTCAACAGATTATCTTCCGGCATGTTTAAATACTTACTGTGCCTTTTAATGCCTGCATTAGCTGTTTTGTAGGACAGAAATAGAATTTTCCACCTCTGTTAAGAGACGAGATCAGGAATCAGGAAGTGGGAGGAGGGTAATGGTCTGTGGAGCCAAGGTCGGAGAATAAAGTCTGGCTGTGTTCATGTTACTGTTGGGGTCTGAGTTTTATTATCACTGTTCAGTTGTAGATATTTCACTTTTGTAATCCAATGTATTTATAAGTGTGTGCAGAAAAGCAATCATGAGAAGTTTTCACACACAAAACTGAAAATTAAACACTGTGTCTGATTTATTTATTTCTTGTTAAATGTGTAGGATCAGAAACGGGCTTTCTTTTCAGAAGTGACCTGCATGTGTGTGCGTAAAGCATTTACTGTAGTACAGAAAGATAAATCAACCTAATTACATGATAAAAAGTGCATTACACTGGTTAATAAATGCTAGCTAAATGGCTACATTTTAAGATAATAAATACGAAACATAGAATTTGACGACAGATAAGGACCGCTTGGCCCACCCAGTCTGTCCATTTCCCTACCTGCAGATCCTAGTTAACAAACAGTCTACTTTTTCTGACCCCAACCCACTAGAATTGCCTTGGCGATTATTTATATTAGGGGACACACAGTGCCCTGGATCTGGAATTCTGCGGATTACGGTACTTGTTCCTCCAAACAGCGGCAGTTAGCCACGTCCCCTTCTCTAACGTCAGTTCTTCCGGCCCCCAAACACACCGCTTGCAAGCAGCCACATTGGATATTTCCACGCCCATGTTATTGAACTGTACTGGTCTTCCCCCACCCCCGAACAAATGGGTATCATCACAGCATGAGACTGACTTATTCTTACACTTAAACTGGCCTTCTGAACATGACAAGTCTCTGGAAACACCATGACAAATGCCTTTTTTTTTAATTTGGTTTAGCACTGCACGCATGAATATACCACCGGGGGTAAGAAGAAGTAGGCTTAAATTAGACTAAACTGTAATCGATTATAAGATTAGCAGCGCTAACAAGATTTGTTTGTTCCATGGGGGCGCTATGTTGATTTGTTTAAATATTGTACTATCTACACATTTTGTAGTTTCGGCTTTATTTACGTTTGTTTGTTTCTGTGAGGTGCTCAGCCCCCACGCCCTGGGCTCCGAGATATGTTGTTTGTTCTGTGGGGGCGTGACTTGTCAGTGACTGCAAAGCCCATGCGGCCGTATTTCTCACTAGGAGCACTCACTTCCAAGGTGTGTCCCCTAGTAAATATATGCCATTGCCTTACATAGAAACATAGAATTTGACGGCAGATAAGGACCGCTTGGCCCACCCAGTCTGCCCATTTCCCTATCTAATGGATAAGCTGCAGATCCTAGTTAACCAGCAGCCTACTTCTTCCTACCCCCACCCCCTAGAATTGCCTTATGACTGTGCCATGCATTCTTGAAATCCACCACTGTATTTGGCTCCACAACCTCCTCAGGAAGGCTGTTCCACGCATCCACAACCCTCTCCGTGAAAAAAATACTTCCTTATATTAACTCTGAGTAGCCCCCCCCTTAATCTTCAGATTGTTTCTCCTTGTTCTTGCACACCTCTTTTTCTGAAAGATGCTACTCTCTTGGACTTTGTTGATTCCCTTGAGGTATTTGAAAGTTTCCATCATGTCCCCCTCTCCGTCCTTTTCTCGAGGCTATACATATTAAGTTCCTTAAGTCTCCCGACAAATGTAACTCCCACCATGCAAGCAGTTGGGGGGCTTACTATTAGATTTGGTTGGTCCAGAATATCCCTCTGAGTGCTACAAAGGTAATACTGTATGTGTCACTCTGATCTAGGTCCTAAAAGACACTGAATCAGGGAATTTGTGGGGGTCCATTGTTTTACTAACCCTCCCATACAAATGCAGCTGATGGACAGCTGTAAAATGCAATGTAAGTATTTATTTTGGAGGGGGCTTGCTCTGATAATGCCTCCTTACACTGGCCATGCCCACTTTTAGTCCATCCTCACAGCCCTGTCATCCAACTTCTCGCAAGCTTGCCAGAAATCCATCCCTCAAGGCTTGCCCCGTGTGTGTGTGTGGGGGAGGGGTATTGGAGCTCCCCAGCTCCCACCACAATTCAGGATCTAGCTCAGAGGAGGTTCATGTCGCTGCCGCAGAGCCTTTGGAAGGCTGAGTCTTCATCCTGCTGCTGACTGGGGTTTCCTCTTTACTTTATTCCTTTCCTTCAGGACACAAGAATGTGCAGCCTGGCACCAGCTGATACCCCCCCAAAGCTGCTCCAGATTCACTGCCAGCTGCAGTCACCAAAGCTGTTAGTATACCAATGTAGGAAGATGCCCTCAAAGTATCCACTGTGATGCATGATTCTTCTCCTCATGGCTGGTCCCTGCTTGTCCAGGCATGTTCCTACACCTGCAGTCACCCAGAGCTGGTAGTATACCAGTGTTGGAAGGTGCCCTGAAAGTATCCCCTGTGATGCTTGATTCTTCTCCTCACGGCTGGTCTCTGCCTGTCAAGGCATGTTCTGAAACCTGGGGTCACTCATGTTGTGAGTGGTAGCACTCCCATTTCATTGACAAGCTGGCATTTTACGCTAGTTGTAAATGTTTAACTTTGAATGTTCCCTCAACTGGGACTGTGGTGTTTCAAGTGGTAGCACATCACTCCCATTGTGCGCAACAGCTAAGCATATTTACCCTAGGTTTTATTGTGCTCCGATCACGTGGACACTGGTGCTGTGCTCCCTTCACCGACAGCCCAGTGCATATTTACCCTAGGTTTTATTGTGTGCTCCCTATCACGGGACACTGGTGTTGTGCTCGCTCCACTGACAGCCTAGCATATTTGCACTAGGCTTTATTGTATGCTCCCTATCATGGGACACTGGTGTTATGCTCGCTCCACTGACAGCCTAGCATATTTACGCTAGGTTTTATTGTATGCTCCCTATCACAGGACACTGGTGTTGTGCTCGCTCCACTGACAGCCTAGCATATTTACGCTAGGTTTTATTGTATGCTCCCTATTACAGGACATTGGTGTGCTCAGTGCACTGACAGCCTAGCATATTTACCTTAGGTTTTATTGTATGCTCCCTATCACAGGACACTGGTGTTGTGCTCGCTTCACTGACAGCCTAGCATATTTATCTTAGGTTTTATTGTGTGCTCCCTATCACGGGACACTGGTGTTGTGCTCACTTCACTACCAGGCTAGCATATTTGCCCTACGTTTTATTGTATGCTCCCTATAACGGGACATTGGTGTGCTCACTGCACTGACAGCTTAGCATATTTACGCTAGGTTTTATTGTGTGCTCCCTATCACGGGACATTGGTTTTGTGCTCACTTTACTGACAGCCTAGCATATTTACGCTAGGTTTTATTGTATGCTCCCTATCACAGGACATTGGTGTGCTCAGTGCACTGACAGCCTAGCATATTTACCTTAGGTTTTATTGTGTGCTCCCTATCACGGGGCATTGGTGTGCTCACTACACTGACAGTCTAGCATATTTACTAACATACTAACATACTAAAATGCCAGCAGAATAGGCCTAACGGTCTTTCGTGTCTGCTCGTTTGGTCAGCCCCCACCCTGGGTGCTGACCTTGCTTTCCTCCTCGCCTTCTCTGGCTTCTCCCTTCCCAGTTCCGGATATTCTTGCTGCATTGGATTTTGCTTCCAGAACCCTTCCCCTGTACCTGTCCCACCCTCTGAACCCCTCCACTGTCTCTGCCTCCACCAGCTCGGCAGTGCATTCCATCTCCATCACCCTCTCGGCAATGCACCTCCTCCTTTCTCCCTGAATCTTCCCCTCAGCTGCCACCACCTCTGGCCCCATACGCCCTTCCTTTGGCACCTGACTGTGCCCTATTTACCTCTTCATGCACCTGGGGCCTCCTCCTTGTCCACAGTTTTCTCTCTTCAGTGTACACCTTTATTTGGGCCTCTCATACGTCCTACCCAAGCCCCAAATCATTTGGTTGTCCTCCTCTGGACCTCCAGGAGGTTAATGTCCAGCTTTAAAGTGCGGCTCAAAACGCGCGTACTCAAGGTGCGGCCCGCAAGCAGTTATACAGAAGGGTATCACTCTCCTCTAGAGTGATCAGGACGCCCAGCATCCTGTTGGCCCAGCTGCGCCTCACAAAGTCTCAAGTTGTTCATCTTGACATCCACCACCACCCAGGTCCTCTCACCATGAAACGCATTCCCCAGGTACCACGTACCGGTTTCTGGCCACGTAAATACCTTGCACTCCCAGTGAACCTCAGCTTCCCTTTCAGACATCTTCCAAGCCTCCAGGTCCCCCTGTAGGCCACCTCCCTCCTCCCCATCACCACCGCCCCAATTTGGTCATCTGCAAGACTCATCCTCCTGATTCTGTCCTTATATCAAATGTGACGGGCAAGGGCTGATCCCTGTGAACCCACAACGACCTCCTTGGGATGAGACTATCCCACCAACTACGACCATCTGGGTCGGTCCTGAGCCAATTGCTCACCGCAGGATCCTCCGTTCCCCATTTCTCCCAAGCATCCAACAGGCACGTGAGGAACAGGTCAAATGCCGCTGAAGTCTGGGGCACCACGGTACAGGTCCAAGCACTTATCGCACCCATAGAACTCCACAGGTTTGTCTGACCACGATTTCCCAGGATGAATCCACCTGTCCTCGTCCAGCACCCGACATCAGGTCCCTAGCCTCTCCCCAAACAATGCCTCCATCACACCTTACCCACCACGATGTCAGCTGACAGGCCTGTAGTTCCTACCACCTCCGCGATCCCCCCGATGGCATATAGCCACCTTCCAGTCTTGGGGCACCACCTGTCCTGGAGATGGTGAAAAGCTCTGCTAGGGGTTTTGCCAGGACATCAGGTTCAGCACTCTGGAATCTAAGTTATCGACCCAGTGCTTTCTGTCTTAAGGGCTGAGGGCTTCCTTCCTCCAGCAGTTTCCACTTCCGTGCCTCTTCTCCTGTAGCCCTCCCACTGCAGTGTCCCTCCACCTCCAGACGGTGGGGACCACCTCCTCAGTATCTCTCTCTCCCCCCATATGCAGCACCGCATTTTCCTGGTGAAATGAGATGATACCATTTAGTACCTCAGACTGCTCCCGGGTCTTGTACCCCTCCCCTGATTCAATCCGCCATTTGCCCCTTCACCCCGTTTCCCCAATGTATCAAAACACATATTCCCCTCCTAATTTCCCGAACAGGTTCTGCTCCTTCCTTGCCTTAGCCGCCCTCACCACTCCTGGCCCTAGCCATCAACTAAACCCACCCCTCGTCACTCTCCGCCAGGCACGGGTGCTTACCGCTGCTTTCACGCACCACCTCCTGGACCTCCCTGATCCACCAACGGATTTGCAGGCCCTACGCATTTTCGTCTTACTCTTGCACGGTGCAGTATCCTGCACCCCTCCTGATGATGTCCACCTACTATAGCGTCATGTTAATCCCATCAAATGCTCCTTAAGGATCCACCCATTTCCCAAAAATCTGCCCCTGAAGTCTGTTACTTCCGTCTTTATACAACCTTCACCACCCTAAGGTCAGGCAGAACAGACGTAGCATGGTCACTCCCACAATGGGTCCCACCTCCAGGACCCAAATCACTGTCGCGACCACATCCAGGCCCGACCTCCTGGCAGTTCCTCACCTGCTGAGTTAGGAGCGTCGCGACAGACGTCAACCTCTGTTCCCAAGTCAGAGATATCGCAGTCTTCAATCTGTTCCTGGCATGTTGAGTCACAACACCACCCGTTCTCTGCCAGTCTGCGTCTCTCTAACATCTGCCACAGACTGACCGCCAGCTCCTCCGCCGAGAGAGGCTCACCACGCCCTATTTCTTTGCCCCTTGTGATAAGTAAATCGCCTCCACGGACCTCCGCTCCTCCTCCCCTTATACCAACCCAGTTTTGACTATCATGATACCCCTCCTCACCCTCCCAATCCTTCCTGACATAGTATCTCCAGCAGTTCAGGTCCCAGTCATATCTTACAGTAGCCCAAGTCTTAAGCGCTGCACAGCACCTACTCCCCAGTTAACATCGCCTGGAGCTCAGGGATTTTGCCCCAGCTCTGGCATTTAGGCCCCACCCTTTTCCCTATAGTTCCATTTCCCTGCTCGTGTTCCCATGGGGATTCTGTTTCCCTAGTCTGCTGCCAGTTGGCCTTTTCCTGATCCTCCTGGTCCGGTGAACAATCCCTCTCACCCGCCAGCCGCCCATCCACCCTTCAAAGTTTAAACCACTTTCACAATGAACCCTATTTCAACTTAAGTTCCTCCTCAATTCAGATGTAGTCTCTCCTAGCTCAACCTCCCGTCTCCCTCAATCCCCCCTTTCAGCCTCACCCTCCCTGAGCCACTGGTTTATCTCCTAATTTTTTTTTGTTCCCCACTAGCCTTAGCACTGGCAGGATTTCTGAGAAAACAGTCGTCCTATGTCACACAGACCTGGCGACTCCTGAATCTTGCCTCTATCTCTGGCTATTTCCCTCAATATCATTGCCCAGGTGGACCAGCATGTCTGGGAACCCCAATCCTTGCCAGCTGATATACCTCGTGGCAGCTGTGCAGTTAGTCCAGGGCATCTTGATCTAATTGGCTTCTCCTCCTATCCCATTTGATACCTCTGATCATGAGAATCCAGCAGGGCCTCGACCTCCTTTTCTCCATTCCCCCCCTCCATCTCTCTTTCTGGGCCCCTTCACGCTGACTCCCTACCTCTGGGTGCCACATACCACCCTCATATTTACCCTGGCCCTCCATCCTCAGTCTGCCTCCTCCTCACCGGTATCCTTCTGTACCTTGCTAATCCCCCTCACCACTGCCAACAGTCCTACCCCATCGCCTAACTAACCACACTCATCCTCCTTCTTCCTGTCTCATTTAGTTCTCTTGCTTCATTTCAACCTCAGCTCCCTTTATGAATCCTCCTTGTACTTCTGGTCCTTCTCCTTTGCCTTTCCTCCCAACAGGTCCTTCTTTTGCTTTCCTCCCTCTTCCCCTGCCCTCCTGCTCCCAATTCACTGATCCCCATTCTCCTGCATTTCCAGGTCCCCCCTATTCTTCACTGCTATCTATTTCATGCCTCCTGCTCCACTCACTCCCTTTTGCGTCTCTAACCACCCCTGTCACGCTTCATCACCCCCCTCATCGCCAGGCGCAGAAGGGTGGGCGGTTACTGAGTACGGGTCTGATCCACCTCCCCGCCTTGCCCTTCTGTCAACCTGGCCATCTGCTTCCCTAGAATGCTGTCCCTCTGTCCCCCACTTACACTAGGTTTTATTGTGCAACCCTATCTTGGAACACTGGTGTTGGGCTCGCTCACTGACAGGCTAGCATAATTGCCTTGATTTAATTATGCTCCCTATCACAGGAACACTGGTGTTGTGCTCGCTTCACACTGACAGCCTTACACTAGGTTTTATGGTATATTCCCTATCACGAGGACACTGGTGTTGTGCTCACTTCCCCGACACCCCAGCATATTTACCCTAGGTTTTATTGTGTGCTCCATATCACGGGACACTGGTGTTGTGCTCACTTCACTGACAGCCTAACACATTTACCCTAGGTTTTATTGTGTGCTTCCTATCACAGGACACTGGTGGTGTGTTCACTTCACTGACAGCTTAGCATATTTACCCTAGGTTTTAATGTGTGCTCCATATCACGGGACACTGGTGTTGTGCTCGCTTCACTGACAGCCTAGCATATTTACCCTAGGTTTTATTGTATGTTCCCTATCACGGGACACTGGTGTTGTGCTCGCTTCCCTGACAGCCTAGCATATTTACCTAGGTTTTATTGTATGTTTCCCTATCACAGGACACCATTGTTGTGCTCACTTCCTGACACCCCAGCATATTTACCCTAGGTTTTATTGTGTGCTCCCTATCACGGGACACTGGTGTTATGCTCACTTCACTGACAGCCTAGCATATTTACCCTAGGTTTTGTGGACTGCTCCTATCACGGGACATCTGTTGTGCTCACTTCACTGACAGCAACCATGTTACCCTAGAGTTTTAATGTGCTCCCTATCATAGGACACTGGTGGTGTGCTCACTGCACTGACAGCCTAGCATATTTAAGCTAGGTTTATTGTGTAACTCCCTATCGTGGGACACTGGTGTTCAAACTTCACTGACAGCCTAACGCATATTTACTGCTAGGTTTAATGATATGCTCCTATCACAGGACACTGGTGTTGTGCTGCTTCACTGACAGCCTAGCATATTACGCTGGGTTTAATTGTATGCTCCCTATCGGGACACTGGTGTTGTGCTCACTTCACTGACTGCCTAGCATATTTACCCTAAGTTTTGTTGTATACCCTATCACAGGACACTGGTGTTGTGCTCGCACCTCCGATAGCCTAGCATATTTACCCAAGTTGTTATTGTGTATCACCTATCACCCAGGACACTGGTGTTGTGCTCACTCCACTAACAGCCTAGTATATTTACACCTAGGTTTGATGGTAGGCTCCTATCACGGGACACTGGTGTTGTGCTCGCTTCACTGACACCCTAGGATATTTCATTGTCCAGATCTCTACTGCCGACCACGGGACACTGGTGATGTCTCACTACACAACCACAGCATAGCATATTACCCTAGGTTTTGTATTTGTGCTCCCTACATGGGACATTGGTGTTGTGCTCACTTCACTGACAGCCTAGCATAGTTACCCTAGGTTTTATTGTATGCTCCCTATCACGGGACACTGGTGGTGTGCTCGCTTCACTGACAGCCTAGCATATTTACCCGAGGTTTTATTGTATTCTCCCTATCAATGGACACTGGTGTTGTGCTCGCTTCACTGACAGCCTAACATATTTACCTTAGGTTTTATTGTATGCTCCCTATCACGGGACATTGGTGTGCTCACTGCACTGACAGCCTATCATATTTCGCTAGGTTTTATTGTATGCTCCCTATCACGGGACACTGGTGGTGTGCTCACTTCACTGACAGCCTAGCATATTTACCCTAGGTTTTATTGTGTGCTCTCTATCATGGGACATTGGTGTCCTCACTGCACTGACAGCCTAGCATATTTACGCTAGGTTTTATTGTATGCTCCCTATCATGGGACACTGGTGTTGTGCTCACTTCCCTGACAGCCTAGCATATTTACCTTAGGTTTTATTGAATGCTCCCTATCATAGGACACTGGTGGTGTGCTCACTTCACTGACAGCCTAGCATATTTACACTAGGTTTTATTGTGTGCTCCCTATCACGGGGCATTGGTGTGCTCACTACACTGACAGCCTAGCATATTTACTAACATACTAAAATGCCAGCAGAATAGGCCTAACGGTCTTTCGTGTCTGCTCGTTTGGTCAGTCCCCAACCTGGGTGCTGACCTTGCTGTCCCCCTCGCCTTCTCTGGCTTCTCCTTCCCAGTTCCGGATATTCTTGCTGCGCTGGTTTTGCTTCAGAACCCTTCCTGCACCTTCCACCCCTCTTGAACCCCTCCACTGCCTCTGCCTCCACCAGCCCCCTAGGCAGTGCATTCCATTGCTCCACCACCCTCTCAGTGGTAGCACCTCCTCCTTTCTCCCTAAATCCCCCTCCAGCTTCCAGTCCTTGCCTCTAGTGGCCCCTTCACTCCTTCCTTGGCATTTTAACTGTTCCTCTCCTGTTTACCCTTTATGAACACCGAAGACCTCTCATCATCCCTCAGGTCCTTCTCTCTTCCAATGTGTAAATATTTAGCTCTTGACCTCTCCTCATAGGTCCTGTCCCCAAGCCCCAAATCAGTTTTGTTGCCCTCCTCTGGACCTCTCCAGGAGGTTAATGTCGCTTTAAGTGTGGCCTCACAAAACTGCACTGGAGTACTCAAGTAAGCCTCACCAAGCAGTTATGCACGAGAATCACTTCCCTCCTACTGGAGTGTCCCCTAGCGATGCATCCCAGCATCCGGTTGGCCTTGGCTGCTGCCCTCACCACAAGTCTCAGGTTGTTCATCTTGACATCACCACCACCCCAGGTCCCTCTCAGCCATCAGACTTGCCACCCTTCCCAGGTTTTACCTAGGTTTTAATGTGTGCTCCTATCACGGAAACTGGTGTTTCTGCTCGCTTCTCACGACCTTCTTATATTTACCTAGGTTTTATTGTGTGCTTGCCTAGCATATTTTACCCTCGGTTTGATTGTATGCTCCCTATCAAAGGACACTGGTGTTGTGCTCGCTTCACTGACAGCCTAGCATATTTACCCTAGGTTTTATTGTGTGCTCCCTATCACGGGGCACTGGTGCTGTGCTTGCTCCACTGACAGCCTAGCATATTTACCCTAGGGTTTATTGTATACTCCTTGTCACGGGAGACTGGAGCTGTGCTCCCTTCACTGACAGCCTAGCATATTTACCCTTGGTTTTATTTTATGCTCCCTATCGTGGGACACTGGTGTTGTGCTGGCTTCACTGTCAGCCTAACATATTACCTAAGTTTTACTGTGCTCCCTGTCCAAGACACTGAGTGGTGTGCTCGCCTCTCTGACAGCTAACATATTTACCCGAGGTTTTATTGTATGCTCCTTTTCACGGGACATTGGTGTTGTGCTGCCTTCTCTGACAGCCTAGCATATTTACCCTAGGTTTTATTGTGTGCTCCATCACGGGACACTGGTGTTGTGCTCACTTCACTACCAGGCTAGCATATTTACCCTAGGTTTTATTGTGTGCTCCCTGTCACGGGACACTGGTGTTGTGCTCACTTCACTACCAGGCTAGCATATTTACCCTAGGTTTTATTGTGTGCTCCCTGTCACGGGACACTGGTGGTGTGCTCACTTCGCGAACAGCCTAGCATATTTACTCTAGTTTTGTGTGCTCTATCACGGGACAATGGTGGTGTGCAAACTCTACTGATAGCCTAGCATACTTTACCCTGGGTTTTATTGTGCTCCATTTCACGGACACTAGTGGTGTGCTCACTTCACTAATGACCTAGCATATTTACCCTAGATTTTATTGTATGCTACACTATCACCGGGACACTGGTGGTGTGCTCACTCTTACCAGGCTAGCATATTTCTCTAGGTTTTATTCATGCTCCCTATCAGAGACACTGGTATTTGTACTCGCTTCACTGACTGCCTAGAATGTTCGCAAGTTTTATTATATGCTCCCTATCACGGGACATTGTGTACTCACTGCACTGGCAACAGCATATTTACCCTGTTTTGTGCGCTCCCTATCACCCGGGACAGTGGTGTTGTGCTCCGCCACTGACAGCCTACATATTTACCCCAGGTTTTATTGTATACTCCCTATCACGGGACACTGGTGTTGTGCTCGCTTCACTGACAGCCTAGCATATTTACCTTGGGTTTTATTGTATGCTCTCTATCACGGGACACTGGTGGTGTGTTCACTTCACCGACACCATAGCATATTTACCCTATATGTTATTGTGTGCTTTCTATCTGAGACACTGGTTGTGTGCTCATTTCACTAACAGCCTAGCATATTCCCTAGGTTTTTGATAGTACTCCTATCACAGGACACTGGTGTTGCCTCGCTTCACTGACAGCCTAACATATTTACCTTAGGTTTTTGTGTATGCTCCCTATCACGGGATATTGGTGTTGTGCTCACTTCACTGACAGCCTAGCATATTTACCCTAGGTTTTATTGTGTGCTCCCTATCATGAGACATTGGTGTTGTGCTCACTTCACTGACAGCCTAGCATATTTACCCTAGGTTTTATTGTGTGCTCCCTATCACGGGGCATTGGTGTACTCACTTCACTGACAGCCTAGCATATTTACCCTAGGTTTTAATGTGTGCTCCCTATCACAGGACACTGGTGTTGTGCTCGCTTCACTGACAGCCTAGCATATTTACACTAGGTTTTATTGTATGCTCCCTATCATGGGACATTGGTGTTGTGCTCACTTCACTGACAGCTTAGCATATTTACCCTAGGTTTTAATGTGTGCTCCATATCACGGGACACTGGTGTTGTGCTCGCTTCACTGACAGCCTAGCATATTTTCCTAATTTATTGTATGTTCTATCACAGAGACACTGGTGTTGCTCACTTCGACACGCAGCATATTTACCTAGGTTTTGTGTGCTCTATCACGGGACACTGGTGTTGTGCTCCTTCTGACACCCCAGAATATTTACCTAGGTTTTATTGTCTCCTCTATCACCGGGACACTGGTGTTGTGCTCACTTCACCGACAGCTAGTATTTACCCTATTTTTTACTGTGTGCTCCCTATCATGAGACAATGGTGGTGCTCACTGCACTGACAACCTAGCATATTTAAACTGGGTTTATTGTGTGCTCCCTATCACTGGGACACTGGTGTGCGTGCTCGCTTCACTGACAGCCTAGCATATTTACCCTGGGTTTTGTGTATACTCTATCACAGGACATGATGTTGTGCTCCTTCACTGACAGCCTATGTTACCTAGGTTTGTGCCTCCCTATCACAGACACTGGTGTTGTGCTCGCTTCACTGACAGTCTAAGCGTGTTACACTAGGTTTTGTGTATGCTCCTATCACGGACACTGGTACTGCTCACTTCACTACCAGGCTAGCATATTTACCCTAGGTTTTATTGTATGCTCCCTATCACGGGACACTGGTGTTGTGCTCACTTCACTACCAGGCTAGCATATTTACCCTAGGTTTTATTGTATGCTCCCTATCACAGGACACTGGTGTTGTGCTCGCTTCACTGACTGCCTAAGATATTTACGCTAGGTTTTATTGTGTGCTCCCTATCATGGGACATTGGAGTTGTGCTCACTTCACTGACAGCCTTGCATATTTACCCTAGGTTTTAATGTATGCTCCCTATCATGGGACATTGGTGTTGTGCTCACTTCACTGACAGCCTAGCATATTTATCATAGGTTTTATTGTGTGCTCCCTATCACGGGCATTGGTGTACTCACTTCACTGACAGCCTAGCATATTTACCGAGGTTTTAATGTGATTACCAATCTGAGACACTGGTGTTGTGCTCGCTTCACTGACAGACTAGCATATTTACACTAGGTTTTATTGTGTGCTCCCTATCATGGGACATTGGTGTTGTGCTCACTTCACTGACAGCCTAGCTTATTTACCCTAGGTTTTATTGTGTGCTCCCTATCACGGGACATTGGTGTGCTCACTGCACTGACAGCCTAGCATGTTTACGCTAGGTTTTATTGTATGCTCCCTATTAACAGGACACTGGTGGTGTGCTTGCTCTACTGACAGCCTAGCATATTTACCTTAGGTTTTAATGTGTGCTCCCTATCACAGGACACTGGTGTAGTGCTCACTTCACTGTGCTCCCTATTACGGGACACTGGTGTTGTGCTCACTTCACCGACAACCTAACTGCCATACCCTAGGTTTTGTTGTGCTCCCCTATCAAAAGGACACTGGTGGTGTGCTCACTGCACTGACAACCCTAGCATATTTACGCTAGGTTTTATTGTGTGCTCTATCATTAGGACGCAATTGTTCCATTCTCGCTTCACTGACGGCCCTAGCATGTTGTGCAGGTTTTGATATATGCTCGATCACAGAGACACTGGTGTTGTGCTCGCTTCACTGACAGGCTAGCATATTTACGCTAGGTTTTATTGTATGCTCCCTATTACAGGACACTGGTGTTGTGCTCACTTCACTGACAGCCTAGCATATTTACCCTAGGTGTTATTGTATACTCTTTATCACAGAACACTGGTGTTGTGCTCGCTTCACTGACAGCCTAGCATATTTTCACTAGGTTTTATTGTATGCTCCCTATTATGGGACATTGGTGTTGTGCTCACTTCACTGACAAAGCCTTGCGCCACCCTAGGTTTAATGTATGCTCCCTATCATGGGACATTGGTGTTGTGCTCACTTCACTGACAGCCTAGCATATTTACCCTAGGTTTTATTGTGTGCTCCCTATCACGGGGCATTGGTGTACTCACTTCACTGACAGCCTAGCATATTTACCCTAGGTTTTAATGTGTGCTCCCTATCAGGGACACTGGTGTTGTGCTCGCTTCACTGACAGCCTAGCATATTTACCCTTGGTTTTTATTGTAAGCTTCCTATATTAGGACATTGGGTATGCTCACTGCTGACAGCCTATATTCATTAAGTTTTATTGCCATCTCCCTATCACGAGACACTGGTGTAATGCTCACTTGGCAACAGCCTAGCATATTTCCTGCTAAGTTTTATTATGCTCTATCACGAGACACTGTTGTTCTCACTTCACATTTCGATTTTTATTGTACTCCTATCACAGAACCTGGTGTGCTCACTTCACCGACAGCCTTATATTGCTAAGTTTTATTTGTACTCCCTATCGAGACACTGTTGGTGTGCTCCTGCACTGGCAGCCTAGCATATTCCTTCAGTTTTATTGTGTGTGCTCCTATCATGGGACACTGGTTTATTCAACTTCACTGGCAGCCTAGCATATATATGCACAAGTTTTGTGTATGCTCCCTATCACACGACACTGGTGTTGTGCTCGCTTCACTGACAGCCTAGCATATTTACCCAAGGTTTTATTGTATACTCCTTATCACAGGACACTGGTGTTGTGCTCGCTTCACTGTGCTCCCTATCACGGACACTGGTGGTGTGCTAACTTCACTGACAGCCTAGCATATTTACCCTAGGTTTTATTGAGTGCTCTCTATCACGGGACATTGGTGTCCTCACTGCACTGACAGCCTAGCATATTTACGCTAGGTTTTATTGTATGCTCCCTATCATGGGACACTGGTGTTGTGCTCACTTCACTGACAGCCTAGCATATTTACCCTAGGTTTTATTGAATGCTCCCTATCATAGGACACTGGTGGTGTGCTCACTTCACTGACAGCCTAGCATATTTACCCTAGGTTTTATTGTGTGCTCCCTATCACGGGGCATTGGTGTTCTCACTACACTGACAGACTAGCATATTTACTAACATACTAACATACTAAAATGCCAGCAGAATAGGCCTAACGATCTTTCGTGTCTGCTTGTTTGGTCAGTCCCCAACCTGGGTGCTGACCTTGCTGTCCCCCTCGCCTTCTCTGGCTTCTCACTTCCCAGTTCCGGATATTCTTGCTGCATTGGATTTTGCTTCCAGAACCCTTCCCCTGCACCTGTCCAACCCCCTCTTGAACCCCTCCACTCTCTCTGCCTCCACCAGCCCCCTAGGCAGTGCATTCCATGGCTCCACCACCCTCTCTCAGTGAGTAGCACCTCCTCCTTTCTCCCTGAATCTTCCCCTCAGCTTCCAGTCATGCCCTCTACTGGCCCCTTCAATCATAGTCCTTGAAGCATTTTAACTCTTCCTCCCCTATTTACCCTCACCATGTACCTAGAAACCACTATCATGTCCCCCGGTCCTTCTCTCTTCAATGTGTACATATTTAGCTCTTTGAGCCTCTCCTCACTCAGACTCCAGTCCCCCCAAGCCCCAAATCATTTTGGGTTTACCCTCCTCTGAACCCTCTCCAGGAAGAGTGTGTCCCTTACAGTGTGGCCTCCAAACACACGCAGTACTCAAGTGCAGCCTCACCAAGCAGTTATACAGAGGAGTATCACTTCCCTCCTTCTGGAAGTGATCCCCTAGCGATACATCAGCGACCGGTTGGCGCCAGCTGCTGCCTCCTACCGTCTCAGAGTTGTTCTCTTGACACCACCACCCCAGGTCCTCAGCCACCGAGACTTGTAGCATTTCCCCCCCCAGGTTTTACCCGAGGTTTTAATGTGTGCTCCCTATTACGGGAAACTGGTGTTGTGCTCACTTCTCCGGCAGCCTAGCATATTTACCCTAGGTTTTATTGTGTGCTTGCCTAGCATAGCTACCCTCGGTTTTATTGTGTGCTCCCTATCATGGGACATTGGTGTTGTGCTCACTTCACTGACAGCTTGCATATTTACCCTAGGTTTTGCGTGGCTCCCTATCACGGGACATTGGTGTGCTCACTGCACTACAGCCTAGCATATTTACCTTAGGTTTTATTGTATCCCTATCACGGAGATTGGTGTCCTCACTGCACTGACAGCTCACATTTACGGTTTATTGTATGCCCTCATCATGGGACACAGGTGTTGTGCTCTCTGACAGCCTAGCATATTTACTTTTGTTTTATTGTATGCTCCTATCACAGGACAGTGGTGTAGTGCTCACTTCACTGACAGCTGTGCTGTTTACTTTAGGTTTTATTGTGGCCCCCGTCACGACACTGGTGTTGTGCTCGCTTCACTGACACATTGATACATGAGATACATAGACAGTGTCGGCTGATGAGGCCTATGGCCCACCTAGTCTGCACATTTGGCTTGTAAGTTTGGTTCTTTCCAAAAGTCTATTTCCTCACCCTGGACCTCTGGAATTCCTTTATGTCTATCCATGCATTCTAAATCCTGTGATTGTTTCAGCCTCACCACTTCCTCTGGCAGGGTGTTCCACTTGTCCACCACCCATTCTGTGAAGAAATTCTTTCTCATGTTTCCTCTGAATTGTCCTCCCTCCAACTTCATCCCATGCCCTCTAGTCCTGAAACATCTTTTCGCTTAAAATAGTGTTTTCTGCACCCTGTTCCTCCCTGTAAGATACTTGTATGTCTCTATCATATCCCCTCTCCTCCTCTCCTCCAGGGAGTACATGTTCAGTTCCTTCAACCTGTTTTCATATGACTTGCAGATGCAACCTATGCACCATCTTTGTTGCCCTCCTCTGAACCTTATCTACCCTGTCTATGTCCTTACGTAGGTATGGTCTCCAGAACTGTACACTGTACTCCAGGTGGGGGCCTCACTAGTGTCTTGTATAGTGGAATTATGACTCCTTTCCTGCTGGTGATGCCCTGCCTATACATCCCAGCATCCTATTTGCTTTACCTGATGCCTTGTCACACTGTTTCTACCTTTGCGCCATCGGAGATGACAACCCAAGATCCCTTCTGTTGGTATATCCTCACTCCCCCAACTGATATATTGTGCCAGGTTTTGTACCTATATGCATTATCTTGTATCTTCTTTGTATTGAATTTCAACTGCCAAACCTTGACCATTCTTCAAGTTTCTGCAGGTCCCTTCTCATTCTGTCTACACCTCTGGTGTGTTCCTCTATTACAGAGCTTTGTGTCATCAGCGAACAGTGAAATTCTGCTCTTCTATATCCTGTGCAATGTCACTAATGAAGATGTTGAATAGGACCGGTCCCAGCACTGATCCCTGTGGTACCCCACTGTCACTCTTCCCCAAGGAGTGACAGCTACTACCACCACCCTCTGTGTCCTGCCACCCAGCCAGTTACCTACCCACCACACTCACTGTTCTGCCCACCAATATTCCCCAGTTTGTATAATAGTCTTCTATGGCACAGTGTGCAAAGGCCTTGCTGAAGTCCAGATAGGCCATGTCCACTGCCCTCCCTATCCCCTCCCTAGTCACCCAGTCAAAATTCAATGAGGTTGGTCTGACATGACCTCCCTGGTGAAAGCATGCTGCCTTGGGTCCTGTAGTCCATTGACAACCAGATGATCCACCAATCTCTCCTTCAGTAGTGCTTCCATGATCTTTCCCACTACCGAGGTGAGGCTGACTGGTCTGTAGTTCTCGCTTCCTCTTTGTTTCCACTTTTGTATAAGGGGACTACATCTGCTGTCCTCTGAGTCTTTGGGTACCTCCCTGTTTCAGTGATTGGCTGAACAGGATAGCCAGAGTTCAGCCACCACCCTCTTAGTTCTTTAAGGACCCTGGGTGCACCCTATCTGGCCCCATTGCTTTATCAGCTCTTATTACTTCAGTTCCTCTAGACCCTTTCTCTTGTAAAGGACTTAGTCCATTTCTGCCCCATTCTCACCCTTGTGCTCCTTCAGACCCATTACCCCCCTCTTCCTCAGTAAAGACTGAGCAGAAATACCTGTTCAATATGTCAGCTTTACTGTTGTCATCCTCCACGCTGCTCCCATCCTCCCCCTCCCCCTAGCATATTTATCCTAGGTTTTATTGTATGCTTCCTATCGTGGGACACTAGTGTTGTGCTGGCTTCACTGTCAGCTTCCAGTATTTACCCTAGGTTTTATTGTATGCTCCCTGTCGCGGGACAATGGTGTTGTGCTGTCTTCATTGACAACTCTAGCATAGTTATCCTAGGTTTTATTGTATGCTCACTGTCATGGGACGTTGGTGTTGTGCTCGCCTACTAACAGCGCCCAGCATATTTCCTCAGTTTTGCTTGTGTTGCTCCTGTCCTGGGACACTGGTGTTGTGCTCGCCTCACTAACAGCCTAGCGTACTTACCCTAGGTTTTATTGTGTGCTCCCTATCACGGGACACTGGTGTTGTGCTCACTTCACTACCAGGCTAGCATATTTATCCTAGGTTTTACTGTGTGCTTCCTGTCACGGGTCACTGGTGGTGTGCTCACTTCACTGACAGCCTAGCATATTTACCCTAGGTTTTATTGTATGCTCCCGATCACGGGTCACTGGTGTTCTGCTTCGGCCTCAGACAGCCCAGCATTTACCCTTGCTTTTATTGTATGCTCCTTTCACGGGACACTGTGGTGTGCCTACCACTGACAGCTCAGCATGTTACCCTAGGTTTTATTGTATGCTCCCTATCACGGGACACTGGTGTTGTGCTCACTTCACTACCAGGCTAGCATATTTACTCTAGGTTTCATTGTATGCTCCCTATCACAGGACACTGGTGTTGTGCTCGCTTCACTGACTGCCTAGAATATTCACGCTAGGTTTTATTGTATGCTCTCTATCCCGGGACACTGGTGGTGTGCTCACTTCACTGACAGCCTAGCATATTTACCCTAGGTTTTATTGTATGCTCCCTATCACGGGACACTGGTGTTGTGCTCACTTCACTACCAGGCTAGCATATTTACTCTAGGTTTCATTGTATGCTCCCTATCACAGGACACTGGTGTTGTGCTCTCTTCACTGACTGCCAAGAATATTTACACTAGGTTTTATTGTATGCTCTCTATCACGGGACACTGGTGGTGTGTTCACTTCACCGACACCATAGCATATTTACCCTATATGTTATTGTGTGCTTTCTATCACAGGACACTGGTGGTGTGCTCATTTCACTGACAGCCTAGCATATTTATCCTAGGTTTTATTGTGTGCTCCCTATCACGGGACATTGGTGTCCTCACTGCACTGACAGCCTAGCATATTTACGCTAGGTTTTATTGTATGCTCCCTATCATGGGACACTGGTGTTGTGCTCAGTTCACTGACAGCCTAGCATATTTACCCTAGGTTTTATTGTATGCTTCCTATCACGGGACACTGGTGATGTCGCTCACTTCACTGACAGCCTAGCATATTTACCCTGGGTTTTATTGTGTGCTCCCTATCATGGGACATTGGTGTTGTGCTCACTTCACTGACAGCCTAGCATATTTACCCTAGGTTTTATTGCATGCTCCCTATCATGGGACATTGGTGTTGTGCTCACTTCACTGACAGCCTAGCATATTTACCCTAGGTTTTATTGTGTGCTCCCTATCATGGGACATTGGTGTTGTGCTCACCACTGACAGCCTAGCATATTTACTCTAGGTTTTATTGTGTGCTCCTATCACGGGGCATTGGTGTTGTGCTTCCTGCTGACAGCCTAGCATATTTCCTCCTTGGTTTTAATGTGTGCTCCCTATCACAGGACACTGGTGTTGTGCTCGCTTCACTGACAGCCTAGCATATTTACACTAGGTTTTATTGTGTGCTTCCTATCATGGGACATTGGTGTTGTGCTCACTTCACTGACAGCCTAGCATATTTACCTAGGTTTTATTGTGTGCTCCCTATCACGGGGTATTGGTGTACTCACTTCACTGACAGCCTAGCATATTTACCCTTGGTTTTAATGTGTGCTCCCTATCACGGGACACTGGTGTTGTGCTCACTTCACTGACAGCCTAGCATATTTACACCTAGGTTTTATTGTATGCTTCCTATCACGGGACATTGGTGTTGTGCTCACTTCACTGACAGCCTAGCATATTTACCCTAGGTTTTATTGTGTGCTCCCTATCACGGGGCATTGGTGTACTAACTTCACTGACAGCCTAGCATATTTACCCTAGGTTTTATTGTGTGCTCCCTATCACAGGACACTGGTGTTGTGCTCGCTTCACTGACAGCCTAGCATATTTACCTTAGGTTTTATTGTATGCTCTCTATCACGGGACACTGGTGGTGTGTTCACTTCACCGACACCATAGCATATTTACCCTATATGTTATTGTGTGCTTTCTATCACAGGACAATGGTGGTGTGCTCATTTCACTGACAGCCTAGCATATTTACCCTAGGTTTTATTGTGTGCTCCCTATCACGGGACATTGGTGTCCTCACTGCACTGACAGCCTAGCATATTTACCCTAGGTTTTATTGTGTGCTCCCTATCATAGGACATTGGTGTTGTGCTCATTTCACTGACAGTCTAGCATATTTCCCCTAGGTTTTATTGTGTGCTCCCTATCATGGGATATTGGTGTTGTGCTCACTTCACTGACAGCCTTGCATATTTACCCTAGGTTTTATTGTGTGCTTCCTATCACGGGACATTGGTGTAGTGCTCACTTCACTGACAGCCTAGCATATTTACCCTAGGTTTTATTGTGTGCTCCCTATCACGGGGCATTGGTGTACTCACTTCACTGACAGCCTAGCATATTTACCCTAGGTTTTAATGTGTGCTCCCTATCACAGGACACTGGTGTTGTGCTTGCTTCACTGACAGCCTAGCATATTTACCCTAGGTTTTATTGTATGCTCCCTATCATGGGACATTGGTGTGCTCACTGCACTGACAGCCTAGCATATTTACGCTAGGTTTTATTGTATGCTCCCTATCACAGGACACTGGTGTAGTGCTCACTTCACTGACAGCCTAGCATATTTACTCTAGGCTTTATTGTATGCTCCCTATCACGGGACACTGTTGCTGTGCTCCGTTCACTGACAGCCTGGCATATTTACCCTAGGTTGTATTGTATGCTCCCTATCGTGGGACACTGGTACTGTGCTCGCTTTACTGAGAGCCTAGCATATTTTCCCTAGGTTTTATTGTGTGCTTGCCTAGCATATTTACCCTAGGTTTTATTGTGTGCTCCCTATCACGGGGACACTGGTGTTGTGCTCTCTTCACTGACAGCCTAGCATATTTACCCTAGGTTTTCTTGTATGCTCCCTGTCACGGGAGAATGGTGTTGTGCTCACTTCACTGAAGCGTAACATATTTACCCTAGGTTTTATTGTATGCTCCCTGTCGTGGGAGACTGGTGCTGTGCTCCCTTCACTGATAACTAGCATATTTACCCTAGGTGTTATTGTTTGCTCCCTGTCACGGGAGACTGGTGTTGTGCTCACTTCACTGACAGCCTAGCATTTTTACCCTAGGTTTTATTGTATGCTCCCTATCCCGGTGCACTGGTGGTGTGCTTGCCTTACTGACAGCCTAGCATATTTACCCTAGGTTTTATTGTATGCTCCTTGTCACGGGACATTGGTGTTGTGCTCGCGTCACTGACAGCCTAGCATATTTACCCTAGGTTTTATTGTATGCTCCCTATCCCGGTGCACTGGTGGTGTGCTTGCGTTACTGACAGCCTAGGATATTTACCCTAGGTTTCATTGTTTGCTCCCTATCACGGGACACTGGTGGTGTGCTTACTTCACTGACAGCCTAGCATATTTTCCCTAGGTTTTAATGTGTGCTCCCTATTACAGGACACTGGTGTTGTGCTCGCTTCTCCGACAGCCTAGCATATTTACCCTAGGTTTCGTTGTATGCTGCCTATCACAGGACACTGGTGTTGTGCTCACTTCACTGACAGCCTAGCATATTTACCCTAGGTTTTATTGTATGCTCCCTATCCCGGGACACTGGTGTTGTGCTCACTTCACTGACAGCCTAGTATATTTACCCTAGGTTTTATTGTATGCTCCCTATCATGGGACACCTGTGTTGTGCTCGCTTCACTGACAGCCTTGCATATTTACCCTAGGTTTTATTTTATGTTCCCAATCATGGGACACTGGTGTTGTGCTCGCTTTACTGACAGCCTAGCATATTTATCCTTGCTTTTATTGTGTGTTCCCTATCACGGTGACACTGGTGTTGTGCTTGCTCCACTGATAGCCTAGCATATTTACCCTAGGTTTTATTGTATGCTCCCTATCGTGGGACACTGGTGCTGTGTTCGCTTTACTGAGAGCCTAGCATATTTGCCCCAGGTTTTATTGTGTGCTTGCCTAGCATATTTACCCTAGGTTTTATTGTGTGCTCCCTATCACAGGGACAATGGTGTTGTGCTCTCTTCACTGACAGCCTAACATATTTACCCTTGGTTTTCTTGTATGCTCCCTGTCACAGGGAGAATGGTGTTGTGCTCTCTTCACTGACAGCCTAGCATATTTACCCTAGGTTTTATTGTATGCTCCCTGTCACGGGAGACTGGTGCTGTGCTCCCTTCCCTGACAGCCTAGCATATTTACCCTAGGTGTTATTGTATGCTCCCTGTCATGGGAGACTGGTGTTGTGCTCACTTCACTGACAGCCTAGCATATTTGCCCTAGGTTTTATTGTATGCTCCTTGTCACAGGACATTGGTGTTGTGCTCACGTCACTGACAGCCTAGCATATTGACCCTAGGTTTTATTGTGTTCTTCCTATCATGAGACACTAGTGGTGTTCTCACTTCACTGACAGCCTAGCATATTTACCCTAGGTTTTATTGTATGCTCCCTATCCCGGTGCATTGGTGTTGTGCTCACTTCACTACCAGGCTAGCATATTTATCCTAGGTTTTATTGTGTGCTCCCTGTCACGGGACACTGGTGGCGTGCTCACTTCACTGACAGCCTAGCATATTTACCCTAGGTTTTATTGTGTGCTCCCTATCACGGGACACTGGTGGTGTGCTCGCTCTACTGACAGCCTAGCATATTTACCCTAGGTTTTATTGTATGCTCCCTATCACGGGACACTGGTGCTGTGCTCGCTCCACTGACTGCCTAGCATATTTACCCTAGGTTTTATTGTATGCTCCTTTTCACGGGACACTGGTGGTGTGCTCACTTCACTGACAGCCTAGCATATTTACTCTATATGTTATTGTGTGCTTTCTATCACAGTACACTGGTGGTGTGCTCTCTTCACTGACAGCCTAGCATATTTACCCTAGGTTTTATTGTGTGCTCCCTATCACGGAACATTGGTGTCCTCACTGCACTGACAGCCTAGCATATTTACGCTAGGTTTTATTGTATGCTCCCTATCATGGGACACTGGTGTTGTGCTCACTTCACTGACAGCCTAGCATATTTACCCTAGGTTTTATTGTATGCTCCCTATCATGGGATACTGGTGTTGTGCTCACTTCACTGACAGCCTAGCATATTTACCCTAGGTTTTATTGTGTGCTCCCTATCATGGGACATTGGTGTTGTGCTCACTTCACTGACAGCCTAGCTTATTTACCTTGGTTTTATTGTGTGCTCCATATCATGGGACATTGGTGTTGTGCTCACTTCACTGACAGCCTAGCATATTTACCCTAGGTTTTATTGTGTGCTCCCTATCATGGGACATTGGTGTTGTGCTCACTTCACTGACAGCCTAGCATATTTACCCTAGGTTTTATTGTGTGCTCCCTATCACGGGACATTGGTATGCTCACTGCACTGACAGCCTAGCACATTTACCCTAGGTTTTATCGTATGCTCCCTGTCACGGGACACTGGTGGTGTGCTCACTTCACTGACAGCCTAGCATATTTACTCTTTGTTTTATTGTGTGCTCCCTATCACGGGACATTGGTGTGCTCACTGCACTGACAGCCTAGCATAATTATACTAGGTTTTATTGTATGCTCCCTATCACAGGACAGTGGTGTAGTGCTCACTTCATTGACAGCCTAGCACATTTACCCTAGGTTTTATCGTATGCTCCCTATCACGGGACACTGGTGGTGTGCTCACTTCACTGACAGCCTAGCATATTTACCCTAGGTTTTGTTGTGTGCTCCCTGTCTCGGGACACTGGTGTTGTGCTTACGTTACTGACAGCCTAGGATATTTACCCTAGGTTTCTTTGTTTGCTCCCTATCACGGGACACTGGTGGTGTGCTCACTTCACTGACAGCCTAGCATATTTACCCTAGGTTTTAATGTGTACTCCCTATCACAGGACACTGGTGTTGTGCTCGCCTCACTGACAGCCTAGCATATTTACTCTAGGCTTTATTGTATGCTCCCTATCACGGGACACTGTTGCTGTGCTCCGTTCACTGACAGCCTGGCATATTTACCCTAGGTTGTATTGTATGCTCCCTATCGTGGGACACTGGTACTGTGCTCGCTTTACAGAGAGCCTAGCATATTTACCCTAGGTTTTATTGTGTGCTCCCTGTCACGGGACACTGGTGTTGGGCTCGCTTCACTGACACCCTAGCATATTTACCCTAGGTTTTATTGTGTGCTCCCTATCACGGGACACTGGTGTTGTGCTCGCTTCACTTATAGCCTAGCATATTTACTCTTGGTTTTATTGTGTGCTCCCTATCACAGGACACTGGTGTTGTGCTCGCCTCACTGACAGCCTAGCATATTTACTCTAGGCTTTATTGTATGCTCCCTGTCACGGGACACTGTTGCTGTGCTCCGTTCACTGACAGCCTGGCATATTTACCCTAGGTTGTATTGTATGCTCCCTATCGTGGGACACTGGTACTGTGCTCGCTTGACTGAGAGCCTAGCATATTTACCCTAGGTTTTATTGTGTGCTTGCCTAGCATATTTACCCTAGGTTTTATTGTGTGCTCCCTATCACGGGGACACTGGTGTTGTGCTCTCTTCACTGACTGCCTAGCATATTTACCCTAGGTTTTATTGTATGCTCCCTGTCACGGGAGAATGGTGTTGTGCTCACTTCACTGACAGCGTAACATATTTACCCTAGGTTTTATTGTATGCTCCCTGTCGTGGGAGACTGGTGCTGTGCTCCCTTCACTGATAACTAGCATATTTACCCTAGGTGTTATTGTTTGCTCCTGTCACGGAGACTGGTGTTGTGCTCACTTCACTGACAGCCTAGCATATTTACTCTAGGTTTTATTGTATGCCCTGTCGCGGGACACTGGTGTTGTACTAACTTCACTGACAGCCTAGCATATTTACTAGGTTTATTGTATGCTCCCTATCCCGGACACTGGTGTTGTGCTTAGCCACTGACAGCCCAGCATATTTACCTCTAGGTTTTATTGTATGCTCCCTATCCCGTGCACTGGTGGTGTGTTTATGCTACTGACAGCCTAGGATATTTACCCTAGGTTTCATTGTTTGCTCCCTATCACGGGACACTGGTGGTGTGCTCACTTCACTGACAGCCTAGCATATTTACCCTAGGTTTTAATGTGTGCTGCCTATTACAGGACACTGGTGTTGTGCTCGCTTCTCCGACAGCCTAGTATATTTACCCTAGGTTTTATTGTATGCTCCCTATCATGGGACACCTGTGTTGTGCTCGCTTCACTGACAGCCTAGCATATTTACCCTAGGTTTTATTTTATGTTCCCAATCATGGGACACTGGTGTTGTGCTCAGTTTACTGACAGCCTAGCATATTTATCCTTGCTTTTATTGTGTGTTCCCTATCACGGTGACACTGGTGTTGTGCTTGCTCCACTGACAGCCTAGCATATTTACCCTAGGTTTTATTGTATGCTCCCTATCACGGGACACTGGTGTTTTGCTCGCTTCACTGATAGCCTAGCATATTTTCTCTAGATTTTATTGTGTGCTCCGTATCACGGGACACTGGTGTTGTGCTCGCCTCACTGACAGCCTAGCATATTTACCCTAGGTTTTATTGTATGCTCCCTATCGTGGGACACTGGTGCTGTGTTCGCTTTACTGAGAGCCTAGCATATTTACCCTAGGTTTTATTGTATGCTCCCTATCGTGGGACACTGGTGCTGTGTTCGCCTCACTGACAGCCTAGCATATTTACCCTAGGTTTTATTGTATGATCCCTATCCCGGGACACTGGTGTTGTGCTCGCTTCACTGACAGCCTAGCATATTTACCCTACGTTTTATTGTATGCTCCCTATCACGGGACAGTGGTGCTCACTTCACTGACAGCCTAGCATATTTATCCTAGGTTTAATTTTTAACATTGTATATTCTTTGTCCTGGGACACTGGCATTGTGAGCAGTAGCACTCCAACTGCACAGACAGGCTTGCATACGTACCCTAGGTTTAATGTTTAACATTGTATGTTCCCTATGCTAGTATTGAAAGTGTTAGCACTCCTACTGCAGTCAGGCTGGCATATGTACCATAGGTTTAATGTTTAACATTGTATGTTCCCTGTCCTAGTATTGAAAGTGGTAGCACTGCCACTGCACTGACATGCTGGCATATGTACCCTAGGTTTAATGTTTAACATTGTATGTTCCCTATCCTAGTATTGAAAGTGGTAGCACTCCCACTGCACTGACAGGCTGGCATATGTACCCTAGGTTTAATGTTTAACATTGTATGTTCCCTATCCTGGGACACTGGTGTCGAGTGATAACACTCCCACTGCACTAACAGGCCGGGATATTTGCTCTAGGTTTTAATGTTTACAGTGTATATTCTCTGTCCTGGGACACTGGCAGTGTGAGCAGTAGCACTCCAACTATACTGACAGGCTGGCACACTTACCCTATGTTTCTGATGTTTAACATTGTTTGTAACATGGGAAAAACAGTAGCAGTCGAGGAAAGAAAGCCGATAGGAGCAATAGTGTCAGGTGGTACACGAGCAACATGACATTATGAGATGATAATGCCGTGTTGCTTGTGAAATACATAAAGCAGGCATGGGAGGAAAACGAGCAGTGTGTCAAATATGGAAGAGAACAAATAGAAGTAATCAAATTTGTAAATGGCAAGTACACACAATAGAGGAGCAGTGGGAGAAATATCAGAGAGGGACTAGGTGAAAGGTAGAACGAGGGAAGTGGGAAGTTAGATATGGAGAAAATGCGGACAATGTTTTGGTTGAGGACAGCGAGATGCTGATGTCAGACGGAGAAAGAGGCAGAACAGAGAGAGAAATTAAACTATTGCAAAGTAGCGACCACAGAGCAGGTGAGACAGACAGAATGCAGGAGGCTGGGCCAGAAGTACTGAGGGAGAGAGGATCCAATGGACCGGAACAGCGAGTAGGATAGGGAATATGTGGAAACGCATTTCAGTTTCACACTTTTACGGTCTATGGGACTGGTAATTGTAATTATGCAGGAGCAAACACAGACTCCGAACATAGCAGAGAGACTGGAGATATCTGACTACAGAAAAGAACCGAGCTGTAGAAAGAAAGTGTGAGTACCCAAAGAATAGAATGAGAGCGAAGTAAAGCATGACTTCTGTATGCAAATGAGAGAGACAGATAGACGGCGAACTAGAAAATGAGCAACATCGCGGTCAGCCTAGCAAGAATATAAAATGAGCAGTCGCTAAGAAATCAATAAAATGTATCCCAATCGTTAAGAAATATATAATTGTACCACTATAAAAAAAAAGGAAAAAAACACATGTGTATGAAAGAGAGGTTCATTCAGAATTTTCAAAGTAACAGTAAAAATAAGTGAGAAACTTTATTAGTGTGATTGTGTATTGTATTGTACCACCAGAAACATATATAGGAGATATAAATCCATATGTAGACCATGTTACAAGTGCATTAATCCCCTCCGAAGGTGGCATCTAATTGGGAGTTAATGCATGGTTGAAAGTATGCTTCCGCCTCCAGCTTCTTGTGCCACGACGGTCCACTCCCCATTAGATGACACCTTCGTCGGTGATTAATGCTTACATGTTCCCTTTCCCGGGACACTGGTGTTATGAGTGGTAGCACTCCCACTACACTGACAGGCCAGGATATTTACCCTAGGTTTAATGTTTAACACTGTATGTTCCCTGTCCTGGGACACTGGCAGTGTAAGTGGTAGCAGTCCTCCCACTGCCCTGATAGGCTGGCATATGTACCGTAGTTTTTAATGTTTATCATTGTATGTTTCCTATACTGGGACACTCATGCTGTGAGTGGTAGCACTCCCACCGTGCTAACAGGCTGGCATATTTACTCTAGGTTTTAATGTTAAACATTGTATGTTCCCTATTCTGGGACACTGGTGTAGTGAGCAGTAGCACTATTTCTGCACTGACAGGTCTGCATATTTACCCTAGGCTTTAATGTTTAGTATTGTATGTTCCCTATCCCGGGACATTGGTGTTTTGCTCACTTCACTGACTGGCTGGCATATGTACCCTAGGCTTAATGTTTAACACTGTATGTTCCCTATCCTAGTACTGAAAGTGGTAGCACTCCCGCTGCACTGACAGGCTGGCATATGTACTCTAGGTTTAATGTTTAACACTGTGTGTTCCCTATCCTAGTACTGAAAGTGGTAGCACTCTCTCTGCACTGACAGGCTGCATATGTACCCTAGGTTTAATGTTTCACATTGTATGTTCCCTATCCTAGTATTGAAAGTGGTAGCACTCCCACTGCACTGACAGGCTAGGATATTTACCCTAGGTGTTTAACACTGTATGTTCCATATCGTGTGACACTGGCATTGTGAGTGGTAGCACTCCCACTGCCCTGACAGGCTGGCAGGATGTTTAATGATGCTGTGCCATGCTTGAAACTTTGTGAAGAATGTAAATGCACCCTTCCCCCATTCAGGAAGCAGCATGGCCTACCAGCATCACTGCCCTGGATGGAGGTGGGCATAGCCCAGTGAATGCCTGAATCTAGAGTTCTGTGGTGGATTTAATTCCCCTTCAGGGAGCATCATGTCCTACCTGCATCACTGCCCTGGATGTGGGTGGGCATGGCCCAGTGAATGCCTGCATCTATAGTTATATGGTAGATTTACCGCCCCCCCTTGCAGGGAGCATCATGACCAACCTGCATCGCTGCCCTGGATGTGGGTGGCCATGGCCCAGTGAATGCCTGCATCTATAGTTACATGGTAGATTTATCCCCCCTCCCTTCAGAGAGCATCATGACCTACCTGCATCACTGCCCTGGATGGGGTTGGGCATGGCCCAGTGAATGTCTGAATCTAGAGTTCTGTGGTGGATTTAACCCCCCTTCAGGGAGCATCATGACCTAACTGTATCACTGCCTTGGATGAGGGTGGACATGGCACAGTGAATATCTTAATCTAGAGGTATATGGTGGAATTGCATGCTGGTAGCCTCTCACACTCCGCAGAATGGGTTGCTTGACTATCTGCTGGAGGTGGTGAATGTGGGCACATTGGACAGCGGCAACCTATTGATATGGACCAGAATGTTTAGGGCTTAGCTTGGTCTGAAATGGACAAGAGTAGGATCAGAGGAACTCTTGCAAGCAGTTATTAGTCACAAACAAGCATTTGTCAATGCCAAATGTTGTCGCGCTGGCATTGGCAGTGGAGGAGTTAGAGACGCATAGCACTTTCATTCTGTTAATGTGTCACAAAAGGTGATTTTTGCACAGTGAGCATGCCATTGTGCGCCACAGCTGTGGAAACGCCTTTTGGGCAGGCTGTGAAAAATGGCAGCTGGACTGTTGATAAGGAGGTGTGCACAAATGCCAGTGGTGAAAGTGTGGCATGAAAATATTGCAGATTGACGAAGTTACAAGGGTGCATGGAAACTGCGCAATGTACGCTTGCAACACAGTCATTGTATGGACTTTCAGCACACATGTTCAACATAAGCATTTTAGGACCTCTGCTCATGAATAGGTCACCGTCATTTCCTCAAACTGTCCGGAAAACTGATTTCGCACAGCGACCGTGCAATTCTGCGCCGGACGTGCGAAAACACATTTCAGCCAGCTGTACTGTTCATAAGGAGGCATGGAAAAATGCCAGTGATGAACAGCTGAAGTGAAACTATTACAAATTCATAAACTCACGAGCGTGCGTGCAAACTGCGCAACGTGCGCTCGTAAAACACTCATTTTATTGACTTTCGTCCCCAAATTTTCAACGTAGGCATTTTAGGACATCTGCTAATGAACAGTGTCACTGCCATTTTCATAATGTGTCTCGAACATGGGCTTTCCACAGCAACTGCGCAATTCTACGCCGGAACTGCGAAAACAGATTTTGGTCAGGATGTGAAAAATGACAGTTGTACTGTTCATTAGGAGGTGCAGAACAGTGGCACTGTTGAAAATCTGGAGTGAAAATATAAGTTTGCGAACTTGCGTGCGTGCAAACTGCGCAACGCACGCTCGTAGCACAATCATTTTATGGATTATTATCACCAAATGTTCAACACAGGCATTTCAGGACCTCTGCTCATGAACAGTGTCACTGTCATTTTCGCAATGTGTCCCGAATACTGATTTCGCAGAGCGACCGTGCTATTCTGTGCCAGAAGTGCGAAAGCACGTTTCGGCCAGGATGTGAAAAATGACAGCTGTATGGTTCACAAGAAGGTGTGGTAAAATGCCAATGTTGAGAATCTGGCATGAAAATATTGCGAATTCGCTAACTTACGAGCGTGCGTAGCAACTGCTCAATGCACGCATGTAAAACAGTCATTTTGTGGATTTTTTTCCCACCAAATTTGCAACATAGGCTTTTTGAGAGCCCACCTCATGAACAGTGGCACTGTCGTTTCGTTACTCTGCGCCAAAAGGTGATTCTGTGCAGTGACTGCGAAATCACCTTCCGGGACTGAATATCGCCATGACAGTGCAAGAATTCATGAGGAGGGGTCCCAAAAACCCCATATTGAAAATTTGGGGCCAAAATTCCCCAAAATGCCTGAGATATGCTGCAAAGTTGAAAACACCCTATTTATTCCATTATACAGCTTACCGGCATTTCTTCAGTTCGAGGTCGGCTTTGAAGAGTGCAGACATGTTCCCGGTCCACTGAAGATCATCGTGCCAGACTCCAGAGGTAAGTATGGGGTGGGTGGGGAGGCAGGGTGCACAGAGGGTAGGTGCGGTGGGGGGCAGGGAGACTACGAGGGACTGTTTTTGTTTACAGGTAAAAAAACTGACATCGCTGGACAAATTTTTGTTTTTTGGGGAATTTGGCATGCTGGGGGTGGCCCAGCATGCCACCTAACTGTTGGGCACCCTTCACGGCACACAACACGGGGAGGGGATGTTATGCCAATGGGGATTGGGCACCTGCCGCGCACATAAAGCAAGCGGGGGCTGAGCTAGGGGATTGGGCACCCCTCAGCATTTAACAATGGGGGTTGATTTATGCCGACGGGAGGGCTTCCTGTTGGCACATGCAGAGGAGCAGGGTAACCGACAGGGGATTGTGCACCTAGGTCGGCAGTTTGACGCCACTGTGTCACATGTTATATTGTTGGAGCACATCCAGGAAAGTCTGCTGCATCTGATAAGCTTTGCTTGGATTGCAGCGGACATTTTCTTAGATGTGCTCACCACATTATGTATGCATGGTGTAGCGCCAGCATGCAGGCTGATTGGGGAATGAGGGATGCATCTACTGATGCATGTCCTGCATTCGCCCAACAGCGACCACGCCTCCAAAGCTGCACTACCTCAAGATATTGGCTGCACAAGTGCGCCAACATAAAAATACAATAAGAAGGCTCATCTCCTCGGTAATTCCAGAACTTTTTGTTTTATCCTCCATCATAAGTATTAACATTTCATAACTATGTCACTTCCTCCTCAGGATTAGTGGTCTCTCTACTTTAACCCAGCTCAAGCCTCCTGGAAAATGTTTCTGGATTAAAACTTATAAGGATGCAGAGCTCAGGGATTTGGCTTCATTGGGGACTGGGGGTCCACCTGGAGGGATGTAGGCCTATACTGGCGTAATGGTCTGCATCTGTCCAGAAGGGGAACCAGGATCCTAGGTGATAGGTTTAAATGCTTCATTGGCAAGCATTTAAACTAACCAAGGGGGGAGACACTGGAGGGGAACAGGGAAATCCTAGCCCCCCCAAAGAATCTGGGTACTAAGTGAGGTAGACACCAACATAGAGATGTTGATGGGGAGAAGCGAAGGGGTAAATGTAGAAAGTGACAAATGCAATAAAGACAGGGATGGGGTAAAAAGAGGTAAGGCCATCAAGAAATGGAGGGTAATGAGTACCAGCGCCTGTAGTCTGGGCAGCAAGCTCCCTGAATTGGTGGCCTTGATGGAAGAAGGATGCCTGGATATCATAGCAGTCACAGAAACATGGTACACTGGGATGTTAACATATCAGGGTACACAACCTACAGGAGAGACAGGGAGGGGAGAAGAGGGGGCGGAGTAGCTCTCTATTTAAGGGAAGGGATAAAAGCAACTGAACAAAAGAGTAAAAAGGAAGGAGAGGAGGCACTGTGGGTCACCTTAGAGACTGGAAATGGCACCACAATCTGCACAGGGGTTGTATACAGACCCCCCATGTCAGGGGGAGGGAATGGACAAGGATATGATAGAAGGCATACATAGGATGGCAGAGAAAGGGGAGATACTGTTGATGGGGGACCTTAATATGCCAGATGTTAACTGGAGCCCTTTGCTGCAGCCACATCCAAAATCAGGGCCATTCTCGATGCCCTTCAGGTGGCATGCCTCAGACAGCTAGTTTTGGAACCTACTCGTGAGGGAGCAATCTTAGACCTCATACTCTCAAATGGGGACAGTGAGAGGATCTTGGATCTTGAAGTGGGTAGCCATTTGGGAACAAGTGACCACCAAACAGTGTGGTTCACGATAAACTCTGCTACAGAGTCAAGTCATACAAAAGTGAGGGTTCTGGACTTCAGGAGGGCTGACTTTGGCAAGATGGGAGAGAGTGCCTCAGAAAAGCACTAGCAAACAGGCTAGAAGGAGAGATGGAGCAACAATGGGGAAATATCAAAACTGCCATCACAGAGGCAACAAGCCTTTGTGTGAAGCAAATAAACAAATCAAAATGAAAGAAAAAGCCACTGTGGTTCTCAAAAGAGGTGGCGATGAAGGTTAGGGAGAAAAAGATAGCATTTAGGAAGTATAAGGAAACACAGAAGGAGCAGGACAGAGAACTGTACCAGTTAAGGAGAAGGAAGCAGGGAGGGTAGTCAGAATAGCAAAGGCCCAAACTGAGGAAAAGATAGCCAACTCAGTTAAGAAGGGGATTAAACCTTTATAGGTATATCAGGAGCGTAGAAAGACAAAGGAGGATAGTGAGGCTGAATAGAATGGACAGTGGGTGGGCAGAGAGGACAGTGAAAAGCAGGATACCGAATGAATACTTCTGTTCAGTATTCACAAAAGAGGAGGTGGGGAGGTGCCTAATCCAGTTAACAGAAGCACTCTGGATGGGGGTCGATCCTAGTCCTTTCTGTAGAAGAAAGGATTCTGAAAGAACCCCTAAAACTGAAGGTGGAAAAGCAATGGGGCAGATGGAATTCACCCCAGAATTCTAAAAGAATTAAGCAGAGAACTAGTGACACCACTGACTACCCTTTTTAACAAATCATGGGAGGATGGTGTGGTACCTGAGGACTGGAGGAGGGCAGATGTGATTCCCCTTCACAAAAGTGGGACCAAGACAGAGGCGGGAAACTACAGACCTGTCAGTTTGATCTCCGTGGTAGGGAAAGTGATGGAATCGCCTCTGAAGGAAATAATTGTTGAGTACCTAGAGGCCAGTGGGGCACAGAACCCAAGGCAGCATGGGTTCACAGTGGGAAGGTCATGTCAGATGAATCTAATTGATTTCTTTGACTGGGTGACCAAAGTAGTAGACCAGGGAGGAGCTGTGGACATGGCCTACCTAGACTTTAGCAAGACATTTGACACAGTCCCACACAAAAGATTAAAGTCAGATTAACCAGCCTGGGAGTGGGTCCCAGGGTGGTAGCCTGGGTAAAACATTGGCTGAACAACAGAACACAGAAGGTAATTGTAAATGGAGTCCACTCTGAAGAAAGAGGGGTAACTAGTGGGGTACTACAGGGTTCAGTACTGGGTCCAGTCCTTTTTAATGTCTTTATAAGTGACATTGCAGAGGGACTGGAAGAAAAAGTATGCCTGTTTGCAGATGACATAAAGATCTGCAACAGGGTTGATACACAAGGAGGCATGGAAAGGATGAGAAGGGACTTGACAAGGTTGGAGGAATGGTCAGAAGTATGGCAGCTTGGATTCAATGCAAAGAAGTGCAAAATAATGCACCTGGGAAACAAAAACCCAGGGGAAGATTACACAATGGGGGTGCGGTAGTTACAACAACAACAGAAATGGAAAGGGACCTGGGGGTAATCATATCAGATAATCTTAAGGTTGGCAAGCAGTGTGAGAAGGCGGTAGGGAGGGTTGGGGGGATGCTGGGATGTATAGGGAGAGGAAGTTGTAGGGTCTAAAACTGTGGGAGAATTCAAGAATGCATGGGACAGACATAAGGCAATTTTTGTGGTGGGTAGGAAGAAATAGGCTGTTAGTTAAATAGGATCTGCAGCTTATCCTCTAGGTAGGGAAATGGGCAGACTAGGTGGGCTAAGCGGTCCATATCTGCCATTAAAGTCTATGTTTCTATGTTAAGGATGATCAGCTTTCCTGACCTTCCAGGCATCTACTTGGTTTATTTATGGCCACCATGTTTGCTTTTTATGAAAAGTATTTCGCTTCCAAGTCCAGCCAACTCACCACTGGTAGAAGCCAGTCCTGAAATTTTGATACTTATGGTGAAGGATAAAACAAAGAGAAGCTTTGGAATCACCCAAGAGCTAAACCTTCTTTTTGTAATTTTACACCTCAAGATGGTGGAACAACGCCGGCCCGGTGGCACTGACTGTTGAGGCGCTGGATGCCTTACCTCAAGCTATGCCAGCGACCAGGGTTCGGCGATGACATTGGGTCATTGGGGTGCCAGCATGGGCAGGATTGAGAATGCTGGTGGGTAACTCCCCTCTCTCAAGGGTGGTGAGGGAGGGTTGGTGTCCCCCCCCCATAGTTCCGCTCCCACCGGATGGAGGTCCAGTGGGTACCATCGGTGGAGGGGGTGGCAGAAAGTTACAGGAGGTGGAAAGGGCTGAGCTGGCACCACAGGTTGTGCAACATGTCTCCACATGCTCGTACAGGCATGTGCTGTGGCCTTTGGGGGGGACATAAAAAAGCCTATGTCTCCATGTCACCAGTCGGGAGGAGGCGGCGAGGGGGAACAAACAGCTAAATAAACAAAAAAACCAAAAAAAGATTGTGGAACAAAATACACTGTACCAATGGATTTCAAGAACTTGACTTTCGTGGAGGGCTTTAGGCCGTAGTTCATTTGCGCAGTAAGTAGTCATGGGCCAATAGACCCCTGTTCTTTAGCTCCTACACAGTTTGTTATAGTAATTCAGTTTTCCTGGGTAGCCATTTCAAGCATTGTCTGACTATATGGTGTGCTAGCTGAACAACACTGGCCTGCAGCGGCACATTCTGTCCATTCCTTGCCCACCCCCCCCCGCAGTTCTTCCTCAGGGCATGGTCTCTGACACTCTCCATTCTTTTTGGATCAGTATTCAAGGTGCCTTTGTTAGCCTCTCTGTACTTCTTGAGTAACAGGGTGCCAGGGATTCCCCATCCCCCTTTCCGTGCTAGAACCAGGCTTCTCTGCTCTTTGTTTTACTTTCGTTATCTACACACATGGTCCATTACATGTTACAGAATGTGGCATGGAGTCAGAGAGTTCCCAGGGATTCCACACCCCCTTTCAGTGCTAAAACCTGGCTTCTCTGCTCTTTCTTTTACTTGCATTACCTGCACACATAGTCCATTACATATCACAAAACATGACACAGTGGCAAGGCACCTGGTAATATCAGGATGAACTCTCAGCCTAAGGAATCTTGAGCAGGCACTTCTTTGACCAGGTCTCCAGACCTCCTGGGCATCACTCACATCACTCTTTAAATGCATACTCTGATGACCCTCTCTACCAGGATGGCATTCCAATGACATGGGCCTTAGGATCCCCTGATATTGTTTGAGGAGTTTGCCCTCTCCGCATAAGTTATGGAGATAAGTCTTTTGCCTGGCTTCTGCTGTCTGTATGCAGTACATGCTTCATCTATTTCTTGGATTCGCTATGAAATCAGGGCACAGGTCTTGGGTGGTGTCCACCCATTAGGAAATATAACTGATTAATCATCATCTGCTTTACTAATAGTGATAATGTAGTTTGTCTAACCTGCCTTCATTTGCAGCAAGGGACTCTTTCTGTTTACATCACCATTTTGGTTCTGGACTGCCAGTGTGCACCAATCGGTGCCTTTTGGAGTACCTAAAATGGAGCCTACCCCAAGGGGTCTTGTGGGAGTGAATTTCTGTAGGAATTGTAGTTTTCACCCTTTGGTGCCTAAATGGACATGGAGGGGGAGCCCTAGCTGTGATGGATAGATGGATCGACCAACCAAACCTTTTGGACCACTGGAAAAGTCCCGTGCTGCCTGCAGCAAGGAGTCAGTCTGGAGTAGGAGTTGAGAGTGAAAGGAGCTCAAGAGATTTGAGCAGCTGCTCCTGCATAGTGCACAGGGGAAATTGGAAGGAAGGCTGTGTTTGGCCTGCCTGCTGCCATCTTCCTAAGTCAAGAGAATTGAATACCTGAATCTGAGTTTATCTGAACTTGTGACTTTCTTCTGATTTGTGACAACTATCGCCTGAAGAGGACCGAAGACTTGCTGTTGTGCAGTTGGCCTGTCAGGACTTCTACCACAACCGCAGAGCATATGGTTTGCACAGAAAAAATCCTGTGTATTGCAACTGGACTGTCATCTGAACTGTAGTATTGCTTTACTTTTATTATAAGTGTACTGAATGCTGATAGTGGGTCGCGATTTGGTTCCCCACTGCTTGTATGTGTCACGCCTGCTGGCAGCAGTGTCCACTAACACTAACTGGACTGAATCCATTTCCACCAACTGGTCTGGACCTCAACACCACGGCCCTGATTGCTGCTCATGCTGCAGAGTTTCGATTGATGTGAGACCCACCCAGGGATTCGGTTCCTTGCTCAACACTATCGAACAAGAATGACACCATGGTGAATCGTGTGGGACCTGCTTCCCCTGGCAAACCAGCACTTCATCCTGAGGTTTCCATTTCGTCCATCCTGCAACCTCATCTAGGTATCGTGAGTAACTCGCAGAGTAGCTCCCAACAACAAAAACCTAATCAAAGTGTGTCATCTGATTTAATTGCTTTGATTGATTGTTACGAACTGAGCCCCCTGGCTCCAGAATACAAATTTTGGGTTAAAGGTGCATGTTGTGTTGTCCTTCTTGAGCGCCCCAACAATAGCTGCAATGCCAGCCTACCCCGGGCAATGTTTTAGGCTAGCCTTTAAATCCAGCTGGGTACCCAGAGTGTGTGTGACTGTGATAGAGGGACTCTTAGAAGCATGCATGCTTAACCTGATTTAATCAGAACCAGAATCAAGCTCTAGATCACACACCCTTCTTTGTTACTGCCTCTAAATAAATCAGATATGAATCTTTTTGCACTTAAACTGGTTGTGGTGTGCCTCTGTACAGTCAGCATTGAAATACTGTTGGTTGCATTGTTAAATCTTGTATTACAGGGGGTCTCCAGGGCCGAGCCAGCTGAACCAGCCCTAGTGGTAAGTGCAACAAGAGTGGTGTTAAATCTGTTTTCTAGTGTTAACTGGAATTGTGTATCCAGTGAACTATTTAGGCCACTAGAGGGGGAAAAAGGGGGGGTAATAGTGTCCTGGAGGGCTGTACCCACAGCAGCTATGCTACTATTGACCCTGTACTCCGGTTGAAGGTATTCATTTCTAGTAACCTGGCCCTTAACCTGCACTTAGTCACGCAGGTAGGGGTAGTATCCCTTGGCTAACGTCACCTAGGGGTTACATATGAATAGGCCGCAGAGCGACCTATTCAGAGGGAATGTGCCCCTCACTGCCCAAAGATGTGTGGCACAAATATCTGTCACGAAAAGCAGGCCTAAATTGGCCAGTCACCCACAGGCAGGCCATGGCAGTGGAGGCAGGTGCACAGCAGCCTGCCAGGCCCAGCAGCCATGTGGCAACCTGCCTCCCCCCCACCCCTAGTGTGAATGGAATATAGCATCCCTATAGTTCCCTGGTAGTCTAGTGTCCCCTCCCATCCCCTAGTGTGAATGGAATATAGCATCCCTATAGTTCCCTGGTAGTCTAGTGTCCCCTCCCATCCCCTAGTGTGAATGGAATATAGCATTCCCATAGTTCCCTGGTAGTCTAGTGCCCCCCCATCCCCTAGTGTGAATGGAATATAGCATCCCCATAGTTCCCTGGGAGTCTAGTGCCCCCCCATCCCCTAGTGTGAATGGAATATAGCATTCCCATAGTTCCCTGGTAGTCTAGTGCCCCCTCCCATCCCCTAGTGTGAATGTAATATAGCATCCCTATAGTTCCCTGGTAGTCTAGTGGTCCCTCTCCCATCCCCTAGTGTGAATGGAATACAGCATCCCCATAGTTCCCTGGTAGTCTAGTGGCCCCCCTCCCATCCCCTAGTGTGAATGGAATATAGCATCCCCATAGTTCCCTGGCAGTCTAGTGCCCCCTCCCATCCCCTAGTGTGAATGGAATATAGCATCCCTATAGTTCCCTGGTAGTCTAGTGGTCCCCCCTCCCATCCCCAACTGTAAGATATACATAGATACATACATAGATACATAGACAGTGTCGGCAGATAAGGGCCTATGGCCCACCCAGTCTGCCCATTTAAGTTTGTAAGTTCAGTTTATGTTTTCCAGGAAGTCTGTTGCCCCTTACCATCCCCAACACTCCATGGTAGTCTAGTGGCCTCCCCTCCCCAATTGTAAATTAATGTATTACTCCCATAGTTCTCTGGTAGTTTAGTAGCCCCCCCAGCCCTGATCATAACAGAAAACTTAATCCCAACATTTCCCTGACAGTCCAGTGGGCCCCCTGCCTCCTTGTGCCAGCTTCACTAATGAAGCTGATGGCAGCAAATCCCATTTGTACACCTCCACGGCTGCCCACTGACTGTGCTGCAACAGAATGACAGCTTACAGTATGCACTGCAATATCATTGGTTGACACTGTTGGCCAATGGGCTTGCAGTGTGTACTGTAAGCTTTCATTCACATAGTTGTCCTTGTGAATGAAAGCTTGCAGGACAGACTGCAAGCCCATTGGTTGAGTGTCGAGCAATGGTATTGCAGTGCATAATGTAAGCTGTCATTCTGTGATGTGTCTTTGCACATCTGGCACACAGTGGCACAGTCAGTGTAGAAAAACAATGTTCGGGACACAGTAAGAAAATCACAGTACAACTGTTCACGAGCAGAGGTCCCAAAATGCCTATATTGAAAATCTGGTGAAAAAATTCCACAAAATGTCCATGTTACAAGCTTGTAACTTCAAGAATGTGTACTATTTTTACACCAGATTTTCAACATTGCCATTTTTTCACACCTTCGTACAGCTGTCATTTTTCACATGCTGCCCAAAATTTGGTTTCACACATCTGGCGCAAAATGGCACAGTCTCTGTGGGAAATCAACGTTTGGGACAGATTAAGAAAATCATACTACCACTGTTCATCAGGGACACTGGTTTACTGGGATTGAGAATGGGCATATTCCATTTTGCACATTGTGAAAAGACGGTATTGTCACTGATGTCTGTTAAGCCAAAATCCGGTTTTACCGGTGTTTGGTTTTGTGTACTTTATTGAACAATTTTTAACTCTGCTAACATGCATTTTAGCAATTTTGACCTCCACTATTGCACATCCTTCCATCCTTGTACCAATTTAAAGTTATTTTAGGTACAAGATGTGATGGCAGCAGCAAAATACAGCCCCCATCCCTAAGGTTTGATGGAAGCAGCACTTGGCCCCATCCCTAAGGTGCGATGGCAGCACCAACACAGCACTACGGCCCCCATCACTCTGGTGAGATGGCAGCAGCAAAAGCACTACAACCTCCCTCCCTCAGGTGTGACAGAAGCAGCAGCACTCTGGCCCCCATCCCTTAGGTGTGATGGCAGCAGTACTACATTCACCATTCCTCAGGTGTGATGGCAGTATCAGCACTATGGCCCTCATCCCTAAGGTGTGATGGAAGCAGCACTACAGCCTCATCCCTCAGGTGCGGTGGCAGCACCAACACAGCACTATGGCCCCCACCCCTCTGGTGTGATGGCAGCAGCAAAAGCACTATGACCTCCCTCCCTCAGGTGTGACAGAAGCAGCAGCACTGTGGCCCCCATCCCTTAGGTGTGATGGCAGCAGTAGTACATTCCCCATCCACCAGTGGTGATGGCAGAAGGACTACAGCCCCCACCTCTTCGGAGTGATGGCAGTAGCAACAATGCAGTCCGCATCCCTCTGGGGTGATGGCAGTAGTGACTGCACTATGGTCCCCTTTCTTCAACACCCACATCCCACGTGCACAAGTTACAAATGACTTGGTCTTTTTGCTTGTTAGAATTCAGATGTGAATTATTCTGAACCATCACCGCTAAGGTGGTCTACCTTTGTTTTTTCCTATCTATAATTTAACTGCCTGAATTGGATTTCTGCCTGTGACACCACTGACCAGGGTTAGGGAACAGACTTGGGTGTTGGAGGGCCAGCTGGTGGATGAAGGCTTGAGTGTCCAACGACCACTCACCTTCTCCTGGGAGGGAGGGTGGGTTCACTGCTTAGCATTTGCTGGCCCCTGGTGGAGGCCAGAGGCATGACAACATGTCAGCCCTCACTGCAGGAGGGAGTGTGATGGACGTTGGCTTGTGCTTTGACATCATGTGGCCTGTCATGCTCCCAAGAAAATGGGGAAACACCCGCTGACCAACCGAAGCACAGCTGTTGGTCCCTCTGTAAGCAGAAAGCCCCAGACATGTGTCCGTTCTGACCTCTGCCATGCCCAGGATACAAAGGAAGCTCTTTAGGACAATTCTCCTCCCCTGGTAGCCTCCCACAGGGGTAGGAGCCCACTCAATGAAGGGTTACTTTGGGTTACCTGATAGCACAGCAGTAAGGGGCAGTGGATGGTGGTCAGGACTCAGCAGCGGTGGTAGGGGGCCTTGGCAGGGCTGAAGGAGTGAATTGCCAGGGGTAGGAGGACCAAAAAAAACTGCATGAATTTGCTTCTTTGAAATAAAGTGTCTTCACCTAAAAAACTCACAAGTGATTAGTGGAGGATGTTCAAATGGATTTATGCATCTCCCAGACATGTGGATGCTTTTTTTTTTTTTTTTTTTTTTACTTGGTCTCCATGAAAATGGTGTCTCCCAGTTTTTATGTCTTTGTTCAGATGTGAACTGAGCACCACTCTGCCCGCCAGCATCATATAGCCCCTCGGATCTTACCTTCTGTATGTCATTGAATGTGCTTTCAAAATCCACTGGCCAAACATAAGTACACTTAAATACTTAACAATTGCTTTTTGTTGAAACAGTTTATCAGAAACCTTTCTGTTGTCACAGAGACTGAAACAGCAGGTGAGAGAAAAGGTGCAAATGATTCAATTCACTTAAATGGGGTGCTAACTGTGAAGTCTTTTCATAAGTAGTAAGGCAGTTTCTTCTTTGTGAAAATACTTTTATTCAGACTAGTTTTCGTTCAAATAACTGAGGATTTTGGATGGCCTTACTGATTATAAACTTGAATAAGCTCTTTGGTAACAGTGATCCTGTGTTTAGCAATCTACAACCTAGATGCTTATATGCAAAGAATACAATAAAAACATGACTAAAATCTAAAAACAAGCTTATAAAACACATAAAATGTATCTGAACATGTATCTTTACCTATACAAAATCATTTCAGCCCACGTAAAACCCAGGTGAATTACATGGTACCCTGACTACTATTCTATGATGTAGTAAACATATATTGGTATTTTTTTTTATATTCTTTGTAAAGCAGGTAAGGCCCACTAGGCAGAACTGTCTGTTTTCAGGAGTGACCTAGAAGCACCGGGGAGGTTAAGTGACTTGCTTGGAGTCACACAGTATGCAAGTGGAGGTTGTGGGAATCAAACCCAAGTCTGCTGGATGTACCCAGTTCAATCACGGTTCGTTACTCTAACCACTAGGCATGGGTGGTTAAACTGAATGGCTGATTACAACAAAGTGTGATTTCCTTACTGACTCTATATGCAGCAAAGCAGAAAGAATGCAAAGCACAGCAGCATTCATTTTAAGATGCTGAAATCTGGGTTAGCCCGCTGGCACTACGCTAGCACTATTGCTTGCAATGCCAACGACCCAGGGTCAGAGGTGAACTCGGGTTGCTGGAGGTCTGGCCAGGGGAGTAGGATCAAGCACCTGGGGGACTGCTCTTCTCCTCTGGGGAGGGTGGGCTGCAGGTCCTGCTGCTTTACCACCACCTGTGTGACCATGGGTGATGATGCAGTGGTGCTGCAGAGTGATCAGGAGGGGAGGATGCTAGCCAGGATCTGGAGCAGTGCCATGTGTCTATGTGACCTACCTCCTTGGATCTCCTCTAGTGCCCTCAGGGACAGAGACCAGAAAACCAGGAACAATCACTCCACATTGACCACTGGCAGAAGGGACCCAGGTGCCCCAGACTCCGTAACCAGGCTCCATGAGGGACCCACTGGGCTGTCTGACACACACTAAGGGAGTGTGGAGGGGTGACCTGGGGTCCCCTCCCTTCCCACCTGGGGGGGTACAATCCAGGCAGGATAGGGGCAGGACCACAGGAGCTCATGAATGTTACTTGGGGGTGAAGCTAAGGGATACCCAGTCTAGGGATCTCTGAAAAGTGGAGGCTGATGTTGTGAGACGGGGGCATAGAAAGAGAAAATTAAAACAAATTAAAAAAGATGCTGAAATCTTAGAGATTCTGTGCAGTGACATGCATTTTCCGTGAGGCACCGGTACAAGAATTCAAATTCCGCAAACCAAGCAGGGTTCCGTGATTGTTACCAGTGTTACTGGTAAAAATGGAAAACCAGGGTCCCTGCTGTTCATGAGCAGAGGTCCCAAAATGCCTATGTTAAAAATTTGGTGAAAGAATTCCAGTAAAAGACTGTAACGAGCGTGTGTTGCTCAGTTTTCATGCACACACGTAACTTCAAGAATTTTTAATATTTTTGATATTTTCACTCCAGATTTTCAACTTTGCCATCTTTTCACACCTCCTTATGAATAGTGCAGCTGACATTTTTATGTGGTACAGAATGGTGAGGTCACTGTGGGAAATCAGTGTTCGGGACACATTAAGAAAATCACAGCGACACTGTTCATGAGAAGATGTCCCACATGCTTTCATGAGGTGGGGTCACAAAAAGGCCATGTTGAAAATTTGGAGTGCAAATATCAACAAATGTTCAGGGTGTTAGGGTTTTTAACCATAACGTCCCACCCTGTACAGACTAACAGGCATCGGGTGTACCTTTGTATTGTCGTCTGTAATGCTCACGCCATTGCACCCCCACCTCCACCCTGTAGCCACTGACAGGTATCCAGGTGTGCCTTGGACTCTTCAGCCCCAAAGTTCACCCCATTCTGCTATACTGCACCCATCTCAACATACTTCCATATGAAATAGGGAGAGCGTAAGGCCCGACGACCCCAAGGCACAATGTGACACTTGTCAGAGTCTACAGGATAGGGTGAGGCGAAATGGCATGAGCGTTATGGTTAATGATCCAAAGGGACACCTTAATGCCTGTCACTGTCTGCAGGGTGGGCTTGAGTTGATGTCACTTCTGTACTTCACTGTCATTCCTATTATGCGTCTCTCTAACTCCTGCACTACCAGTGCTAACACCAGCAAGACAACATTCAGCATTCACAAATGCTTGTTTATATTGGTACAAAAACATGCTTTTATCTTGCCTGCTAGCTGACCCCTGAGATCATTGAACTGCCGTCAATCCATCACCCACTAGGGTGAAATGGAGACTAGATTCATCCTTGGGGAATGGGTGCTGATTTATGCTGATGCTTAACATTGCCTGTTCCCTTCCTGTAAAAAAGTTGCAGATGCCTCAATGTGTGCAGTGACATCAAGAGCAATTAAACATGTCTCCTGTCTTTTCAGGTACCAGAAACCTTTGAAGATGTTGCTGTTGATTTTTCTGAAGAGGAATGGAAGTTGTTAAGCACACAGGAGAAGGAGCTTCACAGGGAAGTGATGGTGCAGAATTATGAAACCATGGTTTCAGTAGGTAAGAATACACACAGTCTTTGAGCTGGAATCTTTATGAGAGGGGAATGGTCTAACTTCAGGTCTTATAGCATGTTGACAGTAGGGAGATGGGATGAATTAGGGATTGGCTTAGGGGTTCCTCTATAACATTCTTGTAACTTTTTGAAAACTGCAGCAGTATGTATAAGTTTGTTAAGCTTACCCCTTCATTTTATGATGCACTAATTGTTTGAGAAGCAAAGAACATCACAGGAGATAGAAACATCAAATCTGACAGCAGAAGCTCAATTGGTCTATCCACTATGCATTTTTCACTGCTTAACTTATAATACCGAGCCCCTCTAAGGATCCCTTTTCCTGTCTCTCTCTCTCTCTCTCTCTCTCTCTCTCGTGCTTTCTCTTTTTATCCCCAATTTCTGTTGCTTCCAACTAAACACTTGTGTCTATCCCATCTATGCTTGAACCCTGCCACTGAGTTTGCACAGACCACCTCATTGGGCAGCAGTCTATTCCACCTGTTCTCCATCATCTCCATAAAGAGTCTCCTAACTTCCTTCTTAAATGTGGCCTCTACTAGCTTCTTCATGTTACCTCCAGTGTCTGTTGTTACAATGAAGATGAGCAATGCACTGCTACCCACTTTGGTTATGTAACCCGGGCACCATGTACCAGCTTCTTGTTGTCTCCAATGTTTGTGTTTACACTGAAGGTGAGCAATGCACTGCTATCCACTTTAGTTACATAACCCGGGCCCCATGTACCAGCTTCTTCATGTTACCTCCAATGTTTGCGTTTACACTGAAGCTGAGCAGTGCCCTTCTAATCATTTTGGTTATGTAACCTGGGCATCATGTACCAGCTTCTTCACATTACCTCCAGTGTTTGTGTTTACAATGAAGGTGAGCAATGCACTGCTGTCCACTTTGGTTATGCCTAGTGGAGATGTGAATATTTCTGTTATGCCCTCTCTCTCTCTCTCTTCTGGTTTCTAGCGAGTACATCTTAAGGATGTTTCCTGGTGTTTGAGCATCCCCATATCCCATTCATAAGTTTCAGACCAGTAAATGATGGTCATCTAAGCATTTAAAATCCACACCAAAAAACACAGGTTGCCAAAAGTGTTCTTATGTTAGGTGGTGAGACTCAATACCTTTCATGGAAATATCCATAAGATGTACGATTACTTTATATCGTTATAACATCATTGTTTTAGATGTCAGCATGAGGGTGAAAGAAAAAGTGATACAAGGTGAGACACCAATGCAGCCTAATTTTTCTTGTTTTTTTTTTTATATATTTCTCTGTAAAGTAAGTTAGCAGGTTAGGGAGAATTGAAAATTGCATTCTCCTGTTGTCATTCCACGCCTGGGGTCATTCAGCTAGAATTACCTTTTATCTGAGCATTTCTGTGTTCTCACAGTGGGGAAGCAGTTTGTTGTGGAGAGCTGATCTCTTGAGCTAAATGGCTATGTTCTGGAAATTAACAAAAGACTGAGCCCATTGAATTGAAGGAGGCTATTCCTGTAGCACCCCACATTGTCACTGGGTATTCTTTCCAACTGGGTATTATGCACCCCTACTTGGGGAAATGCTAAGGTTCATACTAAGGTATTAAGATTCAAGAAGATGATATGCCAATGTGGATTCCTTTCAATTTCCCATAATAGCACAATCTGTTTCTAGCAAGTATTTAGTGTCTAGGTTTCTCTTAAACTGGTTCTTATCTTTACTAATTATGATATCTAGAGGAAAACCATTCCAAGGATTAACCACCCTCCATGTGAAATGAGATTTTCTCTTATTTGTCAAAATAATTTTGGTCTCTGTTGCAATGGGTATCCTTCAGTCCCAGTTCAATTTGTGTATTGGGTAACTCTTGCATGATGTCATACCATAAGAGCATATCACCTCTGCTCCTTCTTGTCTCTAGTTTCTGGAGATGTTCATTATATGATAAGTTCAGTTTGTGTATTAGAAGGGACACCAGCCTATACTGGCAGGATGGTCTGCATCTGTCCAGGAAGGGAATAAGTCTTTTGAGCAATCGGTTTAAATGCTTCATTGGCAGGCTTTTAAACTAGTCAAGGGGGGAGGCACTGATAAGCAGCAGAAAAATCCCAGCCTCTCTCTACAAAACAAGGTACTAAATGAGAAAAAGACCAAGGTAGAAAGGTCAGTGGGGAATGCTGCCACAGAAGGTAAAGCCATCAAAGAATGGAGAGCAATGAGTACCAATGCCCGTAGTCTGGGTAACAAGCTTCCTGAATTAGTGGCCTTGATGGAGGAGGAACATCTGGATATCATGGCAGTCACAGAAACATGGTAGACACAGAACCATGACTGGGATGTAAACATACCAGGATACACTATCTACAGGAGGGACAGGGAGGGTAAAAGAGGAAGAGTTGTCTCTCTTTACATAAGAGAAGGAATCAAGACAACAGAACAAAGGGGTAAACAGGGAGGAGAAGAAGTACTGTGGGTCAATTTGGAGGTGGGCAACGGCACCACACTCTGCACAGGGGTTGTTTACAGACCCCCCCTCTCAGGGGGGGAGGAAATGGACAAGGAAATGATAGAAAGTATACTTAGAATGGCAGAAAAAGGGGAGATATTGCTGATGGGTGATCTGAATATGCCAAATGTTAACTGAGTGCAGTTGCAGCAGCCACTTCTAAGAGTGGGTTATTCTAGATGCCCTACAGGGGCATGCCTTAGATAACTAGTATTAGAATCCACTGAGAGGGAGCAATCTTAGACCTGGTTCTCTCAAATGGAGATGGAGAGAGGATCACAGATAAGAATTTGGTAGCCATCTGGAACTAGCGACATCGAACAGTATGGTTCACAGTAAACACAGCAATAGAGTCAAGCCATACAAAGGCAGAAGTACTGGACTTTAGGAGGGCTGACTTTGCCAAATGGGTGAGTGGCTAAGGAATGCACTAGCAAATGGGCAGGAAGGAGGGGTGGAAGAACAGTGGGGAATAATAAAAACTGTCATCACAGAGGTAACAAGCCTTTGTGTGAAGCAAATAAATGAAACAAAATGATGTAAGAAACCACTATGGTTCTCAAAGGAAGTGGCAGTGAAGGTTCAAGAGAAAAAGAAAGCATTCAGGAAGTAATAAGGACTCACAGAAGGAGCAGGACAGCGAATTGCATCAGTTAAAGCAAAAGGAAGCTGGGAAGGCAGTCAGAACAGCAAAGGCCCGAACCGAGGAAAAGATAGCCAACTCAGTTAAGAAGGGGATAAAACCTTTTATAGGTACATCAGGGAGTGAAGGAAGACCAAAGGAGGGACAGTGAGGCTTAATAAAGGGGAAGGGAGGTGGGCATAGGGTGACTGTGAAAAGGCAGAGATACTAAACAAATATTTTTGCTCAGTATTTACAAATGAAGAGGGGGAGGTACCTAAAACAAACAGTAGAAACACTCTGGATACAGAAGTTGATACCAGCCCATTTACAGAAGAAAGGGTTCTGAAAGAACTTTTAAAACTGAAGGTGGACAAAGCCATGGGGCCTGATGGGATTCATCCCAGAATTCTAAAAGAACTAAGGGTAGGACTAGTGACACAACTGACTACCCTCTTTAACAAATCATGGGAGGATGGGGTGGTACCTGAGGACCGGAGGAGGGCAGATGTGATTCCCCTTCACAAAAGTGGGAGCAGGGCAGAAGCAGAAAACTACAGACCTGTTAGTTTAACCTCAGTGATAGGGAAAATGATGGAATCACTTCTGAAAGAAAGAATTGTCGAGTATCTAGAGGCCAGAGGGGCACAGGACCCAAGGCAGCATGGATTCACAGTGGGAAGGTCATGCCAGACGAATCTAATAGATTTCTTTGACTGGGTGACCAAAGTAGTAGATCAGGGAGAGGCTATGGACATGGTCTACCTAGACTTTAGCAAGGCATTTGACACAGTCCCACACAAAAGATTAATATACAAGTTAGCCAGCCTTGGAGTGGGTCCTAAGATGATAGCCTGGGTAAAGAATTGGCTGGAGAATAGGACACAGAGAGTAATAGTAAATGGAGTCCACTCTGAAGAAAGGGGGGTTACTAGTGGGGTTCCGCAGGGTTCAGTATTAGGACTGGTCCTCTTCAATGTCTTTTATAAGCGACATTGCAGAGGGACTGGAAGGAAAAGTATGTCTCTTTGCAAATGACATAAAGATCTGCAACAGAGTTAATGCACAAGGTGGGGTGGAAAGGATGAGAAGGGACTTGGCAAGGTTATAGGAATGGTCAAATGTATGGCAGCTTAGATTCGGTACTAAGAAGTGCAAGGTAATGCACCTGGGAAACAAAAACCAAGGGGAAGAGTACTCAGTGGGGGGGTGAGATACTAACAACAACAGAAATGGAAAGGGACCTGGGGTAGTCATATCAGATGACCGAAAGGTGGGCAAGCAATGTGAGATGGCAGTAAGGAGGGCTGGGGGAAAACTGGGATGCATAGGGAGAGGCATTACCAGTAGAAAACAGGAAGTTATTATCCTTCTGTACAAACAGCTGGTCATACCCCATCTGGAGTACTGCGTGCAGTTCTGGAGACCCAATCTCTGCAAAGACATAGATAGGATGGAAGCTGTGCAGAGGATGGCAACTAAAATGGTGCAGGGTCTGCACCGGAAGACATATGAAGAGAGACTTCAGGAGTTTAATATGTATAGCCTCTAGGAAAGGAGAGGGGGGGGGACATGATAGAAACTTTCAAGTACCTCAAGGAAATCAACAAAGTCCAAGAAGGTAGCATCTTTCAAAAAAACAGGTGTGCAAGAACAAGGGGGCACAATTTAAAGATGGGGAGAGCGGCTCAGAGGTAATGTAAGGAAGTATTTTTTTCACAGAGAGGGCTGTGGATGCATGGAACGGCCTTCCAGAGGAGGTTGTGAAGTCAAAAACGGTGGTGGAATTCAAGCATGCTTGGGGCAGTCATAAGGCAGTTCTAGGGGGTGCGGGTAGGAAGAAGTAGGCTGCTGGTTAACTAGGATCTGCAGCTTATCCATTAGGTAGGGAAATAGGCAGATTTGTTGGGCCAAGCGATCCTTATCTGCCATCAAATCCTATGTTTCTAGGTAACTAGCTTGCATGATGTCATACCATAAGAGCACATCACCTCTGCTCCTTCTTGTCTCTAGTGACATAAGGTTTCATTTCTAGAGACATTCATTATATGATGAGTTATTTAAGTTATATATAATTTTGGTTGCAAGCCTCTGAACTCTTTCTAACCAATTTTCAGACCCCTTATTAATAGCATCCCATGCCTGGTGCCCATAGTCCAGTTGTGGTCTCACATATGCCCTGTATAGTGGCATCACCATCTCCTCAGCCCTGCTTTTAAAATGTCTTTTGATAGGCCATAGCAGTCTTTTTTGCTTATTTGTTTGTCACAATGCCCACCATAAACTGATTGTTCTGTGATTATTATGCCTGGATCTTGTTCTTCAGTTGTTTCTCTTAAAGGTAGTCCATTTAGAGAAGAAGGGCTGTTAGTGGCTCAGCAGGTTGCATACTCACCTCTGAGGCTGGGAGATCAGGTGGTTGTGGGTTCTATACCCCACACCAGGCACTTGGGTAAATATTCCAATACTGACACTTCAGCACAGCATGAGGGGGATGTTGCATTCCTGAGGTGCCGTCTTTCAGATGAGATGTTAAACTGAGGTCCCGTCTGCCTGTTTTGGTGGTTGTTCAGTGTTAAAGATCCCATGGCACTTGTCGAAAAGAGTAGAAGAATTTTTATTAGAAAAATTGTACTTCATTACAAGACAAATAAAACTAATACAAGCAAAAAAAATTGTACAATTATTTGTAAAGAATAACATATGCTTTATGCAGATAACTGTGCCTTTACAAATTACATCCCTTACTGTTATTCACAGCAAGTGCTGCAGTTTATCCACAGATGTCGTATTTTTGACGACTGATACCTAGATAAATCAAATTTTAACATGTGTTGTAAAGTGTTTTTTACATTCAAAAAGATTACTGTGTGAGATAACCATTGTTGTTGTAGTACCCACAAACAACTTACGTGCCATAAATAATAATTATTGCTAAAATCACATATATTGTATTTGCATGATACCTCCCCAATAATCCTGGATTATTACCATATACAGTTTTCTGAGTATGATGGGCATAAAAATTGTTGTTCACCTCATTCTTTTGCCAATATATTCCATAACTTTTGATCATGTTCACGGTCAAAAAAAACAAATGTTGCTGTGTCTCTATAATTTGAAAACCATACTCTCTTGGGCAGTATCTCTCTGATAGCTGTTTGTGTCTATTATTTCCTTTAACATTCAGTCTCTCATAATTCCCCAACCATAAACTATCCCAAATATGTGGTGGGATTCTAGGATTAGCTAATCGTTTCAATGCTTGCTCCTTCCATTGTGCAGAGCAAAGTGGAAATCCTACCACTTCTTTGTTTTCTGATTCTAAAAATGTGTATATACATCCCCTTCCTGTCCAAAATAGTTAGTTATTTTATTTGGTAATCATCCCCATTTCAAGGCCCATTTTATGCTGTCTATACCATAAATAGGAATAGACTTTGCCTTCCCAACCAAATGTGCCTTCTATTGTTGCCATGGCTCAAGATTGGGAGTAATCCAATAATTTAACCATTGTTTCCAAACAACCCCTCCTCTTTTAAGGCATTTCCCAAAATTAAAATCAATAAAAATACTAACAAAGAAAGCTACAGGATTAACCATATCCGCCCCCCCTTCTGCTTTAGATCTATACATAAGGTTTCGCTTCACTGGGTTTAACTTAGAACCCCAAAGACCTTGAAAAAATACACTATAGAGTCTCGTAAAAATTTATTTGGGAGGAAAATATAACTTATATACAAAAGGATTGGAATAATTATCGTTCTATTTAACTATACCCTTTTTAATTTCCCATTAACTTTGTTTATCCAATCTAAAATAACCCTCTCAACTGTTTTTTTTTAATTTTTTATTATTTTTATCCACCCATGGCACCTGATACTGGTACAGGGGTCTGCCCCAATGGAACCCCTCTACTTTTATTTACATTTTTTTTTTTTACCCTGGCACTGAAGAATAGATACTAATCACCTTTTTTAAGGCTTTCTCATTAGTCTGTGAATCCAGTGTTAACACCACATCATCTGCATATGTTATTACCTTAGTGTTTTGGGAGTGATTTGGAATTCCTAATCCAACTATTCCTTGTTCCTGAATACATACTCTGATAAAAAAATATCCATACAAAAAACATACAATGGGGGCTCAGTGGACAACCCTGATGTACTCCCTTCCATACCACTATTGATCTCCCATACCACCCGTTTACATTTGGAATTATAGCTGCATCTCTGTGCAGTAATGCAATCCAGTTTATAAATCTCTCTGGTACCCTCAACTGCTTTTAGTACTGTAAATAAAAACTGATGTGATAACTGGTCAAAGGCCTTCTTCTGGTCTATACTTTCTATCCATCCAGATAATTCCACTAATTCCCCTTGATAAAGCATCTCTCTAATTAGGATTAAATAATCATTTTGTTGTCTGCCTTGCACCGCACATGTCTGTGCATCACTAATCGCGCATGAGGCTATTTTAGAGAGCCTGCCTAACATACTAACGTAAGTTAAGCCAAGATCTTTATATCCATATTTCAAAAAACTCAACGGTCTCCAATTATAAATGTCTGTAGGTGGTCCTTTTTATGAACTAAAACCAAAATTGCCTCTTTCATGGATGAAGCTAATTTGCTTTCATTTAACATGTTATTAAACAAGAGAGCTAAGGCCGGTGCTAGAGATTCTCTAAATCGTTTATACAGTCCTGCCCCTATGGCATATGTCCCAGGAGCGGAGTCATTCTTTAATTTATCTATAGCTAATGTTACTTCTTTTTCTGTAATCTCTTTAGTGAGATATTTAATGTCCTCTATTGCAACTTGAGGTAGATTTAATCCCTCTAAGATTTTACCCGCTGGCTCATTCTGAGAACTTTCCCTAAATAAACTCTGTACCTGATTTCTTACTAACTACTGTAAGGGACTAGTGGGGAAGTTACAGTGTCACCTGATGGCAGAAGTAACTCTGTAATTATTCTGGATTCTACTCTCTCCTTACAATCTTTATACGCATCAGTACTATTTTTGCCTTCTGTCATTCCAAATTTAGCTTCCTGCCCTAAAGATTGTGCTCTGTTATACTGTAATTTCTGCATTTGTGTCTTGAGTACCTGAATTTGGGGCCCATCATTTTGAGATGTAGTTTCTGAAAGGGAAATTAAATGCTGCAATTGCTGTCTAACTGATAAGTAATCCACATAGTTTTTATTATTTTCTGTATTTGACTTATTTCTTAAATAACTCTACCATGATTTTTTTGTATCCTCCCACCAGTCAGTTAAATCTTCATAGCAATCAACCATTGATAATCTTGCTGTCCAGTTTTGTTCCCATAATTCCTGATTTTTCTTATCTGATAACAAGGATTCATTTAAACTCCATTTTTTTGTTTTGTTCTGCACCTCTGGGTATCCTGCCAGGTGACCTGTGTACACACCACCACCATATGATATGTAAATTCAAACGCCTGAGTCCTGTTGGATAAAACCCTTAGAAATTTTGAAACAAAAATAAAATCAGTTTGAGTTTTGAGTTTGCCTTTGAAAAATGTAAAACCCTCTGAGGCATGTAAACTTCTGTAGAAATCTTTCAGAGCAACATTTGAAATAATCTGTTGTAAGGCAATTGAATCAAAAATGTTTTTCTGTTTGTAACCTCAGATCTTTAGGATGCAGACTACAGTTGAAATCCCCTGCCCACACAACTACCGTAGACGTGTGCAACAAGGGGTGTGTGTGTCCTTAAATTAATTCAGCCCGAAGGGCTTTGGCCTGAGGAGCGTATATAACTATCAAGCATAATCTTTCTTTAAAATATGAGATATCCAGTAATAATGCAAGTCCTGGGCATATATCTACCAATTTGATGACTGTAAGATTTGGATTAGCCAGTAATACACCTACCCCATCACACAACTCCATACCTGTCGACCAAAATGAGGGGCCCAGAAGCCAGGTCTGTGAGGCACGTGAAAGTTCTCCTCTTGTTTTCAGTCTGGTGTCTAGAAGGCAAATAATATCACTAGCAGACTCTTGCAGTGATAGCGCAGTGCCAGCCAATTTCTTATCACCTTTCATGCTGTTAAATTTTACAGAGGTAATGGCGAGCTGTTTATGTAAAACAGCAGAGCATCTCATGTATAACATATTATGGTGTCTGGGTTTTCTGCCTCTTGTCTGGCTAATTTGGCTATTGAATCCAAACCTCCTCCTTCTTTAGTATCTGTATAAGAAATTATTGATGAGTCTGTCCCTTCACCCACTGAATCCGCATCCTCCGAATGTAAAGCTGCGAATTTGTTCCCTTTCTTCCCTGACCTGGGAGAGACTGCTTTCTCTGTCCCTCCAAACTTCCTAGACACTACTTTCTCCAACCTAGATCTTCTGGTTTGTGCAATGCATGTAAATCCTTCATTTGCTGTCTGAAAGGGTTAGTCCCTGCCACTAAATAAAAGTACCCATCCTTTATTTCTTTCTCTGGTAGCAACCACTTTCCTCCCCTCTTCTAAGGCTATCCCTGTGTTGTCTGTATGAAAGCAGGCCACCTCCTTACACAGCCCACACCCATCTCTATTACCCTCTTCATGCTCTGTTTCTCTTTTTCCTTGGGTACGTTTTGTTATAACCTTATGTAATTAGCAAATTGTCTGCAGTTATGAGTTAATGCAGACTGTATTTCTCTGGATTATTGTTATTTTCCAGTATTGTATCTGGTGCTGTTTGAGTCAGAGAAAAGGAACAAAGAAGCCAGAAGGGGAAGGAAGAAAACATATTCAATTCAGTGCTTTAGAGTAACTGGTAATTGCTATTTTTCTTTTAAACTTAGATTGTGGGGTTTTAGTGACACTGTACTTTCTTTGTTATCTTTACTTATAATTGTTTTTGGGCTGTTGAAAATTTAAAACATAATGGTGGTGTAATTCTGTGCTGTCTTTAATTGCTGCAAATCTTTGCCCCCCTCCCTTCCCCAACTCTTAATTATATGCCCTGTTAAATCTGATTGACAGGAGCTGAACACAGGGTATAGTAAGGGTTGTGAAGTAGAAGGGGCATAAGAGGGAAGAAGCCCACCCTCAGCACGACAAGTGTTTTGACTCATTTATTTATTTATTGGTTTCTTTTTTTTTTTTTTTTTTTAAAGAAAATTATCTGAGGATCAGTGGCAGGCTTTTTAGGACAGTAAATTAATAAAAAGGGAACTAGGAGAGCTTCAGTACCAGACAAGTAGTGGAACTGCAATATAGTGTGGGGAGTGGTGCAATGCAGTGACTGTGGGGCAGCCATATTCAGGCAGACCTTCTGGACACTGAGGTGCTGCCCTATCTGCATGCATTTCTCTGGACTGCGGGATGAGGTAGCCAGACTTGGAGCGGACGTTAACTGGGTCAGGAGTACCATCACTCCTATCCAGAGACCACCCAGTCCAATGCAACTGCCTCAAAGGATGCCGAGAACAAGAAGCACTTGGATGACAGTGGGCTCAGGGAGGGTTAGAGCGGTCAGGCAGAGGCACATCCCAGATCCTATTCCACTCAAGAACTCATATGCCACACTGGCAAACGAGGACAACCAAATAGAGGTACCTAGAGAAGTGGAAGGAAAGGATGTGGAGGTTAGCCAAGGAGGTGACCTTAGCGGGGAAAGCAGTCGACCCCAGAGGAGGAGAAAGCGAATCCTGGTGGGGGACTTCATCATAAGAGGGATCCAGCTAGGAACACAGGAGGGGGAGGACAGGGAGGTGAGGTGCCTACCAGGTGCCATGGCATGGAGGGATGGAAGGAAGATCCTGGGGATCACTGGGAAGGCAAGACGGAGGGTGAGCAGGATGTCATTATCCACCTAGGTACTAATGACCTGGCAAATGGGGAGCCAAAGGAAGTTCAGGAAGAGTTTAGGAAATTGGGAGGGTCTCAAGCAAGTAGCTACTTCTGTCACTTTCTCAAAGTACTACCTGTGAGAGGCAAGGGAGAGCAGGAGGCATGCACCAGGAACTTTAACTCATGGTTGAATAACTGGTGCTGTGAGGAAGGGTTTGGACTCATTGGTGACTGGGGACCCATCTGGAGGGATGGAGGTTTGTTCAAGCCTGATGGTCTGCATCCATCCTGGAGGGGAATCCAAGCACTCAATGATAAGTTTAAATGCTACATTGACAAGCATTTAAACTAGCAAAGGGGGGTGGCAGGCCAGCAAGGTGGGTACCTACTTGCTCACCCCCCACAGCTAGCAGTGGAACCAGTGAACCAGAGGAGTGGCCATCTCTGCAAAGCAGTGTGCAAAAGAAAGAGATTAGTGCCCAAGAGGTGGATAGGCAGAATTCAGCAGAAGGGCAGACAGCAGGGAGAACCAGGGATAAAGGACAACCAAGGAAGGGGCTGGAGTAGAACAGTGAAACAGTCTAGGGAGGTCAAATCATGGAAAGCCATGTGTGCAAATGCCAGGAGCCTTAGCAACAAGATGGAAGATCTGGAGGCTGTCATGATGCAGTCAGACCTGGACATTGTGGCCATCACTGAAACCTGGTGTAATGATAACCACGACTGGGAGCTGGCCATACCTGGCTACAACATATTCAGAAGAGACAGAGCAGGCAGGAAGGGAGGAGGAGTGGCACTGTATGTGAAAAATGACATAAGGGCCACAGAGATCCAGGAGGAACAAAATTGGGGAGAGAGACTGTGGGTTAAGCTGGAAAGGAAAATGGGAACAGCCATCTGCACAGATGTGGTCTATAGACCACCAGCCCAGGAGGAAGAAACAGATAGGGAGCTGATGCTAGCCATCCAGAGGTTGGCAGACAAGGGTGAGGTAGTACTGGTTGGAGACTTCAATATTCCAGACGTGGACTGGAGCATCCCAGCAGCAGCATCAACTAGGAGCAGATTTATTCTGGACTCCCTTCAGGGTGCCTTCCTCAAGCAACTGGTCATGGAACCAACTCGGCAGAAGGCAATACTGGACCTTGTGCTCACAAACAGGGACAGTGTGATGGGGTAACAGTGGGGGAGCACCTGGGGAACAGTGACCACCAGTCATTGTGGTTTGAAATCACAGAAAGAGCAGAACCAAACCACACAAAAACATGTATCCTGGATTTAAGGGGGGCAGACTTTGGGAAAATGGGAACTCTTGGGGAGATACTTGAAAGAGGCATTAAGGGGAATGGGATAGGAATCATGGGTGGAGGAACAGTGGGCAGTATTTAAAATGGGGATTACAAGAACAACAGAATTATGCATTAAGCAGATTAGCAAAAGGAAAAAGAAGAGGACACCATTATGGTTTTCCAAAGAGGTAGCAAAGAAAGTGAAAGCCAAAAAGATTGCATTCAGGCAATACAAAAAGACACAGGCAGAAGGGGATAGGGAGAAGTACCAGGAGAAGCAAAGGGAGGTCAGTAAGGGAAGCTAAAGCTCAGACAGAAGAACACATTGCAAAATCAGTGGGTAGAGGGGACAAAACCTTATATAGGTACATAAGTGAAAAAAGAAAGACAAATGGAGGAATAGTGAGACTGAAGGGAGAGGATGGGGGCTGCGTGGAGGATGACAGCAGTAAAGCTGACATATTGAACAGGTATTTCTGCTCAGTCATTACTGAGGAAGAGGAGGGTAATGGGTCTGAAGGGAGTACAAGAGGTGAGAATGGTGCAGAAATGGACACAAGTCCCTTTACATGAGAAAGGGTCCTGAAGGAACTGGACGTAATAAGAGTTGATAAAGCAATGGGGCCAGATGGGGTGCACCCCAGGGTCCTTAAAGAACTAAGAGAGGTGGTGGCTGAACCTCTGGCTATCCTGTTTAGCCGATCACTGGAAACAGGGGAGGTACCCAAAGACTGGAGGACAGCAAATGTAGTCCCCTTATACAAAAGCCGGAACAAAGAGGAAGCAGGGAACTGCAGACCAGTCAGCCTCACCTCAGTAGTGGGGAAGATCATGGAAGCACTACTGAAGGAGAGATTGGTGGAACATCTGGTTGTCAATGGACTACAGGACCCAAGGCAGCATGGTTTCACCAGGAGGTCATGTCAGACCAACCTCATTGAATTTTTGACTAGGTGACTAGGGAGGTGGATCAGGGGAGGGCAGTGGACATGGCCTATCTGGACTTCAGCAAGGCCTTTGACGCTGTGCCACATAGAAGACAATTATACAAACTGGGGAATATGGGTGTGGGCAGGACAGTAGTGTGGTGGGTAGGTAACTGGCTGGGTGGCAGGACACAGAGGGTGGTGGTACATGGCTGTCACTACACAGAGGGAAGAGTGGCTAGTGGGGTACCACAGGAATCAGTGCTGGTACCGGTCCTATTCAACATCTTCATCAGTGACATTGCACAGGACCTAGAAGGCAGAATTTCACTGTTTGCTGATGACACAATGCTCTGTAACAGAGTAGACACATCGGAGGGTGTAGACAGAATGAGAAGGGACCTGCAGAAACTTGAAGAATGGTCAGGGGTGGATTGCATCACAAGTCCTATGAAGACAGGTTGAAGGAACTGAACATGTACTCCCTGGAGGAGAAGAGGGAGAGAGGGGATATGATAGAGACATACAAGTATCTCACAGGGAGGAACAGGGTGCAGGAATACACTATTTTTAAGCGAAAAAGATGTTCCAGGATTAGAGGGCATGGGATGAAGTTGGAGGGAGGACGATTCAGAGGAAACATGAGGAAGAATTTTTTCACAGAACGGGTGATGGACAAGTGGAACACCCTGCCAGAGGAAGTGGTGGGGGCTGAAACAATCACGGGATTTAAGAATGCATGGGCTAGACATAAAGGAATTCTGGAGGTCAGGGGTAAGGGGCAACAGACTGCCAGGAAAACATAAACTGAACTTACAAGCTCAAATGGGCAGACTGGGTGGGCCATAGGCCCTTATCTGCCGACACTGTCTATGTATCTATGTATTTATGTTAAGTCATTCAGTGTGGGAGTCTTACTTTAAAAAAAAAAAAAAAAAAAAATTTTTATTCCTCAGCAGGGTTTCAGAAATGCATCTCTTGCAATAGCATTTTCCCTGTTGAAAATTATCTCCCTGTGGTAGCGCTAGCAGCTCTAGCTGCATGACCATTCGCACGATCGTGAGGGCTGCGCGATCATGCGTACTATCGTGTAGCATGCAACGCTAATCACTTTGGTAAAACCGAAGGCTTGAGCTGCCGGTAGGCTCACCTACAAGAGCTTCCTCCTGAAATTCGCAGGGTAAAACAGCCTAATAGTAGTGGCTGAGCAGCTCTTGGAGTATATCCAGCGTCATGAGCTGCTATCACTGGCCCAGCACAGTTTTCGAAAGGGGCATAGCACCTCCACAGCATTGATCTCTGTCACATCAAGCATCAGAACAGCCATGGACCAGGGCAAACTCTCTGGAGCTATATTTATCGACCTGTCCAAAACCTTCGACCTTGTCGACCACGTGTTGCTTTGTTCACAGTTGTGGTTGCTCGGCCTTTCCCCCGCTGCTATGAAATGGATTATGGGCTACCAACATGATACAGTGCAGTGGACCTGCTTCAATAAAGTCTGGTCCAGACCACTACTGGTGACATCAGGTGTCCCCCAGGGCTCGGTACTGGGCTCCCTTCTCTTCTCCCTCTTTATTAATCAACTACCAAAGGTGACAACCAGTTGCAGTGCCACTCTATATGCAGACAACCTGGTGATAACGGCTCACTCCCGAGACACTGCTACTCTTAACAAGTGCATGTCCGAGGACTTTAGCAAGGTCCTGACCTGGGTTACTAATCACAAGCTGGTCTTGAATCTGAAAAAAACTCGGGCCATGCTATTTGGCTCAGTAGCCAAAATCAAAGCCTAGACATCCCCGCTGAGTATTATCAGCCCAGATGGATCCTCCCTCCCAGTAGTGAACTCTGTCAAGTATTTAGGGGTCACACTAGACTCTCAACTTGACATGGGGAGTCAAATCGTTAACGTCTGCAGGGCAACGAATTGTAAGCTGGGCCTGGCCTACAGGACCAAGTACAACCTCACACCTGCGGCCAGACTTGCCCTTGCAAGAGGTGTACTCCTTCCTTCCCTTAGCTATGGTCTGCACCTATTTGCTCACTCCGCTAAGACTCACCTTACTTGGTAGCACACGACATACACTAACATCTGTCATTTTGCCTTGGCTGCTCCCCACCTCACCCATCGCTGTAAGCTTTACAATAAACTCTGTTGGCTCTCTTCAGTCAGATACCTGGACTTTGGGGTAGGTTGCTGTTATGTATTTGAAATGGTAATGCATTACGTTACTTCTGCCACTTGGGGGCAGCATTCCGATATGTGTAAGCTAGAAAGAGAACAGAGAGAGAGAGAGTGTTGTTGCAGAGACCAGAGAGGCTCCTGAATAAAAGTGAAAGCTGCTTTACTCCAGTTGCGGTGTGAATTTGTTGAACAATATCAGAATAAATGTTGGAACACAACATAATTGGCGACGTGGTGTTGAATTACTCTCCGGTACCTTACCAGAATGAACTACAGCTGTGAGGGTTTTTCCTGAGACGTAACTTTTGAACCCACGAGTGAACCTGTGAGAGACACATAAAGATGGCCGCGACCATAGGACATATTGATGCCTTTGATGAAAATGTGGAACAGTGGACAACTTATATTGAGAGATTTGGACATTTCATTACAGCAAATGATATAAGTGATGAAAAACAAGTGGCTGTGTTACTGAGTGTTATGGACAGCACAACGTACAGTTTGCTGAGGAGTGTAATAGCGCCAGAAAAGCTCGGGGAGAAAACTTTTGCCAGTATTATGGAGGTCTTACAGACACATTTCTCTCCTAAGCCTCTGATGATTGCTGAAAGATTTCGCTTTCACAAACGAAATCAAGCAGAGGGTGAGTCTGTTGCGCATTATGTGGCTGTTCTAAAGAAATTAGCTGAGCATTGCGAGTTTGGCAACCATTTAGATGATGCCCTCCAGGGCAGATTTGTGTGCGGTTTAAAAAGTGAAGCAACACAGAAGCGTCTCTTAATGGATGCGGGACTGACATACAAGAAAGCAATAGAGATCGCTGTATCAATGGAAACAGCTGCACGGGAGGCTCAGCACCTAAGTGATTCCCTGAAAGTAAATGCTTTTTCCTTCTCTTCTCCCAGGATGCATAATAAATGTGGTCATTGTGGGAAGACTAATTACAGTGATAAGGATTGCTGGTTTAAAGAACAGACATGTCATAACTGTGGGAAGAGAGGCCACATTGGGCGAGTGTGCAGAGGGAAAAAGAAAGGAGGGGAAATCAATGGAAACAAAGGGAAGCAATTTGCAAACGGTAGAAAGAGAGATGTACATCGTGTAGAAACACAGGGAACATGCAGTGATGACACTGATACTGAATTAGCATTGTACGCGCTGACTCTTAAAGGGGAAACGGCAATCATCTGTGTAACACCTGAAATCGAAGGGAAACCACTGAAAATGGAATTGGACACAGGGGCTGCAGTTTCATTGATTTCTACAGACAAGTACGAAACTATGCTGAGACATTTACCCCTGCAAACGACTGACGTTTTACTGAGGACATACACTGGCGAGGCAATTTCACCTGAAGGTGTCATCAAGGTGCAGGTGAAAATAAATGTGCAAACGGCACTACTGCCATTGTACATGGTTGAAGGTAACTACCCTTCAGTCTTAGGCCGAGAATGGCTGAAGAAAATACACCTCAACTGGCAGGAGATAAGGACTGTTAATACGGGTGATCACAACACTCTAGAAGCAGTGTTGCAAAAACATGCTCCTTTATTCATAGGGGAGCTAGGCACAATGAAGGGCATTGAGGCAAGAGTGTTTTTGAAGCCACAGCACAAACCAAAGTTTTGTCAACCTCGCCCAGTACCATATGCACTTAGACCGAAAGTGGAGGCCAAATTAACTCGCCTAACCGACGCTGGAGTCTTGTCACCTGTACAGTGGTGACTGGGCAACGCCAGTAGTGCCAGTGGTAAAGAAAGACGGTCCGTGAATATGTGGAGACCTTAAAGTAACCATAAATCCAGTTCTGTGTGTGGAACAGTATCCGATTCCACGCGCCGAAGACTTGTTTGCATCGCTGGCACAGGGCCAACGCTTCAGTAAGCTGGATCTGTCACATGCTTATCTGCAAATGAGAGTAGATGAAAACTCAAGGAAATATCTCACAATAACCACCCAAAAGGGTCTCTTCTGCTATAATCGCCTACCTTTTGGCATTGCATCAGCTCCAGCCATATTTCAGCGAGCTACGGACCAGGTTTTGCGGGGTCTTCCAAATGTTCACTGTTACCTGGATGATATACTGGTGACTGGAAGGAATGATGCAGAGCACCTGAAGAACCTGGATGCAGTGCTGCAGCGATTTTGGAAGATTTTGGTTTGCGTGTCCAGAAGGAGAAGTGTGAATTTTTCAAGACTTCATTGGAGTACTTGGGCCATACCATAGATGCAGCGGGCTTACACAAATTGCCTGAGAAAGAAAAAGTGATTGTGGACACCCCAGCACCGTAAAATGTGAGCCAGTTACGGTCGTTCTTGGGCCTGTTAAATTATTATGGCAGGTTTATTCCCAATCTGGCTACGATTCTCAACCCACTAAATGGCTTGCTGTGCAAGGGGAAGTCCTGGTGTTGGACAAAGGACTGCGAGAGTGCATTTAAGAAGGCTAAAAAGCAGCTTGTTTCTCAAGATGTGCTCATTCACTATAATCTGCAGCTGAGCATCAGACTGCGTGGTGATGCCTCACCCTTTGGGTGGGAGCAGTTCTTCTCATGTTCTACCTAATGGGACTAAAAGCCAATTGCCTTTGCATCCAGAATTCTCAGCAAAGCTGAACAAAACTATGCCCAAATTGAGAGAGAAGCTTTGGCAATAGTGTTCGGAGTTCGCAAATTCCACCAATACCTCTATGGTCGGGAATTCACACTCCTCACTGATCACGGTCCCCTCACGACCATTTTCAGCCCCCACAAAGGTATTCCTTCCATGGCAGCAGCCAGAATGCAACGTTGGGCTCTTTTGTTATCAGCTCACAACTACCGCATTGAATACAAGAAGGCGGCTCTTCATGGCAGTGCTGATGGGCTCTCAAGATTGTCTCTGCAGGTAGCCCACAGTGACAAAGCGGACACTGTCGATGTCTTCTACATCAGTCAGCTTGAGAAACTACCTATCACAAGTTCTGAAATTAAAAAGGAGACAAAAGTTGACCCTGTATTGTCTCAAGTCTTGGACTTGGTAACAAAAAGGACTTTTACTGTGAACCAGAACATTCACGGTGAGTTATCACCATTCTACGCTAGATGTAATGAACTTTCAGTACAGCAGTGTTGCTTGATGTGGGGTGTCTGGGTAATTGTCCCTTCAAAACTACGTATTCGTGTTCTGGATGAGCTACATGTGGGACACCCGAGCGTAGTGAGAATGAAGGCTTTGGCTAGAAGCTATATTTGGTGTCCAGGGTTTGATTTGCAAATTGAGCAACAAGCAAAGACGTGTACTACCTGTCAGCGTGTTCAGAAAATGCTGTGTCCCTCACCTTTACATCCCTGGATGTGGCCAGGTGCACCATGGCAGCACATTCATGTAGATTTTGCGGGGCCGTGGGAGGGACACATGTACTTACTTGTGGTAGATGCCCACTCAAAGTGGCCCAAAATTCAAATCCCCTTGACTGGTTCGAGGCCTGGGGCAGTCTACCCCCTACTTCTAGTATAGTATGAACCATCTTAATAATAGCGAATAATGCTAATACTTGTTTATTTGGTAACAATATAATTTAGTGGGGAGGAAATGTTATATATTTGAAATGGTAATGCATTGCGTTACTTCTGCCACTTGGGGGCAGTATTCCGATATGTGTAAGCTAGAAAGAGAGCAAAGAGAGAGTGCTGTTGCGGAGATCAGAGAGACTCCTGAATAAAAATGAAAGCTGCTGTACTCCAGTTGCGGCGTGAGTTTGTTGAACAATATCAGAATAAATGTTAGAACATAACAGTTGCCTCACGGGCAAGGTGATTAGAGCTGGCACCCCTCCCCCCGGGGCTGGCCCAGCTTCTACCATCAGCTGACATTTCTCCCTACTCCCAGGCCTTGGGGACGCTCAAAGTTACTGCCACCAGAACTCTCATGGGAGACAGGGACTTTGTTGTGTGTGCGCCCAAACTTTGGAACTCCCTCCCAGAGTATGTTCGCTCGGCCCCCTCCCATCAGTGTTTTCGCAAATCCCTGTGGGGCTTCCTGAAACAAGCCTCAGTGTGCGACTGCCCCAAGCCTCCCTAGGGCAACGTCACTGGAAAACCTGACCCAAGCTGCCTCTTACAGGCGCTGCCTGGAACACACTGCTGCTCACCCCACTCCGTCACTTGCCAGGTACCCGAATAGGGTATAACCAACTTCTCTTGCATACCCAGGTCGTGCCTTAATTTGTAAGTTCATTATGTGATTATTGACTTGTTGTCCTAATTTGTAACATAATGATTATAAGTTGTATTATGACTTTCTACTCCCTGAACTCCTATGCGTTGTTATGCTGTCATGATGTACTTGCTTTTTGTCTCTGTACCATTATGTTGTATTCTCCTGGGTCGTTCTTGAAAATAGGCATAATACTTTTCTAGTGTACTTACCCGGTCAACAAAAGCTAAATAAATAAATAATAAGAGGTACAGCTAGCTAAAAGGAATACCTCTGTCTGGCTGTGGAAAGTGAAGCCGACGGCTTTCCCTGCAGTCAGAATTTGATTGTGGCCTAGTCCTGCTGCTTTGAAATTGGTTCCTTCTGTTAACAAAACTCCTATATATCTGGGTTTAGCTCTATTAAAGTGCTGTATGTGTTGTACAAAGGAGATTACTTATAAAATGTACTTGAAATATGTGCTTTAAAGTCTGTCTTGGGTAATGCAGGACAGGTACAAATAAAGATAGCTTTCTGGAAAGTCTGCATGTTTCAACAGGCTGCAAGATATTAAACAAAGCTGTCCCTGTTCTGAGAGCTCTTGGAAAAGAACAAAATACAGGATATAGTGGTTTTATAAGTCCCTTTTCTTTTTGTACTCTTCCATAAAACTTCACATTAGTAAATAGTAAAACTTATGTCTATATAAGAAGGTTACCTGTACCCTGTGTTGAGCTGCTCCTGCAGATTAAAAGGGAAGGTCTGCTTGCTAGCAGTCTGCAGCTAACTGAGAGCCACTATAGGGAATCAGTGACCCCTTGTGGGCTATTTTTCTAGGACAATACCTGTCACTCAAACACAGGAAAACATTTTTGGAAGTATAAAACCTTAGGAAAGCATATTTTTGCAATTTAATTATAACGCCAGATTGTTTACATCTGTCAGAGCTTGTTATGATATGCAGATAATTGTGTTAGCAGCTAATAAAAAGAGTTTTATATTTTGATGATGCTGTGTCACCTGATACAGGTGCGCAAGTACATAAGTCCTAGCTGAACAGGCGTCAGGCAGATAGGGTCAGTAACTGCTGACCAGTGGAGAGAGAAGGTTCCTGCCGAAGGATTTGCCTTGTTTTACTTTGTTATCACAGTTGTTTTCTTTTGTTATTTTCTTTGGATATTTCTGTTACTTAAATGGTGCAAGAAGAACTTGTCTCTGAAGATTAATAAAGATCCCACAAGTCAACGTGGGTTACGAACATACGTAATTTGCCAGCAGATAAAGGCCTAGAGGTCTATCGAGTCTGCTCGAATGTGCAGCTAGCACCCCTTATTCTGCAGCTGCCCCTCCCTTCCACCCTTCCCCTTCATTAACCCTCCCCCTTGTCCTGTCCCATCCTCATTTGAAGCAGTCCACTGTTCTACTGCATACCACTTCAGCAGGTAACGCATTTCACCCAGCCACCACCCTCTCTGTAAAAAAGTGTCTCCTCATCTCCCTCCTGAACCTTCCTCGCTCGTCTCATATCATGGCCCCTGGTGGCCCTCCCTCCTTACTTTGAACAGCCCTCTGTACCTGTCTTGTTTATTCCTTTCATGTATTTAAAGGTTTCAATCATGTCACCCTGTCTCTCCTCTCCTCCAGTGAGTACATGTTCAACTCCTTCAACCTCCTCTCGTATGATAAGTCCCCAGCCCTTGATCATCTTTGTTGTTCTGTGCTGCACCCTCCAGTAACAATGTCCCTCTTCGAGATACTGGACGCCAGTACTGCGCGCGAGTACTCAGTAATAGTCAACTAATGACCTATACAGTGGCAGAATCACCTCCTCCCTCCTTGAGGATATACCCTTGCAATACAACCCAGCATTTTGTTGGCCTTTGCAGCTGCCTTCCTACATTATGCTGATTGTTCATTGACCCTGTAATGAGCACACCCAGATCCTTCTCCTCCTCTGTCTGGGTTAGCTGCACTCCCCAGCTGGTAACTCCTCCTTGGGTTCTTCATCCCAAAATGCAGCACTTACACTTTTTGGCATTAAAGCCCAGTTGCGGTGTCTGACCAGGTTTCAAGCTTTGCCAGATCATCCTGCAACTCCTGCCATCCCCTAGGTCATCCACCACCGCCTACCTTGGTATCATCAGCAAATAGACTGATCTTGCTCTTGATGTCCCATGATATGTCTGCAATGAATATCCCAAACAACACTGGTCCCAACACTGAGCCCTGTGGGACACCGCTCATCACTGCCCTTGGGTGTGAGAGCTCCCCACCCACCACCACCCTCTGTTGCCTTCCCTGCAGCCAGTTTCCTACCCATCTCTCCAGCTTTGCACCCGCCCCTGTGCCTACTAACTTCCTTCCCAGCCTTCCATGTGGCACTGAGTCGAATGCCTTACTGTAGTCCAGATACAGGACATCCACTGCATGGCCCCTGTCCAGTTGCCTAGTTACCCAGTCATAGAACTCGACCAGGTTGGTTTGGTAGGATCTGCCACATATGAGCCATGCTGTCTTCTGTCCTGTAGTCCTTTGGACTCTAGGAGGGCCACCAGCCTCTCCTTCAGGATAGTCTTCATTAGCTTACCCACTATGGATGTGAGGCTCACTGGTCTGTAGTTTCCCGGTTCATCCTTGGGGCCACTCTTGTGGAGGGTCACCACATGAGCCATCCTCCAGTCCTGAGGTACTCACCCTGAATGCAGTGAGGCATTAAATAGGTCTGCCAAAGGTCCTGCAAGGACCTCTGCCAGCTCTTTCAGTACCCTGGGGTGGATGCCATCTGGGCCTGGCGCCTTGTCCACCCTCAGTGCCTTCAAACCCTCTCGAACTCTGCTCTCCATGATTTCCCCATCTGTCACCACTCCCCCCCGCTTCTGCCATTTCTCCCACCTTGTGTGTCACCCCCCTATTCTCTTTAGTAAATACTGAGCAGAAGTACTCATTTAGTGCTTCTACCTTATCGCACCCTGCTTCCACCCAACCCTCCTCCTTCCTAATCCTTACTATATGGTCCTTACAGCTCCTTTTCTCCTGGATGTACTTATAGAAGTCCTTCTCCCCGTTCTTAATGCCTTGTGCCAGCCTGAATTCCGTAGATGCTTTGGCTCCCCTTACTGCCCTTGTCACCTCCTTCGATTCTGTCAAGTACTCCTCCTGTCCTCCCCCCTCCCTGTTTTCTTGTACTTCCTAAAGGCAGCTCTTTTCCTCCTTACCTTTTCCATGACCTCCTTGCTCAACCAGCTCAGTTTCTTAGCCCTAGCCTTCTTGCTCTGGGCTTTGCAGCAGGTTTTGATTGCCTCCACTTTCCCCAGCTTTATGAGCTCCTACCTCTGGTTAGTGTCCATACTGGGTTGAATTCTGGCAAGGTACCCTTTTACCACTTCCCCCATCCTCCCAAAGTCGACCCTCCTGAAGTCCAGCACTATTGTGCCAGATTCCACTCCTTCCTTGCCCATATCCAATGTGAGCCATACTGAGTGGTGGTCACTCCCTGACAGCGGTTCCTCCACTGTAAGTTTTCTCACAAAGTCCCCATTTGCCAGCACAAGGTCAAGGGTATTCCCTAACCTGGTTGGTTCACTGACCATTTGCAGCAGAAAGCTGTCCTGGAAGGCATCCAGCAACACCTGCTCCCTTCTGTTCCTGGTTGTTGGGGTGCTCCAGTCCACTCCTGGCATGTTGAAGTCCCCCATAAGGTTGCACCTTATCTGTTGCTTCTGAGTGTGAGTTTGTATCTACCTGAAGAACCCACCCGGTAACATGTTGAAGGGGGATGGGGAGGCATGTCCATTGTAGTATCCCTAATTCCTTCGAGGTCGATTTGTGGATCAGAGGCTTGTGCAGGCCCATTACTTAAGATCTGATCCGGATCTGGGCCTGGTGTGTCTGCCATGGCCTGACTGGAAGTTTCAGGTGTTCTGTCCCTCTGCGATACCGTATTCTCATTCTGTCCTTGAAACGCTGCCTCTGCTCTTGCACTTTGTTCCGTTATTTTATTGGCTTGATGCTGCTGTGCCATATTTATTAACCATCCATGTACGGGACAATCCTCATGGTTATGTGAGGCCCAAGGACACCTACCATGAGAATGTGCTGTCTGCTCACATAAATTGCACTTGAACTGTGTCATATTTATTAACCGTCTATGTGCGGGACAATCCTCACGGTTATGTGAGGCCCAAGGACACCTACCATAAGAATGTGCTGTCTGCTCACATAAATTGCACTTGAACTGTGCCAGATTTATTAACCGTCCATGTGAGGGACAATACTCATGGTTATGTGAGGCCCAAGGACACCTACCATGAGAATGTGCTGTCTGCTCACATAAATTGTACTTGAACTGTGCCAGATTTATTAACAACCCCTGTGAGAGACAATCCTCACGGTTATGTGAGGCCCAAGGCTTCCTAGCATGATAATGTGCTGGCTGCTTACTTGCACTTGAACAAGTTTAAACGTTTACCTGAGGAGTGCCCAAATTCTGAACAGTGACTGCATTTCACCGTGTTGCAAGCTGAACTTAAATGTGTCCTACCCCTAGCTCCACACTGAAAGCATGACCGAGGTTGCCAAGTATAAAAAAATCTAGCCTCTATCCTTACCCAATTAATAAGTGATTGGAAGGTGAACAGGGCCTGTATTTGTAGTGATTAATTTCACCCGAACCCTCCACTCCCCCATTCCAAATCTGCTCACTGTCCCTTGCAAAGCCCGGCCTGTTTATTGGTTACATCAGAGATGTGAGATATTAAAGAATATCTTCGATATTCACACCTTCATTTTTAAAAATAATAGTTACATTTTTAACTGTGGGGTTTTGTCAGTAGAATGGTGTGAAAGGGCACCCACAAATGGGGTGTTCTTAAGTTTGTTATATTGGACCCAAAACCTATCCAGTCTTGGTACATTTTTAAAACTGATATAATTACTGTTTCCCAAATGAATGAGTACAAATATCCCAGACGAAAAGAACCATAAGGACCCCTTCAATAATTGTTTTGTAATAAATACCCTGTCATGAGGCTCTATTAAACCTCCTTATATAATAATCTAACCACACTCCAGTGTGGAGTTGGTTCATCTTTGTTTTGGAATAAGTTGGACAATGTTAAAATGGATGCAGTACCTTCCCCTTAATTATTTTGTAGTTGCTCTGGAATACTCACCCTCACTGGGCCCTCATTCTCATTTTCTAAACCATGCTCAACCACTATTTCATTACATACATTAGCCACAGGCTCAGTTAAAACCTTACCCCAGGGTTTGTTGGAGCTCATATTTTCCGAAGAGGTGGTGGCCACATTTATAGAAGACAACATTGCTGCACATGATTAATCTGATTTATCAGGGATCCATTGACCTTCTGCAGTTTTCCAACCAGCGTTTTCTAATGCCTGAAAAGGGGACCAGCTTGGGCCACTTATCTCATCATTGTCCAAAGTCTGTTCTAAATTAAAGTCATTGCTTGTCTCCGGTTTCTTTCCTTATTCTGTTAATTCACCTGCAGTCAGTTTATTCCATCCAGGCCTCGATTTATCCATAGGAAAAACACAGCCTGTCCCTTGCTGAGGTATCTGTATTTCATTTGGAGAGGCTATTGCACCTGGACCACACCCCACTCCAAGCCTTTTTTTGCTGTATTTTGTTTCCCACAGCAGCGTTTGTCACAGGCTCTTGGCACACAGATGTATTGCTGTTAGAACTGCCAGCCTGAGCGTTGGATCTGTCTTTCATCTGGATTCCTGTTACAGAGCAGGATTTTTAACCTTTTCTCCCATCGAAAGCCTTATTCAAGGTCATTCTTTCCTCTTTTTTGTATTTATTGAGTTTATCAATGTTATACAAGTTATACATCACGAATGAAGTACATACATAAAAACTTATACTCCATTGAGGGCGCCACCCCTCTTAATACACGCATTCTTTCCTCATTTTGATGTTTTGTAGGGGCTTCCCCTTGTTCTCCTGAGTTCCTGTGTTGCAATGGAACCCTGGCTGCTAAGTCAACATTCTGCTGACTCTGCACCTGCCTGACAGCGTCTACAACTTTGATGACAGATTCTCCTATAGCTGTGTGTCCTGCTAGAGACCCATCCAGTCTCTCAAGTTCTTTTAACAAAGCTGCCTTTTTCTGTCACATTTTCCTGTACATTTCTGGAGTTAGCGATTCTAACTCCTTACCTGAATCTTCGCTGGCAATTACTCCAGCTCCTGAATTTTGTTGCCATTGCGATAAATCAAACTCCAGCAAAGTAGCTGCTGTTAAGGTAGCATCAATGGCCTCTTATTACTCAGTGCACAGGGAGGAGGCCTGCTCCCCTGCACTTTCTACATCCATCTCCTCCAAAGGTTCATTTGGATTGGACATCCTGGAACAGATGGCCATGGGTTCCCCCTGCTGGATGAGTTGGGGTATTTCCTCCGTGTCCTGGTCAAGTTTTCCCCATTCACTAAAAATACCACCAACAGCTTATTCTGGCTCCATTTCAGTTGGTTACCATCTGTGTCCCCCCTAGGTCGCCCCTGAAAAAGGGACTTCTAGTCTGTGAGCCTACCAGGTCAACAAAATCCAATAAATAAATATTCAGACTGTTCATGGAAGTGGCTCAAGTGGAGGTGCAGCACAACCGAAGTGCACCATAGCAAGACAGGGGTGATATTCAAAGGAGATGTGCCATGGTGCATCACCACTGAATACTGCACAGAATGTGCAGGGTGCATACAATACACCAGTGCATCCCCCAGACTGGTAGGAATGCTCCAGCGCAACTGTAGCTGCACTGGGCGTATCTCCCAGATATTCAGACCTAGATATGCAAATGGTCTGTAATGTATGCATCCTGCCTGGCATCCTGCACGGCATATGGTGTGAACAGAGGGGTCTTGGGGCACCCCCACCCCGTAGCCATGATCGCCAGTATTAATAAATTATTATATAATCCCTGGTAGTCTAGTGGCAGCCCCCCTACCACCTTGCCAGTAACCCTGATTGTGGGGAAACCCTACAGAACATAATCCCTGGTGGTCCAGTAGCACCCTTCACCCACACAGTACCCCCTGCCCACCTAGCTCGCCACCCATCATTGGTGCGCAGCTGCAATCCACCTGAATACAGCCTGGCTGTCCACTGAATTACAGTTTATAGTATAAGCTGTATGCCCATTGGTCCACACTGTGGACCAATGGGCTTGCAGGGCATATTGTACTAGACATTCACAAATACGTGAATGAAGTCATTCACATATTTGTGACTGTCTGGTATAGTATGCCCTGCAAGCCCATTGGCCCACAGTGTTTTTCAAGCTAATATGTCTCTTACAATGTCTCATCGGTTAAGCCTGTGAGCTGGGGAAGAACCTTGTGTACTAGCTGGTGTCACAAACGCACTCCGAAGGCCAGGCCCTCTGCTTCCACAGTGCCAGCCTCAGAGCGCAATAGTGTGAACAGGTAACAGACAGGGTAACCCTCCTGTCTGCTTTGGTCTGAATCATCTATTAGCCTCGATTTCTGGATGGATTCAGACTGTGAACCTTATGCTAGCATACCCAGTTAAGAATCTGATACATACCCTCTTCAGGGGATGCGGTACAGTCCTTCAACCGGGGTACCCAGCCAGGTTTTCCAAAATATACCCTTAGAACCCTGTTAGAGACCTAGGTATTTCTTACCTTTTTCAAATTTAGTAATGCCATGCAAGCCCTTTAATAGCTGCCAGCCTTAAACACAGATTCAGCATCACATGTAAAATAACAGAAGAGCACAGGCAGTATTTTAAATAAATATTTGTTTACTTTACTTAGGGTGGCAGTATAGCACAGCAGTTTAATGCTCTGAGCTACAAATCTGGAGACCTGTGTTTGAATCCCACCCTCCCCACTTGCATATTTTGTGACCCTGAGCAAGTCACTTAACTTCCCTGTGCTCCCATGCTGCACATGTAAACTGGCTTCAGCATAATGTGTCTCTCTTGGTTAAGCAATAGGAAAAAAGAAAACAAAATGGTAACACGTGAAATAAAATACAGAAAAAAATTATATCACAAATCTCAGTCATCTACAAATAAAAAGGAAAGTTACAGAATACAAACTCCTATCCCAAATACTTAATTATTTTCTAAGTATTACCATTAAGTGGTTTTAGAGAACTGTTTCTCTCTCTGAGTCTAGAATTGTATATCACACTCCCCAGATACAATGTTTCATTTTCACTCTACCTTTCCCCACCACCTTTTTGTTGGGTCAGCTAGCTCCTCCCTTAGAGTTCATTCTAACATAATATCTACAAGGAGGTATTTTAGTTAATGTGAACATCAGAACAAAGCCATTTCCTACATATGACAGTCTTTAATCAGACATTTCTCTTTGAGATTTTACAACCATGCGGTCTGTCACTTAGGTCTGAGAAAGCTAAGGGGAACAAGCCAAAATGACATTATTTTCCTAATGTCATAAAATTCATATTCAGGAACCAACATTAAAGCAGCAGCAGTTGATAAGGGGCCATACACTATCCCACTGGAAGGAAGGCATCAATTAAGCTTCCCTGGTCTGTTTATTGACATCCTAAATGACACGTTGAAGGTTAAAAGCCAAACTACTAACTTGTGTGAGACAATTACATACATAGGCCATTAATGTATAATACAAATATAATGCAATAACTAACTATAAGCAGAGTGTCACAATCCTCCCCACCTAGACTGAATTTGGGGGCTCTATCCCCTGCATGGGATGAGCTCCCCAAGTCAGTTCATTTCTCATATTGACGCGACAAGTCATCTGCATTTTCATTAGCTGCCCCTGCCCTGTGTGAGACGGTCATGTCCTACCCTTGCAAGGCAAGACTCCATCTTAGTAGTCTACCATTTGTTTACCCATTTGTGCCAGCCAAATCAGAGGGTTGTGGTCAGTTTGTACCTCAAAATGCTGATCGTATAGGTATGACTGTAACTTCTTTAGGGCTTACACCATTGCAAGACACTGTTTTTCCACAGTAGAGTAAGCCTGCTCCCTGGGAAGTAACTTTTTATTTGGGTACTCTATGGGATGATCTTTCCCTTGGTTGGATGTCTGACTCATCACTGCCCCAATACCCACATCTGAGGCATCAGTCTGGACTATAAAGAGTCTGCTATAGTCTGGACTTGCCAGTACAAGAGCACTGCACAGTGCCTCCATCAGTCTGGTAAAGGCTTTTTCACAGGCTGATTCCCAGATAACCTTCTTAGGTATCCTTTTCTTTACCAGGTCAGATGGATGGGGGAGCAGCCACGGCACTGTTTTTATTTATTTCGTTTTTGTTGACCGTGTAAGTGCACTAGATAAATTCTGCCTATTTTCAGGCATGACCTGAGGGAGGGGGATACAGATAAATGCCAACTAACCTTGAGCCAGATTAAGCTGGTGGTGGTATTTTTAGTGAATGGGGGGAAATTTGGCCAGAGCACTGTGGAAATTCCTCTACTCTCTCTTTTTTGGAGAAGTGTTTTGGGATCTTTAGCATCCACCTGATCTACCACCAGAACAGGCAGATGGGACCTTGGTTTAATGTCTCATCTGAAAGATGCCACCTCAGTAGTGCAGCACCCCCCTCATGCTGCACTATAGTGTCAGTATTGGGATTTTTACCTAGATGCCTGATGTGGAGATATAACTCACAGCCTTCTGATCTCTTGGCCTCAGAGGAGAGTGTGCTACCTGCTGAGCCACTGACACTGACTGTAATTAGGCACGCATTTCCTGATGACATGCTTCAGCATTTCTGGTCTGGGTGATGCCTTGATCACCTCTATTTTTACTAGGTTAGGATGGAGCTGTCCCTGGCCTACAACATGCCTGAGGTATGCCACTTCAGCCATGGTCACCTGGCACTTATTAGCTTTGACAATGACCCCAGCCCTCTGTATCCTGCCCAGCATTTCTCTACGGTGAGACAGGTGTTCCTCCCAGCTGGCACTAAAGATAGCAATGTCATCCAGGTACACCAGAGCATACTCCTAAGCATCATTTAACACCTGATTCACCAACCTCTGGAAAGTGGCCAGGACATTCTTCATTTCGAAAGGCATTACTTTAAATTCAAATAACCCTGTTGGAGTGATGAAGACTGACCTCTTCCTAGCCCTGGCAGTTTATTTTACCTGCCAATACCCCTTTGTCAGGTATGTTGTTGTAAGGTATATCGTCCCTCCCAACTTGTCCAGGAGTTTGTCCATCTGTGGCATCGGGTAGGCATCTGACTTCGTGACTGCATTCAGTCCATGATGGTCCACCCAAAAATTAGTAGCGCCATCTGGCTTGGGAACAAGGACTATGTGTGTGACCGAGGGGTTGTGGGATTTCTGGATTACACCCTAAATCCAGCATTTCCTCCACCTCCCTCCTAATGTCCTTTTGGACAGCCTGGACACCCAATATACTGTTCATATGGGTGCCTGTGTCCCTATTTCCACATTGTCAGTTGCTAAGGGGATTAGTCAAGACTTTGTGTTAAACAGTAGGAAAAAGTTTGCTAAAACCTCCCTTACTTCCTGGACCTGGTCTGGGGCCAACTGGGGTGACATTTTAATTGCCTCCACAGAGGACTCCCGCTTGCTTTCTTCCTGCAAGTCCAGAAGGGGGTCTCCATTATCTGTCTCCTCCCCAGGACTACACACTGCAAACACCATGTCAGCCCTATTAGCATATGGCTTCATCAGGTTGACATGGTACATCCTTTGTTTCTGTCGTCTGTCAGGTAACTCTATTATATAGTGTACGTCATTTACCTTTAGAAACATAGAATTTGATGGCAGATAAGGACCGCTTGGCCCACCTAGTCTGCTCATTTTCCTACCTAACAGATAAGCTGCAGATCCTAGTTAACCAACAGCTTACTTACTTTCTGACTACTTTGTACGGTCCTGCCCACTTGGCCTGCAGCTTGTCTTTCTGGACTGGAATTAGGACCATGACTTCCTGACCCACCGTGTATGAGCAAGCTCTGGCTCTGCAGTCCTATCACACCTTCTGTTTTTGTTGGGCAGCTGCCAGGTTGCTCTGGGCTATCCCCATAAACTCTTTCAGCTTTTCCCTGAACCTAAGGACATAATCCACTATGGAAGTTCCCTGGGTGGCATGCTTGCCTTCCCAATCCTCCCAGATCAAGTCTAGGGGCCCATGTACCCGGCATCCATATGAGACCTCAAAGGGGGAAAACCCTGTTGACTCTTGGGGCACCTCCCTGTATTGCAGACAGTTGGAGAAGGTATTTCTGTCAGTCTCTTCCATGCTGTTCAGCAAATGCTTTGAGCACTGACTTAAGGCTATAGTTAAATATTTCCACATGCCCACTGGCTTGTGGGTGATGTGGTGTTGTGCATCTGTGCACCACCCCACACTTCTCCCACAAACATTTCATCAGGTCTGACATGAAGGAACACCCTCCATTGGCGATAACCTCCTGCGGAAATCCAACATGGGAAAAATATCCCTAGTAAGGCATCTGCCATTTTGTCTGTCCTTAGTGAGGATAGGGCAACTGCCTCTGGGTACCGGGTGGCATAATCCATCACAGTCAGAATTAACCTCTTCCTGGAGGAGCCAGGAGTATTTAAAGGCCCCATAATATCCATTCCTACCCTTTGGAATGGTTCCTCCACTATGGGCAATGGAATTAGGGTAGCTTGGGTTTTCTTATCTGCCTTCTGTCTTTCTTAAGAATCAAAACATTGCAGCCTCAGAACTTCCTGTAGTGCTGAAAAAATATTTTCTGCAAGAACAAACCACACCTTTGGCTACTTGCAGTTAAAGGTGGACATAAACTCCCAATGCTAGGGAACGTTAAATAAAATATCAATTTATTTCACAGTTGTGGTAACACCCCACCACACACACACATCAACGTTTTAAGCTTTCTAGGTCTTTATCAAGACAATGGTTCCCTCTAGTGTGGACCCAAAATAGTGCAATACCTTAATGTTTATAATGCATCCTTTGTTAAAAACATTTGACCAAATGTTCTTAAGTATAAACGCCTATCTAATGTGCAGTACATATACTCATATTTCTGTGTGCGTAAACTCAACAGCCATTCACAAAGATGTATATATTTTTATTTTTTTAACATATGCTATACATAATAACAAACCCTAAGCCATCCTAAGCTTTTTATGTGAGTGCATGAATACACAGGCATCACATTTCACAAGTGATGTAGCAAAATCTGTTCTGAGGCTCAACACTATTAATTGTCTCAGAAAGAATCTATTCTATAAACAATGCATTTTTTTACAGATTAAAACTGTAAGTGCACTAAACAACCCCTTAAAGGGGAACCGTCAGCTTCCTCCACTCGTTTGTGGTCTTTTCTAAGGAGAGTGTACACTTTAACACAGACTCATCCTACATGAGTTATAAAATGCACCCAGTAATATAAAAATAAGGTTTTTTACCTGTTTTGTTAAATTTTCATAACACTCGAGTCCGATCTGAAAGCATGCACCACCAGAAGCAGCTGCAAGATGAGAACGCATGTCAGGCACAAGTGCAGTCTTGAGATGCAACTTTTTAGCATGCCTCTTGTAATAAAAGGCTTGCCCATAAATAATTAAACACAGAGTGGTTTCTGGTGCCTAAAACCAAAAAAAGAGCACTGCGAGCATTGCATTTTACACTTTTAATCACAGCCCGAAATCCCACACATGTGCGAAAAAAACATATTCAAGATCCCATGCATGCGCAAGACACATGCTGCTCTGGCACATGCGTGGGATATCAGGTTGCAATTAAAAAAGTAAACTGCAATGTTGACAGTGCTTGATTTTCGTTTTTTAGCCATGAGACATCATTCAATGTTTATTCATTTACTGGGGAAACCTTTTATTATAAGTGGCATGCTAAAAAATTGTATCTCGGAGCTGTGCTCGTGCCTGATGTACATTCTCAACCTGCCAGTGCTTCCAGTGGTGGGAGCTTCTATTTCGGGCCGAAGAAATGTTGAGATTTGTGAAAATGTAGTAAAACAGGTACACAACTTTCTTTTCTATATCACTGGATGCATTTTGTAATGCATGTAGGATGGGTCTGTGTCAGAATGTACACTGCTTAGATAAGACTACAAACCAGTGGAGAAAGTTGACAGTGCCCCTTTAAATAAATCGGATCCAGGATGTTGTAAAACAAACTACATGGAAAACATGCATAATATTGAGAGCAGACTGTACATACAATGTTTGAGAATGGACCCAAGTAATAAACAAAGCCGTCTCAATTTAGACCATTACATACTACCATCAGCTTTTATTTAAATTATCCTGAACCTCAGTAGACATAATTGATGTCTTATTTTCTGCATGCTACTAAAGGAGCTAATTGAAAGTGTCAATTCAATCCTGACATCTCACTGGCTGTCAGTCTAAATTGCCAAAAAGTTTCTCTGCGGAGCAATAAGTTGTTCAGATCACCACCTTGTATTCCTATCTGTACATGTTCTATGTCACTAAAAAAAAAATGACCAGAACCACAGTTTTTGACATGTACTGCAAGGGCATTTTCTTTTGTTCCCAATCTAATATGTCTCAAATGTTCTGTTATACGGAATCTTAATTTCCTTTTTGTCTTACCAACATAAAAACTGTTGCAGGTGCATTTAGCCCAGTATATAACTGATTTAATATTGCATGTTATAAAGTCTCAAATTTTATATTTCATGCCATTGGCAACAAAACATTCATCTCCAACCTAGATATATTGGCAGACAGTGCAATCACCACATCTGAAGTTACCATTAGGAAAACTGTCATTTCTGGACTTCTGTTTCAGGTTCTAAAGTACTGTGTACTGTTTTGTCACGAAGATTACTTCCCCTTCTATATGTGATGGTGGGACCACAGTTGACAAAATCTCTCAGAGCTGTTTCCACTGACAACATGTGCATGTTCTTCCTTATAATAGTCACAATTTGTTGCCTCTGCGAAGTAAATGTAAGGACAAAATTAGGACCCATATTATTACATTTCATCTGTTCTGTTCTTTTTCTTTATTATTATTATTATTATTATTATTAACATCCTTTCTAGCCATCTGGTCCACTGAATATTTTTCTTTCTCCAACGTACTAGTTTTGTACCCCCTACACTTAAATCTGTCCATTATGCTTTCGCTCGCTTGTTCATATCCCTCCACTGAACTACAGTTTTTTTTTTAATCTGATAAATTGCCCTTTCAGGATATTTTTAACAATGTGATATGCATGGCAACTACTGTGGTGCAAGATGGAATTTTGAGCTGTAGATTTTCTATACATTTGTGTCTCAACCACCCCAGTGTCCTTTTTCACAATCAAAAGGTCCAAAAAGGCAACTTCTTTTCTACTTGTAGTAACTGAAAATTTTAAATTCTGATTTGTCCCTTCCAAATAAGAGATGAGTTGCCTCCATTCTAAAGGGCTGCCTTTCCATATTATATCATCCAGAAACAGTCTGCATATGCCCAGGCAGCCAAAAAATGAATAAGTGTCCGGATCCAGGGTTTTAAATAATTGATTAGCAGTTTTTTTTCTTGGGACAATAGTAACTATACAGAAAGCATTTATATAGGTTTTCTAGAAGTGCAGTGTTTGTTAAATACAGTGAGGAAAGGGATATGCATTTTCACAATGTTTTAGAACTTTTATGAGCAAAATGCTAATCAATTTTTAGAGTTATTTAAAACCCTGGGATCATATACAAACTTTCAGTCCCATTCTGTTAAGTAAATAGTAGCATAATTGGGGCCATTGCTGCCCCCATTGCCATGCCACTAGTTTGGTAATACATAGCTTCTCCAAATAGAAAGACATTTTTAGTAAGTACTTGCTCCTTTAATGTTAACAATAATTTGATACATTCGTCAGGAGATGTTGTCTCTCTATACAATGCCTGTCTTAGTGCCTCCAGACCCTCTAAATGTGGTATAATGATGTACAATAATGCCATGTCTAGAGTTACCAAATACCACACTGGTTCCATCTTAGTTTTGGATAGAATTTCAAAAATGTGCATCGTATCTCTAAGATCTGCCCTTGATGCCAAACACCCTTGATGGATCATTATTAAGTCTATCAATCTGCAGTCACCCATAAGAAGGCAGAGTTCCTGTCCGGTGAGATTGTGGTCATTCAGAATCGGCCAGCTCAGCTTTTTTGAATGGTAGACAAACTGTGCAACCCAACCTTCTGCAAGTTTGAAAAACCTTTTCGCAAATAGAGTGCGATGAACTGGCTCGATTCTTTACATCTAAGGTGGCTGACATCAGGGCGGTGCTCCAATCTGTACACTCTGTGAGCATTGCTTTGGATCGTCTCAGGGACTCTACATCTCAGCTTTCTTGGAGTACCTTTGACCGATTGGATTTCACAGATGTCATGCGTATTGTCCAGGGTGCTTGCCCTACGTACTGTAGTTTGGACCTGGGACCAACATCCCTGATCTTGGGTTGTGTTGATTCCCTCAGTCTGGTCCAAGCATGGATAGTTGTGTACTCCTTGGAAATAGGTGAGTTTCCTAGCTCCCTGAAGGAGGCAGTGGTAACACCCCACCTAAAGAAAGCTTCTTTGGACCCTGACTGCCGTGCAAGCTACAGATCTAACTTTAACCTTCCCTTTTTAGGGAAGGTGATTGAGATGGTAGTGGCTTTGCAGCTGGAGAACCATTTGACCATCCATGACCTCTACGAACCCCTTCAGTACAAATTTAGATAGAGACATAGTACTGAGACGAAAGTGGACGAATAGTTCCCAGACAATATGTCACGGATATAATACTGTGGTAAAAACAGCGAATGGTCAAAATACTGTTGGTCGTTAAAGTCGCGTCTGTCATATAGTAACCTCATAGTCTTCAGGTGAAGCTACCTCTGGCTGCAAGCTGCAACACTGGACTTAAGATTTGCAAGAAAGTGAGTAGTGCTCACAACAGAGGGAGGCGAACTTTACAATTTACAATTGTCTTTGGTTTGAAGCAGATTCCTTAGGAAAGTTAATATTCTTCAGGTGGAGGATACTTCTAACTGAAGGGTGAAATAAGCAACTTAGAATTATCAGAAAAGGCAGTCTTTCAATCAACAGAGGAGGTGGAGTTTGCTTTACTTGTGTTACAAGTGTTAAGGTTTTCAGTGCAGGAAGAGTTTAAACCCACATAGGCTAAACATTGTTTTCTGTGTCTGCCCTTCTGCACAGCTGATGTGTTTTGGGGCTGACTGCTTTCAGAGCACAAGTCACCAGGCTCTTTGGGGCTGGGGAGGTTTACCTGTGTCTGACTTGGATGTTTGGATTTTTCTCTGTTTGATTAGCAGGGTATTTTCTCTGTCAAATTGGTTTGAAGCAGTATTACAAATTGTCGTGTATGGCATTTGCTGACAGGAAGCACTCATCTCATCGGTAGGTCAGAGCGTTTAGCTGATTGCTTTGTGAGGGCACAGTTTAGGCCAACCCTTCCCACCCCTCACCCCACCCACCCCTGGAAATAGTTCATTTATACCTGGGGTTCTGACATAATTTCCTCAAGAGGGCAAGGTACACATCACTGTCATATCCTGTCTAGCACACTGCACTGACAATATAAGCATACACATTATATAAATACATATATTTCTATATAACGCACCAATCACATACACAAAAAAAAAAAACTAAACAAGGTAGACAGTTATGTGGGGAGTAGTACAATGTAATGGCTGTGGGGCAGCAGTCTTCCGGGAGTCTTTCTGGAGGATGAGATGCTTCCCTGTTTGCAGACAACTATCTGCCCTGGGGGAGGAAGTTGCCCATCTTCAGGCCGCACTGGACAGTGGCAAGGGAACCTCCCCCATCCAGGGAGCACCACAGCCACCACCACTACCTCAGAGGTTGCGAAGAAAGCACAGCAGTTGGACCACAGTGGGCTCAGGGAGGGTAAGGGTGGTGGAATAGAGGCACACCCAGTCAGTTGTTACGCTCCACAATCCATACACCATTCTGGGGGAGCATAGTTCCCCCTATGGATGCACCCACAGAGGAGACTAAGGAGGGTGCAGACAACTGTTACAAGGGAGGCCCTCAGGAAGGAGGCAGAAGGCACCACAGGGGAAAAAAGCAGCTCCTGGTGGGGGACTCAATTATTAGGGGGATAGAACTGGGGGAGCAGGGAAACTGAAGTAAGGTGCCTGCCTGTGCCATGGCTTGAGGGACAGGAAGCGATCCTTAGGATCACGAGAACAGTTGCATGGGAGTCTGAGCTGGACATCATTGTCCACCTAGGTACAAATGACTTGGCTCATCATGAGATTAGAGCAGTGCAAAAGGACTTTGTAGAGTTGGGGAGGGGCTTAAGACAAGTAGCACACACAGTATCCTTCTCAGAGGTGCTGCCTGTCAGTGACATGAGTGAGGCGAGGGTACTTTGCACCATGCAGCTTAACAAATGGTTGAAAAAATGGTGTGGAGCACAGGGGTTTGGCTTCATTGGGAACTGGGGTTCCACCTGGAGGGACACCAGCCTATACTGGCAGGATGGTCTGCATCTGTCCAGGAAGGGAACAAGTCTTTTGGGCAATCGGTTTAAATGCTTCATTGGCAAGCCTTTAAACTAGTCAAGGGGGGAGGCACTGATAAGCAGAAGAAAAATCCCAGCCTCCTCCTACAAAACAGGGGACTAAATGAGAAAAATACCAAGGTAGAAAGGTCAGTGGGGGTTGCCGCTACAGAAGGTAAAGCCATCAAAAAATGGAGAGCAATGAGTACCAATGCCCATAGTCTGGGTAACAAGCTTCCTGAATTAGTGGCCTTGATGGAGGAGGAAGATCTGGATATTGTGGCAGTCACACAAACATGGTACACACAGAACCATGACTGGGAAGTACACATACCAGGATATACTATCAACAGGAGGGACAGGGAGGGTAAAAGAGGAGGAGGAATAGCTCTCTACATAAGAGAAGAAATCAAAGCAACAGAACAAAAGGGTAAACAGGGAGGAGAAGAAGCACTGTGGGTCAATTTGGAGGCAGGCAATGGCACCACAATCCGCACAGGGGTTAGATCATAGACCTCTCAGGGAGGAAATGGACAAGAAAATGATAGAAAGTATACTTAGAATGGCAGATAAAGGGAGATATTGCTGATGGGTGATCTGAATATGCCAGATGTTAACTGGAGTGCAGTTGCAGCAGCCACTTCTAAGAGTGGGGTTATTCTAGATGCCCTACAGGGGCATGCCTTAGACAACTAGTATTGGAGCCCAGTCGAGAGGGAGCAATCTTAGACCTGGTTCTCTCAAGCGGAGATGAAGAGAGGATCACAGATGTGAAGTGGTAGCCATCCGGGAACTAGCGACCATCGAACAGTATGGTTCACAATAAACACAGCAATAGTGTCAAGCCATACAAAGATAAAGGTACTGGATTTTAGGAGGGCTGACTTTGCCAAAATGGGTGAGTGCCTAAGGAATGCACTAGCAAATGGGCAGGAAGGAGGGAATAATAAAAACTGCCATCACAGAGGTAACAAGCCTTTGTGTAAAGCAAATAAACAAAACGAAACGAGGTAAGAAACCACTATGGTTCTCAAAGGAAGTGGCAGTGAAGGTTTAAGAGAAAAAGAAAGCATTCAGGAAGTACAAGGAATCACAGAAGGAACAGGACAAAGAACTGTATCAGTTAAAACAAAGGAAGCTGGAAAGGCAGTCAGAACAGCAAAGGCCCAAACCGAGAAAAGATAGCCAACTCCAGTTAAAAGGGGATAAAACCTTTTATAGGTACATCAGGGAGCAAAGGAAGACCAAGGGAGGGATAGTGAGGCTTAATAAAGGGAGGAGGGTGGGCAGAGGGTGACTGTGAAAGGCAGAGATACTAAACAAATATTTTTGCTCAGTATTTACAAAGGAAGAGGGAGAGGTACCTAAAACAAACAGTCTAAACATTCTGGATACAGAAGTTGGTACCAGCCCATTTACAGAAGAAAGGGTTCTGAAAGAGCTCTTAAAACTGAAGGTGGACAAAGCAATGGGGCCTGATTGGATTCATCCCAGAATTCTAAAAGAACTAAGGATAGAACTAGTGACACCACTGACTACCATCTTTAACAAATCATGGGAGGATGGGGTGGTACCTGAGGACTGGAGGAGGGCAGATGTGATTCCCCTTCACAAAAATGGGAGCAAGGCAGAAGCAGGAAACTACAGACCTGTTAGTTTAACCTCAGTGGTAGGGAAAATGAGGAATCACTCTGAAGGAAAGAATTGTTACGTGATCTAGAGGCCAGAGGGGCACAGGACCCAAGGCAGCATGGATTCACAGCTGGAAGGTCATGCCAGACAAATCTGATAGATTTCTTTGACTGGGTGACCAAAGTAGTAGATCAGGGAGGGGCTGTGGACATGGCCTACCTAGACTTTAGCAAGGCATTTGACACAGTCCCACACAAAAGATTAATATACAAGTTAGCCAGCCTGGGAGTGGGTCCCAAGATGACAGCCTGGGTAAAGAATTGGCTGGAGAATAGGACACAGAGAGTAATAGTAAATGGAGTCCACTCTGAAAAAGGGTGGTTGCAGTCGAGTACACAGGGTTCAGTATTAGGATTGGTCCTCTTCAATGTCTTATAGCGACATTGCAGAGGGACTGGAAGGAAAGTAGTCTCTTTGCAGATGACACAAAGATCTGCAACAGAGTTGATGCACAAGGTGGGGTGGAAAGGATGAGAAGGGACTTGGCAAGGTTAGAGGAATGGTCAAATGTATGGCAGCTTAGATTCAATGCTAAGAAGTGCAGGTAATGCACCTGGGAAACAAAACCCAGGGAAGAGTACACAATGGGGGTGAGATACTAACAACAACAAAATGGAAAGGGACCTGGGGTAGTCATATCAGATGACCTAAAGGTGGGCAAGCAATGTGAGAGGGCAGCAAGGAGGGCTGGGGAGATACTGGGATGTATAGGGAGAGGCATCACCAGCAGAAAACAAGAAGTTATTATCCCTCTGTACAGACAGCTGGTGAGACCACATCTGGAGTACTGCGTGCAGTTCTGGAGACCCAATCTCTGCAAAGACATAGGATGGAAGCTGTCCAGAGGAGGGCAACTAAAATGGTGCAGGGTCTGCACTGGAAGACATATGAAGAGAGACTTAAGGAGCTTAATATGTATAGCCTCGAGGAAAGGAGGGAGAGGGGGACATGATAGAAACTTTCAAGTACCTCAAGGGAATCAACAAAGTCCAAGAGGGTAGCATCTTTCAAAAAAAGAGGTGTGCAAGAACAAGGGGGCACAATTTGAAGATAGAAGGGGCGGCTCAGAGTTAATTTAAGGAAGTATTTTTTCACAGAGAGGTTTGTGGATGTATGGAACAGCCTTCCAGAGGAGGTTGTGGAGTCAAAAACAGTGGTGGAATTCAAGCATGCATGGGACAGTCATAAGGCAATTCTAGGGGTGGGGTAGGAAGAAGTAGGCTGCTGGTTAACTAGGATCTGCAGCTTATCCATCAGGTAGGGAAATGGGCAGACTGGGTGGGCCAAAGCGGTCCTGTCTGCCGTCAAATTCTGTTTCTGTGTTTCTAGTCGCGGTGAAATGTCACCCTGTGTTTTTAGATCGCTCTGCGCTTTGGCACATTCCCACTCGAACTTCTGGGTTTGCACAGCTCTGCGCTTGGGCACAGGAACTGGTTCGCTTTCCCTTCTTCCCACAGCCCATTTGAACATCTGGGTTTCCCTTTAGCACGCAGCCCATTCAACCTTACAATCTTTGGTGCTACTGGATTAAGTATGGATGCTTTAAAAACTTTATTAAAATGGTTCTAACTTCAGGGCACTTGAACTTGATTCTTTGGTGATACTGGATTAATTATTGGTTCTTGTGCTTTGTGCTTCACATATTTATTTGGAGCTGGTGCTTTACAAACTTCTAAAATCCTTAAAATCTTTATTAAAATGGTTCAAACTTCAGGGCACTTGAACTTGTACTGGTTCAGGCGCTTTGAGCTTCACACTGTGTGCTAAAATCAGTAAAATCATAAATATAATAAAAAGCTTTTATTAAAAATCCTTTACACAACATTTATTTCTAGGACACTTGCTATGTCAGAAAGGTATTGTTTAGGTTCATGGCTTGTGAAATCACTGCAGATGTCTTTGTAAATTTTGTTCAGCCTCAAGTATTTAATGTTCTTTCTCTGGGGATCCTGCCCAAGCTCCAGTTGTCTTCTCTGCAGAGAAACAGCATGCTGTTCTTGCCTCAATTTGCGAGCAAGTCTAGCACGAGTGGGATGTGCAATCGTCACAGTTCTTGCAAAGGCTCGGTGCCACGCTTCAATGGTGTTTATTACTGCATGGAAGATCATTAACAACACGGTCATACTGATTCCAGAACGAGATTGGGTACTGTGGCTGACTTCTATTTTTTCTTGTTCTGTATGGTTTTCCAATGTATGTATCCTCAAAATAATCTAGGATTATTTCAAGATCTGAAAAACTGCCATCATCCTGTTGCATTTCAAAGTATTTTTCTACAAACTGTTGCGGTATAAAAGCCAGCTCAAGTAAGCACCGAACTTTCAGAGCAAACTCTTCCTCCTTGATGTAACGCTGTTGCAAACCAGCACTTTGAATATGGCACCGCAAAGCTTGTCCCAGATGAATATTGCACCCACTGAGGTCTGCATTTGGAACTGTCTTCCGTAAAACATTAATGGCAGCAAGTTCAAAGTCTAGCATAATACTTAGAGGTATTAATATCAGCAAAACTTAATGTGCTAAGTGTTTAAAGAACTTAAGGTACACAGTCTCACTATGTCCAGGGAGAAGGGCATACACACGTGGACGGTTTACACCATTTACTAATGTGTGCAAAGTATACATCTGATCGTCTCCCTGTGGTGCAACACTAAATGTACCATCACAAAATCAATGACCATTTTTTGATAAACATCTAAGGTCATCATTACTAGCAAAAATTACAATGTCCTCGTTTACACGTAAAAAAGGTTAATTGCTAATTGTATTTGCATACTCCTGAATATCGCAGTGCTTATTAGTGCTGCATAGCTGCCTCTGTCTACGAACACCTCTCCTCAAGGTGTCCTGTGATGGAAGAAGGTGCGCGTGTCGAACGTCCACCTCCTGCAATCCTCGATGAACAAAATTACGTGTTGTCTCCTCAGTCTCTCTTGCCCTGCGCTTATGTTGTTTGCTCAGATCTACCACACCTGCCGTGTATAGGGCACATAGTTTCGTCGGAGATTTGCAAATAGTATCATCAACAGTGTGTAGTCTTGCCCTGCAACTTCGCATCACACATCTCCAAATTATCTTATTTTCTGAGCCATCCTTCTCTTTTGTATACAAGAAATTATCAAGAGCAAGCTTTGGCTTTCCTTTCTGACTTTGAATAAACCCCATTTTGAAAATACCTCAGCATAGCTTTGAGACCTTAGGTAGACTATATACAGGTGAGACTAATGCTCAAATTAGAGAAATCATTAGATAGCAGGTACTGTCAGGAATGCAGTTACCAATTAACAATCACGGTCAATCAAGTATGATGCTACTTTGGTATATAATTGAATGTCAGCGATCTGGTGCTTTATGAATAATGCTTACTCAGGTATGGTGCTATAACTGTGTAAACAGGAGCTTCAAATTGAGCGAGTGCTTTCATGCTGTGGAACTCGATATGACAACGCTTACGTGACTGGAAGGAACGTCAGAAATACTCTGCCAAATACAGATCTATTACAGTACCAGCATGTGTCCTCATTTCCCATATCATACTCACATATGCATGACCAAATAGCAGAATCTCACCCCATGTTGGTCAACATAAAAGGCAGCTGTTACAGGGTTTTAAATAATTGATTAGCAGTTTTTTTCTTGGGACAATACTAACTATACAGAAAGCATTTATATAGGTTTTCTAGAAGTGTTGTGTTTGTTAAACACAGTGAGGAAAGTGATATGCATTTTCACAATGTTTTAGAACTTTTATGAGCAAAATGCTAATCAATTTTTAGAGTTATTTAAAACCCTGCTGTTAGATTCTGAACCCCTTCTGGGAGTCAACGGTGACTAAATTTAGAGGAAAGGTGGGGGTTCGAATACAGAGGGGGGTATGAAAAGAACGACATTGCTAATCATAATGATTATGTGATCTGTTGCAAGTATAGGGAGTTGATACATCAGACAATACGTCGCCGATTTAAACCCGCGGCAACATTTGCATGTTGCTTACTCCTGCGACCAAATGATCTGATGACATTTAAACCACAACCAAATGCCCGCAGTCTTAAATCCGGCAACTGGTCATCCTAGTGCCTACTGAGACAGCATTGGTTCGGTTGCTCAATGATCTCCTGATGGCTAGAGATCAGAAGAGCCACTCCATCTTGGTTCTTCTAGATCTCTCATCCCCATTCAACACTGTGGACCATGGGGTTCTGCTTGATTGCCTGAGGTTCATCTGTGGATTGTCAGGTACACTCTTCAGGTGGCTTACATCTTTCCTCACTGAAAGAACTGAGAGAGTGGTGTCAGGGGGTTATTCTTCGGACCCAGCTTCTCTGTTTTGTGGGGTTCCTCAGGGCTCAGTGCTGTCCCCCATGTTGTTCACAGTGTAAATGCTGCCCCTCTGAGACATTTTAAGAAGGTATGGGCTGAGGTTTCACTGCTGTGCTGATGATACCCAGCTCTACCTTTCTTTTGCACCAAACCAAGATGGAGCTCTCTCAGTCAATAATAGCTGCCTCACAGAAATCCAGGAGTGGATGGATTCCAGTTGGCTAAAGTTGAACTCTGAAAAGACAGGTGTTGGTTATGGATCCGGTACACCAGATAGGGGGGCTGGGGGGGCTTCACCCTCAGGACTTTTTCTTGGGGTTCTATCATGTCTGACCTCTGAATGCATATGAAACTTGGGGGTAATTTTTGATGAAGGGCTGACTCTGCATTCGCAGGTGTTAGCCACCATCAAAACCTCTTTTTACCATCTGAGCAATATATCCAGGATTAAGCACCTTGTTCCATCTGGTCATCTTCCTACACTGGTCCACGCCTTTGTATCCTCGTGCCTTGCTTACTGCAACTCCCATTACCTGGGCGGAAATCCACTGCTTGCAGCTAGTGCAGAACGCTGCAGTTTGGCTTTTGACGGGAACGCCTAGATCTTGTCATATCACACCGGTGCTGCGTGGACTGTGCTGGCTGCTGGTGCATTGGCAGATCATCTTTAAATCAGTCTTCTGACTTTTAAAGCCCTACACGCACTTCGCTCAGATTATTTGAAAGAGCTTCTGGTCCCTTACTGCCCTGGATGACTGCTCCACTCAGCTGATGAGCAGTTGCTAGAGACTTTGACAGTGTTTGAAATCTTCTGGGGCTTGTGCATTTATGCACGTGGCCCCATACCTCTGGAATTCTCTTCCTCACCAGTTATGGGAGTGCATGACCATGGAGGGATTTAAGCAAGCTTTAAAAATACACTTGCAGGTTCAAGTTTTCAATGCGTAAATTATTTGGTATTGGATCTGTTTTACATATATTTTTTATTATTTTATGATCTTGCTTTTCAGTGTGTTTTAAAATTGTTAGTCGCCTTGACATTCTGAAAGGCGCTCAAAAAATGTTGTTGTTAGTAGTAGTAGTAGTAGTATTAAGATACACTCTCGAGTTCTCTGCTACCCCTTTAATGTATTAATCCACATACTGGGCTAACGGCTCAGTGACAGATTTGTGGCTGGATACAGTGGGTCTCATGGGGGGTTGCTAAGACTCTTGTGTACCTTAGGAAAGCCATAAATGACCACCCATCTAGGGTTTCTGACCATTAAAGATTATGCTGTTTGTACATCAATACACCCGTCCACCATTGCTGCATGCAAAATAACATCAGTCTCATTTTTATATGACATAGTAGGGTCTTTACATAATTTTTTTATACACAGTATTGTCAGATAAGGGTTTAAGCATTGCATTTCTTTACTTAACTTTATTTATCACCACCAAAGAACTGCCTTTGTCCGCAGATTTGAAAGTGATGGAGATGTTGTCCTGTAGGCCCCTAATGGCATTTGTTTCCTCGTACAACACATGCTGGCTTGTACTCCCTGGTTATTTCTGTAAGTATGCCCAAATTTCCTTCTCACATATCTTGACAAAAACTCCCACACTTGGATTCATGGGAGGGACATATATTGATTTTTTTTTTTTTCCATTTACCCTGTTCCTGCATTTCACTTGTACAGTATTATTATTTTCTCTATCCTGCATCTCTGTGGTCTGTTCCAAATTTTCTCCTTTTTCATATAAAAAGTGTAGATTACATTTTCTCACATATCTGTGTAAGTCCATTATTGTTTCAAATTAATTTGTGAAGTTCATCTGAATGAATGATAATCCCCTATTTAAGACCTGTTCCTCGATGTCAGTCAGTTCATAATTGACAAATTAACCACATTTCCAGGATCCTGGTCCTCTTTTTGACTGGCATTTAGTACCTGTATCAACCCCTTTGGCGATAGATGTTTCTCCTGGTGTATTGTGGATACCCTCCCCCTCTGTTGCTCCTTCTCTGGGCTGGATATCCTCTTTTCCCACCTTCTCTTATGCTGCCTTCTCCCCAGTATACTCCTCCTTGTAATTCATCCTCGTATCCTATTAACCTGAGGATCCTGTGCAATCCTCTGCTTGGTAGGCTGGGCAGGTTCAGGGTATTTCCCATCTCCATTGCTAGTGGCATTCTATTCACTATTACCTCCTGCTCCTCTCGTACCTGTTGCAGTGTCTCCTGGTTTGGTTGGGGGTCATTAGAGCACTTTGTGGTGTTAATAAATTGATTTGTGGTGCCAGTATACCTGGATCCCTCTTCTGGAGATGGCTCTGTGCTAAAAAAGGCCTCATATCATTATTTTCCCCACCCAAATGTTCTACACTAGCCACAGTTCCTCTCGATATATTTTCATCCTGGTCTATTTCAGATTCTGAACCTGAGGCACTTGTGTATGTGTCTGGTTGTGGTGTCCTTTTAAGGATAGGATGTAATTTGTTCTCAAAAATATTTCCCCTATTCAAAAATGTGTCAATTAGCATAATCCCTTCTGTCCCTCTCAGACTTACACATCTTCGTACATTTAATGCATGTATCTGTATTCTTAATTGTCTTCTTTAGTCTATTAGAATACATCGCAAACACAAGAGTGTGCTAAAAATTTTAGAAAATCTGTTTCATATTTTTAAAAAAAATCAATGATCTCTTGTTCTGTTTTGGTCCCATTATTAATAATTATTTGAATAAGGCCAGCTGATGATTCTAAAATTTGCGAGTGCCATTTTTTAAAAAGTTACGTTTTTCAGTACCAGATGTTGGTTGCATGGTCCATCTAAGGCCCCCTGGAACCCGGTTATCCTTCTGGTATGCTTCCATTGTTACGTGCTGCCAATAAATGCATCTTGCTTTTAGTACAATTCTTTCAAGGGCAACATAGGTGTGTTGGATATTACTTGCCTCCCTTGTGCTATCCGCATCGGCAGTACTAAGCTGGACACCATCCTCAGTTCTCACATTTTCTAACAGGTTCCTTTGGTCTGAATTAAAAACCAAATTGCCAAATCCCAAAGTCTGCACTTGCGGGTTGGGCAACCCTGTTTCAGTTATTAGTGGCACAGGTGGGGGGCTACTCACTGTTCCGGCGTCTTCAGTTACTTGGGACACCATGCTTTTCCAGACATCCATCCTCCTCTGCTCGAGCCTTCAACAAACAAATCAGCAGAACTCAAGAATCAAAAAGTTGTGGCTTCGGAGCTTCCTGTGGTGCCGAAAAAATATTTTCTGCAAGCACAAACCACACCTTCGGCAACTCGCGGTTAAAGGTGGACATAAAATCCCAATGCTAGGGAATATTAAATAAAATATTAATTTATTTCACAGTCATGGTAGCATCCCACCAGATGCGCCTGTCAATGTTTCAAGCTTTCTAGCTGTTTATCAAGACAATGGCTCCCTCTAGTGTGGAGCCTAAATAGTGCAATACCTTAATGTTTATAATACATCCTTTGTTAAAAAAATTTTACCAAATATTCTTAATTATAAGCACCTATCTAATGTGCAATACTTGGTACCTATTTCTTGGCACAGTGACAAGACCTGCATCACTCCTTCACCTGCTGGGTGAGGTTGGGCCAATAGAAATTCTGGGTCAATCGCTGTGTAGTGCACGCAATTCCAAGATGACCAGTCATGGGAATATCATGTGCGATCTTGAGCAACTGCTCACAGTACCCCGGGGAACAAGTTGCCTGCCTATCACCCCTCCCTCTGTCTTAGCATCCTGAGTATATGTCAGTCCATTGTCACAATAAACCTTATGTTTCCTGTCATCTACCTGTGCTCCATCAGAGTCTGCCCAAGCCCTCAGCTTCTCTAGACTAGGGTCACTTTTCTGAGCAGCTGCAAACTCCTTACACATTCCCAAGGCATGGGGCAGGTCCCCTTCAGTCTCTAAACTAGGGTCCCTAGCTCTAGCATCAGGGAACTCAGGATCACTGCTATCCCTAACCCTCTGACAACGGGTCACCTCACCTTCATTGTAGTAACTCTCCATATCTTTTTGGTTAATTGCTAATGGGGAAATTTCTACCCCCCTTTCATTAGTCTCCATCTCGGAAGACCCAGGATGGGGACCAGCCTCCCAGTGGTTTCCACAGTGGCTTCTATGGGGTCCTGGGAACCACAGCTTCCCTGTGCCAGTTGGTTGTGGCTAACTGCACACACCATCCCCTGTTTGAGATTGATGCTGATAATTACATCAACAGCTAAAATTTCAGGTATGGCAACCTTTTGTACAGTACTGCCTGCCTCATCCCAGTCTAGGAGGACTCTAGCAAGTGTCAAGGTTTTCTCCTCCCCAGTGAATCCTTGTACAGTCACAAATTGGTTGTGTATAAGCCGACCAGGCTCTACCAGATCCCTTTTTACCAAAGTCAGGGATGCCTCAGTGACACTTAACCCATGTGTCTGTACACCATTCATAGTGACTGGGTGCATGTGTTCCCTCCTGTTGACTAGCATGCTTTCAGGGACACACAAACAATCCTCTTCTTTTCATGCACCACTTTGTGCACTATCTGTCCTTTTTGAGACACTGTTTGGCAATATGTCCAGTTTCTTTGCAAACCCAACATTCATTTCTTTTCTCAGGTACATCTTTTCTTTGAAACCTGGGGCTACCTGATTTCAGTGAAGGCAGTGAGGGTTTTAGTTGCCCTGAAGGTGCACTTTTCCCTTTCTGCACTGCCATGTCCACCTCATTTGCTCTCAGAGCAGGTCTGCTGCTGGCATAGCGGTCCGAGAGTTCAGCAGCCTCTTGCACTGTTTTTGGATCTCGGTCCTCCAGCCAGGTTTTCAGCTCAGCTGGGCATGCCCCCAAAAGATGCTCTAACAATACAGCATTTTCAATTTTATCTACAGAGTCTACTTCAATTCCTTCCCACCAATGTTTTAAAAACTGACGTCATTTTGTGGCTAGCTCATCGTAGCACATGTCAAGGCTTCTCCTGAGTTTACAGAATTTAGTTCTGTGTGGTTCTGCAGTTAAATCATAATTTTTTAAAAGTGCAGTTTTCAGTTTACTGTAATCATTACTTTTCTTCATTGTCCATTTGACCCAATGCATCCCAATCTTTCCTGGTAAGTAGCAGGGATAGGTGGAAGCTCCAGGACTCTCTAGGAATATTTGCCTGAATACAAATTAAAGGAATTTAAACAAGCATCCATACCTTCCCCCCTTTAAATCTGGCTATCAATTTAGAATTTAGTTTGTAATCCAGTCCTGTAGTTCCAGTTAAACCCTGGCCACTTGCCTGCTCTGGTGCTGGCCTTGGGAGTTGTAGCTTCTCCAGTTCAAATCTCCGCTGGCACTCTCTCTTCACTTGTTCGGCCTCTTGCTAGGAACTGTTGCTCTTCTAACTCAGCTTCCTGCTGTTCTCGCTCAGCTTCTCGCTGTTCTTATACCCCCTTCTCCTCTGCGGCTTGCTGAGGCTGCTCCCTCTTCTCCTCTCTTTTTATCTCCAACTTCCTCTGTTCAAGCTTCCTTTGCTGCTAGACTTCAAACCTTTTCTGTTCAAATTCCAGCTCCATCTGTAGCCTGATTGCTTCTGGCTCCAGAATGCTGGTGATCGTCCCCTGGTGCTGTGATCCTTGCCTTGCACTGACCATGCTGTCCTCCTCACCAGATCTGAACACTGCACTGGCCCCTCCACACCTAAGGTTCGGCCCTTTTCAATCACAGACTGTGACTGTGGGCTTTGGGCATCTGCTGCCATCAGAGCCTCCACAAGGTTCTGCTTGTTGGCTTTTCCCTCATACTGGACTCCTCTGTTCTGACACAACTGCCTCAAGTATTTATTGATTTACTTTTATGTTTTTGGTAATCAGGTAAGTGCCTTGATCCAGAGGACCATTTTCAGTCATGACCTGGGCCACAAGGTGGCAATGCAGTAATACAGAGTAGACACAATATATAATATATACAATTGTTGTACTGTACAGCACAAATGAATAATGAAAACAGACATTATTTACATATGTTCTACTTGCATGTCAACAAAGTACCATAAGAAAGCAGGCAGCAGAGTTATGCATTTGTACAATATGACAAGGAGTGGTATAACCCTAACTGGTTATTTAACATCCAAACTAGATACCATGCCTGGCCTGCTGATGTAAAGCAGGTCATCCTGAGAAAGCTTGTGGCAAACAGAGCATGGCTCCCAGACAGTGCCCCATGCTCAGACAGAGGAGGAGCATTGGCAGAAGTATGTGGAGGGCAGGATAGGATGTACTGTGCCCTATAGAGTCCAAGAGCATCAAATGTTTCAGCCTGGGTGGGGTACATTGATGTGGTGGGGATCTTACAGGTGGGCTGTATGAGGCAGCATCAGAGCGATGTGTGTAGGTTACTGCTCTTGGGTGTAGGGGACAGGGGTAAAGGAAAGAGAGAGGGGGATGGGCATGATGGTGCCAAGCTATAGTAGGATGCTGGTAGCTTTTGGGCTTCTACAGTGCCCAGTGAGCATTTACAGGTGGATTCTTCAAGCAGCCAGGCCTTCAGGTTAGATTTGAGGGACACATGGGATGGTGATGTACGGACTTATGTGGGAAGATGGTTCCAGAGGGGGACAGAGACAGAGAAGGCCTTACAACCCATCACTGTAGAGACACTGGAAACTTCAAGAGTTTGAATAGAGGAGGCCCTAAGAGGTCTAGTGCACACTCTGATTATGAGTAGGGAAGCATAAGGGGATAGCTGGTTACTTCTGAGAGCACTGTCCACTGAGCAGCCTGCAGCATAGTCAAAGTGTGCCTGGAGAGGGAGCCATGCAAGGGACTGGTAGAGTGAACAATGGTGAGTTAATGAGAGGGGCTTTGAGAACAAAGCGACAGATGGCATTGTATGTTGTGTTGAGGTGGGAGTGTTGCTTTATGGACATGTGGGAGTAGATGGGGAGCAGCAATCTAGGAGTGGAAGAAGCTTGCCTTTGTGCAATAGCAAGGCAAGCTTCTGGTGATAGCAAGTGGTTTGTGCAGTACACCGCATCTAGCTTCTGATTAATCTTATGGTCAGTGTTGCATGATCATTGTAGGTGAGCGATGGGTCGAGAGTCATACCGAGATATTTGAAGGAGGTGACCTGCTTGAGTGGAGGGCCCACAGGTGTACATACGGTGAGAGAAGAGTTAGATTTGGTGGCCTTAATTAGGAAAGGCTTGGATCCAAAGAGCATGGCCTTCATCTTTTCCCATTGACAAGGAGCTTTCTGGATGTGAACCACCCTACTGCCGCAGCATAGTTGCCAGTGAAAGTGAAGGAGATGGAATCAAGGGACATATTGCTGTGGTAGAGGACTAGGTCATCCACGTAGAGGAGTGCATTGCAGTTTAGGCTATCTACCAGTAAAGCATTGATAAACATAGAGAAGAGAAGGGGGGCAAGAATTGATCCCTGAGGAACTCCAGTACAGGTGGGAAGTGAAGTTGAGGCAACTTTGCCTATGAACACAGATTGTGACATGTTTGTGAGGCAACTATAAAACCAGGCTACAGGTCTAGGGGCACAGTGAAGTTTTCCAAGAGTGGAGAGAAGTCTACAGTGTATCTGCTGTAGTTGGAAGCCATCTTCTTTCCTAACTATGGCTACTCTAACTTGCACTCAAAACCAAAAATAAAACAGGTAAGAACTTTGACTGTAAGCAAAATTATATACTGTACTTCTTCGATCTAAAGCTGCCATCCTATAAAAGCCACCCTCGATCTGTAACTACATAGCAGTACTGTAAATTAGTTTAAAAGCCACCCTCGAATACAAGCCGTAATGATGGCATGTGATGTTGAATTAACCAAAACATATGTGCCTTGAATACAATGTTAACACATCAACACGCTAACATGTTAAAGGATCTGAAACACCACAATGAACAAGTAATTGATCAAATTTATTTTGTTTCAGATTGTAATAGAGTAAATAAAGTAAGCAAGTAAAAAGTGCTGCTGGTTATTTAATCTCTGAGTCGGATCCTAGCTCATTGTCTTGGCAGCTGACTGGTTCGTCCATGTCAGCTTCAGGTGTGTCTGTTTCACTGCAGTCCGATTCAAGACCAGTGGGTACTGATTTAACCGAAGCAACATTTTTTATCAACTCCCCACGAACACCATATGTGACTCCTCACTCTCTGGTGCAGCTGATTATATCTGGGTCAGTACTTGTGATGGCACAGACCTGAAAAACAAAAAGAGTGTTGTTAAATTTGTTGAAAACAGGTGTTCTTAATTAACAATCTGAAACTGTATTTTTTTAAAATGCAATACAAGCCGCCCCTTAATAAAAACTGCCCTTGATCTAAAGCCACTTACTTAATGTTGCAATCACGATTGTAGGCCGCGGCTTTAAATAGAAGATGTACGGTAGTTCGGTTTACTTTTTAAAAAATAAATCACTGCCTTATTTTGCACATGAGCTGTACGGTATTAAGCAGACACACTGAACTGTTAAAGCTTGTGTTAGCAATACTTTTTAAATCCTACCTCTGCCAATTAAATCTGTCATAAACGCACTTCTCAGATCGGGTCCTCTGCTCCTACAGTGCCAACCTCAGAGTGCAATAGTGTGAACAGGTAACAGACAAGGTAACCTTCCTCTCTGCTTTGGGTCCGAATCACCTATTTGCCTTGAGTTCTGGAGGGATTCAAACTGTGAACCTTATGCTCGTATACCCAATTAACAGGTTCGGATATGTACCCTCTTCAGGGGATGCGGTACAATCTTTCACTCAGGAGTACCAATCCAGGTTTTCCAAAATGTACCCTTAGAACTTTGTTAGAGTCCTAGGTATTTCTTACCTTTTTCACATTTAGTAACATCATGCAAGCCCTTTAATAGCTGCCAGCCTTAAACACAGATTCAGCATCACATGTAAAATAACAGAAGAGCACAGGCAGTATTCTTAAGAAAATGTTTATTAGAAAAATAGTTAAACAGGTGAAATAAAATACAGAACAATGTATATCACAAATCTCACAGTCCTCTACAAATAAAAAGGAAAGTTACAGAATACAAACTCCTGCCCCAAATACTTAATTGTTTTCTATTACCTTTAAGTGCTTTTGGAGAACTGTGTCTCTCTCAGAGTCTAGAATCGTATATCATACTTCCCCAGATGCAATGTTTCATTTTAACTCTACCTTCCCCTACTCCCTTTTTGGTGAGTCAGCTAGCTCCTCCCTTAGAGTTCATTTTAACATATTATCTACAAGGAGGTATTTTAATTAATATGAACATAAAAAAAAAGCCATTTCCTACATATGATAGTCTTTAATCAGACATTTCTCTTTGAGGTTTTACAACCACACAATCTGTCACTAAGGTGTGAGAAAGCTAAGGGGAATCAATCAAAATGATATCCTTTTCCTAATGTCATATAATTCATATTCAGGAGCCAACATTAAAGCAGCAGCAGTTGATAAGGGGCCATAAACTATCCCTCTGGAAGGAAGGCATCAATTAAGTTTCCCTGGTCTGTTTAATGACATCCTGGCTGACACCTTGAAGGTTAAAAGCCAAACTGCTAACTTGTGTTAGACAATTACATACACAGCCCATAGATTTATAATGCAAATTTTATGCAGTAACCATATGTAGATGGCATAGCGTCACAGTTGGCAGCAGCAAAGCAGAATTGCATTCATTTTTATTGTTGCTCTTGGAAGAGCTTTGGACCCAGATGTTCCACAGGACATCTCAGTAGACGCATCCAACCCACAAACTGGGCCCCTTAAGTCAAGGGGGGCATAGGCACATTCAGGTACATTACAGCAGGACAAAGCTGCATGTTTTGATTTGTAGGCAGTGTTGCAAACCCACTCAGCGGGTCAGGCCCTCTACTCCCAAAGTGGCAGCCGCTGAGTGTAGTCTTGTGCACAGTGAACAGAACAAGGTAACCCTCTTGTCTGTTTTTGTGAGTTCGGATCAACCCTTAGTCTCAAGTTCTCTAGAGGGATTCAAACTGTTAACCTCTTGTTAGCATACCCAAATACACAGGCTCAGATATGTCTGTCTTCAGGGGGCCAGATATCCTTGCCTACAGGCACCTAACCAGGTATACAGAGATGAACCCTTAAAAACTTTAATAAAGACCTCAGATTTAAAATGCTTCTCTTTCCAGTTTGGTATCGCCCTTCAAGCTTATGCCTGCTATCTGCTATAACCATAAATATTTTTTAGCAACAGAAAGAAATTCCAAGACAGACCAAGTATGGTCTAAAATTAGAGTTTTTACTAGAATAGATAAAAATATGTAAAACTCAAAATACAGAACTGTTATATCACACTACATACAAATCTTCTAAAAGAACAAGGTTTAAACAGTACAAACTAAAATCTCCTGTCCACAGAATATTCATCTCCTACAGTGCTGGATGTTGCTTCTCTCAGAGTCAAATAAAAGTGAGTCTATGAAACCAGAATCATAGTTTATAAGCTGATTTCTCCAGCCCCTTTTGGATGAGGTCATCCAGATCCTCCTCTGGCAGATCACATAAAAATATATCTTAAAAAAAAATATTTCTATACAAACACAGGATGCAATTTCAAAGTATTAATTCTGCAATTTTAGCATAACTCAATTTCAAATGACATCTCTTTGATCCCAGGATAAGTTTCCTCCCTCCAGGACATGAAGGAACATTTACACTTCGCACCCCTGTTAAACTTGGGTTTCCTTCCAAACATTGTAAAATGGATATTTCAGGGCTCAGCTACAAATAACCCACATCCTAACTGAGGCTATAAAATGCAAATTCTTATGAGTTAATCTAATCACAGAGATCTGCTGTTCAGCATATCCTGTCCTGTTAGAACTGAAACCTGGGGGGTGAGTGAGGTCATTCCAAGTGCACCATATTTTCAGCAGAGACAGTCAGTAATACATTTTATATTTTCCAAAAAAATGAAAGAGTATTCAGAACTGGCTGTCTGCATGTCACAGGCAGACCCTGACCATACAGTGGGTTAGAATGAAGATAGCTGGGGTATTGTGGGAAATTCCTGACCAAAAGAAGCCACTGGATGAGGAAGAGGACAATCCCTCTGAGAATGAGGAGGGAGGATGTGGAGTAGAGTGGACAGGGCTGAAAAGGAAAGTTCTTATTCCTCCCGTTTGATACTAAGCCTTTGTCCTACATGACAACTGAGGTGTGTAGGTCATTACAATTCAAGGAGGTACAATCCATGGAGGCAGTGGATGTCAATCGTATCCTGTCCTTGTCCTGTACTCCAAACTGTTTTAAACATATAAACACATAATCTGTTGACAGATAAGAACCATACAGCCCACCTAGTCTGCCCAACTTTTTTTTCCAAGTTTCATTCAGTGTGGCCAAATTATTGAATATGAATGGCCAGGTGACAGCCAAACTAAATATCTGCCAAAACCAAAGGCACAGTATTTCCCTTTATGGAAGAAAATACTCACACATGGGAAACCCCTCCTCTAGCAGTTAAGGAGTTTCATAATTCTGTCAGGCGCACCTCTTTTGCTGGCAGTATAACTTGGTGGTTAAAGGCACTGAACTGCAAACAAGGAGATCTGGAGACCTGAATACCTGTGTTTGAATATCCTCAACCCCAACTCGTATATGGTATATGATCCTCAACAAGTCGCTAACTTTTGATTTTATTCAGTTTCTGGTCCCAAACTGCTCCAGGGCTTTTTTACTCTGAAACCAGCATTCGAGGGCTTCCAGCAAGTTCTTGTGGTAGTTTCTGCCTTCAGCTAGCATCAGATTACAGGTGTGGGGAGTTAAATTGTTTGTGCTTGGTGAATTTACTTCATCTGACTGAATTTATGGTCCCCAAACTGTTCCAGAGTATGTTTACTTTGAAACTAGCATTCCAGGGTTTGTAGCACATTCTTGTCAGAAGTGGCTTCTTTTCCATTAAATTGTTTGTACAGATTGTCTTGCTGAAGGGAAGGAAAGCACTCACAAAGGTAGTGGAGCAGAGCCGTAGCCAATTGTTTCTGGAGTGCACACGGAGTTGGGCCCACCCCCCTATGTCGTCATTTCCTTTATACCAGGGGTTCTGACATCACTTCCCCAAAAGGGACGGGACACACACCTGCCATATCCTTGACAGCCCAGCCCACTGCATAAAGGGTAAACGCATGCACACACTCACACTCACACACACTAACAAAATAATAATTTCAGCAGGAACAGAAAGAGATGTGGGGTGGTGCAGTGCACTGGCTGTAGTGCGGCAGTCTTCCAAGAGACACTTTTGAGGCTGTTATGCTGCCCTATTTGCAGGCACTTCTCTGCTCTGAGGGAGGAGGTTGTCTATCTCCAGGCTGATCTGGCAAGGGGTAGGGAATTCTTCTTCTCCACCCAGGACCAGGAAAGAAGTTGGGAAACCTGCTACCCCACTCGGGGACCACCAGGGCCCCTGTCGCTGTATCAGAGGTTGCCAAGAAAATTGAGTGATTGGACTACAGTGGCCTCAGGGAGGGTTAGGGTGGTAGAACAGAGGTGCATCCCTCCAGTTGTACCTCTCCACAATTCATATGCCATTCTGGCAGAGTGTGGTTCCTCTATGGAGGAACCTACAGTGGAGACCATTGAGGAAGCTGGGAACCTCCACAAGGGAGACCCACAGGAGTATGGCATGGGACCCCACAGGAGAAGGAAACAGCTCCTGGTGGGGGACTCATTATTAGGGAGCTAGAACTGGGGAAGGGCAGAGGGAGGTAAGGTGCCTACCCGGTGCCATGGCATAGAGGGATAGGAAGAGAATCCTCTGGGTCATGGGAGCAGCTGCAAGGTAGAGGGAGCAGGTTATCATTGTCCACCTAGGTACAAATGACCTAGCTGGGAATGGGATCAGAACAGTGCAGGAGGAGTTTGTGGAGTTGTGGAGGGGCCTTAGACTAGTAACACAAACAGTAACCTTCTCTGAGGTGCTGCCTGTCAATGGCATGGGTGAGGCTAGAATACTCTGCACTTTAGGATTCAATTAATGGTTGAAAAGCTGGTGCCATCAACAGGGTTTTGGCTTCATTGGAGTTTGGGGGTCCATCTGGAGGGATGCAGGCCTATAGGAACCAGGATTCTAGGTGATATGTTTAAATGCTTCATTGACAAGCTTTTAAACTAGCCAAGGGAGGAGGCACTGAAAAGGAGCAGGGAATTCCCAACCCCCCCCCACAAAACAGTGTAGTTAGTGAGAGAAGCACCAATGTAGAGGTCAGTAGGGAGCAGGGCAAGAGGAAAATGGAGAAAGAAGCAAAGGCAGTAAGTACAGGGATGGTGCTAAAAGGGGAAGGACTGCCAACAAATGGAGGGTGATGAGTACCAATGCCCTTAGTCTAGGTAACAAGCTTCCTGAACTAGTGGCCTTGATGGAGGAGTGACACCTGGATATTATGGCAGTCACAGAAACATGCTACAAAGAACCATGACAGGGATGTCCATCATACCAGGATACACAGTATACAGGAGGGACAGGGAGGGTAACAGAGGAGTAGCTCTCTATGTAAGGCAAGGGATTAAGGCAACAGAATTAAAAGGTAAGCAGGGAAGAGTGCAGGCACTGTGAGTCACCCTGGAGACAGGCAATGGCACCACAATCTACACAAAGATTGTATACAGCCCCCATCTCCATGGAGAGGAAATAGACAGTGAAATGATAGGTGGCATATTTAGAATGGCAGAAAAAGGGGAAATATTGCTGATGGGAGACCTACAGTAAATATATCAGATGTTAACTGGAGCACATTCACTGCAGCCACATTGAGGAGCAAGGTCATTCTTAATGCCCTACAGAGGGTATGCCTCAGACAGCTAGCGTTGGAACCCTCTCAGGAGGGTGCAATCTTAGACATGGTACTCTCAAACAGGAACAGTGAGAGGATCTTGGATTTAGAAGTGGGTAGCCAGCTGGGGACAAGCGACGACCAAACAGTGCAGTTACATAGAAATATAGAATTTGACGGCAGATAAGGACCGCTTGGCCCACCTAGTCTGCCCATATCCCTACCTACAGATAAGCTGCAGATTCTAGTTAACCAACAACCTATTTCCTCCTGCCCCCCCACTAGAATTGCCTTATGTCTGTCCCATGCATTCTTGAATTCTCCCACTGTTTTTGACTCTACGACCTCCTCAGGAAGGCTGTTCCATGTATCCACAACCCTCTCTCTGAAGAAATACTTCCTCACATTACCTCTGAGCCGTCTCCCCTTTATCTTCAAATTGTGCCCCCTTGTTCTTGCACATCTCTTTTTCTGAAAGATGCTACCCTGTTGGACTTTGTTGATTCCCTTGAGGTATTTGAAAGTTTCTATCATGTCCCTCTCTCCTTCCTTTCCTCGAGGCTATACATCTTAAGTTCCTTAAGTCTTTCTTCATATGTCTTCTGATGCAGACCCTGCATCATTTTAGTTTCCCCTCCTCTGGACAGCCTCCACCCTGTCTATGTCTTTGTGGAGATGGGGTCTCCAGAACTGTACACAGTACTCCAGATGTGGTCTTACCAACTGTCTGCACAGAGGGCCAACAACTTCCTGTTTTCTACTGGTGATGCCTCTCCCTATGCATCCTAGTATCCACCTAGCCCTCCTTATTGCCTTCTCACATTGCTGGTCCACCTTTAGGTCATCTGATATGACTAGCCCCAGGTCCCTTTCCATTTTTGTTGTTGTCAGTTTATCACCCCCCCCCCATTGTGTACTCTTCCCCTGGGTTTTTGTTTCCCAGGTGCATTACTTTTCACTTCTTTGCATTGAAGCTAAGCTGCCATACAGTCAGGGCTGGTTTTAGGACTTTGGGGGCCTCCAGCAAACTCTATGACTGGGGCTCCACAGATGGGGCGGGGCGGGCCCCCCCAGTAATCATTCTATAATCAAAAGCATATAGTTAAGGAACCAGAGCTCTCCCTGCTCTATTACCTCTCCCCCACTCTGCTGCATTAAACATCTGCATTGTCCATATAATCCAATATGCTTCCTTATTGTAAATTGTTAAGGGGTTCTTAGTCTCATCATCCAGCTGAATTATGATTAAGCCTGACCAGTACGGCAAAGTGACCACCTCCATCGGTCAGGAAAAAACATTTCATCTTGCCTTTAAGACCTGATGTCCTCCTGCTTTGAGTCTTGTGGGGTAAACTTAGAAGACTTGGTTTGCTGGCCAAGGCACCTAGCTTCACCTGAGCGCTTTCCTTCTAAGACTGCTTGAAAGGCAGAGTAGAGAAATTTACCAGAGCAAGGGAGAAGGATTAAGACTTAGTTTGGCTAAGCAGATTTACTGTGTGGTGGTGTTTTTATTTTCTACTCACAGGGATTGCTACTGTTTGTTGCTACATTTCATTGCTTTATTTTTCTCTGATTCAAATTGTTGTTGCTGGTATACCTTCTTCTGCATTATTACAAGGTGTGCCTACAGGTGTGTGCTAACAGATTACTGCTGTAATCTTCTGATTCAAATTGTCTTTGCAAGGTATACTTCTGTTACTGCTTTATTTTTCTCTGGAGCAAAGTGTTTTTACAGGGTATATCTTCTGAAATTACTGTATTACAGGTGGAGCTTACATTTTGTGACTTTTTATCATTGGGCTAAGCAAAATTACTGTTTGACACTGTTTTTATTTTATTCTTGTTTGTTGAAAAGGTTTGTTGTCTCAGAGGTGTTTCAGTCTCCTTCTCATTGAAGGAGCTAATTGCTTTTCCTCCCACAGCTCTTCCAAAGGATTAGGTGTGTATGTGGGGGTGGAGCTGGCAAACTGTCAGTAATTTCCAACAGAAAGAAGGGTTAAAAAGTCAGGTTAGTTATCTTGGAGGTAGAAGACTTGGTTTGCTGGCCAAGGCACCTAGCTTCACCTGAGCGCTTTCCTTCTAAGACTGCTTGAAAGGCAGAGTAGAGAAATTTACCAGAGCAAGGGAGAAGGATTAAGACTTAGTCTGGCTAAGCAGATTTACTGTGTGGTGGTGTTTTTATTTTCTACTCACAGGGATTGCTACTGTTTGTTGCTAACATTTCATTGCTTTATTTTTTCTCTGATTCAAATTGTTGTTGCTGGTATACCTTCTTCTGCATTATTACAAGGTGTGCCTACAGGTGTGTGCTAACAGATTACTGCTGTAATCTTCTGATTCAAATTGTCTTTTACAAGGTATATCTTCTGTTACTGCTTTATTTTTCTCTGGATCAAAGTGTTTCTTACAGGGTATATCTTCTCTGAAATTATCACAGGGGGTGCTTTACAGGTTTTACAGTTTTATCTAACATTAGGATAAGCTTTCAGGGTTACTGCATTTGTTTTTGACTGATTGTTTCTGCTCTTACCTCCTTGTTCTTTCGTCCGTGGTTCTTCTTTTTAGGCAGGGGAAGGGCCCAGCCACCCACCCCCATCCCCAACCACCCCACGCTACACTCCTTTTATAGGGTACCACAATTGTGACATTTCCTGTGGCAGAGCAGGAAGGGGCGGATCAGTGGGGCCTCCACAAGATGATCTCATTTACAGGGGCACTAGTAATTTAACTTGTTATAACAAGTTAAACAAAGCACAATTAAACCATTACTTGCATTTTTTTTCTTTTTTTTTTTCCTTCTAATTACTCTAACTAGGTTACAAACCCAGTTACTTATTTGGAATGGATTTCATTAACTGCAGGTACTGTGGAACAATTTTCAGAAGGACAGTCTTACAGGATTTAGGACACTGTCCTACATGCTGGGCCTTTGAGATCTTAGGGCTCAGCTCCGGCAGCATGGGCAGAGATTGCACGCCCAAATTTCATATTGAAGAGGAAATACATTATAAGAACCACCCGCCATTTCCCCAGCATCCAACAGAAAAACCTCAACCGCAGAGGTAGTTGGTCCAGGAGGTTGGCAGGTGGTTAGAGGAGCAAATCAGGTGCCCCATCACTCTCTGCTCTCCATCACATTGCCTCCAAAACCATATAAACACTACAAACAGGTATCTGCCTCTATCTCTGAAATCAAATAAAGAGGCAGAAGACACTGCAGAGCAGGACACTGCAGAGCAGGAGCTAGCACAACAAAACTCACCCAACCAGGAACCAAAACTAAACAAGCACAAAGGAACTCAAAAACTTCTGATCATAGGAGACTCCATGATTCGGGAGTTGATACCCATCTCCAGCCAGGGGTGATGGTCAGATGTCTCCCAGGTACATCAGCATGGAGAGACACTGACCGCATTGCTAAAATTGTTCACAAAGCAGGAGAAAACATTGATGTCCTAGTACACATAGGGACTACTGATCTCCCGCCAGCCGGGTCAGTTGTGGAGACCAAGGAACACCTGACTAGGCTGGGTGACAAACTATCATCATTTCTTCTCGGCATCTCCTCTCTGAGATCCTGCCAGTCTGGGAGAGGAGAGCAGATGGACGGAAGGTCAGAGAAGGGAGATAGGGAGCTAAACATGTGGCTCAAGGACTGGTGCCAGGAAAAGGACACAGATTTGTAGGAACTGGCAACAGTTCTGGGAGGAAAGTTCTTAAATTTGATGGACTGCATCTGACTAAAGAGGGAGTCAGTGCATTGGGGCAGAAGTTTGACGCCTTTGCAGAATATTTAAACTAGCAATGGGAGAGGTGCAGCACCACTATCGCCGAATGGAAGAACACCCCTCCCCTCAGCTAGTGGTCAAACAGGAATTCAGCTTGTTTGCCGCTCATTTGCATCACCAGGTAAGAAAAAGGTTTGTCTCCCACACGATGCACAGGGTATGCCAAACTTCACCCAACAACTAACACACCAAAATCTGGCCAATGGAAAATCATGTACACAATGCTCACAGCCTGGGAAATAAGATCCCAGACCTGCAGGCAATAATGTCAGAGGCTAAACTGGACATAGTAGCAATTAGTGAGACGTGGTTTACCAGTAACCACACTTGGAGACTTCAGTACCTGGCTATGTATTGTCTAGAAGAGACCGAGGTCAAAAGTGGGGAGGAGTGGCCCTGTATGTTAATGAAAATATCAAAGCTACAGAAATTCAGAATACACATAAGGAGCCAGAAGAACTGTGGGTCACCCTGAAACAGGAATGGGACAGCCATAAGAACTGGGTTGTCTACAGGCCCCCAGACCAGAGGGAGGACATAGACACATTACTGTTAGAAGATATACAAAACATGACAGCTAAAGGGAGGTTCTGATAATGGGAGACTTCAACATGCCAGATACAGATTGGTCAATACCAGCAGGAACATCTGCCAGAACTAGACTCATAGTGGATTCCCTGCAGGGGAGGGCCTCAAACAACTGGTACAGCAACCCACAAGAGACAGGGCTATCCTAGATCTAGTACTGACTAACAAAGAAGGGATCACAGATCTCCAGGTAGAAGGTCACCTGAGCCAGTGACCATCACATGGTATGGTTCAATTTGGCTACTACATCTAAATCATCCCATTCCAAGGCAAAAATATGGGACTTCAGAGGAGCTGACTTTGATAAGATGGCCAACAGAGTTAAGCTAGCCCTGGCAAAAAGAAACACAGGTGAGGGGGTACAGGCAAAGTGGCAAGCATTAAGGATGCAATACTTGAAGCAACATCCCATTGTGTTAGACAGAAAGGAAGTGCAAAAGAAGAAGGAAACCACTTTGGTTCTCAAATACAGTAGCAGAAAAGGTCAGAGCCAAAAGGCTGGCCTTCAGGAAATATAAGGAACACAGCGGATGAAGATAGGGAGGCATACCAAACTGCCCTAAGGGAAGCAGGTAAGGCAGTAAGGCAGGCAAAGTCCCAAACTGAGGAAACACTAGTACTAACAGTAAAAGAAGGTGACAAGACTTCTATAGATACATTAGTGAAAGGAGAAAGTCCAGAGGGGTATTGCTAAGCTTAATGGAGAAAAGGAGCATGTGAGGAGGAGGACCTGTAAAGGCATCTATCCTAAATAGATACTTTGCTCAGTATTTACTGAAGAGAAGGTAGGGCAGGGCCCACAGCTCAGCATCATGGACACAGGGGGAGGAGGTGAGCACTACCCCTTCACAAAAGAAAGGGTCCTACAAGAGCTACTAAGCTCAGAGTGGATAAGGCAATGGGACCTGATGGCATACATCCCAGGGTACTTAAGGAGCTAAAGGAGGAACTAGCAGAGCCATTAGCAGAATTGTTTAGTGAGTCTCTGAGCACAGGAGAGGTCCCAGAAGACTGGAGAAGGGTTCATGTGATCCCGCCCACAAGAGTGGTAGCAGGAGGAGGCGGGGAACTACAGACCGGTCAGTCTTACCTCAGTAGTGGGCAAGATTATGGAGGCACTCTTAAGGAAAGGATAGTGCAACACCTGGAATCCATAGGGCACAGGATCCAAGACAGCATGGGTTTACAAAGGAAGGTCCTGTCAAACTAATCTCATAGATTTCTTTGACTGGGTAACCAGAGTGGTGGACCAAGGGGAGCAGTTGATGTCGCTTACCTTGACTTCAGCAAAGCTTTTGACACTGTTCCACATAGAAGATTGATAAATAAGCTGGGTAGGCTCGGTGGTCAGAAGTTGGTCAACTGGGTGGCAAACTGTTGATGCACAGAAAACAGAGAGTGGTGGTAAATGGTATACAGTCAGAAGAGATGCAAGTCACAAGTGGGTACCTCAGGGATCAGTCCTGGGGCTAGTCCTATTCAACATCTTCATTAGTGACCTTGCAGATGGACTAGAGGGTAAGGCTTGTCTGTTTGCAGATGACACCAAGATCTGCAACAGAGTAGATGAGCCAGATGGGGTGGGCAGAATGAGAAGAGATCTGGATAAACTGGCAGAATGGTCAGAAGAGTGGCAACTGGGATTTAATGCAAAGAAGTGCAAAATCATGCACATAGGGAAGAGAAACCCTGAAGCCACTTATAGGCTGGGAGGGAGTTGCAGCAGTCACAAAGGAAGAAAGAGACTTGGGCATCATCATCACTGATGACCTAAATCATCCGAGCAGACCTCTAAAGCAGTAGGTAAGGCTAGGGGGTGTTAGGGTGTATTAGTAGGGTATCACAAGTCGAAGAGGGAGGTAATAATCCTCTGTACAAGACATTGGTTAGGCCCCATCTGGAGTACTGCGGCAGTATTGGAGGCCACACCTTCACAAGGACATTAACCAAATTGAGGCAGTCCAGAGAAGGGCAACCAAAATGGTGCAGGACTGCATCAGAAGACATACGAGACAGATTAACGGAGCTCAATATGTATACCCTTGAGCAAAGGAGGGAGAGAGGTGATATGATCGAGGCATTCAAACACCTTAAGGGCATAAACAAGGTGAAAGAGTCTAACATGTTTAAATATAAGAAAAATAGCAGGACAAGAGGACACAGCATGAGATTAGAGGAGGCCGATTAAGGGGAATGTGAGGAAATTATTTTTCACAGAAAGGGTGGTGGATGCATGGAATGGCTTACCATAAGAAGTGGTGGCTATGAATACAGTGCAGGGCTTCAAACAGGCATGGGATAGGCATAAGGGAGCAATACAAATGACTATGAATAGATAGGTCACTGACAGAGCAAAGGCCGATGGCACATTTATAAGGTAGAAAAAGAAATGGGCAGACTGGATGGGCCTTGCAGTCCTTATCTGCCATCAACTTCAATGTTTCTATGTTTCTAAACCACACTCCAGCTTTATTATTAGAAAGTATACTTAGAATGTCAGAAAAAGGGGAGATATTGCTGATGGGTGATCTGAATATGCCAGATGTCAGCAGCCACTTCTAAGAGTGTGGTTATTCTAGATGCCCTACAGGGAGCATGCCTTAGACAACTAGTATTGGAGCCCACTCAAGAGGGAACAATCTTAGACCTGGTTCTCTCAAATGGAGATGAAGAGAGGATTACAGATGTAGAAGTGGGTAGCCATCTGGGAACTAGCGCCCATCGAACAGTATGGTTCACAGTAAACACAGCAATAGTCAAGCCATACAAAGGCAAAAGTACTGGACTTCAGGAGGGCTGACTTTGCCAAACTGGGCGGTGGCTCAGAGGTAATGTAAGAAATGCACTAGCAAATGGGCAGGAAGGAGGGGTGGAAGAACAATGGGGAATAATAAAAACTGCCATCACAGAGATAACAAGCCTTTGTGTGAAGCAAATTAACAAAACAAAACAATGTAAGAAATGACTATGGTTCTCAAAGGAGGTGGCGGTGAAGGTTCAAGAGAAAAAGAAAGCATTTAGGAAGTACAAGGAATCACAGAAGGAGCAGGACAGAGAACTGTATCAGTTAAAGCAAAAGGAAGCTGGGAAGGCAGATAGAATAGCAAAGGCCCAAACTGAGGAAAAGACAGGCAACCTAGTTAAGAAGGGGATAAACCTTTATAGGTACATCAGGAGCGAAGGAAGACTAAGGAGGATAGTGAGGCTTAAAGGGAAGGGGGGTGGGCAGAGGGTGACTGAAAAGGCATAGATGCTAAACAAATATTTTTGCTTAGTATTTACAAATGAAGGGGAGTATCTAAAATAAAACCCACAACAGAAACACTCTGGATACAGAAGTTGATACAAGCAGATTTACAGAAGAAAGGGTTCTGAAAATTCTTAAAACTGAAGGTGGACAAAGCAATGGGGCCTGTTGGGATTCATTCCAGAATTCTAAAAGAACTAAGGGCTGAACTAATGACACCACTGACTACCCTCTAACAAGTCATGGGAGGATGGGGTGGTACCTGAGGACTGGAGGAGGGCCGATGCAATTCCGCTTCACAAAAGTAGGAGCAGGGCAGAAGTGGGAAACTACAGACCAGTTAGTTTAACCTCAGTGATAGAGAATACACAATGGGGGGTGAGATACTAACAACAGCAGAAATAGAAAGGGACCTGGGGGTAGTCATATCAGATGACTTAAAAGGTGGCCAATCAATGAGAGGGCAGTAAAGAGGCTGGGGATACTGGATGTATAGGGAGGCATCACTGTAGAAAACAGGAAGCTGTTATCCTCTGTACAGAAACCTGGTGAGACCTCATCTGAATACTGTGTGCAGTTCTGGGACCCAGTCTCCACAAGGACATAGACAAGATGTAAGCTGTCCAGAGGGCAACTAAAATGGTGCAGGGTCTGCAGCGGAAGACATATGAAGAGACTAAAGGAGCCTAATATGTATAGCCTCAAGGAAAGGAGGAGAGGGAGACACGAGAGAAACGCTCAAGTACCTCAAGGGAATCCACGAGGGTAGCAACTTTCAAAAAAAGTGAGTTGTGCAAGAACAAGGGGGCACAATTTGAAGATGGGGGGGCGTCGGCACAGAGGTAATGAAAGGAAGTATTTTTTTCCACAAAGACTGTTGTGGATGCATGGAATGGCCTTCCGGAAGAGGCTGTGGAGTCAAAAAGAGTGATTGACTTCAAGCATGCATGGGACAGCCATAAGGCAATTCTGGGGTTGGGGGTAGAAAGAAGTAGGCTGCTGGTTAACTAGGATCTGCAACTTATCCATTAGATAGGAAATGGGCAGACTGGGTGGGCCAAGCGTCCTTATCTGCCATCAAATTCTATGTATGTTTCTATTGGACAGTATGTTCCAGCCAGTAGAGACTACAGGGTTTTACTGTGGAGCTCACCAGTTTGAAGGTTTGTCCTCCATTCTAAGGTGTATAAGGGATTTGGTAAGCTCAGCCCCAGTATGTGCAGTGAATTGTGCAGGAGTTTTAAAGCTTCAGAGGGACTTTCCGAACTTTTTGTGGATGAATTCATTGATTAAGTCACTGTAAGGGAGACTTTTGCCAACTTCTGGCTCAATGGAATGCACCACTAGCCAGACAGTCTTTCTTGGCTCATTGATGACCTCAGATAAGTCTTTATCAACTTCAGTTTTGAAAAAACTGCGCCTGCTGTAGCCACAGTTACTGGTACCGCTAAAAAATGCACAACACCACATAGGCATTCATATAGATTTCATGTAGCTGGTTTCAAGGAGAAAATTTAACACTTGTATAGGTGATGTATCATTCTCGACCATTCCTGCCAGGTTCCTAAGTTCATGTGCAAGTTCATGAGCATCAAAATCAGAGTGGTTACTTGTGCTGTCTGTTAATTTTTTTTGAGAGCCTCACATTGTTTTATCAGGTCTTCTATGGAAACAGAATTTAGCATTTTTATGTTCGACAGAAATCCAAATGTTTTTGCAAACTCTGACATTTGCTGAAATCGTTCACTAAAGGACATCAGTGTGGTGTCCAGTAGTGTGTTGAAAACTCGACCTGAAAACTGAGTTTTGGGTCCTGCACTGCATCGCGGTGTCCTTCGAATCAAATAGTCGCTGACCTTTCTGTGTCTTGTCTGACGGAATCCAACTGGGACATCCAGTTCTGCAGCACCTTTGAGCCCTGTGCCAATGCCTGTTCAAACCCACTCTTCTGTACTTTTAAGTATGTCAGTGGTTGAAGCAAGCACCTTCACACAGGTTGATATGTCAACTGAAGCACTCTGCAATATCTTGCTTGCACGGTTCACTTCAAGCAGGACATCATACCAGATGACAAGACATACAATGAATTTGTATGAGAGGAGTTCAGTACAAAGTGACCTTGCCTCTGCATATGCTGCAGCATCTTTGGCTCTTACAGGCTCTGCAATGTCCTGCAAAGCACTCCTAAATTCTTGGAGCTGATAGCTAAGTGCTTTTACAGACTCTATGCACTTACATCGAGGCTCTCAAAGTGGCTTTGGAGTGATCTGAACATGTTTTTCAATATTTGCCAGTGGCTTGTTGAGGCAGAGCAAAGATTGTAGACCTGCTGCAAGCAACCAAAGAATGAGACAGCATGTCTTGATGAATGGGCTCCATCGCTAATGATGAGGTTCAGGAAGTGGCAAGCGCATGGCACATAAAATGCTCTGTAGTTCAATTCTTTTATGCGCGCCTGCACGCCAGCCTGCTTGCCTTTCATGTTGCTCCCATTATCATATCCTTGCCTCGACAGTTGCTGATGTCCAGATTATGTTGCTTTAAAGTCTGAAGAAGGAGTCAGTCAGTCCTTCTCCGGTTGTGTCATTGACAGGTATGAACCCCAAAAATGTTCCTTGATGGTGGCGACATTTTTGAAACATCCACATGTCGAACAACAAGTGTCATCTGCTCTGGTGGCTAATGTCAGGCGTACAGTCCAGGATCACGGAAAAAATATCTGATTGTTGTATTGTAATGCAATGGTCTGTACAACTGCACCTGAAATTAGTTGAATAATTTCATTTTGAATGTCCTTTCCCAAATAGTGGTCCATTATCTCCTTATTCTGAATCTGACAAATATGTTCAGCATTAGTGGGTCAAACTTTGACAGGAATTCAACCTGCCCCAAAAGTTTCATTGCCTAGGGTATGAAGCATGTCACTGTAGCCACGGAAAGCCATATTCCTCTCAGCTAAGTATTGAATAGTTGCTATGATACGCTTCCAAGACTCCACGCCAGTGTATTACTTTTTCTCTATTAGCAGCTGTCTCTTTCCATCCAATCTGGTCACGTTCAATCTTGTCTCCAGTTCCTTCCACTTTATCATGCTTGCTACATGTTCGGTGCATGGTCATGGGAACTTTGAGCCTTTGACATTTCTCCATGCCCGATAACCTCCAGTCCAAGAAGATTGTTTGAGTGTCCAAATAATTTGCAGGCAAAGCAGAATAGTGCATCCTTGGAGACAGAGTACGTTAACCAAGTGCGCTTTCCTCTCACCACTGGGCACAGTGCGAAATAATTTTCGCTGTGAATCTTCTCTTTCTCATTCACTGGGAATTGTGGCAGTATGACTTGAACAGGTCCATGCTTCATAGATGACACTGCATCTCATCCCTTAGTGTGTCTGGACAAGTTCCAAGAACCTCAAATGAAATTTCAGAAGATCCAGATAAATACAGATGATGATATCTATGCAGGTGGGCACAGTACTGACAGTGGCAGGTATTAGTGGTCTCTTCTGAAGGCAAAACCCCTGGAATGATATGTTGACAGGTGGTGGAAACATGTACAGACCATTGCAGGTGCATTCCTGGTCTCCTCTGAAGGCAGAACTTGGGGTGATGGTGGACACCATGTCTCTACTCACAGCAGTTGAAGGAACTTGTGCTCCAGGTTCAGGTGCTCTTCAAGATCAGCTCCGCTTCCCAGGCTTTCACAGGAATGTGACGGGGTAGTAAAATTTTCAATGGCCACTCTTTTGCCGCTTGTCATCATCTCTTCTGTGTAACTTTCTCGCAGCTCCTGACAAATATGTGTGCCTCATGTTTTTAAACTGAAGGGCAAAAAGCAAATGCTATTAAATGTTTGCACCAGAATTTTCAAATGTACAGCTTTGTACTTTCCCCATTCACTTAACTGGAAAGTTACTACATTAGGCATTTTAATTTCGGCTTTGTGGATCCAGCAATACTTGCAATGGCCTGCCTCTGTGAAGATTGGTGTCACGCCCCCAGGAGTCCATTAAACCACTTCACCATTTGCTACACTGTGAGAGAGTCCTGGTTCCTCATACCCCATGCTAGGATGATCACACTTCAAGCCATGAGTCTTAGCTGATATCCAAATCTGGGTGGAGAGACATTGATTTTCTGGACATCAACAGGTAGGCATGTTTACCAGTGGGACTGCACGTTCGTGCATGTCTCTGTGAGTTAGACTGAATATACACACACACACACTCTGTATGTTCATGTAATAAAATCAATTTTTAACAGAACTTTGTTAGCTGTTTTTTAATCTACCACACACCACAGTTAACAAACCAGGGGACCCAATTAAGCTACAGGAGGTCTGAGGGAGGTAGCTGGGGTTCAGTGTAAAGAAGGTATGCACTTTGGCGTGAAGAACCCAAGAGAGAGTACTGGCTGGGAGGGGTTAAGCTGGGGATCACTTGAGGAGCAGAAGGACCTGGGGTAATGGTAACAGGGACCATGGACAACACTGCCCAGTGCATGAGAGTGACTGCAAAAGTGAACAAAATGCTGGGATGCATAGTAAGGGGGTTTTCGCCTACGCAGAGAGAGGCAACTTTGGCCCTAAACAGGTCACTGGTAAGACAGCACTTAGAGTACTGTGTGCTGTTTTGGATGCCGTACCTAAAGCGTGATATCAGGCCACTGGAGGGGGTGCAGGAGAGCAACAGAGATGATGTGGAATGGAGATGATGTGGAATGGAAGGGACACAGAGTGTGACAGTAGGCTGAGAGACCTGAATATGTACACCATGGAGGATAGAAGGGACGGGGGGGCATGATAGAGACATTCAAGTATCTGAGGTGGGGAATCAATAAGGGGAGGGTCACCAGGGGGCATGTGCCAAGAATAGAGGAGGGGAAGATTTAGAAAGGAAATGAGGACACTATTTAACAGAAGGGGTGGTAGCAAAATGGAACACCTTAGCAGAATGGGTGATACCGTGTAAATCTGTGAACAGTTTCAAAAGGGCATGGGACAGGGAACAGGGAAGGGTGGGGATGGCAGTGGGATGACAAATGGGAGGGGGGTAGGGTAGTTGCACACTCTAGCAGACTTAGCTGGACCAGGTGGTCCGTTTCTGCTGGCACAGTCATAGGTGTCGGCCTACTGTCATAGGTCTCAGAGGCGCTACCCATCTATGGCGAAGGAGAGACTAGGGTGTTCCGTACCATGGGATTCAATCAGTGGTTGAAAAACTGGTGTGGAGCTCAGGGATTTGGCTTCATTGGGGACTGGGGGTCCGCCTGGAGTGATGCAAGCCTATACTGGCATGATGGGCTGCTTCTGTCCAGGAGGGGAACCAGGATCCTAGGTGATAGGTTTAAATGCTTCATTGGCAAGCTTTTAAACTAGCCTAGGGGGGAGGCACTGGAAAGAAGCAGGAAATCCTAGCCCCCAAACAATCACAGTAGTAAGTGTGGCAAACACCAACATGGAGGTGTTGATAGGGAGAAGGGCAGGGGTAAATGGAGAAAGTGACAAAGGCAAGAAGGACAGGGATGGGGCAAAAGGGGGTAAGGCCATCAGGAAATGGAGGTATGAGTACCAATGCTCTGAGTCTGGGCAACAAGCTCCCTGAGCTGGTGGCCTTAGTGGAAGAGGATGCCTGGATATCGTAGCAGTCACAGAAACATGGTACACAGAGAACCATGACTGGGATGTTAACATATCAGGGTACTTAACCTACAGGGAGACAGGCAGGGAGAAGAGGGGAGGAGTGGCTCTCTGTGTAAAGGAAGGGATAAAAGCACTGAACAAGAGTAAACAGGGAGGAGAGGAGGCACTGTGGGTCACCTTGGAGACTGGAAAGGGCACCACAATCCGCACAGGGGTTGTGTACAGACCCCCATGTCTGGGGGAAGGAATGGACAAGGATATGATGGAAGGAATTCTTAGAATGGCAGAGAAAGGGGAGATACTGTTGATGGGAGACCTGAATATGCCAGATGTTAACTGGAGCACATTTGCTGCAGCCTATCCAAGAGCAGGGCTATTCTTGACACCCCACAGGTGGCAGGTATTAGACAGCTAGTTTCGAACCCACTCTCGTGAGGGAGCAACCTAGACCTCATACTCTCAAACGGGGGCAGTGAGAGGATCTCAGATCTAGAAGTAGGTTGCCATCTGGGGACAAGTGACCATCAAACAGTGTGGTTCACGTTAAATTCAGCCACAGAGTCGCTCATACAAAAGTGAGGGTACTGGACTTCTTAGGAGGCCTGACTTTGGCAAGATGGGAGAGTGCCTCAGAAAAGCACTCAGCAAACAGGCTAGAAGGAGGTGGAGCAACAATGGGAATTATCAAAACTGCCATCACAGACGCAACAAGCCTTTGTGTGAAGCAAATAAACAAATCAAACTAAAGAAAAGCCACTATGGTTCTCAAGAGAGGTGGCTGTGAAAGTCAGGAAGAAAAGATAGCATTCTGGAAGTATAAAGAAACACAGAAGGAGCAGGACAGAGACTGTACCCAATTAAGGCAGAAAGAAGCAGGGAGGGAAGTCAGAATAGCAAGGCCCAAACTGAGGAAAAGATAGCCATCCTAAGCTAGGGGATCAAAACCTTTTATAGGTACATCAGAGCGTAGAAGACAAAGGGAGGGATAGTGAGGCTGGATAGAATGGGCCGGTGGGTGGGCAGAGGGGGACAGTGAAAAAGCAGGAATACTGAACGAATATTTCTGCTCAGTATTCACAAAAGAGGAGGGGAAGTGCCTAATCCAGTTAACAGAAGCACACTTTATAGGGGGGTCGATCCCAGTCCTTTCACAGAAGAAAGGGTTGTGCAAGAACTCCTAAAACTGAAGGTGGACAAAGCAATGGGTCCTGATGGAATTCACCCCAGAATTCTAAAAGAATTAAGGAAGGAACTAGTGAAACCACTGGCTACTCTTTTAATAAATCACTGGAGGGATGGTGTGGTACCCGAGGACTGGAGGAAGGCGGATGTGATTCCCCTCACAAAAGTGGGACCAAGACAGAGGCAGGAAACTACAGACCTGTCAGTCTGACCTCTGTGGTAGGGAAAGGATGGAGTCACTTCGAAGGAAAGAATAGTTGAGTACCTAGAGGTCAGTGGAGCACAGGATCCAAGGCAGCATGGGTTCACAGGGAAGGTCATGTCAGATGAATCTAATACATTTCTTTGACTGGTGACCAAAGTAGTAGACCAGGAGGGGCTGTGGACATGGCCTACCTAGACTTTAGCAAGGCATTTGACACAGTCCCACACAAAAGATTGATAGTCAAGTTAACCAGCCTGGGAGTGGGTCCCAGGGTGGTAGCCTGGTAAAAACATTGGTGGACAACAGGACACAAAGGTAATTTTGTAATGGAGTCCACTCTGAAGAAAGGGCGGTTACTAGTGGGTACAGTGAGGGTTCAGTATTGGGTCCAGTCATTTTAATGTCTTCATCAGTGACATTGCAGAGGGACTGGAAGAAAAGTATGCCTTTTGCAGATGACACAAAGATCTGCCACAGGGTTGATACACAAGGAGCGTGGAAAGGATGAAAAGGGACTTGGCAAGGTTGGAGGAATGGTCAGACGATGGCAGCTAGGATTCAATGCAAAAAGTGCAAAATAATGCACCTGGGAAACAAGAACCAAGGGGAAGAATACACAATGGGTGGGAGAGTAACAACAACAAACAGGAAAGGGACCTGGGGTAATTGGCATCAGATGACCTTATGTTAGAAGCAATGTGAGAAGGCAGGGAGGCCAGTATACTGGGATGACAGGGAGAGGCATCAGCAGCAGAAAACAGGAAGTTGTTATCCCTCTGTACAGACAGTTGGTGGGACCCCATCTGGACATTGTGTCCAGTTCTGGAGACCCCATCTCCGAAGGACATAGACAGGATAGAGGCAGTCCAGAGGAGGGCAACTAAATGGTGCAGGGTCTGCAAGAGAAGCTGTATGAGGAGAGACTAAAGGAGCTTAATATGTATACCCTTGAGGAAAGAAGGAGAGGGGGATGATAGAAACTTTCAAGTACCTCAAGGGAATCAACAAGAGTCAAGAGGTAGCATCTTTCAGAAAAGAGACTTGCAAAACAATGAGACACAATTTAAAGATAGAAGGCAGGCGGTTCAAGGGCAATGGAGGAAGCATTATTTCACAGAGAGGGTAGTGGATGCATGGAAACAGCCTTCCTGAGGAAGTTGTGGGGTCCTAAAACTCTAGGAGAATTCAAGAATGCATGGGACAGACATAAGGCAATTTCTTGTAGGGGGCAGGAAGACAAAGGCTGTTGGTTAACTAGGATACGCGACCTATCTGTAGGTAGGGAAATGGGCAGACTAGATGGGCCTAGCAGTCCTTATCTGCCGTCAAAGTCTATGTTTCTGTGTTTCTAGGTGCCATCTCTACAGGCTTTGCTTTAATCATCCTACTTGGTATTTCTGGTTTGCACATTGCATGCAAGAATTTTTTAGAACTGTGATGTAGTTTATGACCCTTGCTTGATCATCCATTGTTGGCACAATGCATCCATGTTCTGCTGTAGAACTTTGTGGCTGAGAAGGACATAAACTACATAGAATTCTAAAATGTTATGTAAACGGCAGAGGGTAGATGAGAAACACCCACTGAAGTAACTAAAAAGCCTTTAGAAATGGAACAATTACAGAATTAGAAAATATATTGAAAAACAGCTTCCAGTGAGCAAGATGACTTCAAATTCAGTGCAGTTCCCCATTAACACGTTTAGTGTTCACCTGGTGTGTGATGCAGTATCTACAGAGTAAACCCAAACAGTTGTTAATGAGTTAAATTCCAAAATTAAGCTGTCTGCATTTTTACATTGTCCTACAGACAATACCAGGTGAGCATAGTAAAGAGCTGCTAATGAGCCCACAGACACATGCACTTTAACATTTGTCCTACTAATGCCATCAGGATCTCAAAGATCTGCTAATGAGTCATGAGTTAGCTTAATCACACATTATGTCCCACATGTGAAAGCATTCCAGGTCTGAGACCTCTAGAAAAAAATGTAATTAATGCAACAAATATTTTTCCGCCTGGATTGGCACTTTAATTTGCTTTCAAACGGAGTGTGGGTCTTTTGATATTCACCTCAGGGCCCTACTGGCACGTCACCCAGGTAGACCACACATCAGTTGGGTCCCTACACCAAAGTGCATCTGCCTCAAAAAGGCTTAACTATATAACAGTAACCCAGCATAAGTGTAACTGAGGTGTGGGCCCCAGCCCTAGCCAATGTGCAAAGCTAGTTAAATGAGAGCCATCCATCTTCCTTTACAAACCTTATCCAATGGTAGCTACTCACACTTGCTCATTCAAACTCTAAATGAGAGAGGTGCTACTGCATATGGCAAACAAGTTAGTGCACCCTAACCCCATCCATCACTCACCCCAAAAGGGGTAAGCCTCTAGCCTTTGTCAACCACAACACGACAACAAGAGAAATAAAATCCTCACGTAAATTTTTTGTCACAATACATACTCCATTAGTAACCGCCAATTTGATTTACTATGAAAAGACTTCTACAGCGTGCAATAGGACTATTAGTAGGGAACAAAGCAGAATTGACTGCCTTTACACATTTGAAAGCCTTGCAGACTTCTGACTGCAAATACTGAACAGCTCCTTTAGTACAGACTCACTACACAGCTTTTAAACTTTATCTGCCACATAGACTATAGAAGCTGAGCCTTAACGAGAACCGAATAAAGACTTCATATACTGTACTACCCTTACAATACAATAATTAAAGCCTTGCACCTTGACATTCTTTTTACATTATGTTGGAATTACATGGGAGAGTTGCCAGTGCTCAGCCTCCATAGCTTTGAAATAAGCTCCTGTAGGTAGCTCTTACACAGTTATTGACTTAAAATAGGAAGGGTGTACAAATTTAAAGACATAAACCCAGAAGCACAGTAGTTCCCAAAACTCCTGAGGTGCAATTCCAATGCTATTAGTAGCATAAGCGTTGCCTTCTGTTGTAAGTCTCCGGACATCATAATAAGGAATTTTATACTTCTACAGTATGCTCACAGTAGTGACTTAACAGATATTTGCCATGGCATCCATGCTCTGTCACTTACAAGTTATTACCTCCCTTGCCCTGCTTGCTAGATCTTCCAGTGCTGTATGAGGGCATTCTACAATATCCTGAGTGTACTCATTATTTGGATACAACCATAGATACATAGACACAGACAGTGTCTGCAGATAAGGGCCCGCTATTGCCCACCCAGTCTGCCCATTTGTTTGTAAGTTCAGTTATGTTTTCCTAGAAGTCTGTTGCCCCTAACCCCTGACCTCCAGAATTCCTTTATATCTATCCCATACATTCTTAAATACCATGATTGTATCAGCCCCCACCACTTCCTCTGGCAGTAGCAGAGTGTTCCACTTGTCTACCACCCGTTCTGTGAAGAAATTCTTCCTCACATTACCAGAGGCCAGTCAAGCACCAAGTGTGGACCCCCTCCCTTCCAGTTCCAGGAGAGGAGAGCTGTTATTCGGATGCTCAGTCCTCTCCCTCCCCTGCTGACCCCTGATGGCCTGGGCTCATTCCTGGAACCGGGTCACCAGCTCTCCGTGAGATGTGGTGTCCAGCACCTCAACCCTCCTCGCCACTAGGCCAGCCCTATATAACCATATACCACCTTTTTGCTTGTTTATAATGGGTCACTACAGTGCATGGTATAGCCACTATTATTAGATCTGATGAGGGCGTTAAACCAAGGTCCCATCTGCCTGGAGTGGTGGTAGTTCAGGTGGATGTTAAAGATACCATGGCACTTATCGAAAAGAGTAGAATTTCCTGGTGTCCTGGCCAAATTTCCCTCATTCACTAAAAATACCACCAACAGCTTAATCTGGTTCAAATTCAATTGCTTACCATCTGTATCCCCCGTCACCCCTGAAAAAGGGACTTCTAGGCTCAGTGGGCTTACCGGGTCAACAAAATTCAACCAACCAACCAATACCACTTCACAAAGCAGGATTTACAGTAACTAGCAATTTCTTTATACCTCAAAACATTTCTTAACAGTTTTTTATAGTGTAGGGTATCTGAATTCAATTATTGCCAACTGCCTAGCATGAGACAATGTCCTTGAACAGCATACCTTAACAGTTCTTCCTTTTACAAACCACTCACAACCCCTGTCCCACATGATTGAGTACTGCAGGTGCTCAGCACAGCATTGTACACCCAAGCAGAAATTTTTAGTAATCTGTGTTTCACAATGAATAGCACACTTTATGAACAGGAAGGCATCTATTTCCACAGTGAGAATCATAGAAACAGGCAATGATGGAAGAAAAACACCTACAGCACATCCAGTCTGCAGGCGCTCCCCATTTAGCCCTCTTCCATGAATCTACTATATGTGACTCCCAGTCCCATTGTGAGGGACAGTGGCCTGCACTGAGGAACATAACCTCCAGGATTAACATTTAATTTTACCAAAACTAACCCAATTAATGTTCCATAGAACAACCTGGAAAACTATAGAATCTGGTCAATTAAAAAACTGAAAAACATGTAAAAAAGTCATTAATGCTAGAGCCATATTAATATTTCCGAATATAACTTGGTGTTCCACCCTGGAGGCATGAAAGGAGTGCTAAACACAAACTTTCCTCCTACCCCTAGAATTGCCTGTCCAGACTTATCCCATCTCAGTACCTACCTACATAAAAACAAAAAAGACACACTGCAAAACCCGGATCTCAATTGTTAGTATTTAACCTCATCTAAAGCAAGCAAGCAACTGTCTATAATGCAGTACCCTTTTGGCTTTAACAGTCAGGAGTCAGTAGCATACTAACATACTAAAATGCCAGCAGAATAGGCCTAAATGGTCTTTCGTGTCTGCTCGTTTGGTCAGCCCCCACCCTGGGTGCTGACCTTGCTGTCCCCCTCGCCTTCTCTGGCTTCTCCCTTCCCAGTTCTGGATATTCTTGCTGCATTGGATTTTGCTTCCTGAACCCTTCCCCTGTACCTGTCCCACCCCCTCTTGAACCTCTCCACTGTCTCTGCCTCCACCAGCCCCCTAGGTAGTGCATTCCATGGCTCCACCACCCTCTCAGTGAAGTAGCACCTCCTCCTTTCTCCCCTGAATCTTCTCCCCTCCAGCTTCCACCCATGCCCTCTAGTGGCCCCTTCCTCCTTCCTTCGAAGCACCCTGACTGTTCCTCCTCTATTTACCCTCTTCATGTACCTGAAGACCTCTATCATGTCCCCCCAGTCCCTTCTCTCTTCCAAAGTGTACATATTTAGCTCTTCGAGCCTCTCCTCATAAGTCCTGTCTCCCAAGCCCCAAATCATTTTGGTTGCCCTCGTCTGGACCCTCTCCAGGAGGTTAATGTCCCTCTTTAAGTGTGGCCTCCAAAACTGCACGCAGTACTCCAGGTGCGGCCTCACCAAGCAGTTATACAGAGGGAGTATCACTTCCCTCCTTCTGGAGGTGATCCCCCTAGCGATGCAACCCAGCATCCTGTTGGCCTTGGCTGCTGCCTCCTACAAGTCTCAGAGTTGTTCATCTTGACATCCACCACCACCCCCAGGTCCTTCTCAGCCATTGAGACTTGTAGTATTCCCCGGGTGTACACTTGGCCTGGGTTTCTAGCCCCAGGTGAGTACCTTGCATTCCCTGCATTAAACCTCAGCTTCCACTTTCTAGACCATCTTTCCAGAGCCTCCAGGTCCCCTGCAGGGCCACCTCCCTCCTCCCATCCACCACTGCCCCCAGTTTTGAGTCATCTGCAAGAGACTCATCTCCTCCTGATTCCTGTCCTTATGTCAGATCGTAGGCATTGAACAGAAGGGCCAAGGACTGATCCTGTGGGACCCCACTAATGACCCTCCTTGGGGATGAGACTATCCCACCAACTCACGACCTGGAGCCAATTGCCTATCCATCGGATCATCTGGTTTCCACCCCATTTCTCCTAGTTTATCCAACAGGCCCACGTGAGGAACAGAGTCAAATGCCTTGCTGAAGTCTAGAAAGAGGACATCCACTGGTCTACCCAGGTCCAAGGCACCTGTCACCCAGTCATAGAACTCCACCAGGTTTGTCTGACATGATTTCCCGGATGAATCCATGCTGTCTGTCATCCAGGCACCCTGACTTATCCAGGTCCCCCTAGCCTCTCCTTGACAATGCCCTCCATCACTCGCCCACCACTGATGTCAGGCCGACAGGCCCTTAGTCCCTGCCACCTCCCTTGATCCTCTCTGTGGATAGGCACTACATGCGCCACCTTCCAGTCTTGGGGCACCCACCCTGTCCTCAGAGAGAGATGGTGAAAAGCTCTGCCAGGGGTTTCGCCAGGACATCTGCAAGTTCCTTCAGCACTCTAGGATGTAATTTATCTGGCCCAGGTGCTTTCTCCGTCTTAAGGGAGCTGAGGGCTTCCCTCACTCTCTCTGCTGTGATTTCCACTTCCAGTACCTCTTCTCCTTGCTTAGCCCTCCCCCCACCTGCCAGTGATGCCCCCCTCTCCCCCAGACCTGCGGATTGGTAAGGGGCCCCCCTCCTCATCATCTCTGTCTCCTCCCATGTATGATGCAGCATCCCCATTTTCCCTGGCGAAAACTGAGGTGAAGTACTCGTTCAGTACCTCAGCCTGCTCCCCTGGGTCTTGTGCCCATCCCTCCCCTGATTTAATCCTGCTAATCTGCCCCTTCACCCTTCGTCTTTCCCCAATGTATCTAAAGAACCCCTTTTTCCCTTCTAGCAGTCATCTCATCTCCCATTACCAACTATCCTTACCTTAATTGCAGGCAGTATCAGTATAATACACTGACAGCATCAAACAATTGAAACAAATATACATACCTAAGCAGAAAACTTGGTCTCTGACTCTGTGGGTATAAGTCTTCTCAAATCCGGGCAACAGTAGTACAGACACTGGATTTGTGGTCTTCTAGCCAGCTGCTGCTGCTGCTTGCTGAGCTTAACAGTTATTTCTTAAAAGAAATAAATGATTTACAGAGACAGCACAGCAAGCAGTACTGAGCACACTAGCACTGAGGGCTGTATCGGCGGTGGCAACGAGGATAATGGCAGGCCAGCAGCAGTACTCAAGATCAGGATTCAGGAACCGGGTTACTACGGGTAGTGGCTACCAGTTGAGTGGCTGTGGCTTCAGATGCAGATAACAGTGGTCTTCTCTGTGTCTCTCACGGCGGCGTTCTCTCTCTTTCTCTCTCCCCGAGTCCGACTCTCTCTCTCTCTCTTTGGCTCCTCCAAGTTGCGAATCGATAGCGTAAGTGACTTACACAGTGAGATTCTCTGACTCCAATGCTCTGGAACTAGTCCTTGGTTGAATAGGACTCCAAGAGCGCCAAAGGGATCATCTTTATGGAGCCATCACGGACCTGAGTGGGAACCAAATGTTTCAGGTCTGAGGGGGAGGAGGTGCAAATAATAGCAAGGGACTGAGTGACTGAGTGGAGCCCTGTGATTGGCTCCAACTGCTCCTCCACGTCACCATGATGTGCAGCATATAGGGGAGCGATGTGACATGCTGCAGTTTTACAGTCTCAGACAGGCTCTCTGTCACTGTGGCCAGGACAATCAGTGTGGAGGTAGGGCCGCTATGCACAACAAGTGGGCAGGATAGTTTTTCCAATAGGCGAGCAGCTGAGAGATCGGGGGCCCTAACTTTAGACTAGTGACCTTAAATTGCAGCCGGTCGGTCGCGGGTTCGAGAAAATGTACAGTAAAGGCGAAGGGAACCAATTCATCAAGCAACTTAAGTATGTGAGATGCTTTTTTTTCCATTTTAGCAAGTTGAGGGTGAAGGCCGGGTAAGGTAAGCATTGCGTTGTATAGCAGTCAGTCAGGCTGAGGTGTGTCATGTCTTAGACTGTTACTTGCCCCAGAAATATTTGTGTGTGCATGCAGCAGCAGGGATTTTAATTGTACTGGCCTTGTTGCATGCGGCAGGGGTCGGCGGGTGGGTCAGTGCCAGTGGGCCGGGGGCCTCCCGCGGCCGCGGGGCTCGCAGGTGCCGAACGCCGGCCCTGCATACAGCTGACCATTCCTGCACCCTTGCCAAGTCCCTTTTCATCCTTTCCACCCCACCTTGTGTATCAACCCTGTTGCAGATCTTTGTGTCTTCTGCAAAGAGACATACTTTCCCTTCCAGTCCCTCTGCCATGTCAGTTATAAAGACATTAAAAAGGACCGACCCCAGTACTGAACCCTGCTGTACCCCACTAGTAACCCTCCTTTCTTCACTGTGGACTCCATTTACTATTACTCACTATGTCCTGTTGTCCAACCAGTGTTTTACCCAGGCTACCACCCTTGGACCCACTCCCAGGCTGGCTAATTTGTTTATTAATCTTTTGTGCGGGACTGTGTCAGATGCCTTGCTAAAGTCTAGGTATGCCATGTCCACAGCCCCTCCCTGGTCTACTGCTTTGGTCACCCAGTCAAAGAAATCAATTAGATTTGTCTGACATGACCTTCCTGCTGTGAATCCATGCTGCCTTGGATTCTGTGCACCACTGGCCTCTAGGTACTAAACAGTTCTTACCTTCAGAAATGATTCCATCATTTTCCTTACCACTGAGGTCAAACTGACGAGTCTGTAGTTTCCTGCCTCTGTCTTGCTCCCAGTTTTGTAAAGAAGAATCACATCCACACTCCTCCAGTCCTCAGGTTCATGATAAATACAGCTGAGGAGTCAAGCCATACAAAAGTGAAGGCACCGGACTTTAGAAGGGCTGATTTTGGCAAATTGGGAATGAACCTAAAGAATGCACTAGCAAATAGGCAGGAAGGAGGCGCAGAGGAACAATGGGGAAAAACTGAATGACATCCAAGAAGCAACAAGCCATGTGTGAAGCAAATAAACAAAACAAAATGAAAGAAAAATCCACTATGATTCTCAAAAGAGGTGGAGGGGAAGGTTGGGGAGAAAAAGTTAACTATCAGAAATTATAAGGAATCACACAAAAGGAGCAGGACAGAGGACTGTATCAGTTAATGAAGAAGGAAGCAGGAAGGGCAGTCAGAATAACAAAGGCTCAAACTGAGGAAAGGATAACTAACTCAGTTAAGAAGGGGGATAAAACCTTTTATAGGTGCACTAGTGAGTGAAGAAAGACCAAGGGAGGGATTGTGAGGCTTAATACAAGGGAGGGGTGGGTAGAGGTGATAGTGAAATGGCAGAGATACTGAACAAATACTTTTTTTTTCCCTATTCATAAAAGAGGAGGAGGAGGTACCTAAACCAAACAATAGAAGCACTCTGGATAGGTGGGTTGATGCAGTCCATTCATGAAAGAAAGGGTCCTGAAAGAACTCCTAAAACTGAAGGTGAACAAGGCAATGGGGCCTGCCAGAATTCTAAAAGAACTAAGGGCAGAACTAGTGGCACCACTGACTACTCTTTTTAACAAATCATGGGATTTTGGTGTAGTACCTGAGGACTGGAGGAGGGCAGATGTGATTTCCCTTCATAAAAGAAGGAGCAAAGCAGAGGCAAGTAACTACTGGCCTGTTAGTTTGACCTCAATGGTGGGGAAAATGATGGAATCACTTCTAAAAGAAAGAATTGTTGAGTACATAGGAATGGCTTCACAGCAGGAAGGTCATGTCAGGCGATTCTAATAGATTTTATTGATGGGATGAGGAAAGTAGTAGATCAGGGAGGGGCTGTGGACATGGCCTACCTAGACTTTAGCAAGGGTTTTAACACAGTCCCACACAAAAGATTAATATACAAGCTGGTCAGCCTGAGTGGGTCCCTGGGTGGTGGCCTGGGTAAATAGTTTGTCTGGACAACAGGAAGCAGAGGGTAATAGTAAACAGAGTCTACTCTGAAGAAAAGAGATTGCTATCATGGTACCACAGGGTTCTGTACTAGGGCCGGACCACTTCAATCTCTTTATAAGTGACATTGCAGAGGGACTGGAAGAAAAAGTATGCCTTTTTGCTGATGACACAAAGATCTGTGGAAGGGTTGATGCATGCTGGTGGAGGAAAGGATGAAAACAGACTTGGCAAGGTTGGAGGAATGGTCAGAAGTATGGCAGCTTGGATTCATTGCAAAGAAGTGCAAGTAATGCACCTGGAAACAAAAACCCAGTGGAAGAGTACACATGAGGGGGGATATCAACAACAACAAAAATGGAAAAGGACTTGGGGTAGTCATATCAGATGACCTAAAGGTAGGCAAGCAGTGTGAAAAGGCAGTAAGGAGGGCTGGTGGTACTGGGAATGCATAGGAAGAGGCATCACCAGTAGACAACAGAAAATTGTAATCCCTCTGTTCAAACAGTTGGTGAGACCCCATCTGGAGTACTGCATGTAGTTCTGGAGACCTCATCTATGCAAGGACATAGACAGGATGGTGTCAGTCCAAAGAGGGGCAACTAAAATGGTGCAAGGGCTGCATCTGAAATCATATGAAAAGTGAGTAAAGGAGCTTAATATGTATACCCATGGAGAACGGGGGGGGGCATAATAGAATCTTTCAAGTACCTCAAGGAAATCAACAAAGTCCAAGAGGGTAGCATCTTTCAGAACAAGGGATGTGTAAGAACAAGGGGGCACAGTTTGAAGATGGGGGGGATGGCTCATGGAAATGTGAAGAAATATTTTTTCACTGAGACAGTGGTAGACACATGAAACGGCCTTCCTGAGAAGGTTGTGGGGTCAAAAGCAGTGGGGGAATTCAAGAATGCATTTTGATAGACATAAGACACTTGTAGTCTCTGGTCTCTCTTCACCTCCTCCTGCACATGTAATTGCCCCTAGCCACCTTCCTCCTGACAATGGACTCTGTACTGCTTAGCCCACTGACGTAGGCCTCCTGCCCCTACTTTGTTCCCACGGCCCCCCTTTCTTGCCTGACAATGGATTTGTCCCTGCCTCCTCCCTCTATCCCCCCCTTTTTTCCCAGCCCTTAGTCAAGCTGTACCCTCATGGCACATCCCACCCCTTCCTCAGCCACATTGCTATGTCCTCCAGTTGATTGTTAGATGTAAATACTCCTATCCTACCCAATGACAGTATTATCATGTTATTTACCTTGCTCTTTGTATAATTACTGTGATATACGTTAGCTATTTCCTGTATTATCCTGTTTGTTATTTACCGCAAACACTTGAATGTCAACTGTGTTATCACTATGTCACCTGTACCCTGTATTATTTGTTTTTATGTATTTGAGATTCAGACTAATATCTTTGAGCCAGTGGCTCATTTACAAAGGTTCCCAGTCAGTATTATCTTACTACGTTCTTATGTTTTTTTACTCTCAACATGTACTGTCTATGTACTGGCTGGTGACGTGGAACCTTTGAAAATGAGTCTCTGATTCTCAAAGGATTGTAATTCTGATACCTCAAAGTAAAATAAATAAAAATAGTGGTGTGTAGGAGAAAGTAGTCTTTTGGTTAACTAGGATCTGCAGCTTATCCAGTTGGAGGAGAAATGGGCAGACTAGGTGAGTCAAGTGGTTCTTATCTGCCGTCAGTCTTTGTTTCTATAGTTCTATGTTTCTATTCCTGTTGAAGGGTCCTTGACTTTTAAAGAGGACCTTCCCCAGTCACTTTGACTTTCATGCATTAATTACCCCTTCTTGCATTGATTTTTGGAATTGTATTTCATTACTCTCTGCTGCAGTTAGTTTTTGCATTCTGAGCTGCTGAAAACAGTGGGGTGTACTAGAGCTTCTATAACACGCCTGGTGTTGCTGTGAGCCCAGTGTTATACTGCTGACATCATTGTAGGGCAGAGTCAATTTCAGAAAAAAGAAACATACTGACAAGGCATTAAGGCCCTGTCCACACTACACTGAAAATCTGTAATGTTTTGAAATCATTACAGATCGAAAGGCCCTGTCTATACTACCCTTGAAATCCACTCTGTAATGTTACAGAGGGTCCAAACCGTTACCGTAACGGTTTGCGTTTACACTGGTAACGTTACAGAAAGTGTTTTCGTAACTGTTACAGAAGCCTGTTGTGAGGTGATTTCACCAACGGTTTCTGTAATAGTTTCAAAGCTCTGTTTAACCCTGTGCACACTACACAAGTAAAATTCTGTAATGTTTCCAAAACGTTTTCAGTGGTAGCGTGGATGCATTGTAACGTTTGCAGTCTGTACCAGTTTCATAAACGTTACAGATTTTCAGTGCAGTGTAGACAGGGCCAAAACATTAAAGTGCATTCACCCTACCACTGATAACGTTACAGGATTTTACTTATGTAGTGTAGACAGGCTCAGAATATGTTTTCAACAACAGTTTTGAAAACGCTTTCTGTGACGTTACCAGTGTAAATGCAAACCATTATAGTAATGGTTTGGACCCTCTGTAATGTTACAGAGGGATTTCTCTGGTGTAGAGTGGACGGGGCCTAAGATTTTGGCATAATGCATTGCTAACAAGGTGTCTTGGGGGAAGGGGGAACACAGCATGTACACTGAGTACTGGTAAGTTTCCCTTGCAACATTGTTGCAACCGCATGCTACTTTACAGTGTGAGTCACTCCTCTATTCTACAGTGATGTCATAAGGAGCTAGCAACCCAGCAACTGAACAGCAAAGACAAGTGCAGCAGGGCTCAAAAACAAATCCAAGTTATGGAAAGCAGAGTAAATCTTGGCCAGAATTAACAAAGGCATACACCTTTTCAGGTCTAGTACTGCATATAATGACTACAAGCTGTAACGTTTTGGACCATCAGGGAAGGTCCTCTGTAACAGATTCACACAACAAGCAAGTATATGCTATGTGCAGAAGAATCTTCGCTTCAAAGGATGAAAATCTACACGCTTCCTATGCCACCTTTATTTCTTTCAGAGCCCTAAACTTCAACTCATTTTCTCATCTGTGCTTCAGATTGCTTTGGGGACATGAAGACTGCACGTCCTTCTCTCTCTAATGCGTCAGGCTTAATGAATAACCTAGGCTGCTTGCAACTGTTTTCAAGGCTATTTGAAACCGGATCCAGGCAGTCTGTAGAACCAAAGCTGTTTGTAACTGGGTTTGGGCTGTCAACAAAACCAATGCTGTTTTATATCAGATACCATTATTAGTGGTGGAAGAAGTGGCCAAAATTTGCTCCGTGAAGTGATTCACAGAGTAATGTAGAATCTACGAAGTACTCCGCAACACGAAGTGGAGTACTTTGCGTCATAATGAGGTACACAAAGTCCTTTAAAAACCAATGACTTTGAATTATTCCACTTTCCCCAAATCACTTCTCTACCAATTTTAAGGCAAAGTACATCAAAATTGATGTACTTCACATCACGTCACCTTGTAATTGAGCTCCAAGGCGAATTCTGCAGTGATTCATGGGATTGCAGGTCACATGGGCTCTAGATTGTTCTACACAGCCTCAGTTCTGGGTAGTGTGTGTGTGTAATGGTAGATGGAGACAGTTTTCTCTGGGTTCTGTGATTCAAAACCTCTAAAAACTGTTAAAAAGCCTTTTTGAGTCATTTTGTTTTGCTCAGAATTTAATACATGGATTGTAGGAAACACTCCCGTGCTCATATCATCGTGTGTTTGTTTGTGTGTGGATTTTGAATGATAATTTAGAACATTCAGTCTGTGTACTGACAGACATATGAAGTGTGCTTTGGATAGGGGTGTATCTGTGGTGTAGGTAGATTAACTGGGAGAAAAAGGCAGTCTTTCTGTTTTGGTTATATTTTTCTTGTATAACTGTGTTGATGTGTGCACAGTAATATTTTCAGTAATTCTTGACTTTTTTTGCTGATTGTTGAGGTGCAGCAGTGTATAATTTCAGTTTGCTTAAAACATTTGGTTATATTACTAAAGGTTTTAAATTTTCTTCACATTACCTGTAGTGTATGTGTGCACGCGGGTGATGCATGCCATCAAACCAGACACCTTTTATTGTGCCACAGAGTAATTTCAGGAGTATTACCTCCTATCCACTGTGCCTGCATGAATTTTTGTACTTGCTTTGTGGTATCTTTACTGGTAGTGGACTGTTACTGCCATGCACTACTCCCCTCCCAACCAGCAAAAGGTATTCTTTTCCAGATTTGGATTTGTGACTTGTGAGCAGGGCCACTGGAAAACTGTGGAAAGGGTTACCCAAAATTGCGGAGCATTTTGCAAAAATTGCGGGAAATTGCGGGGGTTCTACTATAGACCCTGAGTGCTTCACAATTAATCTTTTAATGTTTTCTGCAGCATATATTAGTCAGTATAAATTGCTAAATGAATACACTGACACCTGAATATGTTTAAAACATAAAGAAAAGTTTATGTTCCTAACAAGAATACTAAACTAATAAGCTATCATAAGCGTTGCCTGTCTTCCAAAATGTAACAGCATCTGCCTCATACAGTGCTAAATAGATTCTATAAAGTAAGCCACAGCAAATCAATATTAAATAAAGCCAGAAGAAAATAATTTTTTGTTTCTAGCTGTAGAATAATGAAGCCTAATCCACAGTTGTTTACAGCGCTCTACCAGCTGTTCACCCACTTTGGTACAAGAAAAAATAAGCAGACAGAGTGGTGAATAACTGAGTTTTAGTAAAATGTTGTTAAAGTGTTTAATGGTTATAATGTGTACTGTAGGTACTGTAAACTATTTTTGAAATCACATATTTAAACATTAAATCTGGGGGTTATTGGGGCTGGCAGTATAATCTAGAGGCAAGATTAACAAACTGTGAATGAGCTGACGACATCTAGCAGACCTAGGTTTGATTCCCACAACCTCCACTTGCATACCATGTGATTCTGAGCAAGTCACTTAACCTCCTCAGTGCTCCTGGGCTGTACCTGAAAACAGGCATTTGTGCCTAGTGGGCCTTACATGGTTACAAAATGTAAAAAAATATATATATATATATATATATATATATATATTTTTATTGCACTCATACAGTAGTCAGGGCACCCTGTAATTTACTTTTGTTTTACTCTGGCTGCAATAATTTTGTTTAGTTAAAGATAAATGTTCATATACATTTTGTGTTTTATAAGCTTGTTTTTAGACTTTAGTCAGGTTTTTATTATAGTCTTTGTATACGAGTATTTGGGTGTAGTTGCTAAGAGTGAGATCACTGTTAGCAACTAGCTAATTCAAGTTTAAAATCGGCAGGGTCATCCAAAAATCCTCAGCTGTTTGAATCAAAACTAGTCTGAATCAAAGTGTGCTCACAAGGAATAACTTGCCCTGCCACTTACAAAAAGGCTTACATACTAACATACTAAAATGCCAGCAGAATAGGCCTAATGGTCTTTCGTGTCTGCTCATTTGGTCAGCCCCCACCTTGGGTGCTGACCTTGCTGTCCCCCTCGCCTTCTCTGGCTTCTCCCTTCCCAGTTCCGAATATTCTTGCTGCATTGGATTTTGCTTCTGAACCTTCCTGTACCTGTCCCACCCCTCTTGAACCCCTCCACTGTCTCTGCCTCCTACCCCCCTAGGTAGTGCATTCCATGGCTCTACCACCCTCTCAGTGAAGTAGCACCTCCTCCTTTCTCCTGAATCTTCCCCCTCCAGTTTCCACCCATGCCCTCTAGTGGCCCCTTCCTCCTTCCTTGACAGCACCTCACTGTTCCTCCCTATTTACCCTCTTCATGTACCTGAAGACCTCTATCATGTCCCCCGGTCCTTCTCTCTTCCAAAGTGTACATATTTAGCTCTTGAGCCTCTCCTCATAAGTCCTGTCCCCAAGCCCCAAATCATTTTGGTTGCCTCCTCTGGACCCTCTCCAGGAGGTTAATGTCCCTCTTTAAGTGTGGCCTCCAAAACTGCATGCAGTACTCCAGGTGCGGCCTCACCAAGCAGTTATACAGAGGGAGTATCACTTCCCTCCTTCTGGAGGTGATCCCCCTAGCGATGCATCCCAGCATCCTGTTGGCCTTGGCTGCTGCCCTCCTACAAGTCTCAGAGTTGTTCATCTTGACATCCACCACCACCCCCAGGTCCCTCTCAGCCATTGAGACTTGTAGTATTTCCCCCAGGGTGTACACTTGGCCTGGGTTTCTGGCCCCCAGGTGGAGTACCTTGCATTTCCCTGCATTAAACCTCAGCTTCCACTTTCTAGACCATCTTTCCAGAGCCTCCAGGTCCCCCTGCAGGGCCACCCTCCCCTCCTCCCCATCCACCACTGCCCCAGTTTTGGAGTCATCTGCAAGAGACTCATCTCCTCCTGATTCTCTGTCTTATGTCAGATACATAGGCGTTGAACAGAAGGGCCCAAGGACTGATCCCTGTGGGGACACTAATGACCCTCCTTGGGAAGAGATTATCCCACCACTTCGACCCTCTGGGTCCGGTCCTGGAGCCAATTGCCTATCCAGCCGGATCATCTGGTTTCCACCCCATTTCTCCTAGTTTATCCAACAGGCCCACGTGAGAACAGAGTCAAATGCCTTGCTGAAGTCCAGAAAGAGGACATCCACTGGTCTACCCAGGTCCAAGGCACTTGTCACCCAGTCATAGAACTCCACCAGGTTTGTCTGACACGATTTCCCGGGATGAATCCATGCTGTCTATCGTCCAGGCACCCTGACTTATCCAGGGCCCCCTAGCCTCTCCTTGACAATGCCCTCCATCACCTTGTCCACCACTGATGTCAGGCTGACAGGCCTGTAGTTCCCTGCCAACTCCTTGATCCCCCTTGTGGATAGCACTACATGCTGCCACCTTCCAGTCTTGGGGCACCAACCTTGTCCTCAGAGATGGGTGAAAAGCTCTGCCAGGGTTTCACCAGGACATCTCAAGTTCCTTCAGCACTCTAGGATGTAATTTATCCGGCCCCGGTGCTTTCTCCATCTTAAGGGAGCTGAGGGCTTCCCTCACTCTCTCTGCTGTGATTTCCACTTCCAGTACCTCTTCTCCCTGCTTAGCCCTCCCCCACCTGCCAGTGATGCCCCCTCTCCCCAGACCTGCCGATTGGTAAGGGCCCCTCCTCATTATCTCTGTCTCCTCCCATGTATGATGCAGCATCCCCATTTTCCCTGGTGAAAACTGAGGTGAAGTACTCATTTAGTACCTCAGCCTGCTCCTCTGGGTCTTGTGCCCATCTCTCCCCTGATTTAATCCTGCTAATCTGCCCCTTCACCCTTCGTCTTTCCCCAATGTATCTAAAGAACCCATTTTTCCCTCTCCTAATTTCCCTGGCCAGGTTCTGCTCCTTCCTTGCCTTAGCCGCCCTTCATAGTTAGCACCCCATTTAAGTGAATGGGATAATTTGCACATTTTCTCCCATCTTTTGTTTCGGTCTCTGTGTCAGCAAAAGGTTTTCTGAAAGACTCCTTCAACACAAAACAAATGTTAAGTGTTTAAGTGTACTTATGCTTGGCCAGTGGATTTTGAAACCAAACAAGACAAAGATTCAAAAGAAATCAGTGTCACATAAGACCCTTGCACTGCATTGTTTCAGCCAAACCCAAGTTTGCATGCAAAATTGTCAATATATTGAGAGTATTTCATTAAAAATGTTAATACGTTTTACACAGATTAATATAAAAACTCAAAAAGTGCAAGAAATTGCGGAACATGTCAGTTTTAGCGGAGAATGGTGTAAATTGCGGATTCCACAAAAAAATTACGGGCACAATTTTCCAGTGGCCCTGCTTGTGAGCACCGGTTCAGTGTTGTTGTGCCTTTGTGCCTGCATCTCTTGAGTGCACAGCACAATCTTAATCTGTCTATGTGTTTGCAGTGCACTATTAATTCTGGGAGACTTTGCCTTTCTTGTTACGCTCTCATTTTGTCAGTGTCAGTGGCTCAGTAGGTAGCACACTCGCCTCTGAGGCCGGGAGATCAGAGGGCTGTGGGTTCGGTTCCCACATCTGGCACTTGGGTTAATATCCCAGTACTGACACTGTAGTGCAGCATGACAGGGGTGCTGTACTTCTGAGGTGCCGTCTTTCAGATGAGGCATTAAACCGAGGTCCCATCTGCCTGTATGGTGGTAGTTCAGGTGGTTGTTAAAGATCCCATAGTACTTATCGAAAAGAGTAGGGGAATTTACCCTGGTGTCCTGGTCAAATTTCCCTCATTCACTAAAATTACAACCAACAGTTTAATCTGGTTCAAGGTCAGTTGGCATTCATCTGTATCCCCCCCCCCACTGGGTTGTGCCTGAAAATAGGCAGGATTTGTCTAGTGCACTTACCTGGTCAACAAAAACTAAATAAAAATAAATTTAACTTCATCAGCACTTGGGAATTTTCTGGACACAAGACAGTAGCATTTTGGGGATGCACATTAATTCTGGTGACTGTGTGTGACCACTGCACGCATGGCTTGAGTGTGCCATTAATTCTGGGAGACTTTGCATTTCTTGTCATACTGTCATTTCACTTTGTCAGCACTGGGGAATTTTCTGGACACAGGACAGTAGTATTTTGGGGGGAGCACATTAACTCTGGTGACTGTGTGTGACCAGTGCACTCATGACTTGAGTATGCCATTAATTCTGGGAGACTTTGTATTTCTTGTTGTGCTCTTATTTAGCTTTGTCAGCACTGGTGAGTTTTCTGGTCACAAGACAGTAGCATTTTGGAGATGGACATTAATTTTTGTGACTGTATGTGGGGGGCTGCCAATATTGTTGTCACTTCACCTTATTTTGCGTTAAGGTGGAATGACAATGTAAAGTAATAATTACAAGGTGAAGTGAACCTTTTATATTGGCCACTCTGCATAGTGGAGTGACAACGCAAAATGGCCACTTCTCTAATCAGTATGAATTTAAAATGAAGTAGATTTGCCATCAGTTTTCTTATTGTGGAAAACTTTTCATTTATACTAAATCTGGCTTTCTCAGAAACCAAACCACTGTGAAGTATATAACCTGTTTCAATGTACTTTAAGCAGTCACACACAGTTTATATTATCTGTGTTGCAAAACAACAGTGCAGCAAAATGGGTCATATTTTAAATGCGCAAATATTTAACAATGAATATCTGTCTTATATTTGCAAATGAAGCTATGCTAGCTTGCTGTTGCATTAGTTGGTCATGTTGAGTGATGCAGGATGCATTTTATTGGTACTTGAAAGGGAAACATAATGTACAGAAGAAAAGGGAAGGGGGGTGCATTGTAGATGCCTATCCTGACATAACCGGGAGAGAACATACTTATATACTAAAATGCCAGCAGAATAGGCCTAACGGTCTTTCATGTCTGCTCGTTTTATCAGCCCCCACCCTGGGAGCTGACCTTGCTGCACTCCTCACCTTCTCTGGCTTCTCCCTTCCCAGTTCCGGATATTCTCGCTGCATTGGATTTTGCTTCCAGAACCCTTCCCCTGTACCTGTCCCACCCCTTCTTGAACCCCCTCCACCGTCTCTGCCTCCACCGTCTCTGCCTCCACCAGCCCCCTAGGCAGTGCATTCCATGGCTCCACCACCCTCTCAGTGAAGTAGCACCTCCTCTCCCCTGAATCTTCCCCCCCCAGCTTCTATCCATGCCTCTAGTGGACCCTCCTCCTTCCTTTGAAGCACCCTGACTGTTCCTCCCTATTTACCCCCTTCATGTACCTGAAGACCTCTATCATGTCCCCCAGTCCTTCTCTCTCTTCCAGTGTGTACATATTTAGCTCTTCGAGCCTCTCCTCATAGGTCCTGTCCCCCAAGCACCAAATCATTTGGGTTGCCCTCCTCTGGACCCTCTCCAGGAGTTTAATATCCCTCTTTAAGTGTGGCCTCCAAAACTGCATGCAGTACTCGAGGTGCAGCCTCACCAAGCAGTTATACAGAGGGAGTTTCACTTCCCTCCTTCTGGAGGTGATCCCCCCCTAGAGATGCATCCCAGCATCCTGTTCCTTGGCTGCTGCCCTCCTACAAGTCTCCAAGTTATTCATCTTGACATCCACCACCCCCCCAGGTCTCTCTCAGCCATCGAGACTTGTAGCATTATCCCCCCAGGGTGTACACTTGGCCCGGGTTTCTGGCCCCCAGGTGCAGTACCTTGCATTTCCCTGCATTAAACCTCAGCTTCCACTTTCTAGACCATCTTTCCAGAGCCTCAAGGTCCCCCTGTAGGGCCACCCCCCATCCACCCCCCCCAGTTTTGAGTAATCCACAAAGAGACTCATCTCACTCCTGATACCTATACTTATGTCAGAGACATAGGCGTTGAACAGAAGGGTCCCAAGGACTGATCCCTGTGGGACCCCACTAATGACTCTCCTTGGGGATGAGACTATCCAGCCAACTACGACCCTCAGGGCTGGTCCTGGAGCCAATTGCCAATCCATCTGATCATCTGGTTTCCCACCCCCATTTCACCCAGCTTATCCAACATGCCCATGTGAGGAACAGAGTCAAATGCCTTGCTGAAGTCTAGAAAGAGGACGTCCACTGGTCTACCCAGGTCCAAGGCACTTGTCACCCAGTCATAGAACTCCACAAGGTTTGTCTGACATGATTTCCCTGGGACAAATCCATGCTGTCTATCGTCCAGGCACCCTGACTTATCCAGGGCCCCCCCAGTCTCTCCTTGACAATGCCCTCCATCACCTTGCCCCCCCACCGATGTCAGGCTGACAGGCCTGTAGTTCCCTGCCACCTCCCATGATCCCCCCCCCCGTGGATAAGCACTATATGCACCACCTTCTAGTCCTGGGGCACCCACTCTGTCGTAAGCGAGATGGTGAAAAGCTCTGCCAGGACATCCGCAAGTTCCTTCAGCACTCTGGGATGTAATTTATCCGGCCCCGGTGCCTCCTCCGTATTAAGGGACCTGAGGGCTTCCCTCACTCTCTCTCTGCTGTGATTTCCACTTCCACTATGTCTTCTCCCTACTTAGCCTTCCACCTCCTGCCAGTGATGCCTCCCCCTCTTCCCAGACCCTCTGATCGGTAAGGGTCCCCCCCCTCCTCAGTATCACTGTCTCCTCCCATGTAGCAATGTGAGAGGGCAGCAAGGAGGGCTGGGGGGATACTGGGATGCATAGGGAGAGGCATCACCAGTAAAAAACAGGAAGTTATTATGCCTCTGTACAGACAGCTGGTGAGACCCCATCTGGAGTACTGTGTGCAGTTCTGGAGACCCAATCTCCGCAAAGACATAGACAGGATGGAAGCTGTCCAGAGGAGGGCAACTAAAATGGTGCAGGGTCTGTACGGAAGACATATGAAGAGAGACTTAAGGAGCTTAATATGTATAGCCTCGAGGAAAGGAGGAGAGAGGGGACATGATAGAAACTTTCAAGTACTTCAGGGAATCAACAAAGTCCAAGAGGGTAGCATCTTTCAAAAGAGGTGTGCAAGAACAAGAGGCACAATTTGAAGATGGAGGCGCTCAGAGGTAATTTAAGGAGTATTTTTCACAGAGAGGGTTGTGGATGCATGGAACGGCCTTCCTGAGGAGGATGTGGAGTCAAAATCAGTGGTGGAATTCAAGCATGCATGGGATAGTCATAAGGCAATTCTGGGGGGTAGGAAGAAGTAGGCTGCTGGTCAACTAGGATCTGCAGCTTATCCAATGGAAGTAGGGAAATGGGCAGACTGGGTGGGCCAATGCGTCCTTATCTGCCGTCAAATTTTATGTTTCTATGTTTCTATGATGCAGCACCCCCATTTTTCTTGGTGAAAACTGAGGTGAAGTACTCATTTAGTACCTCAGCCTGCTCCCCCGGGTCTTGTGCCCATCTCTCCCCTGTTTTAATCCTGCTAATCTGCCCCTTCACCCTTCATTTTTCCCCAGTGTATCTAAAGAACCCCTTGTGCCCTCTCCTAGTTTCCCTGGCCAAGTTCTGCTCCTTCCTTGCCTTAACCGCCCTCACCACGCTAGTGGCCCTTCTAGCCATCAGCTCGTACTCCCCTCGATCCCTATCACTCCTTGAGCACTTGAATTGCCTATAGGCTGCCTTCTTTCACCGCACCACCTCCTGGACCTCCCTGGTCCACCAGCAGGGTACAGTACAGTATAGGCTGTCATAAATGCGCCCTCTAGGTCAGACCGTCTGTTCCAACAGTGCCAAACTCAGAGTGCAGTATTGTGAACAGATAACAAATAGGGTAACCCTCCTGTCTGTTTTGGGTCCAAATCACCTACTAGCCTTGAATGCTGGGGGGTCAGAATGTGAATGTTATGTTAGCATACCCATTTCATAGGCTCGGATTTGTACCCTCTTTGGAGGGATGCGGTACAATCCTTCACCCTGGGGCACCCAGCCAGGTTTCCAAAATGTACCCTTACAACTCAGTATGAGACCTAGGTATATTCTTAGCTTTTTCAAGCTTAGTAGCACATGCAAGCCCTTAACAGCTGTCAGACTTAAATGCAGCATTCACGTGTAAAAGAACTGAGGAAGAACACAGGCAGTATGTTAAAGAAAATGTGGTTTACTAAAAATTGTAGAACAGATGAAATCAAACACGGAACAAATTATATCATTACCTTAGTTATAGTCGCATAAAATAAATGGTAAGTTACAGAACAAAATTACATCTACCCCTAATACTTAGTTCTTTCCTAGCTAGATATTACCATTAAGTGCTTTCTTTTAGTCTAGAAAACTGTGTCTTTCTTGAGTCCAGAATAATAAGTACTGTTTTCCCCTGATGTATGTTCATTTTAAACTCCATCTCCCCCCCTTCTGGTGGGGTCACCATTAGATCCTCCTCCCTTAGATTTAATTTCTTGACATAATTCCCCACAAATATGTATGTTGTTACTTTGAAAAATCAGCAACTAGCCATTTCCCAAATATGATAGTGTTTGATCAAAACATCTCTCTTTGACTGTCTGCTGGTTCCTGCTTCCCAAGAAAGATCTAAGGTTTACAACTTATAACAGGGTCCTGCTATCAAATTGGCCTCTTCCTGCAGGAACCATAATATTTTATGAGGGTCTATCTCCTGACAGATGGCTAGAAAGCTTTAATTAAGACAGAACAGGAAACATTTCATTATGTTTTCTCTTTACTGGTCCATTTAACACATCATGCAGCTGTCAGCCACTGACACTTTTGGGGTCAAAGGTCAGCTCACTTGCTGACTGGAGTATCAGCCAGACGATCACATAACACAGACCATTTATTTATAATATAAATATACAGATAACCATAAGCAGAGGGCAGAGCGTCCCAGTGACTAGTTAGAATGCTGCAGCAATAGGTCTTATAAAATAAATTAGAATATAGTCCCTTTAATATTTAGGTAGGGCAACCAGCACTACCTAGAGATGTGTGAAATTGCTGAATTTCATTGTACAAAATATCCCTCTGCAGAGCATGAAAGCTCACCTGCCATTTTGGGCAGAATGTCACATTTCATGGGTGAAATTTCACAACTTTATGTCCTGTAAAATATTTTGCAGAATGGCCAAATTCTGCAAAATAATTCATGCAGTGAAATTGCCGTTTCATGGGAATATCACTCATATTTAATTTCACAACATCCCTAGCTCTACCACACTAGGGTTAGTCCTGGGATCTGTTCAATTCAATATGATCATCAGTGATCTAGGGGAAGGGAACCTGGACATGTCTCTCTGCTGATGACACTGAACTCTGGGATAGGGTAGATCATCAGTGATATAGAGGAAGGGAACCTGGACATGTTGTCTCTCTGCTGATGGCACTGAACACTGGGATAAAGTAGATCATCACTGATATAGGGGAAGGGAACCTGGACATGTTGTCTCTCTGCTGATGACACTGAACTCTGGGATAGGGTAGATTATCAGTGATATAGGGAGAGGGAACCTGGACATGTCTCTCTGCTGATAACACTGAACTCTGGGATAGGGTAGATCATCAGGAAGGGACATAGGAGATCCAGATGACTTAAAGATGCAGGAGAGAAGATCTAAGATCTGGCAGCTGAGATTCATTGTAAAGACATTCAAGATAATGCACTTAGGGAGACAGAACCCTCACATTAAGTACTGTATCACAGGAGTTCAGCTAAATCATTCAGTAATGGAGAGGGATCTGAGGGTCATCACCAGTGACTCCCTCAAGCAAGTTAGTCATTGTAACAATGTATACAGCTAGGCGTGAAGGATGCTGAGGTGTATAGGAAGGGGTTCTGAAAATGGAACAAGCACAACACTACTGCCCCTACACAGATCCTTGGTGAGGCCTCATCTGGAATACTGTTCTCCTTTCCAGTGTCTTCACCTGGGGAAGTATGTAGACAGTTTGAAGTTGCTGTCTCAGAGAGTCACCAACATGTTTCAGGGCCAGCAGGGCAGACTGTTAGGAACGGCTGGTGGCTGTAAATATGTACTCGCTGGAGGCCTGGCATGAGAGACAGACATGATAGCAACAGATACGTCTCTGAAGGGTATGCACAGGGTGAATAGCAAGGCCCTGTCTGTAAATAATAGAGAAGCAGTCACTAGGGGGCATGATTGGTGGATGGTGTTGGCAAGTTCAAGGGCGGCATGAGGAAGTTTTACTTTATGGAAAGGGTGGTGAAACCATTGTTGAAGTAGTGGGCAACTACCCTAAATGTGTTTAAACATGATTGGAACAGGGCATGGAGAATCATAATTCCTATGGGGGGGGCAACACTGACTTGAGGGTTGAGGGAAGGGGTAGACCACCATCCAGTGCAGTAGGTTGGAATGGAGAGGTGGTACAGTATAGGCAGACTTGATGGCCCCTCTGTCTCCTGCCAGCGGGTTCTATATTTTTATGTTGTGGGAAATCATCCATAAATTTACAATTACTAGCAGCAATAGGGACAATGTTCTTTTTCATGGAAGCGTGTTTTGTGACATTTATCTAACGCTGATTAAAATAACAATTGCACTGCCTTTTGTTTTTGATGCACAGGCTACAACATCCCAATAGAGCAATTGTTGTTGCTGTTTCAGAGGGATGAGGAACTCACATTTGGTGATGTGAAGGTGGAAGAGACTGCACAGCAGAATGATCATCTTGAAATCACTCCCACGAGTAAGTATAGTAGATGACTAGATAATATGATTAAATGGAAGCACAGAAACAGAATTTGTTGGCAGAAAGGATTCCTTTGCCCACCGATTCCACCCAGATGTATGCAGTATTGGAATTTTTCCAACTATGGTTGAGAGAGAATAGGTAAGAATATAAAGTCTAGAGCTAGAAGAGCAGATAAGTTGAGATTACAAGTAGCCAGTGATGATGTCAAAAAACCTAGAAGCAGTAAAGCTTTAACCTAGGTAACAAGCTTGTTCTCAAGCTATACTGTATTGTCTTGTTTATTTTTTTGTAAATGACGTGGAACGTATGTAATGAGCATGATCTTAAATGGTGTTAATGCTAGATCACACATAAATAAACAATCAAAAAACAATGAGTATCTTAAACGGGAACTTTTCTGTGTTATTGTGGATATAGAATTGGATTAGGAAGTGGTGAATCTGACCGAGCATTGGAGTCATGCTGTCACAAGTCCAGCAGCGGGTGAGAAGGCAAATATCTGTGTTATTCGTAATTCTGATAGCAGGGACTTAGGAAGTGCACAGAGGAGGAAATTACTGTAGTTAAGAAGGGGGATATGATAGCAGGGACTTAAGAAGTGCACAGAGGAGGAAATCACTGTAGTCAAGGAGGATATGATATGAGGGATTTAGGAAGTGCACAGAGGAGGAAATTACTGTAGTCAAGAAGGGGAATATGATAGCAGGGACTTAGGAAGTGCACAGAGGAGAAAATTACTAGGCAAGGCTAGGCAAGAGGGGAGGTGGATGTGCCATCTACATTAAAACACCCCTGCATGCCCTCTCAGTCCCCCTTCCTCCACCAGCCCATGGTGCCCAAGCCATCAACGTCAAGGTCAGCCGTGGCAATCCTGGGAAAAATCTGTACATTATGTCAGTATACATCCCCCCCCACCAACCAATAGCCAGCCTTTGACTCTATACTGACCAGCATCACCCATCTCCCTCCCAGGAGCGAACTAATTATAATGGGCGACTTCAACATGAACTGGCTATCCCCCAAATCCAAGGCCCACAAAGACACCATCCTTGCTTACGACCTTGCCCAGGTTGTCCAATCCCCCACCAGACAAGACCCCAGAACAGGGTCCTCCACCCTCATTGACCTCATCCTTACTAACCACCCCAACTACCTCTCCAGGGTTAAAGTACTCCCGGACATAAGTGACCACTCCCCAGTCGCCTGCTTGTGGTCTAACAAGCTCCCACCCAGCCCTCCTAGAATTACAGTCCAAAGGCGTCTCAAAAAAGGTGCCCTCTCACGCCTCAAAACTTGCCTCACTTCATGTGACTGGTCTCCCATCCCTGCTGCCCAGTCAATAAACGCTGCCCTCACCTCCTTTATTACCACCTTCAACGCAGCCTGTGACATCTTTGCTCCCTACACAAAGCAGATCATAAAAAACAGGGACACTCCATGGATATCGCAATCCCTGCTTGACCAGATGCACCATGGAGACAACCTTTGGCACGGGGCCCTAAGCTCCCAGTCACTCCAGGACAGACAGCTGTACAGAACAGACAGGAAAAAAATGCACCTGGGCTATCCAGCAAGCAAAGGCAAATTACTATAAGCAATCCCTCACCACCACATGGGGCTCAGGGAAAAGCTTCTGGAACAATATTAAGGAACTGTCTCCCCTGCCCCTGTGCAGCTTCAAGTCGAGGGGGGCTTTAACCCAGGACCCCACTACCATCTCCAATACCCTAAACACCACCTTCTCAGACCTCAGTCACAAACTCCTGAATAACTTCTTTGACCCAGTTCCTAGCAGGCCCTTGGACACTATGGCCACCCCTTCCTTTCCGGCTGCAAATCATCTCCTGCAGGGAGGCTATGCGCTACCTCTCCAAAGCCATGGCAAACTTGCGCTATAGCAGTGACTCACTTGACCTCAGAATACTCCGTCTAATGCTGGATGTGACCTTGCCACATCTTACCAAAATACTAAACTGGTCACTACACCTCTGCCAATTCCCCATGCTATGGAAAAAAGGAATTATAACACCAATCCTGAAGAGTGGTGACCCCACTTCCCCTAGTAATTACCGACCCATCTCGATCCTACCCCCACTCTCTAAGGCTCTCGAAATAATTGTGTCAGACCAACTCACAGACTACTTAGCCAAACATAATCTGTTCTGCCAAGAACAACACATCTTCAGGAAGGGTCACAGCACTCCTCAAATTTACATCTTACATACACGAGGCCCCAGAACAAGAGTCTGTGGCAGGTGCAATCTATGTCAACTTGACAAAAGCGTTTGACACTGTCAATCATGTTCTACTTCTCCATTCCTTCCCCTCTCACTATTTCTCCCCAGAGGTCATCTCCTGGTTCAAAGACTATCTCACCGGCATGACACAACAGGTCAAAATCAGCACCACCCTCTCCACCAATAAACCAGTCCTAACTGGTGTCCCACAAGGAGTCTATTCTGGGGCCACTGCTTTTCCTCTCTTCCTAAACCTCCTCCATTAATCCTGCAGTAAAAGCTCTTACTCTATGTGGATGATGCAGTAGTTTTCTGGAAACACCCCATCCTCTCCTCAAATTGCCCTACAAGGTTTTTGAGAAATAGAATCTTGGTTCACTGAGCATTGCTTAGTACTCAACTACAAGAAGACAAAATTCATGATCTTTTCCCATCGTCAAAGCCCCCTCAGTAGTTCCCACCTAACCATCTCCAACTCACAGAGTCCCCTTCTCGAACAGGTCTCAAACTTCAAATACCTTGGTATCGACCATTGACGCGTCCCTCACCTACCACACACACATTCAACACCTCACCTCTGCTGTAAACTCCAGGCTGGGGATTCTCTATAGACACAAGCACTGCCTACCCCCTCATGCCCTACATCTTGCTGTATCCTGCTCAGTCCTCTCATTGGTGGACTATGAGATTGTAATCTACGGCACCGCTGACCAAACAGCCCTTCACTGCATCATTCTAGCCTTTAACTGGGCATGCTGTCTGGCAACAGGCTGTGATAGATTAAACCCACATGAATGAGCTCTACAAGCTGGCGGGCTGGCTTACCTTCGAAGGGAGGCTTAAGTATTACACTTGCCTCCAAGCCAAAAAAATACTTATGAACGTAACCCCCAGAGGCCTCCACCCCCTCATCAGCCAGTCCCACACAGGAGGGCCCCTAGACACCTTGCAAGTACCTCTCTCTCCTTGTCTCCCACTATAGGACCTTTCTAGGACAAAGGTCCTTCTGGTATCGTGCCCCACTTTGGCTCAAAAACCTTCTACCCTCCATCTCCCTGGCCCCTAGTCTGGGACTATTCAAAACTGGTATCATGAGCCTCCTTCTTGACTCTGATGATTGTGGCTGTAGCCAGTACTCCTCCCCCTCATTCGTATTCCCAAAAGACACAGTTAAGAATAAAGGACTAGCTCATCCCCCAACTACATCCTCGGGTCTACAATCTTGCTGATAAAAAAACTTTGACTCGGGGCCCTGCTAATAACCCTCTGTATCTGAGACCAGGCTAGTTTCACAACTATGACACAGGGTCTTCTCTGGCCCTTGAGACGATAACTAATATGCAATGTAAAAAAAAAAATACTGCACTGTGCAACCAATGTAAAACTGTCATTAAATGTAATGTTTGTGCTTTTCTGTACTGACGTGGAGCCTTTGCAAAGGAGTCTATGACTCAAAGGATTGTAATTCCGATTTCTCTCAAAAAAAAAAAATAGCTGTAGTCAAGAAGGGGGATATGATATCAGGGACTTAGGAAGTACACAGAGGAGATAATTACTGTAGTCATGAAAGGGAATATGATAGCAGGGACTTAGGAAGTGCACAGAGGAGGAAATTACTAGGCAAGGCTAGGCAAGAGGGGAGGTGGATGTGCCATCTACGTTAAAACACCCCTGCATGACCTCTCAGTCCCCTTTCCTCCAACAGCCCATGGTGCCCTAGCCATCACCGTCAAGGTCACCCGTGGCAATCCTGGGAAAACTCTGTACATTATGTCAGTATACATCCCCCCCCAACCAACCAATAGCCAGCCTTTGACTCTATACTGAGCAGCATCACCCATCTCCCTCCCAGGAGTGAACTAATTATAATGGGCGACTTCAACATGAACTGGCTAACTCCCAAATCCAAGGCCCACAAAGGCACCATCCTTGCTTACGACCTTGCCCAGATTGCCCAATCCCCCACCAGACAAGACCCCAGAACAGGGTCCTCCACCCTCATTGACCTCATCCTTACTAACCACCCCAACTACCTCTCCAGGGTTAAAGTACTCCCGGACATAAGTGACCACTCCCCAGTCGCCTGCTTGTGGTCTAACAAGCTCCCACCCAGCCCTCCTAGAATTACAGTCAAAGCTCTCAAAAGGTGCCCTCTCACGCCTCAAAACTTGCCTCACTTCATGTGACTGGTCTCCCATCCCCGCTGCCCAGTCAGTAGACGCTGCCCTCACCTCCTTTATTACCACCTTCAATGCAGCCTGTGACATCTTTGCTCCCTACACAAAGCAGATCATAAAAAACAGGGACACTCCATGGATATCTCAATCCCTGCTTGACCAGATGCACCATAGAGACAACCTTTGGCACAGGGCCCTAAGCTCCCAGTCACTCCAGGACAGACAGCTGTACAGAACAGACAGGAAAAAATGCACCTGAGCTATCCAGCAAGCAAAGGCAAATTACTATAAGCAATCCCTCACCACCACATGGGGCTCAGGGAAAAGCTTCTGGAACAATATTAAGGAACTGTCTCCCCTGCCCCTGTGCAGCTTCAAGTCGAGGGGGGCTTTAACCCAGGACCCCACTACAATCTCCAATACCCTAAACACCACCTTCTCAGACCTCAGTCACAAACTCCTGAATAACCTCTTTGACCCAGTTCCTAGCAGGCCCTTGGACACTATGGCCACCCCTTCCTTTCCGGCTGCAAATCATCTCCTGCAGGGAGGCTATGCGCTACCTCTCCAAAGCCATGGCAAACTTGCGCTATAGCAGTGACTCACTTGACCTCAGAATACTCCGTCTAATGCTGGATGTGACCTTGCCACATCTTACCAAAATACTAAACTGGTCACTACACCTCTGCCAATTCCCCATGCTATGGAAAAAAGGAATTATAACACCAATCCTGAAGAGTGGTGACCCCACTTCCCCTAGTAATTACCGACCCATCTCAATCCTACCCCCACTCTCTAAGGCTCTCGAAATAATTGTGTCAGACCAACTCACAGACTACTTAGCCAACATAATCTGTTCTGCCAAGAACAACACATCTTCAGGAAGGGTCACAGCACTCCTCAAATTTACATCTTACATACACGAGGCCCTAGAACAAGAGTCTGTGGCAGGTGCAATCTATGTCAACTTGACAAAAGCGTTTGACACTGTCAATCATGTTCTACTTCTCCATTCCTTCCCCTCTCACTATTTCTCCCCAGAGGTCATCTCCTGGTTCAAAGACTATCTCACCGGCATGACACAACAGGTCAAAATCAGCACCACCCTCTCCACCAATAAACCAGTCCTAACTGGTGTCCCACAAGGGTCTATTCTGGGGCCACTGCTTTTCACTCTCTTCCTAAACCTCCTCCATTAATCCTGCAGTAAAAAGCTCTTACTCTATGTGGATGATGCAGTAGTTTTCTGGAAACACCCCCATCCTCTCCCTCCAAATTGCCCTACAAGGTTTTTTTAGAGAAATAGAATCTTGGTTCACTGAGCATTGCTTAGTACTCAACTACAAGAAGACAAAATTCATGATCTTTGCCCATCGTCAAAGCCCCCTCAGTAGTTCCCACCTAACCATCTCCAACTCACAGAGTCCCCTTCTCGAACAGGTCTCAAACTTCAAATACCTTGGTATCAACCATTGACGCGTCCCTCACCTACCACACACACATTCAACACCTCACCTCTGCTGTAAACTCCAGGCTGGGGATTCTCTATAGACACAAGCACTGCCTACCCCCTCATGCCCTACATCTTGCTGTATCCTGCTCAGTCCTCTCATTGGTGGACTATGAGATTGTAATCTGGCACCGCTACCAAACAGCCCTTCACTGCATCATTCTAGCCTTTAACTGGGCATGCTGTCTGGCAACAGGCTGTGATAGATTAAACCCACATGAATGAGCTCTACAAGTTGGCGGGCTGGCTTACCTTCGAAGGGAGGCTTAAGTATTACACTTGCCTCCAAGCCAAAAAAATACTTATGAACGTAACCCCCAGAGGCCTCCACCCCCTCATCCAGCCAGTCCCACACAGGAGGGCTCCTAGACACCTTGCAAGTACCTCTCTCTCCTTGTCTCCCACTATAGGACCTTTCTAGGACAAAGGTCCTTCTGGTATCGTGCCCCACTTTGGCTCAAAAACCTTCTACCCTCCATCTCCCTGGCCCCTAGTCTGGGACTATTCAAAACTGGTATCATGAGCCTCCTCCTTGACTCTGATGATTGTGGCTGTAGCCAGTACTCCTCCCCCTCATCCGTATTCCCAAAAGAAGACACAGTTAAGAATAAAGGACTAGCTCATCCCCCAACTACATCCTCGGGTCTACAATCTTGCTGATAAAAAAACTCTGACTCGGGGCCCTGCTAATGACCCTCTGTATCTGAGACCAGACTAGTTTCACAACTATGACACAGAGTCTTCTCTGGCCCTTGAGACGATAACTAATATGCAATGTAAAAAAAAAAAATACTGCACTGTGCAACCAATGTAAAACTGTCATTAAATGTAATGTTTGTGCTTTTCTGTACTGACGTGGAGCCTTTGCAAAGGAGTCTATGACTCAAAGGATTGTAATTCCGATTTCTCTCAAAAAAAAAATAGCTGTAGTCAAGAAGGGGGATATGATATCAGGGACTTAGGAAGTACACAGAGGAGATAATTACTGTAGTCATGAAAGGGAATATGATAGCAGGGACTTAGGAAGTGCACAGAGGAGGAAATTACTAGGCAAGGCTAGGCAAGAGGGGAGGTGGATGTGCCATCTACGTTAAAACACCACTGCATGCCCTCTCAGTCCCCTTTCCTCCACCAGCCCATGGTGCCCTAGCCATCACCGTCAAGGTCACCCATGGCAATCCTGGGAAAACTCTGTACATTATGTCAGTATACATCCCCCCCAACCAACCAATAGCCAACCTTTGACTCTATACTGAGCAGCATCACCCATCTCCCTCCCAGGAGCGAACAAATTATAATGGGCGACTTCAACATGAACTGGCTAACTCCCAAATCCAAGGCCCACAAAGGCACCATCTTGCTTACGACCTTGCCCAAGTTGTCCAATCCCCCACCAGACAAGACCCAGAACAGGGTCCTCCACCCTCATCGACCTCATACTTACTAACCACCCCAACTACCTCTCCAGGGTTAAAGTACTCCCGGACAAACCCTGTTTGTGGTCTAACAAGCTCCCACCCAGCCCCCCTAGAATTACAGTCCAAAGGCATCTCAAAAAAGGTGCCATCTCATGCCTCAAAACTTACCTCGCTTCATGTGACTGGTCTCCCATCCACGCTGCCCAGTCAGTAGATGCTGCCCTCACCTCCTTTATTACCACCTTTAAGGCGGCCTCTGACATCTTTGCTCTCTACACAAAGCAGATCATAAAAAATAGGGACACTCCATGGATATCGCAATCCCTGCTTGACCAGATGCACCATAGAGACAACCTCTGGCACAGGGCCCTAAGCTCCCAGTCATCTCAGGATAGACAGCTGTACAGAACAGCCAGAAAAACATGCACCTAGGCTATCCGGCAAGAAAAGGCAAACTACTATAAGCAATTCCTCACCACCACATGGGGCTCAGGGAAAAACTTCTGGAACAATATTAAGGAACTCTGTGGGAAAACTGTCTCCCCTGCCCCTGTGCAGCTTCAAGTCGAGGGGGACCTTAACCCAGGACCCCACTACCATCTCCATTACCCTAAACACCACCTTCTCAGACCTCAGTCACATACTTCTGAATAACTTCTTTGACCCAGTTCCTAGTGGGCCCTCGGACACTATGGCCACCCCCCTCCTTTCTGGCTGCGAATCATCTCCTGCAGGGAGGCTATGTGCTACCTCTCCAAAGCCATGGCAAACTTGTGCTATAGCAGTGACTCACTTGACCTCAAAATACTCCGTCTAACGCTGGATGTGACCTTGCCACATCTTACCAAAATACTAAACTGGTCACTACACCTCAGCCAATTTACCATGCTATGGAAAAAAGGAATTATAACACCAATCCTGAAGAGTGGTGACCCCACTTCCCCTAGTAATTAACGACCCATCTCGATCCTACCCCCACTCTCTAAGGATCTCAAAATAATTGTGTCAGACCAACTCACAGACTACTTAGCTAAACATAATCTGTTCTGCCAAGAACAACATGGCTTCAGGAAGGGTCACAGCACAACCACTGCCCTCCTCGAATTTACATCTTACATACACGAGGCCCTAGAAGAAGGGTCTGTCACAGGTGCAAACTACGTCAACTTGACAAAAGCGTTTGACACTGTCAGTCACGCTGTACTTCTCCACTCCCCCCCCCACTATTTCTCCCCAGAGGCCATCTCCTGGTTCAAGGACTATCTCACTGGCAGGGCGCAACAGGTCAAAATCAACACCACCCTCTCCACCAATAAACCGGTCCTAACTGGTGTCCCACAAGGGTCTATTCTGGGGCCACTGCTTTTCACTCTCTTCTTAAACTCCTTCCATCAATCCTGCAGCGGGAAGCTCTTACTCTATGCGGATGATGCAGTAGTTTTCTGGAAACGCCCCCATCCTCTCTACCTCCAAATTCCCCTACAAGGTGTTTTCAGAGAACTAGAATCCTGGTTCACTGAGCATTGCTTAGTACTCAACTATAACAAGATGAAATCCATGATCTTTGCCCATCGTCAAAGCCCCCTCAGTAGTGCCCCCTAACCATCTCCAACTCACAGGGTCTCCTTCTTGAACAGGTCTCAAACTTCAAATACTTGGGTATCAACCCTTGACACATCCCTCACCTACCACACACACATTCAACACCTCACCTCCACTGTAAACTCCAGGCTGAGGATTCTCTATAGACACAAGCACTGCCTACCCCCTCATGTCCTACGTCTTGCTGTATCCTGCTCAGTCCTCTCTTTGGTGGAGTATGGGATTGTAATCTATGGCACCGCTGACCAAACAGCCCTTCACTGCATCATCCTAGCCCTTAACAGGGCATGCCATCTGGCAACAGGCTGTGATAGATTAACCCACACGTGTGAGCTGTACAAACTGGCGGGCTGGCTTACCTTCAAAGGGAGGCTTAAGTATCACACTTGCCTCCAAGTCAAAAAACTACTTATGAACTTAACCCCCAGAGGCCTCCACCCCCTCATCAGCCAGTCCCACACAGGAGGGCCCCTAGACACCTTGCAAGTACCTCTTGTGATTGCAAATTTTCTCACTGTAAGTATTACCTGAGCAACCACTCCCGTCGTCATGGGGCAAAAACCACACCACTGGGTTTTGTCTTAACGTCGCTTTATTTGAGCAAATATTTTACACATGCATGTGGGACTTCTAAAACGGAGAAGTTCCCCGATTACAATTTACAGCAGCTTTTTATAAGCTAGATTTTGCACTTCTTATCTTGACACATACCAACATTTTAGTATGAACCAATCATAAAACAGCATAACAAGTTTTCAGCAATGTAAAAACACATTGATATGCATGGGTACTTTCCACTTGCTTATTTCATTTCTTTCCCATTACTGTTTGATACATATGCCTGGGTCAAGCTGACCTGAGAGAGACAATGAGTTTCACTCACACCATAACAACGTACAGCTTGCCTTCAATGCCACTACGGGCTGTTATTATTATATTTTGCCCAGGCATGCTCCTATCTCTATATTTTGTCCAAGCCTACTATTCAGGCTGGTACAACCAGTTCTGCCCAGTTCTGCTCAGTTTTATCTAGCTTTCTGTTTTCCCAAATGTACCTCAAGTAACCTCAGTACAAATTCTATAACCCTTAAAAAGAAAACATAAACTCAGAAATGTCTACTACATTCATTATTACTTTGTTACAGCATGGCTTTTAAAGCAAGCATAACTTCAAGGCATATTATAGCAAATATAGCTTTAGGATATAAAAAGACACATATATAAAAATTCCCTCACACTCTCTCCTTGTCCCCCACTGTAAGACCTCTCTAGGACAAAAGTCCTTCTGGTATCGTGCCCCCCTTTGGCTCAACAACCTTCTACCTGCCATCTCCCTGGCCCCTAGTCTGGAACTATTCAAAACTGGTATCATGAACCTCCTCCTTGACTCTGATGATTGTGGCTGTAGCCAGTACTCCTCCCCCTCATCCGTATTCCCAAAAGAAGACACAGTTAAGAATAAAGGACTAGCTCATCCCCCAACTACATCCTCGGGTCTACAATCTTGCTGATAAAAAAACTCTGACTCAGGGCCCTGCTAATGACCCTCCGTATCCGAGACCAGACTTGTTTGAAAACTATGACACAGGGTCTTCTCTGGCCCTTGAGGTAATAACTAATATGTAATGTAAAAAATAAATAAATAAAATACTGTGCTGTGTAACCAATGTAAAACTGTCATTAAATGTAATGTTTGTGCTTTTCTGTACTGATGTGGAGCCTTTGCAAATGAGTCTATGACTCAAAGGATTGTACAGATTTCTCTCAATAAATAAATAAAATAAAATAAATTACTGTAGTCAAGAAGGGGGGTATGATAGCAGGGACTTAGGAAGTACACAGAGGAGATAATTACTGTAGTGAAGAAGGGAGATATGATAGGGACTTAGGAAGTGCACAGAGGATATAATTACTGTAATCAAAAAGGGGGATATGAAAAAGAGTTTCAGCAGAAAAGGGGTCTTGCAAGGGAAAATACAGGCAGGTTTGCAAAGATAATAGTACCCTGAGTAGGGTCTTTCAAAGTTGATAGTGCTCCAAGTAGGGTCTGTGGTGGCACTGTAGAAAAGGAAAATAGGACAGACTAGAAGGGCCAAGAGGTCCTTATCTGCCGTCAGCTTCTATGTTTCTGTTAGGATCCTCTGACAAGACCTTCCCCTGGTGAACCCATGCTGCCTTTTTTCCTGGGATACATCTGCTTCCAGAAGCTCCACTGATCTTTCTCAATAATGGCCTGCAGCATCTTGAAATCAATGAACGTCAGGCTTACTGGTCTATAGTTATCTGGCTTTATGCCTTTTCCCACTCCTATGCAGGGATACCATATTTGTTGATCTCTAATCCTGTGGCACCACTTGTAATTCCAGTGAGCTGTTATTTAGACTGTTCAAGGGTGCTGCCAGCTCTTGCCCCACTTCTTTTAGCACTGTAGGGTGCAGCCCATCTGCACTCATTGATCTTCCCATGCTTGGAGCTTGGAGACCCCGCAGTGCCCCTCACTCAGTTGCTAGCTCCCCATCCCCCAAATGTCTCAAATTTGACATTCTGATAGTGGACTACATTTCTATTGTAAATGCAGAGCAAACATACTAATTACACAATGGACTTTAAAAAGAAGGCACCTAATTGGTTGGCTGGCACCTTTGCAGCATTGTAACGTTCAGCATTACCAGTGCTAAAGGTGCCAGTCAGCCTTATCTCTGTAATCAGTCTCACCCCCGGCCATGAAAGATGACAACCACCATGTTGAACCACCAGTAAACCATGGTCCCATTAAAAAACAAAGGGCAGAAATCCGCCATTCTGACTCGCCAGTAAACTGACACTAAGGCCTACAACAGCTGTTGCAAGTTATATTGAAAAGTGAACAGCAACTTCATTAAAGAGACCAGAAACCCACACTGAAAAACTCAGAAATACTGTACTTGCACCCATCTTACCTGTCAATTTTTCTTTTCTCTACTGGCTCGGCTCCATTCCCATGTTCAGTGCAAGCTAATCGGCTAATGAACAAAATGCATTGCCAGTTACTAAATAGTTTTCTGAACAGCACAAAGGAAGTCTGTTTCAAACCGAGCACTGGATTGTGGAATTTACTGTTTGAAAATGCAAGTTGAGAATTGGGGAATCCACTGACGACATCAGCACTACTGTGCAAGCCTACGACCATGTGTCAAAACCACGCCAGGCATGGGGTAAACCCAGTATCACCCTCACCCTGTTGTGGTGTATTGCTTAAATAAACTATGGCTGCAATTGGCCTAGTCCCCCTTTAATCCAACTATATATTTTATATTTATATTTTTCCCTTATGTAGTGGAAAGGCACCTTGTCCCCAGATTTCTTTTATCAGATCCCACAGCAAGGCATGCCCAGGCTGTGCATGTGGTGCAGCCATCACATTTGGTAATTGGTGCAGTCTAGTAAACTATCACTCCAGTTGAACAAGCCATAAAGCTTCAGCTATTGGGCTTGGTAAGTTAGCCACCAATTTCTGTAACCAGTCCAAGATTAGTAAAATAACAGCTTTATTAAGATTTGACTGTCTGCAAGAAGGAGGATTAGTGCAAATGTCAACTTTAAACATGGACCGCATGGGTGCCATGCTAGACAGGCTGGATCTGTCCCTTCCTACCTGGTACTGGATGTGAAACAGATCTGAGTGGGACCTCCCTTGACTCAGTCCCTGGGTATTGCAGGTGTAGAATTGCTGCAATCTGTACATTTTGCTGCAGGTTGTAGACACTGGTGCACTTTAAACAGAGCAGTGTGCTCAGTTCTCCAAACCCCAGAGGCTAAGCAATTTCTTAAATGGCAGAAAACTCTTAAACGTGAGGTATTTACATGGGTGGATAAGGTGCAAGGCCTGAATGGTATATACCCCTGGGTACTGAAGGACCCAAGGCAACATGGGTTCACAGTGGGAAGGTCATGTCAGATGAATCTAATACATTTCTTTGACTGGGTGACCAAAGTAGTAGACCAGGGAGGGGCTGTGGACATGGCCTACCTAGACTTTAGCAAGGCATTTGACACAGTCCCATATAAAAGATTAATAGTCAAACTAACCAGCCTGGGAGTGGGACCCAGGGTGGTAGCCTGGGTAAAACATTGGCTGGACAACAGGACACAGAAGGTAATTGTAAATGGAGTCCACTCTGAAGAAAGGGGGGGTTACTAGTGGGGTACCGCAGGGTTCAGTATTGGGTCCAGTCCTTTTTAATGTCTTCATCAGTGACATTGCAGAGGGACTGGAAGGAAAAGTATGCCTTTTTGCAGATGACACAAAGATCTGCAACAGGGTTGATACACAAGGAGGCGTGGAAAGGATGAAAAGGGACTTGGCAAGGTTGGAGGAATGGTCAGAAGTATGGTAGCTAGGATTCAAATCAAAGAAGTGCAAAATAATGCACCTGGGAAACAAGAACCCAGGGGAAGAATATACAATGGGTGGGGAGGTAGTAACAACAACAGAAAAGGAAAGGGACCTGGGGGTAATCATATCAGATGACCTTAAGGTTAGCAAGCAATGTGAGAAGGCAGTAGGGAGGGCTGGGGGTATACTGGGATGTATAGGGAGAGGCATCAGCAGCAGAAAACAGGAAGTTGTTATCCCTCTGTACAGACAGTTGGTGAGACCCCATCTGGAGTACTGTGTCCAGTTCTGGAGACCCCATCTCCGCAAGGACATAGAATAGAGGCAGTCCAGAGGAGGGCAACTACAATGGTGCAGGGTCTGCAAGAGAAGCCATATGAGGAGAGACTAAAGGAGCTTAATATGTATACTCTTGAGGAAAGAAGGGAGAGGGGGGACATGATAGAAACTTTTAAGTACCTCAGTGGAATCAACAAAGTCCAAGAGGGTAGCATCTTTCAGAAAAAGAGACTTGTGAGAACACGGGGACATAATTTAAAGATAGGAGGGCGGTTCAGGGGCAATGTGAGGAAGTATTATTTCACAGAGAGGGTATGCATGGAACAGCCTTCCTGAGGAGGTTGTGGGGTCTAAAACTGTGGGAGAATTCAAGAATGCATGGGACAGACATAAGGCAATTCTGGTGGGGGGTAGGAAGAAATAGGCTGTTGGTTAACTAGGATCTGCGGCCTATCCTGTAGGTAGGGGAAATGGGCAGACTAGATGGGCCTAGCGGTCCCTATCTGCCGTCAAAGTCTATGGGTTATTAAGAAGGGGGATAAAACCTTTTATAGGTACATCAGGGAGCAAAGGAAGACCAAGGGAGGGATAGTGAGGCTTAATAAAGGGGAGGGAGGATGGGCAGAGGGAGACTGTGAAAAGGCAGAGATACTAAACAAATATTTTTGCTCAGTATTTACAAATGAAGAGAGGGAGGTACATAAAACAAGCAGTAGTAACACTCTGGATACAGAAGTTGATACCAGCCCATTTACAGAAGAAAGGGTTCTGAAAGAACTCTTAAAACTGAAGGTGGACAAAGCAATGGGGCCTGACGGTGATTCATCCCAGAATCTAAAAAGAAGCTAAGGATAGAACTAGTGACACCACTGACTAAACTCTTTAACAAATCTATGGGAGGATGGGATGGTACCGGAGGACTGGTGAAGGGCAGATGTGATTCCCCTTCACAAAAGTGGGAGCAAGGCAGAAGCAGGAAACTACAGACCTGTTAGTTTAACCTCAGTGATAGGGAAAATGATGGAATCACTTCTGAAGGAAAGAATTGTCGAGTATCTAGAGGCCAGAGGGGCACAGGACCCTAGGCAGCATGGATTCACAGCAGGAAGGTCATGCCAGACAAATCTGATAGATTTCTTTGACTGGGTGACCAGAGTAGTAGATCAGGGAGGGGCTGTGGACATGGCCTACCTAGACTTTAGCAGGGCATTTGACACAGTCCCACACAAAAGATTAATATACAAGTAAGCCAGCCTGGGAGTGGGTCCCAAGATGACAGCCTAGGTAAAGAATTGGCTGGAGAATAGGACACAGAGAGTAATAGTAAATGGAGTTCACTCAGAAGAAAGGAGGGTTACTAGTGGGGTACCGCAGGGTTCAGTATTAGGACCGGTTCTCTTCAATGTCTTTATAAGTGACATTGCAGAAAGACTGGAAGGAAAAGTATGTCTCTTTGCAGATGACACTAAGATCTACAACAGAGTTGATGCAGAGGGTGGGGTGGAAAGGATGAGAAAGGACTTGGCAAGGTTAGAGGAATGGTCAAATGTATGGCAGCTTAGATTCAGTGCTAAGAAGTGCAAGGTAATGCACCTGGGAAACAAAAACCCAGGGGAAGAGTACACAATGGGGGGTGAGATACTAACAACAACAAAAATGGAAAGGGACCTGGGGGTAGTCATATCAGATGACCTAAAGGTGGGCAAGCAATGTGAGAGGGCAGCAAGGAGGGCTGGGGGATACTGGGATGGATGGAGAGGCATCATCAGTAGAAAACAGGAAGTTATTATCCCTCTGTACAGACAGCTGGTGAGACCCCATCTGGAGTACTGTGTGCAGTTCTGAAACCAATCTCCATAAAGACATAGACAGGATGGAAGTTGTCCAGAGGAGGGCAACTAAAATGGTGCAGGGTCTGCACCAGAAGACATATAAGAGAGACTTAAGGAGCTTAATATGTATAGCCTCGAGGAAAGGGGGGACGTGATAGAAACTTTCAAGTACCTCAAGGGAATCAACAAAGTCCAAGAGGGTAGCATCTTTCAAAAAAAGAGGTGTGCAAGAACAAGAGGGCACAATTTGAAGATGGGGGCGGGGCGGCTCAGAGGTAATTTAAGGAAGCATTTTTTCACAGAGAGGTTGTGGATGCATGGAACGGCCTTCCGGAGGAGGTTGTGAAGTCAAAAACGGTGGTGGAATTCAAGCATGCTTGGGGCAGTCATAAGGCAGTTCTAGGGGGTGCGGGTAGGAAGAAGTAGGCTGCTGGTTAACTAGGATCTGCAGCTTATCCAGTAGGTAGGGAAATAGGCAGACTGGGTGGGCCAAGCGGTTCTTATCTACCGTCAAATTCTATGTTTCTATGTAAATCATACCAGTAGTATTTCATTACATCATACAATAGTTTTCAATACATTTTTGTTTGGTTCTACTTGGTTCGCAGTGGTTTTACTTGGGTTGCAATGCTTCTGTCTATTTGAAGGTAACTGTTTAACTGTACTTAACCTGTTCAGCATGTTTTCAGAAATGTTTGCTTTTTGTATGCTTTGTATGTGAGTATGCAGTTGTGGCAGACTGACATGTAAGGAATCACTATCACCAACCCCCTCCAAAGCACATTCAAGTTTATAATTAGCAGGGCCACCCACACTCCTGACACATTTGAATCAAAATCCTTTCAGACTGAACGATATACAAGGAAAATCTACCCTACCATTCAAAAACAGGCATTGTGGTCAATGCTTCATTTAGGTGAATGGGGCACTTTGCACCTCTTCTCACAACTATTGTTTCAGTCTCTGCATCAGCAAAAAGCTCTCTGATAGACTGCTTTAACACAGATTTTAAGTGTTCAAGTCTACATATGCATGACCAGAAGATTTTGAAACCAAAGCAGGGAAGTGAATCACATGAAAGCAGAGTCACATTTAACCCCTTCTCACCTCACACTCTACTGGTTTGGTCAAATTCAAGTCTGTGTACTAAATTGTTAGCATATCTGAGTAGATTTCCTTGAGAATTTAAATATTTTATACAATTTTAGTCAAATATTCCATAATTGTAAGAAATTGCAAAAAATTGTGGATTTTGTGCAGAGAAGGGTGAAAATTGGGTAAATTACAGAAACATGGTGCCCTCAATTTTCCAGTGGCCCTGCTGATGATGTCTCTCCCTATGCACCCCAGCATCCCACTGGCTCTCCTTATAGCCTTTTAACAATGCTTGGTCTCCTTAAGGTCATCAGATATGATTACTCCTGGTCCCTTTCCTGCTTTGTGGTTGTCAGTAGCTCCCCACCCATCATCATGTACTCCTTCCCTGGGTTTCTGGGCCCCAGCTGCATGATTTTATACTTCTTTGCATTGATTCTTAGCTGCCACACTCTTGACCACTCCTCAAGCTTGCTTAGCGCCCCCCCCCCCGCGAAGTGCCAAGCCTGTTGCAGATCTTGGTGCTGTCTGCTAAAAGCCATACCTTCCATTCCAGCCCCTCTGCAATGTTGCTTATGAAGACTTTTAAGAGGACTGGCCCTTGAGGCACCCTGCTGGTCACCCTCCTCTCGTCGGAATGAATTCCGTTTACCACCACCCACTGTGTTCTATGCTTTAACCAATATCTGACTTCATTTACCACCTTGTGTCTGCCCAGCTTCTTTTCAAGCCTCCTGTGAGGACAGTGCCGCCCGAAGGCCTTTCTGAAATCCAGGCAGGCCACATCTGCCACCCTTCCCTGATCTACTTCCCTGGTCACCCAGTCAAAGAAACTCTACTGGCTTTGTTTGACATGGCATTCCCGTTGTGAACACATGCTGCCTAGGGTCCTGTGAGCTGGTGGATTCAAGATATACCCCAGTCCTTTCCTTTCGCAGTGATTCCATTCATTTTTGTGTCAAAAAGAATCTCGCAACCCTCCCAGAGTAGCAAATAAGGAGCACAAAAAAAGTGTACCTCACAGTTTTTTATTTTGCCATTCTATTCAGCACCATACCTCTCAACCTCTAAACCTGCCAATGTGGAACAAAGACCATGGCAATGTGTGACAAATGATCCAAATGTGGAACACTCTATTTTTTGTAGCGCGAGAGTAGCGCAGCCATCTGATGGTGCATCAATAAAGTTATTTTACACCATGTGTGGTGGTGTGTTTTTTTGTAATAAAAACTTACTATACCAATGTGTTGTCTGTACTTTATTTTAATACTACACTCATGAATAAACACAATGCACACAAGATTAGATTAAGAAACACTTTATTTTGCACATATTAAACGCAAGCAAAAACAATACACCTGCTACACTACACATCCGCACTTTCTACATTGCTACGCTACAGTTCCTACATTTCTACATTGCTATGCTACAGTTCCTATATTGCTGTGCTTAACAGTAAATGCCACACAGTAAATAAAACATTATTCAAACAACCTGAACAATGCTACGCTACAGTTCCTACATTTCTACGCTACAGTTCCTACATTGCTATGCTTAACAGTAAATGCCACACAGTAAATAAAACATTATTCAAACAACCTGAACAATGCAAAGCTTTGAGTTAGTGCAACCACAGCCCAACTCCAACACAATGCAATCAAAACCATCAGTGTATGCAGAACAGAAGAAATGAAAATTAAACAGCAAATACAAACAAAACACGAGAAACATTCAGAAAACTTTTGGCTGCACATCTGCCAGTGTAACCTATATTTTATTTATCACAAGTATGACTGAGATTTTTTTTGTTGTATGCTGCTGCGGCTTTTTTTGCAGCATCTAGCACTTGCTTTGGCTGCTTGACCTCATAGCAGTCCTTGTCTTCGCTCATTTTGATGGCCAGCAGAGAGTTCAGTGTCTTCAGACTTAGCGAATGACGAGCTCAGTTTTTACCTTCTCACCATGCTGAAGGCCCTTCTGCTTGAGCATTCGAACGCGGCAAGCAAAGTAACGTCAACATTAATCTTTGAAAAGCTGAAGTCTTTCAGAGACACATAGTTCTTGCAGAACATGAGCCCAATATTTAGAAATGCATGAATGTGGTCCATTGACTGGTCCTATTAATTTACCTGTATCTTCAATCTGATACACTGAAAACTCATCTAATAATTGTTCAGAGTCTTCCTCAGTTACACAGACTCCAAGACGTTTGGCAACATCAAACACAAGTTGTGTGGATATGTCCAGCTTAATTGCTGGATTGAGAATGGATGCAGCATTTTTAATAGGTGATCCTGAATTGGAAACTTTTCAGGATTTTTCCAGCACAGCAGTATAAAAAACCACAGTTTTCTTGTAAAACTTTGTTCAGTTACTGTCCCCAAAATGTCATCCTCATTATTACTTATGTACTGCTTGACCTCCAGTCCAACCCTTAGGTCCCCATTGGCCAAGACATTGCTTGAGTCATGTAGTACAGACATGTCATTTGCCTAATTAATTTTACAGCTGCTGCTGGTTTCAGTACTCTGCTTGCATACTGCTGCATCAGTTTGTACATCTCCATGCAGAGTCATAAGCTGGCTTTCTCTGCTTTGTAGCTGGGTGCTAAACTGCAGTAAGGGTTCTAGTGCATATTTAAGAAACATAAAGACCATTCTGAGTTCATGGCTCTGCAGACGATTACAGATTAGGTCAATTTTGTATGATCTTGGTTCCAGTGTTAGAAAATTTGACAGCAGAGCCGGCCACATATCCAAAGTTTGGTTGATAACTTTTCCAAGACTCAGCCATCTAGTTGGGGCATGCTTAATTATTTTGAGTGGGTCAACATCTGTGAACAATGCAAATTCCTTTAGTTTCTGTTGTCTTTGTGAACTGGTTGAGAAGTGGCAGTACACATCAGAGAGCAATTCTTCCAAAGGTGAATGTAGAGCTTTTACCCCAGCTTTGCTGCACAGATCAGTCAAGTGACAGAGGCATCCCATGTTAAGAATGTTTGGATTCACATTCTTTAAACGTGACAGGACTGAATTGTTTTCCCCAATCTCAGAAGCAGCATTATCCGATGAAAACGCTGCAATATTTGACAATGGGATTTCAAACTTGTTCATGCTTTCTACCAAGCAGTCAAACATCTCTTGCCCGGTCCCAGACACACAATCTGGCATATCTAAGAAACGGATGACATTTCTGCCAGCAGCTTCATCCAGGAAACCGACAAGAATGACTAACAGTTTTTCATCACCCATATCAGTGCTCTGGTCCATGTACACACAAAAGGGTACTTTCTGACACATTGCAGCTACATCATTTTGGTATCATGGCCCAAGCACATCCCTTGCAATGCAGCTTGCTTTGGTTGGCCCACAGGTCATCTTCTTCAGAACTTCTGGGTCTTCTCCATATTTTTTCATGTACTTTAGAATATGCTCTCCTGCTGTAAAAGGGAGATTATGTTCTGCTATCAGGACACAAAAGCCACCTCTGCCTCAATGACTTTCGGTGGCTCACCAGGTTTGGAGAGCCAAAGAAGTGCGCCTGCGTTTTTTCCAGTCACGTGCTTGGAATTTTGCTGGTGTTTTTCTGAATTAGCATGCCGCTGCAAGTCATGTCGTCCTCCATGGTGGATGGTGAAATCTGTGCCACAGGTCTTGCAGAATGCATGCTTCACACCACGCTTGCTTCCCGCTAACCAGTCAAACATGCTAATCCAGGTTGCTTGGAAAATTGTGTATCTTCGCCTCTTCTTCTCCGGAGATTTGTCACTATCATGGTCCTCATCATCAACTTCGGCCTGGTTGTCTACACATGAAGTATTAATTTTGTATTTAGTGCTTGAACACATCAGTTTTAGTGTTCCAGTGGGGTAGGATTCTATTCTTCAAGAAGGTGGCAGAAGAAAAGAAAGAATTTCTCTGCCATCCTCCTGTTGAACAGATCCAGGCTCCCTCTGGATACACATCTTCAATTTAAAAAAACACAATCACACAACAAGAGATGCTGAAGAACAGGAGATGGAGAAACACACTTGTGCACCCCAGCTTGTCAAGACATGGTAGCAGGATGGTTCAGGCAATGAAGGACAGAACATGGAGACACACTTGTGTGGCCCAGCTTGACAGGACATGGCAGCAGGACGGTTCAGCGATGAAGTACCGAAGATGGAGAAACACACTTGTGCACCCCAGCTTGTCAAGACATGGCAGCAAAAACAAGAATTCCATGAAAATGCATCTGAAGTAAGCTGCAGGCAAGTAGCAAAGTAGCTAGAGCCAACTTTGCCAAGGGATGGCAAAGATAAATGAGTACTCCAGAAAACACATTTCAACCAAGTAATCCGACGTAGTGTCCTTTAGCAGACTAAACACTCACTGCAAAAACAGGACATGTACATCATTCTTTGGGTTGGGGGATCCGCTTGCTGTGACCAATCAATCCTGATGGTTGATTAACATGCCTGTAGTGCTACACTAACACTACAATCATATTAATAAAACATCAGATACTTTTGGACCCTGCAAGCAGCCCCCATGTACCCAAACACTTGTACAAAGAATTCTGTTACACATGTAACGTAACCCCGCGACATCACGTAGCAAACCACCACACCATCAAAACCAGCCCAAGCAAGTCATTCTCTGAGTTGGTGAGGGGGGGGGTCCCGCTTGCTGTGACCAATCAATCCTAATGGTTGATTAACATGCCTGTAGTGTGTTACACTAACACTACAATCATATTAATAAAACATCAGATACTGTTTGGAGCTGCAAGCAGCCCCCCCGATGTACCAAACACTTGTACAAAGAATTCTGTTACATATAACGAACTCTAGCGACATCACGTAGCAAACCACCACACCAACAAAACCAGCCCAAGCAAGTCATTCTCTGGGTTGGTGAGGGGTGGGTCCCGCTTGCTGTGACCAATCAATCCTAATGGTTGATTAACATGCCTGTAGTGTGTTACACTAACACTACAATCATATTAATAAAACATCAGATACTGTTTGGACGCTGCAAGCAGCCCCCCCCCACCCCCCGTGTACCCAAACACTTGTACAAAGAATTCTGTTACACATGTAACGTAACCCTGCGACATCACGTAGCAAACCACCACACCATCAAAACCAGCCCAAGCAAGTCATTCTCTGGGTTGGTGAGAGGGGGGGTCCCGCTTGCTGTGACCAATCAATCTTAATGGTTGATTAACATGCCTGTAGTGTGTTACACTAACACTACAATCATATTAATAAAACATCAGATACTGTTTGGACGCTGCAAGCAGCCCCCCCCATGTACCCAAACACTTGTACAAAGAATTCTGTTACACATGTAACGTAACCCCGCGACATCACGTAGCAAACCACCACACCATCAAAACCAGCCCAAGCAAGTCATTCTCTGGGTTGGTGAGAGGGGTCCGCTTACTGTGACCAATCAATCCTAATGGTTGATTAACATGCCTGTAGTGTGTTACACTAACACTACAATCATACTAATAAAACATCAGACATTGTTGGGCGCTGCAGGTAGGTCCCCCTGCTGCACATACAAACCACAAATACTTGCACAACCCATTTTATTAAACACATCCATCCAGACCAGTACTCCAATGCATTCCTGTAGCGGTCAGATCCCATGCACCGCCAACAAAAAAGCACATATGTCATTGTGTGGGTTGGGGGAGGGCTAGCTTACTGTGCCCAATCACCCATATTGTTTTATGAATACAGCCAGCAGAGTCAATGTGTCATACTAGAATTTTATTCCCCAAAATACCTGATGTTGTCAGACACAGCAAGCTTCATGCACCCCCAGCCTGCCAAAAATGGTATACATGTATATCCTAAGGAAATTGGAGTCACTGAGGCAGCAACCACCTAATAAATTACAAGTCCCAAAAGAAAGGAAATTGGTGGTAGCATTCCCCACCCCACCACTCCCAGACAGTTAAAGATGCAGTCATTTTAAAAATACTTTACACTTTAGGATATCCCCAATTCCCCTGGAACATACCTATTAAATTCTGCTGCTGCCGATCCTCCTCTCGCCTCCTTTTGCTGGTGAGAAATGCCTGCATGGTGTAGACAGTCCTGGACTCCTGGTGGATGCACTGGTTGCTTGCTGAACTCGCTCGGCCTCTGATGGTAGAAGGTCAGTGTCCCAAACCCAGGCTCGAGTTCTATAAAAAATAAATAAAAAAAAATTAGCAGTTTAATACACACTGGCTATATGATAAAGGATCCCTTCATACGCAAAAACATTTTGGACTTAGTTTCCCTGGTGTCTAGTGGCATCTCCCACCCTGCAACAGCCATCCCTGTATTGTTTCAGTGTTTTCCTGGTGTTTAGTAGCACTCCCAATTGCCACCCCCCTATTGTATCAAGATTTCCCTGGTGTCTATTGGCACTGCCACCCCCTTCCAATTGCCATGCCCCGTAATGGTTTGACTTTCCCTGGTGTCTAGTAGCTCCCCACCCTCCAATCACTGTCCCCATAATGATTTTCACTTTCCCTGGTGTCTAGTGGCACCCCCACCCTCCGTTTGCCATTCTCATACTGCTTTCACTGTAATCCCAGGTACACAAGAGAAGAGGGCAGCCATCCGCTCGTCATCGTCCTATTCAAGGGGGAAAGCTGCCTCAGAGGACCCTTTTGCTGACATGGCTCCCCAAATAGATTGCCCACCTTTGTTGGGAAACCAGATACGAAACTAGGTAACGATGACTGAAACTGAGGCTTCAACAGTCCCGAAACTCGGGCAGCATCCACTGCTGGTAAGCCTGGCACTTGAAACGTATCGTCTCAGGAGCGCTGCTAACAACCTTCAGTGTTTTATTACAGGAAATAAAAATGCAGGTTTAGTTATCACATTCTATTAAGGAATTAATTCACACCTCAAAAATATATTTCTACACCTCCTCATATGTCAAGAAGGCTTCAAACAAAAATCATGGGCATAAGTTGTTATAAAATGTTGCAGAATGTGGCAATCCTTTTCTGAATAACGATTACTGTAACTCTGTAAGCTGAAACAGTTAAGGCAGCAGTTGTACATCTTGCTCTTCAGTGATAAGATTGCATAATTAGGATGGATCCGGTAAGGTTTTGAGGCCAAATCAGGGAGAGTTTGCAGGGCTAACTCTCCCTCCTGCAGCACTCCAAGGGGGGGGGGAGCATATGGAAATGGGAATCTTTACAGTCTTGCCTGTTCCTCCACTCTGAAAGGAGACAGCAGCGGGCCACAGTGACAAAGGCAACACTAGCTCCCAACCCAAGTCAGCTCACAACTTCCGTCTCATTGCCAGCCCTACGGTCTGATGCGCTACCCTGGGAGGGAGCAGGAGCAGGGAAACTGCCCCAGTACCTACGGTCCGATGCGCTACCACATCTTGCCACCCACCACCCGAGAGCTAAAGGGAAAACTGGAGAGTTAGCATTGGTCCTCTCTAGCCTTGACTAAAAAACAAGCAAGACAAGGCAGGCGCAGGCAGCATTTAATTTGCAATAAAAAAAATATATGTTTCTCACCTCTTGCGACTGTAGGCGATTGGCACTGGTGTTCGTTCCCGAATCCCGACCTTCTCAGGGTCCCGCTGCTGCTCCCTTCTTATCCCTTTCAGCTTTCACTGTGTGGTCTCCACTCCACAGCCACTCTCCTCTCCGGCGATATGGTGCAGCCACTGAGCTACTGCCGGTTTCTTCTTCTGCTCCTCTGCTAGCTCTGCGGTGCGCTCCGAATCCCCCTCTGACCTCTGCTCTGATGCGTTGTCCTGTCCTCCTCCGGCTCTTCTAGAAACAGCTACCAACAGCTCTGTGGTTCCCCCTCCAGCCACTAGCTGCTTTATTGTACAGCAGCAGACCTGAGGGGGAACCAGCCATCAAGGGTTAATCTGTGGGGGCGGGCCGGGTAGAGCAGAGGCTGCTGGGCTACGAGGCAGGCTTGTGGGGGAGCACAATTATTGGTCCACACTGCACAGTAGGAAAAGCACCCTATTGGTCGGCAGGGCACGTCGGACATTGGCAGAGACGGAAACCCGGAAGTGTTTGGGCAACAACAAGGCAATGGCGTGTTTTCGGCGTTCGGGATGGATATGGGCGGAAAAAACACAGAATGCGGCGCAGCGGAACAGGCTGACTTGGACCAGCTGAATACGGGACATCACAGAAAATCTGGAGCAGTTGAGAGGTATGTTCAGCACACTTTAAAACAATGGATCCAAACTGTTATAGGGCCACCACGGAAAAACAGCTTGATGGTGTTTCACCCCTTTCACAGGGGCTTTAACAAGAGCTGAATCTTTAGTGCCATACACCCTTATATACTGTATAGTGCATTCAGTATACAAGGTTACAACAAGTTGCAAAAAGCGTGCGCAGATTTTGACTATCAGTTGAAATTTGCACAAATAATCAACCTTAATTTATTTAACACATTGTGTTGCTTATCTAACTAAAGTACATAGAATGATGTATGGGGTTGTGTGTTTAATGAATTTTTACACACACCCCAATATGTTGGAAGCTGCAAAAACCCCGAGCACGAAGATTGAGAGGTTTATTTAAGCATCCAACACCGAGGTGTGTGTGCATGTGTAAAAACATGAGTTAAACACACAACCCCGTGTTTTATTTTATATAATTGCTGAGGAGCGTTTTCTCACCACAGCACTTGAATAACATAAACAGCCACAGTCTGGTCCAGTGGTCCCAGTGAAAGGCTGTCAGAGATCTGAGGAAGAGCGTATGGTGAAACCTTTTGTTTTTATCTTAAAAAATTAAAAAAATAAGCGAGGACTCATGCAGCACTGGGAGAGGCAATTTTTTTTTTTTTTTAACATTTACTTACTGCTGAGTGATGGTGATGGAGTCGACTGTGGGCAAGTGTCCAGAGGGCTGTGTGACCAGAGATGAGCACATGAATGGAGTGAGGGAAACCCAGTGCATGTTCACCATTGCAACCCATGGGTTATAATGGTGAATTATAACCTGGGTTTCCTATGGGAGAAGATGCCCCAAGTTGTTTTAATTTTTTTTGTAGTGAACCACCCTGAACCTCAGCCCCTGCTAACCCATGGCATCCTTCATTACACCCACAGGACTTACCTTCTTTTTGGACCGATACACCCTGGATTGCCCCAAAGGGTGGGGACACCACACCAGCTCAATCTCCATGATGACGGGACAAGGATGTCGGCAGATATGCCCAACAGCATTGCTTCCTTGGCTTGCCCTCTGAATTGGGGCACGGAATCAACTAGCCATAGTGGACAACAAGATGGGTTGGGACCTAGGAAGCACTATCGTGTGCGATTGGGACCAGGTTAGCGGGCATCATGGATGGCGGTCACTCTTTTTGATGCGATTGTTCCCCCTGGGGGCAGGGATGTGCAATGATGTCCCATGTTCTCCCCACCTCACACAAGTGATGGCACAGGCATGGAGGCATCTCCAGCCTCTGCCAGGGATCCACATTGTGCCAGACACACTCCCTCCCTCCCGAAGGGGGAGAGCAGTCCCTGGGATGCTCAGTCCTTCTCCCGCTGGCCAGCCCTCCAATGTCCCAGGTCCGTATAGAACATAGGTCATATGTGTCACAAATGGGCACCCCTCCTTTGTGCCAGTGGACTGGCTCCTCCACAGTTATTGTATGTCAGTTATACACAGATTCTATAAATATATCCCTATATGGCATTTTAAGCATTGACTAAAAAAACCCACTTTCTGTTCTGTACTTTTCAAAAGAAAAGTTAATGAGAGGCAAAGGCTCATTTGTTCCTAGCCCAGTAGTTACTGATGTGGACCAAAAACATGAAGCTGTGTTGCAGACAGCTTATTGATAACGGTCCAGTTTTTTGATGTTAAAGTGATTTTTAAGTACAGTTTCTTTAACTGGCGATTTCCTTTCACCAGATTACGTAGATCATTCAGCATTAGTTTCTCAACAAATATACCTTGAATGACATAACTCGGTTCATCATATTGCCGTAGGGTTTCAATCAGTACTTCAGGTTCAAATCCTGAGGAAGCCATGGGGTCAAAAACTGTGGGGGAATTCAAGAATGCATGGGACAGACACAAGTCAATTGGGGGGGGGTTAGGAGGAAGCAGGCTGTTGGTTAACTAGGATCTGCAGCTTATCCAATGGGTTGGGAAATCAGCAGACTGGGTGGGTTAGTCAGTCCTTATTTGCAGACAAAGTCTATGTTTCTAAATGGAAATTTTTTAACAAAATATAAACTACATCTACAGAAAAATACAAAAGCCACATTATATCAGTTCTATTAGAGAGAGAGAGAGAGAGAGAGAGACAAAATCATCTTTCAAACTTAAGAAGCCTGTTAAACATCAAATTAATATAATATTTCCTTTTAAAAGTCTTCCACAAGATTATAGTAAACAGCCAGTTTGAATTTTACAAAACTGCTTATACATTAATTTGAGGAAGTTCAGTGCAACAATCAAAGCTAAAATCTCCTTACAAATTATCCCTACCATGTATTTCTCAGGAACAAATGTTTTCATATATAGTGAGGAGATCTACTTTTACAGAGGTGCTAAACCACAATAGATGTAGTTTTTATGCAGAAATTGGATATATACAGACCCACTCACCCAAAAAATGTTTCTGTTATATTTTCTTTTTATTCTTCTTTTATGAAATATAGCAATTCCAGAAATTATTTTCTGACCTTTCAGGTGTTAACATTCCTCAGAGAATCTGGATTCAGAATTCAATGACACATGTATTTTTTTATTGTAATAAATTAACTAATAAAAATGTAGAAAATATATAATAAATGTATCTAAAGAATACATAGGCACAGATATTCAAAGGGGCTGCGCATGGCACAACAGAGTTGCGCCGGTGCAACCCTGCCATTGCCCACTGGCGGGATATTGGAAAGGCTGCCAGGCACAGCACAAATCCCAGTGCACCGGGGCGCAGTGTAATTGTATGCAGCACAGATGCAGGGGGCATGCCCATGCATGTGTGGCACATCCCAGTATTCAGCCTGGGATGTGTGGTGCATATGCTGACGCAACCCTGCATTGCACCGCATAGGGGGGCTTAAAGTTGAGCCTGTGAAGAGTGGAAACAAATCCTGGCCACCCACAGGTGGGTTGCCGTACTGCGTGGTGCAACACAGCAGGTGCCTGCTATGGGTGGCCACCCGCCCACCCAGCACACAATCACGAAGCCCCCACATGTATTTTATTATTTTTTTAATTTTTTAAACATTTGTTAACCAGGTAAGTACAATGAGCCACAGGCCCGTTTTCATGTTCGACCCAGTGACTGAATACAGTCAAGATGTTACAGTACACAAACTATCACAAATAAACAACATAACATAAAATAATATAAAAGAAACACAATTAAAAACAACAGTGCAGTTTACCAAAAAAGTAATTTTTTAACCTAATTTTAAAAGTTTGATGACAAACATTTTCATATAAAGCAATAGGAAGCTCTTTCCAATTTTTAGCAGCAGAGTAAGTAAAAGAACTATCCCCCATTTTAGTCTTAGTATTAGGAACATTTAACTTAATTCGTTGATCTGAACGAAGTTCCCGAGAATTTATTTTAATATGAAGAAGTGAATATAGTGGAGAATCAATCCCCTGACGAAGAGTTTTATGAGTTAATAAACATAAGCTGTATAAAGAACCTGTCCCGGGAGGAAGCCAGGAAGATAACCTATACAGCTCACAATGATGAGTATAATAGGGCAAATTAAAAGTAAATCTACGAATACCATGAAACACATTTGTAAGAAGTGATAAATCTCTACTTAACAAATTAGTAAAGAGAAATGAATTATAATTTAATTGAGGTAATAAAACACCTTCAGCTATTGCACGTCTTGCTGATAAAGTCAGCAAAGATTTAAACCTAAACAAAAAACCCCTAGTCTCTGATTTATCTGATGAGAAATATATTTTACATGATCAGAAAATTTCAAATGTTGATCCAAAATGACACCAAGATATTTGAACAATTTAACCTGCTCCATCTCAATTCCTAATGGGTCATAAACAGACAAACCCTGAGATTTTCTCAGTCTAATCTGAGATCCGAAAAGCATACACTTTGTTTTTGTATGATTTAATGCTGAACAATTCCCTTTCAACTACCCACATAAAATAGCAAAATCTTTATTTAAAGACTGATTTATTAATTCAACAGAGGTTGAACTTTTATACAAAATAATATCATCTGCGTAAATCAAACAATGTGTATCATTCAATAAAGATGGAATAACATCTGCAAATACCATAAACAACAAAAGGCCTAAAATGGACCCCTGTGGCACCCCCTCTAACAAAACTTTACTATTTGAAAAAACTCTGTTTAATCCTACCTTAAGTAAATGTCCAAACAAATAACTACGAAACCAATCAACAGCAATCTCTGTCATACCATATCTTTGAAGTGTCCCAGTCAACAAAGAATGATCCACTAAATCAAAGGCCTTGGACTGGTCCACGAACACAGCACCAGTGAGCAAACCCTCATCCATAGCTACACTGGTGTGGTTCGTGAACCTGGCCAAGGCCGTACCAGTCCCATGACACTTACGAAACCCATGCTGATCAAGTGTCCTAAGACCATTATCCTGTAAATAGGCAGTAAACTGTTCACTTATAATCTCACAAAAATCTTGCCTAAGGGTGGAAAAAGCGAAATAGGACAATAATTATCCATGTCAATTCTATCACCTGATTTATAAATATAACCCTAAACATAACCCTGGTGGTCTAGTGGACTCCCCCTTCCTCCCATGTCCCCGATCGTGGGTATCTGACATATATTGACATCCCTGGTAGTCCAGTGGGAACCCCCTACCCGATGCTGTGATCGCGGTAAATGTGAAATAAAACATGCACTGGCAGTCTACTGGTACCCCCTCCCAACCTTATCCCCAGTCGCTGGTATCGAACATTTAGATTAATCCTTGGTAGTCTAGTGGAACCCCCCCATCTGTTGCCACAATTGTGGTACAGCTCCATATAATAAATCCCTGGTGATCCAGTGGCAACCTCCACCCACACAGAACCCCTTTCCCATCCTGCCCACCCCCATCATTGATGAGCTGCAGCAACCCGCCCGCTGAATGAGAGGAACATAGATACATAGATACATAGACAGTGTCAGCAGATAAGGGCCTATGGCCCACCCAGTCTGCCCATTTGAGCTTGTAAGTTCAGTTTGTTTTCCTAGAAGTCTGTTGCACCTTACCCCTGGCCTCCAGAATTTCTTTATGTCTATCCCATGCATTCTTAAATCCTGTGATTGTTTCAGCCCCCACCACTTCCTCTGGCAGGGTGTTCCACTTGTCCACCACCGCTCTGTGAAGAAATTCCTTCTCATGTTTCCTCTGAATCGTCCTCCCTCCAACTTCATCCCATGCCTCTAGTCCTGGAACATCTTTTCGCTTAAAATAGTGTTTTCCTGCACCCTGTTCCTCCCTGTAAGATACTTGTATGCCTCTATCATATCCCCTCTCCTCCTCTCCTCCAGGGAGTACATGTTCAGTTCCTTCAACCTGTCTTCTTAGGGACTTGTGGTGCAATCCATGCACCATCTTTGTTGCCCTCCTCTGAATCTTCTCTACCCTGTCTATGTCCTTACGATAGTATGGTCTCCAGAACTGTACACTGTACTCCAGGTAGGGCCTCACTAGTGTCTTGTATAGCAGAATTATGCCTCCATTTTCCTGCTGGTAATGTCCCTGCCTATACATCCCAGCATCCTATTTGCTTTACCTGCTGCCTTGTCACACTGTTTCCTACCTTGAGGTCATCAGAGATGATAACCCCAAGATCCTTTCCTGCTTGGTGCATGCTATATCCTCACCCCCAGCTGATATATTGTGCCAGGGTTTTTGTGCCCCATATGCATTATCTTGCACTTCATTGAATTTCAACTGCCAAACCCCTGACCATTCTTCAAGTTTCTGCAGGTCACTTTCATTCTGTCTACACCCTCTGGTGTGTCTATTCTGTTACAGAGCTTTGTGTCATCAGCGAACAGTGAAATTCTGCCTTCTAGGTCCTGCGCCATGTCACTGATGAAGACGTTGAATAGGACCGGTCCCAGCACTGATCCCTGTGGTACCCCACTGGTCACTCTTCCCTCTGTGGAGTGACAGCCATTTACCACCACCCTCTGTGTCCTGCCACCCAAAATGTGTGAGTGAAGTCATTCACATATTTGGGACTGTCTAGTACAGTATGCCCTGCAAGCCCCTTGGTCCACACTGGGGACCAGTGGGTTTACAGCCCATACTATACCTGTCATTCAGCAGGCAGCTGGGCGGTATGCGTCCGGGTTGCTGCCACCTGCCAACGATGGGGGTGGTGTGAGTAAGGGGTTCTGTGTGGGTGGGAGGTGTGGGGGTTGCCACTGGATCACCAGGGATTTAGTATATGGAGCTGTACCCGATCGCGGGAACAGGCGGGGGGGGTCCACTAGACTACCAGGAATTAATCTAAACATCCGATACCAGTGATTGGGGACAAGGGCAGGAGGGGGTCATCACTAGAATGCCAGGGCATGTTTTATTTTACATTTACCATGATCGTGGCATTGGGCGGGGGGGCACCACTGAACTACCAGGGAAGGTCTTCAGTTACATTTATCAGGGCATCTGGGAATCGGGAGGAAAGGGGACCACTAGACCACCAGGGACAATCTTATTGTACATTTATCAGGGCATCAGGGAATCGGCATGGAGGGAGGACCACTAGACTACCAGGGACGGTCTTATTGTACATTTATCGGGGCATCGGGGAATTTGGAGAGAGGGGGGGCCACTAGACTACCAGGGACAATCTTATTGTACATTTATCAGGGAATCAGGAGGGAGGGAGGACCACTAGACTAACAGGGATTGTTTTGCTGTACATCTATCACGATTGCGGCTATGGGGCGGGTGGTGTCCCAGGATCCCCACTGCACACGTCATTGCTGTGCAGGGCGCCAAGCGCAAGTCACCAGGCTGCCCTGCACAAGGCATGCAAAAGGGGCCATAATGACATGCAAATGGCCCCATTTGTTCCTTGCATATATTATGGCCTTATCGGCATGCCTGCACTGAATATCGCGGTTGATGCGCCTAGTTCAACTGCACTTGCGCTGGCGCTTCTCCGTGCTTCCTATCTGTGGCTTGCACCGGTGCAGTGACTGCCATATTCAACACACTGTGCCATGGCACAACACCATTGAATATCACCTGGTCCTGACCCCAGCGCAGTCTGAACATCTGGACCATACTGTACAACTCACGTGCTTTCAATAATAGGCTACTGTTTCTTTTAGACTAATTCAGTTTTCTTGCAGTATTTAAACATATAAATTCATCTAATTTTCTTGGACTTTTTATATCTCATCTTATTTTAACAACAAAGTCACAGCCCAATCTATCTATGAATAGCTTAATCACACCTGCATTCTTTCAGCATGCTGTAGTAACTCATGACATCATTCTGTTCAGTGTTACACTGCTCTGTTTTTTTCTAAAAACATAAAACAATGTCTCAGCTGACTTATACGCCATTCTCTTATACTGCTTTATTACATCAAACAAGATTTTTTCATTTATACACCTCATTCTTTGCACTGAATTCCTTTCTATGTTTGCTTGTGCATGTGCAAGAAACATATTGTGGCAGCTTAGGAGAGAGGCGGGCTGTGGAGGTGCGGCACTGTGGCGGCCAGTGCAGCCACTGCATTTGCGAGCTTGGCCTCCTTTATCCAATGTGGTGTCATGCAGTTCAGCAAGCATGCCACCAGCTTGAAAGAAATTGGCCACTGCAATAAGGGAGCGACCCCTCATTGCAGGGTGTGCCTTGCCTAGTGTAACATCTCAACACAACATGGCGGCTGTTGCCATCTGCTCACAGTCTCTGTACACGCTGACGGGGGTGCCCAATCCCCCTGTTAGCATGTCCCCGCCCCAGTTCATTTACAGATGGGGGAGCCCAATCCTGATCGGCATAATGTGCCCCCCCATTTGTTGTGTGCCGAGGGGGGTGCCCAATCCCCCTCGGCATCATGCCCCCCCAAACAGGCTTTCTTTGCTGACGGGGGCCCCAGTCCCTGTTGGCTTAAGTCCCCCTCCTGAAAAATGCAGGTTGCACAATGGGAGCCCATCCTAGTGTGCAAAAAAGTAAACCTGTAAAAAGAAAAACTTTCCCGTGACGTCTTTTTTTTTTTTCCCCTTGAAAGAAGGAAAACGGTCCCTCACTGTTAGATCCCCTTCCCCAATCAGCACCCACCCCCTGTGAACCTCACCTCCCCACACCCTCCCTCACCCCATACTTACCTCTGGAGCAGGGCACAATGATCTTCAGTGGACTGGGAACACGTCTGCACTCTTCAGAGCCGGCCACGAACTAAAGAAATGCCAGTAAGCTGTATAATGGCATAAATAGGGTTTTTTCAACTTTGGTACGTATCTTGGGTATTTTGGAGAATTTTGGCACCAAATTTTCAATATGGGGTTATTGGGACCCCTCTCATGAATTCAGTCACTGCCATGGCATCATTTGGTCCCGAAAGGTGATATAGTGGTCACTGCGTGGAACCACCTTTTGAGACTGATTAACGAAACAACAGTGCCACTGTTCATGAGGTGGGCTCTCAAAAAGCCTATGTTACGAATTTGGTGAAAAAAATCCAAAAAAATGACTGTTTTACGAGCATGTGTTGCACAGTTTACACGCACGCTTGTAACTTTGTGAATTTTAGAGATTTTTACTCCAGATTTTCCACATTGCTATTTTTACATACCTCCTTATTATGAACAGTACAGCTGTCATTTTCCGCATCCCACCCAAAATGTGTTTTCGCACATCTGGTACACAGTAGCGCGGTCGCTGTGGGAATTCAACGTTCGGGACAGATTAAGAAAATAACAGTGAGACTGTTCATGAGCAGATGTCCCAAAATGCCTATGTTGAAAATTTGGTGAAGGAATTAAAAAAAATTACCGTGTTATGATCGTGCGCTGCGCAGTTTTCATGCATGCTTTTAACGTTGAGAATTTTTAATATTATCAGTCCAGATTTCCAACATTGTCATCTCTTCACACCTCCTTATGAATAGTACAGCTGTCATTTTTTACATCCTGCTTGAACTGTGGTTTTACACATCTGGCACAAAATGGTGCAGTCATTGTGGGAAATCCAATGTTCGGAACAGATTAACAAAATCACAGTGCCACTGTTCATGAGCAGAGGTCCCAATGCTTTCATCAGGCAGGAGCTGCAAAAAGGCCATGTTGAAAATTTGTAGTGCAAATACCAACAAACACCCGGGATGTTAAGGGTTTCTTACCATAACGTCCTACCCTGTACAGACTGACAGGCATCAGGGGTGTGACTTTGTATTACCAGCTGTAATGTTCATGCCATTCCACCCCCACCGTGCAGCCAGTGACAGGCATTGAGGTGTGCCTTGGACTCTTCGGCCTCAGAATTCACCCCATTATCCTATACCACACCCATTTCAGAGTATGTCCTTATGGAATAGGGTGACTGTAAAACTGAACACACCAAGGCACACCTCAGCACTTGTCGGTGTTTGCAGAATTGGGTGAGGTGAATTTTTTTTTCAGTTGTTTTACCAGGAGTAAAACACTAAGCTGAAAGCTTGTTTCAAGTTCAAGTTTATTGCAGGAAAGACTCCGTTGAACAAGCTCATTCACAAAGAGATCCTGAGGCACATACACATACAGTTCGCAATTACATAGACAGGAGATATACAATGTAGAACAACAAAGAAAAAATATATAATACAAGAGGTATACACAATAGAAGTCCTTATGCTATATATGCAGTATATTCCAGCTTTAACCTTGCCCTAAATTATGCAACACATTTCAGCTTAATAAGTAGAGGGCCAGTTGGTACCTAGGAAGTTGACTTGGTGTTGGGGGCCTAATAGCACCTACATATGTCTTTTAGTTTAGAGATAGCTAGTGTTTTGTAGGAGTTAATTGATACGATGCTGGTTAGCTTCAGCATGACTTGTAGTTGGTTCCAAATGTTTGGGAGGGCATATGAGACAGCTCTTTGGCCAGCTGTGGTACGTGTCCTGGGAACATCTAGTAGGATAAGGTCAGATTTCCTTAGGGAGTAGGCGCTATGCGAGATGTGTATGAGAGACATTAAACAGACAGGCAGTTTGTGGAGTAGTAATTTGAGGGTCCAAATGCCAGCATGCAGGAGATGTCTGGTGGCAAGAGAGGTCCACCCAACTGCTGCATAAAGATCACAGTGGTGAGTCCTGTACGCAGAGTTAGTAATGAAGCGAAGAGCATGGTGATAGAGTACGTCCAGTTTAGATAGGCTCAAGGTTGGGGAGGAGATAAAGATAATGTCTCCGTAGTCAAGCAAGGGAAGGAATGTTGCTTGGACAAGTCTTTGTGGGTCGCGAGAGAAAAGAGGGTCCTATTTCTAAAGAAGAAACCCAAGTGTGCTTTAAGCCTCTTTGATAGATCCTCCGATGTGGTCGTCGAAGGAAAGCTTGTTGTCTATCCACATACCTAGATATTTAAATTTAGGTACGACTTCCAAGGGTTCACCTAGGGAGGTAATTATGAAGTTTTTAGGTGGGGTAGGTATGTAGGGCACCAGACAAGGCAAGTCTCGAGAAAATCATTGTCTTGGTTTTTTTGGCATTTAAGAGAAGCTTGGCATTGATAAGGTTGCTTTCTAACCGGATAAAGTCAGTTTGGAGCGCTTCCCTGACTTCGGTTAAGGATGCGCCTCATGCATACGAGTTCATAATGTGGGAGTCAAGGTTGTTGGTGTGCAGGGAAAAAAGGATCGGTCCTAGGATGGAGCCTTGAGGGACTCCTCTGGCAATTGGAAGGGGGGCAGATAGTAAGCCATCAGCTTTGACTTTTTGTATCCTTCCCGTGAGATAACTGTTAAACCACTGTAAGGTAAGTGGAGTGGCACCTGTGTAGGCAAGACAGGTGATTAGGAGGTGATGGTCTACAGTATCGAAGGCCTTACTGAGGTCTAGAAAGACTGCACCAGTAACCTTCTTGGTGTCCATAGCATGGATCTAGTCATTAGAGACTTTAGCCAAGGCTGAGATGGTACTGTGCTTTGACCTGAAGCCAGATTGGGCCGGGTTTAGGAGTGAGTGTGCTTCAAGATGATTTTTTTAGTTGCTTGTATATAAGTTTTTCCAGCACTTTGGAGAGAATGGGCAAGATAGAAATAGGATGGTAGTTGTTTAAGTCACAAGGATCTCCTGATTTGAAGAGAGGAAGAACATAGGCAGAGTTCCAGCAGGATGGAACTGTGGCTGTGGTAAAAGAGAGGTTGAAGATGTGAAGGATGGGGGCTGTGAGCTGGGCATATCCTAACCGCAAGAAAAATGATTCAAGGCCATCGTCCCCTGCACTTTTCTTGGTGTCAAGGCTAAGAATTATGTCTTCGACTTTTTTGTAGCTAAACAGACACAACTGGAAGAGATGAGGTGGAGTAGCATGTGTAGAATCTGGGCTAGTGTTGCTATTCACTTGGCTAGCGTATGGGGAGGAGTCGAATGCCAACCTGACAGTGGCAAAGTGATGGTTAAGTTCTTTGAGGAGTCGCAGTTTATTTTCAACCATCCCGTCCTTGGCCAGAATCTTGGTGGGAAGGGAGGAAGCAGCAGGATGGCCTTCAATGGATCTCAGTGTCTTCCAGATTTTTTGGGAGTTCCCTTTGGCCTGCTCCAGAGTGGAGATGTAGAAGTTTGCTTTGGTAGCACGTACACTTTTAACACAGGTATTTCTGGCAGTTCTAAATGCCTGTCAGTCTGCCGGGTTCTTTGTGTGCCTGGCCCTAGCCCATAGCTTGTCTCTATTGGTAAGTGCAGATTTGAGCTCTTGGGTGAACCACGGATGTGAGATTTTCCGCACCCTCATTTTAATAAGAGGAGCATGCTTGTTAATTAAGGTGGTGAGGTTGTCGTTTAGGACAGAGACGACGGCATCAGTAGATTTGGCAAGATATAGGTCTTGCCACCTGATTGTAGCTGGATCGGTTAGGAAGTTTGCCAAGTTGAATTTACGGAACAAACATTTGAGTCTGAATTTAGGGTGCTGCTGGGTTCTAGATAGGAATCTTGTACATACAACGATACTGTGGTCGCTCATGTCATTATGGAAAACTGCAGAATGTGAGATTTTATGGGGACGCGGAGTTAAGATGACATCTAAGAGTGAGCTGTTGGCAGAGTTAGAAGCATTGATTCTTGTGGGTTCAGTTACTACCTGTGTAAGACCCAGCTCATCACAGATGGCTTTTAGGGAGTGGGATTTAGCAGTGAGCCAATCCATATTGAAGTCCCTAAGATTATTGTTTCCGTGTTAGCAGCCAAAGTTATGAATTTCAACACGTTAAGAATTTCTGTGCCTCCTGACGGGGGTCTATAGCCACCAATGATTGTGATGCACTCTGAGGATGGAAGGTGAAGTTTAAGTGAGACAATCTCGTATTCCTTGGGCTTGGTTTTTCAGGAAATGCTGCTAACATCACATTTTTATTTGGCGTATATTACCACCTCCTTGAATCCCTATCAGCCCTAAAGAGCTTGAAGCCCGGTATAGTAATTTGCGGATCAGTGTTAGTCTTTTTTAGCCATGACTTGGTAATTATAATCAGATCTGGGTCAGTGTGGGTTGCCCAAACTTGAAGATGATCATGTTTTTTGAGTAGGCTTAGAATATTGACCATCATCAGTTTCATCCCAGGAGCAGCTGCAAACTCCAACAGAGAAGTGATTTGAGTTGGGGGACCTGGATTTAGTTCGACATTGCCTGAACAGAAAAGGAGAATTAGAAACATTTTCTTGAGGGCATTTATCAGGTAGAAGTGGGCTCTTTTTGTATGGGTTCTTGTGTGGTGTTCAATCATTGAGGTACGTCTAGCCAGGGCATAGGAGATGCTGACATGGCCATTCAAGGCTAGCAGGGGAAGTGCACGGAAATACACTGGCGAAGGGAGGAGGTCCAGAGGAGAGGGATGAGAATTAAAATGAAAATCTGACAAATTAGGAGTAGGGAAGCAATATGAAGATGCAGCAGGAACTATGATTGTGGGTTCCCAGGCTGGGATGACTTCTGACTTAGCATGGATCAGTGCTTTATGAGTCATACTTGTTGCCAGGATTAGAAGTAGAATGATAATGCAGGCCATATTGCCCACAATTGAGTACAGTGATTTGTGTAGAAAGACCAAGAATCCCTCTAGTGGCAGGTCTGTATAACCTGCTAATGGAAAACTAGCCACAAAAAAAAACAAACTTCTATTACACACTTGAAATGTGCTTGGTTCTATCTAAAATCTATTTGTAAAAAGTGCCAGGTGGCAGAAGCAGGGGGAAAGTCCTGGCCAATCAGAGCATGTTTGCTGGAAGCGCCCGTGTTCTGATTGGCTGCTCTGTCCTGTACCTTCCAAGGAGCTGCAGGTGGGCATCCTGGTCTCGGTCGGTGGCTGGCTGGGTGCTGGATGACCGTGGGGGAGAGCTGAAGCAGCCCTGTTCAAGGGCAGGCAGCTGGAGAGAAGAACAAAGAGCAGGTCTTAAATAGCATAGAGGTTAGGATGGGTTTAGATTTGAGCAGTTTAGCAAGACAAAAGAGAGTTATACTTTTCGGTGCCAAGGCAGAGTGCTTGGATGGGGGGGGTGCAGGAGGAGCACTGAAACAGAAGAGGTGTAAGCACTTTAAAATACTAGTAGAAATGACAATCCAGCTAATACAGTTGAAAAACTTCTATCACACACTTGAAATGTGCTTAGTTCTATCTAAAATCTATTTGTAAAACATGCCAGGTGACAGAAGCAGGGGAAAAGTCCTGGCCAATCAGAGTGTGTTTGCTGGAAGCGCCTGTGTTCTGATTGGCTGCGCTGTCCCGTACCTTCCAAGGAGCTGCAGGCGGGCGTCCTGGTCTCGTTCAATGGCTGGCTGGGTGCGGGAGCTGAAGCAGCCCCATTCAAGGGCAGGCAGCTTCCAAGGAGTTGTTTACAGGTGCAACCTGGCATGAGTGTTATGAGCAATGACCCAAAGGCATACCTCAGTGCCTATCGGTATCTCCAGGGTAGAGGTGGGCATCTGTCTAACTCCTGCACTTCCAATGCAAGCAAACATTTGGCATTGACAAATGCTTTTTTCTTTTCCCCTTCCTGGGCAGATTGGCTGCAGGGCCTCTGGCTTAATCAAACATTACAGCAGAAAAGATGATAATTTTAAATCACTTCACGCTGATAGTATTTATTTTATTTAGTTTTTGTTAACCGGGTAGATACACTAGACAAGTTTTATGCCTATTTTCAGGAACGACCCGGGAGAGTACAATAGGGTAAACAGGTACATCAATACAGCAATAGGGTATAACAGGTACATCAATACAGTATGGGAAGACTGTATGAGCCAAGTGGTCCTTATCTCCTGTCAAATTCTCTTTCTCTGTTGTGGTGCATGCTACAGGGACCAGAAGTTAGGTGGTCTTCCAAAGTGGTGATACAGCTGAGAGAGTGCATGTAAGGAACAAAAAGAGATGGGAGGGTTGGGGGAAGAGGGAGAGGGCAAAAGAGAAAAGAAGGGAGGAAGTGAAAGAGAAGAAAAGAATGGGATGGAGGGGATGGGAAGAGAGAGAGGGAGAGAGGGCATGAGAAAGAAAAATAGTAAGTGCAGTCTTATGAATAGTTTGATGTATAAACTTTGGCAACACCTGTACATCTTGTCATGACAATAAAGTTATTTTGAATTTGATAGCAGGAGGGAAAGTCAAGGAAGGAAATGGGAGAGAAAATGAGAGTGAAAGAGGAAGAGACAGTGGGAAAGAGAGAGAGGGAGAGGAGGAGAGACAGAGAGATGGATGGAAGGGGAAGAGGAGAGGAGAACGCATAACAGTTTCTGCAAGAGAGAAGGGAGGGAGGGAGAGAGAGTGAGAGGAAGGATGGAATACAGATGTAGGGAGAAAAAGATGGGATAAGTTCTGTTCAACGCCTACGTATCTGACATAAGGACAGGAATCAGGAGTGAGATGAGTCTCTTTGCAGATGACTCAAACTGGGGGCAGTGGTGGATGGGGAGGAGGAGGGTGGCCCTGCAGGGACCTGGAGGCTCTGGAAGATGGTCTAGAAAGTGGAAGCTGAGATTTAATGCAGGAAATGCAAAACTCCACCTGGGGCCAAAACCCAGGCCAAGTGTACACCCTGGGGAAATATCACAAGTCTCAATGGCTGAGAGGGACTTGGGGTGTGGTGGTGTCAAGATGAACAACTCTGAGACTTGTAGGAGGGCAGCAGCCAAGGCCAACAGGATGCTGGGATGCATCGCTAGGGGATCACCTCCAGAAGGAGGGAAGTGATACTCCCTCTGTATAACTGCTTGGTGAGGCAAGACCTGGAGTACTGCGCAGTTTTGGAGGCCACACTTAAAGAGGAACATTAACTCCTGAGAGGGTCCAGAGGAGGGCAACCAAAATGATTTGGGGCTTGGGGGACAGGACCTATGAGGAGAGGCTCGAAGAGCTAAATATGTACACTTTGGAAGAGAGAAGAGACCGGGGGGACATGATAGAGGTCTTCAGGTACATGAAGAGGGTAAATAGGGGAGGAACAGTGAGGGTGCTTCAAAGGAAGGAGGAAGGGGCCACTAGAGGGCATGGGTGGAAGCTGGAGGGGGGAAGATTCAGGGGAGAAAGGAGGAGGTGCTACTTCACTGAGAGGGTGGTAGAGCCATGGAATGCACTACCTAGGGGGCTGGTGGAGGCAGAGACAGTGGAGGGGTTCAAGAGGGGGTGGGACAGGTACAGGGGAAGGGTTCAGGAAGCAAAATCCAATGCAGCAAGAATATCCGGAACTGGGAAGGGAGAAGCCAGAGAAGGCGAGGGGGACAGCAAGGTCAGCACCCAGGGTGGGGGCTGACCAAACGAGCAGACACGAAAGACCATTAGGCCTATTCTGCTGGCATTTTAGTATGTTAGTATAAGGAAGGAAGGAAGTGTGAGAGAGAAAAGGAGATGGAAAAGAGGGGAAGAGATGGAGGGAGATGAAGGGAAGAAAAAAGAAAGGGGATAGAGAGAGGGAGACAGGCAGGAGAAGGGGAGGGAGATGGAAGACAATGGAAAGAGGGAGATACACGGAGGGAGAGAGTTAGAAGGGGAGAGGAGAGGGAGGAGAGGTAAGGTAGGGAGATAGAATGAGGAGTACAGGGAGGGAAACAGAGGATGAAAGGAAGTGAGAGACAGGGAGAGGGGCAGGGAGGGAGAGAATCATAAAAACATAGAAACAGAATTTGACGGCAGATAAAGACTGCTTGGCCCGCCCAGTCTGCCCATTTTCCTACCTAACAGATAAGCTGCAGATCCTAGTTAACCAACAGCTTACTTCCTCTTACCCGCCCCTAGGACTGCCTTGTGCCTGTCCCTTGCATTCTTGAAGTCCCCCACTGTTCTTGACTCCACGCCCTCTTCAGGGAGGCTGTTCCATGCATCCACAACCCTCTCAGTGAAAAAATACTTCCTCACATCACCCCTGAGCATCCCCCCTCTATCTTCAAATTGTGCCCCCTTGTTCTTGCACATCTCTTTTTCTGAAAGATGCTACTCTCTTGGACTTTAATTCCCTTGAGGTACTTGAAAGTTTCTATCATGTCCCCTCTCTCCGTTCTTTCCTCAAGAGTATACATATTAAGCTCCTTAAGTCTCTCTTCATATGTCCTCCGGTGCAGACCCTGCACCATTTTGGTTGCCCTCCTTTGGATAGCCTCCACTCTGTCTATGTCTTTGCAGAGATGGGGTCTCCAGAACTGCACACAGTACTCCAGATGGGGTCTCACCAACTGTCTGTACAGAGGAATAATAACTTCCTGTTTTCTACTGGTGATGCCTCTTCCTGTGCATCCCAGTATCCCCAAGCCTTCCTTACTGCCTTCTCACATTGTTTGCCCACCTTTAGGTCATCTGATATAATTACCCCAGGTCCCTTTCCATTTTACTGTTGCCAGTATCTCACCCCCATTGTGTATGCTTCCCCTGGGTTTTTGTTTCCCATGTGCATTACCTTGCACTTCTTTGCATTGAGTCTGAGCTGCCATACAGTTGACCATTCCTCCAACCTTGCCAAGTCCCTTCTCATCCTTTCCACTCCATCTTGTGTATCAACCCTGTTGCAGATCATTGTGTCATCTGCTAAGAGACATACTTTTCCTTCCAGTTCCTCTGCAATGTTACTTATAAAGACATTAAAAAGGACTGGTCCCAGTACTGAACCCTGTGGTACCCCGCTAGTAACACTCCTTTCTTCACTGGGTACTCCATTTACTACTACCCTTTGCGTCCTGTTGTCTAGCCAATTTTTTATCCAGGCTACTACCTTGGGACCTATTCCAAGACTGGCTATCTTGTGTATTAATCTTTTGTGTGGGACTGTGTCAAATGTCTTGCTAAAATCTAGGTAGGCCATGTCCACAGCCCCTCCCTGGTCTACTACTTTGGTCACCCAGTCAAATAAATCTATTAGATTCGTCTGACACGACCTTCCCATTGTGAATACATGCTGCCTTGGGTCCTGTGCCCCACTGGCCTCTAGGTACTCAATAATTCTTTCCTTCAGAAGTGATTCCATCATTTTCCCTACCACTGACGCCAAACTAACTGGTCTGTAGTTTCTGCCTCTGTCCTGCTCCCACTTTTGTGAAGAGGAATCACATCTGCCCTCCTCCAGTCCTTGGGTACCACCCCATCCTTCCATGATTTGTTAAAGAGAGTAGTCAGTGATGTCACTAGTTCTACCCTTAGTTCTTTAGAATTCCTGGTGAATCCCATCAGGCCCCATTGCTTTGTCCACCTTCAATTTTATTAGTTCTTTCAGAACCTTTCTTCTGTAAATGGACTGGTATTGACCCTCGCCTCAGAGTGTTTCTTGTTTGGTTTAGGTAACTCCCCCTCCTCTTCCTTTGTGAATACTGAGCAGAAATATTTGTTCAGTATCTCTGCTTTTTCACTGTCACCCTCTACCCACATTCCCTTTCCTTTATTAAGCTTCAGTATCCCTCCTTTGGTCTTTCTTCACTCCCTAATGTACCTATAAAAGGTCTTATCCCCCTTCTTAACAGAATTGGCTATCCTTCCTCGTTTTGGGTCTTTGTTATTCTGACTGCCTTCCCAGCCTCTTTCTGCTTTAACTGATAAAGTTCTCTGTCCTGCTCCTTCTGTGTTTCTTATATTTCCTGAATGCTGTCCTTTTCTCCTTAACCTTCCCTGCCACCACTTTTGTGAACCATAGCGTTTTTTTCCTTCGTTGTGTTTTATTGATTTGCTTTACACAAAGGCTTGTTGCCTCTGTGATGGCTGTTTTGATAATTCCCCATTGTTCCTCCACCCCTCCTTCTTGCCTGTTTGCTAGTGCTTTTCTGAGGCACTCTCTCATTTTCCCAAAGTCAGCCCTCCTAAAGTCTAGTACTCTTGCTTTTGTATGGCTTGATTGTATGGCTGTTTTTATCGTGAACCACACTGTTTGGTGGTCACTTGTTCCCAGATGGCTACCCACTTCTAAATCTGAGATTCTTTCTCCATCCCCATTTGAAAGTACCAGGTCTAAGACTGCTCCCTCCCGAGTGGGTTCCGATACTAGCTGTCTGAGGCATGCCCCCTGTAGGGCATTAAGAATAACCCTGCTCTTGTATGTGCCTGCAGCAAAGGTGCTCCAGTTAACATCTGGCATATTCAGGTCCCCCATCAACAATATCTCACCTTTTTCTGCCATTCTAAGAAAGCCTTCTATCATTTCCTTGTCAATCAAATGCTGTAGTAGTCACACACCCTGTTTCCTGGAAGGCATGGGAATCTAAGGATTAGGATCCCTTCTCATGTGTCCAGGTCTACCCAGAAACCCCACTAATAACATGTCATGCTTTGCTGTAGCTGTTTGCAGTTCATTGGTGTCTTTGTGCCTAAATCATTGCTGCTAGCTGTCATTCATTTTTTACAAACCATTTACACATTTAAATGGTTTTCCCCCTAGCTATTGGTTGTGCACAAAAAGTACTTACAGTGAAGCCCACCAGGATGAAGCGCAGCACTGCAGAATTCTGCAGTAGAGTTACTGCAGCAAACAATGCAATCTGAATGGGAGTTAATCCCTTTTGTCATGCAGTAAACCTGTGACACTGCGCTTCATCCTTGCAGGCTTCTCTGTATTTTGTTGGTTACAAAAAAAAAGCTATGCTTCCATTATTTTCCCTACAGAGCTGAATTCCAAACTGCAGTGGCAGGAGCAGTAGATCAGTTCCAGTCATGAAAGTGATCCGATTTTCTATTGCAAGTCTTGTTATTGGTGGATGCAGCCTCCCCATTAATATTTCTACTTTTAGGGCAGCGGTAGTGCTGAACGTGATTCTTCTTTATGTTAGTTTATTTTTAAATATTCCAAAACATAATGATAGTTTGCCTGCTTGTAAAAATAGAACTTTTATTTTAAAGTAATTTTTTTCAAAGCATTTTATGCAGTAAAAACTGGTGCGGAGTTGGGCAGATTTAACAAACTTTTCCTTGTGTTATGAGTGGGAGTTTCGTTGCAACACTGTAGCAGACTGTCTTATTTGTGTCTCACATTAATTTTATTTATTTTATAATAAAGTATATGAAATGTATATTTAGATTATTTTCCTACTAATATTGCCATGCATGTGGCATCATTTTAATTGTGTGCATGCCACATTTCTTGGGTTGGCTATGTTTTGAGAACCACTGTTTCCAAACTTGCACTGAAACACAAACACTGATTGCAGAAAAAAGTGCAGCGGCCCATCTAATGTGTCCAGCCCTGCCCACGGCTGGATGTGATGGGCCTAGTGGTCACTCACTCCTTCACCACACCCTTCCCTATCCCTTCTGCCCTTACACGTCATATTTCTTCCACCCTCATTTGAATCCTTTGACTGATGTAGCACCAACAACCATCCGTGGCAGCTTGTTCCACCCATCCACAACTCCATGGAAACGTATTTCCTGGTGTCCCTCCTAAATCCCCTCCACCCCTGTCAGCTTCACTGAGCACCCTCTTGTGTCTGTGCTCCCATTCAGTGTGAACAACTATTTGCAGTCTACTTTATTTAGGTACTTGTATGTCTCTGTCATATCCTTTCTCCCTTCTTGCACACATTGAGGTCTTCCAACTTCTCCATGCAGGATTTACCTGGACCCTGAATTATTTTGTTTACCCTCTTCTGTACTGCCTCCACCCTCTTCCTGTGCCTCCTTGAGTGTGGGCTCCAGAACGACACACATTACTCCAAGTGAGAGTGAACGAGGGATCTGTATGTGGGCAAGATCACCTCCTTCCTCCTACTGCTGATCCCAGTCCCTATGCATCCTAGCATTTCATTTGCCTTTCCCTATGCCCTGTTACACTACGTTGATGATGTCAAGTTGCATGGCTTAACATTGGGAGGAGGGAAGGGGTAATACATTTTATGTTTTTGAAGGCCTCCCACATAATGCTGTACTGCTTTCTATGTACTTTATTTGCACACTGGATGCGAAAACCAGTACATAGATACTAATGGAGCACCAGATTGAAACATCTGCTCTTCTTCCCCAAGTTCACATGCTTGAGTGTTTTTTTTTCCTTTTAAAGAGCAACTGACACATCTCGGCAGAAATGTGCCAGTAGTGCTGTACCCTGCTTACAGTACCTCCCACTGCAGAGAGTACCGCAAATGGAGGTACTGTAAGGCAGGATTCTACAGTAAAGTTGTGGTGGAGCACAATGTGCACCCCCCTGCCACAGCATCAGGTCTCCTTCCCATTCCTATCCCTGTAGATGATAGCGAAAGTGCCATTTTGCTGGTGAAATTGCTGCAAAATGCCCTTCTGCAGCACTTTTGCTGGCGAAATGGAGTTTCCCTAGGTCCCCATCCCGTCCTGACGTCATCTTCAGGCTTGGACCGGGAAGGGGACATGAGGCTGTGGCAGGGGGTGCGCATTGTGCTCTGCCACAACTTTGCTGTAGAATCCTGCCTTACAGTACATCTCCGTTTGCAATACTCTCTGTACCAGGAGGTACTGTAGGTAGGATAGGGCACTCTGGCGTGTCTTTTTAGATGTGTCAGTTGCTCTTTAAGGGTTGTGTGCCATCTCAGGGGTGCGTGTGTGTCTTTGTCTGTCTGTGTGTGTCTTTGTGTGTGTTTGTGGGAAAGTGCGATGAGAGAACACAAAGCTTTGAATGGACAATGAGACTTCAGCTACTGGGCCTGTCAGAGCATAGAAGTTACATCATCATTTTCTGGCCATGTGATTTCAGTACTGGACCACAAGAAACCTCAGAGTCTCTGCCTCACTGGCATTGAGAAGGGAGCAATACTCAACGGGAGTGCATGCAAGTTTCATTATTTTTAATTAACAAAGTTCTTAGTAGTACAGCTGGCACATGCTCATGATGTAGGCAGAACAGACAAGACTGGAGAAGGCAGCATGGAAATTTCTTCAGGGTTTTAAATAATTGAATAGCAGTTTTTCCTTAGGACAATACTAACTGTACAGAAAGTATTTCTATAGGTTTTCTAGAAGTGTTGTGTTAGTTAAACACAGTGAGGCAAGTGCTATGCATTTTCACAATGTTTTAGAACTTTTATGAGCAAAACGCTAATCAATTTTTAGAGTTAAATAAAACCCTGTTCTTAGTACTTAGCAACTTGAAAGAAAGGGGGAAAAATGTATTGCATCCTGGTGAGTGACTCAAAAAGAAATGAACAGTATGCACCACTAATGCTAAGGACTTTATTTTGGGGAGTGTCTGAAACTGAAACATGGGTTGGGCAACTAAAGCAAGAACCTGGGTAGGTAGGCAGTTGTATTGCATGTGTAATTTAGTGGATGGCCTACAGATGGCAGTAGTGTGCATTGGTTTGTATAGGGATATGCTGGACCCAATGTACCTGAAGTCCTGGGCCCAACCTTCTGAAAGAGGTATCTTCTATAAAGGTTCCTTAGTCATAGCCAGCTGAGATGATGGGTTGCAAAACCCAGTTAGAGGCCATTATTAGGACCCTGTAACTCGTAGTCTGAAACCTTGAAGAACTCTTAGACACAATGAGAAGGGACCTGCAGAAACTTGAAGAATGGTCAAGGGTTTGGCAGTTGAAATTCAATGCAAAGAAGTGCAAGATAATGCATATGGGGCACAAAAACCCTGGCACAATATATCAGTTGGGGGGTGAGGATATAGCATGCACCAAGCAGGAAAGGGATCTTGGGGTTGTCATCTCTGATGACCTCAAGGTAGGGAAACAGTGTGACAAGGCATCAGGTAAAGCAAATAGGATGCTGGGATGTATAGGCAGGGGCATCACCAGCAGGAAAAGGGAGGTCATAATTCCACTATACAAGACACTAGTGAGGCCCCACCTGGAGTACAGTGTACAGTTCTGGAGACCATACCTACCTAAGGACATAGGGTAGAGAAGGTTCAGAGGAGGGCAACAAAGATGGTGCATGGATTGCATCACAAGTCCTATGAAGACAGGTTGAAGGAACTGAACATGTACTCCCTGGAGGAGAGGAGGGAGAGAGGGGATATGATAGAGACATACAAGTATCTTACAGGGAGAAACAGAGTGCAGGAAAACACTATTTTTAAGCGAAAAAGGTGTTCCAGGACTAGAGGGCATGGGATGAAGTTGGAGGAGGATGATTCAGAGGAAACATGAGAAAGAATTTCTTCACAGAACGGGTGGTGGACAAGTGGAACACCCTGCCAGAGGAAGTGGCGGGGGCTGAAACAATCACGGGATTTAAGAATGCATGGGATAGACATAAAGGAATTCTAGAGGTCAGGGGTAAGGGGAAACAGACTTCTAGGAAAACAAACTGAACTTACAAGCTCAAATGGGCAGACTGGGTGGGCCATAGGCCCTTATCTGCCGACACTGTCTATGTATCTATGTATCTTAACACTGAATGTGACATGAGGTCCTTACTGTATCCTCGTTCTCAAAGCTGCTGCCCCATGAAGAATATTATTAAAGTTATATAACACTACAAGGCTGCTTGTTTAGTTTCAGCCGTTTTATGTTCGCCCTTGCACTTGCGCAGTATGAAGATATTGGTACGATAGTGGGTTTGAGAGGTGTGCCACTGCCAGTCCAATGCAGGGCAGTCTACTTGGGTCTGGACAGTGTCAGACCAGCCACCAGCTAGGCTGATCATGACTTTTCTGGTCTTGCTGGGAGGAAACTTTATGTAATTCAAAGAAAAGAGCCGCTCAAATCATAGGCTGGCTGTTTCCTTTGATCTACATAACGCCACTCAGCAGCAATGACTTTTGGTGTGATGGTTGCCTGTTGAGACACGTCTTCAGACGGCTCCCCTGCCTTCCTTTACCTAACGCTGCTAGTCGCGCTTAAACAGTCTTCTTTTGTGATATATTTTCACTTAGTAACTTGCAGATGGCTTGGGGTATACTAAAGATAACATTGCCGCAGATTGTCCGGAGAATGGATGCGGAAATGAAACCGCGGTCTCTACGCCACACTCCCCCACCGACTCTGGCAAAAAACAAGTCCACTAAAAGGGCAAAGGCTGGTGGAACTGATATCACCCCACCACCGAAGCAGCAGGGCACCTTAACGGAGGATCGTTTTCTGGAGGAGATAACTAACATACTAACATACTAAAATGCCAGCAGAATAGGCCTAAACTCTGATGAAGGAAACTGTACTCGCACCTGCAGCTGAATTTAAGGCCTTGAAAACATCCCTTGACTAACTTCACATCCGAACTAAGGACAACAAAGCCAGAATCTCATCCTTGGATGACTGGAGGGGAAGATTGGATCCAGACATTGTGTCTTTGCGTCACTGACTGAAGAAGACCGAGGCTCGCTTAGATAATCATGAGGGTCGATAGAGAAGGAATAATCTAGTGGTCCTGGGCCTGCCCGAGGGGAAAGAGGGTCGCCAAGCAGTTGTATTTTCTCAAAAACTGTGCAATAAGCTTGTGGGGCCCTCACCTAATGGGCCAACCTATATCATTGAGACGGCTCATAGATCTCTTCTCCCCGTGCCTTCACTGGGTCTCCCCCACCTCGTCCTTTCATCTTCCGACTACTAAATCTTTTGGACAAGCAATATGTTTTGTCTAAATTGAGAGAGGTGGCAGAGGTACAGTGGGCCAGGAAAAGAATCCGCATTGTTTAAAATTTGCCCTATTCGGTTTGTTGGAGGCGCTCAGCTCTTCACCCTCTAGTCGCTAAATTGGTGTCTGCTGGCATCAGATTCAGAGTGCGTTATCCGGCTACCCTACAAGTCAACTGTGAGGAGCAATGGCATTCTTTTGATTCACTGGAGGTAGCTAGGGAAACATGCAAGAAATGGTATCCTGACCTAATCAAGTGAACTCTTTTCAACTATTGTGCGGTACAGAGTGTCATCTAGTGGACGTTTCTCGTATTACAAGTTTCTGTTTATACCCTGCCTAGCACAATATCTGTAATTTCTCCTGTTATAAAACTCATTGAATAGGCTTAGGGTAGTCTATTAGCATGCCTTATTTGGCTTGTAAGTCTGATGTTGATAACCCTATGTTTGTGTTGCAGCTCAGGTATTTGGCAGGTGTTTCTTTCATCTTCCTTAGCTCCATTAGGGGGTTATTTATGCATATTGGATTATGAGCTGGTGGAATCTAGTTGGTCTCCACTTTGCCTTGCAAGGGGGGGGGTTATATACAGGTTCCATGCTATATGTTTCATTCTAGCTCGTTAATTCAGAAGAGGGGTGTAATTTAAATCTAACCCACTAACGGTGCGATAATTAGAATAAAATCTTTTTAGCAGTTATGCATCTAGTTTAGCACATTCAATGGAATATGGTTCTTAATAGCTGAATGTTTAGCTCTTTGTGATTAAACTGTTTGTTAAAAGGGGCTTAAACTTCATTACTGACAAAGGATTGGGCGGGGGAGGTGATTTCTGGGGCAGCATTACATTCATTACACTGACTGATCAGCGGAGTGGTTAGTCGTCGGGTCTGGGGTTGCTTTACCTTACAATTATATGTTGGGGTATACTAAAGGGATGTGTATATATGCCTCTGAGGGATTTATTCTGGGGCTGGGGATATATATTTTATTTGGTGTATAATTATTTTAGGGTTGTATTGGGAAATAATGAGGGAGGAATATAGAGCCAGTCTTTGGGGTTATTACCATGGATAATTGTCATAATAATTATTATAATTTTTGGTTACCTCATTCTACCAAACTGTCCAAATCTTATTGATGGTTATGAGAATGGTCTCATGGAATGTTAAGGGGGCATGGAATAGAATAAAATGCCACCAGATCCTTAAGCACTTGGCTTTAATGCATTCAGGAGTTGCTTTCTTGCAGGAGTCACATCTGCTGGCTAGTGAAGGTACCCTCTTCAGGAGAGAACAAATGGGTTGTGTCTATGCAGCTGGCAACTCCACTTCCCAAAGAGGAGTGGCGATTTTACTTACTAGAGGGAACCAATTCTAATTGTTACAGCAAGTGGAGGATGTACAAGGGAGTTCCTTTTTCTAAGAGGGCTGCTTGATCATAGAAAAAATATTTTGGGTACTGTGTATAGTCCTAATTATTCTTCTCCCAAATTTTTTTTACAAGTAGCCTTTATGTTAGCTCCTTTCAAGCAATTATCAATAATCATTGCTAGGGATTGGAATATCACATTTGATACTATGTTGGATAGGTCCACCCAGAGAGGTGGCATGTTATCCCCTGCGCAGAGGTCTCTACATGAAATGATGGAAGGGTTGGGGCTCTCTGATCCCTGGCGCCTTATACATCCCAATGTGAGGGACTTTACCTTCTATTCGGCCTATCATAAAATTTATTGTCACCTGGACTTTTTTTTAGTAAATCAGGCTATGTTGTTAGGCCCGTCTGTGGTATTTCCCCAAGGGTGCTATCTGATCATTCCCTGGTATGGTTTGATGGTACTGTACCCCAAAGTATTCCTAAGGTTACGCTGTGGAAATGAAATCTCCAATTGCTCTCTCAGAAAGACACGGTAAACAGGATCAGTTTTCTGATCACTCAATACATGGACCAAAGTAGGGGTTCTGTAACTGCATATAATCAACGTTGATGTTCATCGAAGTGCTTTCTGAGGGGGGAATTTATTAGAAGTGCTGCTACCTGGAAAAAGAAAACTGAAGCCGCTGCAAAATCTTTATTGAATTCTATCCAAACCCTTGAAGCTGTAGTGGCCACTTCTCCTTCCGACAGAGATTTAATTTGTCTTGCGCTTCTTAAAGACCAATATGCGGAGACCCTTAGGGAGAAGGTGGAATATACCCTGTTTGAGACCCATGTTAAATACCTGGATCAAGGTGACAAAGCTGGGCATCTTCTGGCCCTGAAACTGAGACCATAGCAGGAGTCTAGACTGGTTACATCACTATCTACTGCAGATGGTAGGGGTCCTTTGACAAATCCTAAATCCATAGTGGACGAATTTGAACTTTTTTATGTGAAACTATATAGTCCCCCAGAAAATACCTCTACTGAAACAGAAATTCAGCACTACCTCTCCCAGCTTTCCCTCCCTACCCTGGATCTAGAGCAGAGGTCCTATTTAATCTCTCCCATTTCGACAGTAGAGATAACTTCTGCTATCAGGTCTCTGTCACCCAATAAAGCTCCCTGACCAGATGGTTATCCATCAAATTTTTACCTTACTTTTGTGAAAGCACTTACCCCTATTCTTCAAGAACCATATGCCCATATATGTTCCCATGAGATCGTAGACTCCACCCTACTAGAAGTTACCATCATTGTTTTGCCTAAACCTGGGAAACCCAAGGATAAAGTAAGGAATTACAGGCCGATATCCTTGATGAATTATGATATTAAAATTCTTGCCAAAATCTTGGCCTCCAGGATTGCCAAAGTTTGGGGTAAATTAATCTCCATGGAACAGATAGGTTTTGTGGGTGCAGAAACCCTCTAGATAATTTTCGTATACTTGCCCATATTTTCTCCGTATCAAGGGTGGTAGAGTCACCAATGGCCCTGGTCTCCCTGGATGCGGAGAAAGCTTTTGATAGGGTAAGGTGGCCTTTTCTCTTTAGTGTTATGGCCCAGTTTGGGTTCCCCCCTGAGTTTATTGCATGGATTAGGTACCTATATTCTATTCCTAGGGCTAAAATTTATTGTAATGGGCTCTTTTTTAGTGATTTCCCACTGTCCTTAGGCATGCGTCAGGGGTGTCCGCTGTCACCTTTGTTGTTTAACTTGTATTTGGAGCCTCTTGCTCCGTAAATTACAGTTATCTGCAAATATACTGGACATTCCAGTTGGTCCACTAGAACTTATATTGTCAGCCTGTGTGGATGACATTTTAGTGCATGTATTGGAGCCAGCTAAAGCCATCCCTGTAATTTTAGATATAATTGCGAAATTTAGTCGGCTATCAAACTACAGGTTGAACATCATAAGACTGAGGTTATGCCACTTAATTCCCAGGTTCACAGAGGGGATCTAGCTGGTTTCAATACGACTTGGACCAACAGACTTAAGTACCTCGGAATTATTTTGGCGCCCTCAGTCTTTCTCCTGTAGAAGCTTAACCTTGATAATCTGCTTCTAACTATCCAGCAAGATTTAATTAGATGGTCCCCTCTATATATTTCCCTCCAAGGTAGAATCAATGTGATTAAAATGAATGTTACCTAGAATGTTTTACCCCCTTAATATGTTGAATATTTATCTCCCCTTATCCTGGTTCCGTAAACTCCAGAATATGATTTTTAGATTTTTATGGCAATTTTAACCTCCTCAGAGATCCTGTTCTCGCTTGTGTGCCCCTAAACTTTTAGGGGGTCTGCAACTCCCAAATTTTTATCACTATTATTTGGTGAGTCATATCGCCAAATGTATGCATTGGATTGCTCCCACTTCTAATGATTTGCGCTCCCAATATATTCCCCTTTGGCTGCAAATAGTGCGTGACCTTATTAAGAGTTCCAAATTGTCTCCTGAGAGCCTCTGGTATATTCTCCCTAAAAATTACCTGCCTCATTGTGGCCTATGGCCATATTCACTTCAGTTAAGGTCCACAATCAATTGTGCAGATCATTAGGGATTTTGATCTCCAAAGATATTTCACAGCCACTGTATGGTAATCCCAATTTTAAGGTAGGTAAAACTATGCTTACTTTACAGAATCTGGTGTTACCTTCAAACACAGAGGTTGTGGATTTAGTTAATCAGGGTTCATTGGGCTCAACTTCTGATTTATTAGGGAAATTCCACATCCCTTCCAAGCACATGTTTCATGTTTACCAGGTCAGGCACATGCTCATTAACTGGTTTGGTTTGACCCTGTGGGATATTAACCATGGTGAGACAGTTCTGGAGTTCCACTCCCTTGCTGGACAACCTCATGCTGTTTCCAGTTTAGTTAAGGCCTTATATACTAAGAGGAACCCAGATAAAGTGGATTACTCTCAATACAGGAATGACACTTTCTCTGATAATTGTCTTAATTGGGAGAAGCTATGGGTTGGGATCTATTCATATAGTGCTAATGATAAGCTTAGGCTCATACAATATTATATTTTACATGCTATGCACTTGACCCCTACTAAACTATATAAGATGGACAGGCTGCTAAGTGACAGATGCTTCCAATGCAGTTAGATATCAGGATCCCTGCTGCATATTTTTTGGGATTGTCCCCGGTTGCCCCCTTTTGGTCATTAATCAAAATTAGAGCGGATCCCTTACTGGGTTTACAAGACCTTTTTACTCTACAGATTTGTTTATTAGGGGATTATTCAACAGTTACGGTGAGAGAAAGAAGGTACTTTATTAACTTAATTTCCCTCACGTTGAAAAAATTAGTGTTAAATCATTGGAAGGACCAACATTCTATCACTTATCAAGAATTGCTTATTATGCAACTTACGGATTGAGAAAACTATTGCTAGCTATAGGAATGTAATCTCTTGTTGTAACACTAAATGGGAGAAATTCCATGCATTATGGTCAGTTGCTCCTACACAATGATATAGGTTGTGAGTAGAGTGTACATTATGACTTTTCTTATTGTTTTGTGCTGGCTCTTGGGAGGGAGGAGATTTTTCTGGGGAGGAAGGTTTTGAGGGGGAATAGTTTACGGGGAGTTTGGTATAGTCTTAGTTTGTGGGTGGGTTAAGGGTTGGGGGGAATGTTTAGACATTTATCCTCTGAGTTGTATTTGCTTCTTATACATTGCCTTATTCCATGTAAGGTGAACTGTATTGATTTTGTATGTCTTTAAAACATTTAATAAAGCATATTTAATTTTAAAAAAATAATGCCACTGAGCAAACAGAGCAGAGCAGCATCATGATCTGCCTACTGTAGTCCTCCCATCATAATGTAAAAACAATCCCTCCCACACTCTACCAAATATTCCTCCCACCTCCCATTGCTTACCCCTTCTTAATTTTCTGGCACTGAGGTGTCCAGTCCCCAGTGCCAGGCAGCTAGTACCCTCCACCCCACCTGTTTTCACTGTGCGACACTGGGAAGCCCATGGCTGGTGCTGCCAAACATAACTCTGACACTGGGGTGCTCAATACCCAGTGTTGGTGCTTAAAATAAAGGAAACCATCCCTCCTAATCTTTTTATAAAATTTTTCTACACCCTGTAAAACAGAAAAACATCCATCAATGTCGGTTGCTGCAGTCGGCACTCTGCTGCCATTAACCTCTCCTCACCTGACCCTCCCACAAAATACCCACCACCCCACAGACCCACACCTTTTAATTTTCCAACACCAGGGTGCCCAATCCCTGGTGCCGGCTAGTACCCCTCCCCATGCTGCCTGTTTTCACTGTACAACACCGGGGTGCCCAGTCCCTGATGCCAGATAGTAACTCCCATGCTGTCTGGTTTCTGTGTATGACACCAGGGAGCCCATCGCCAGTGCTGCCAAACATAACCCTGACACTGGTCTGTCCAAGGCCCAATGTCTGTACCTGAAATAAAGAAAACAGTCCCTTATAGTCTTTTTCATTTGTATATACCGTGTAAAAAAGAAAACTGTCCCATGATGACTGTTGCCGTCTGCACACTGCCGCTGTTACCCTCTCCACACCCGACCCTCCCACTCAGCACCCACTGCCCCACAAACCCCTCCTTATTTACATACTGGGGCTTCAACACCATAATCCTCTCTGGACCAGGGACACATCTTCCCTCTTCAATGCTGGGCCAGGAACTGAGGAAATCAGGTATGTGATTCAGTGTATTTCTATGGGCTTTGAACTTGTCCTCATAAACTTGGTCATTTTGTAGATTTTTTCCCAAATTTTCAACATGACCTTTTTGGGACCCTACCTCATGAACAAGGCTGGTGACATTATGCAAATCTTGCCCAAAAGGTGATTTCATGGTTGCTTCACAAAGTCACCTATTGGGCAGGATCTAAACAAATTTCTCCTCCCTTGTTCATGAGGTATGGTCATAAGAAGGCTATGTTGAAAATGTGGGGTAAAAATATTTAAAAACAACAAAATTATGAGCATACATTGACAAATGTTCAATGCACACTTGTAACTTTGCTAATTTTCAATATATATGACAACTGTCTTTTTTCCAGTTCTGACCAACATGTGTTTTCACACTTGTGGCACAAAATGACATTTCAGCCACTAATAAATATATATATATTAGAGGCATAAACTTTATTGCATTAGTTAGGTGTTAATATAGTGACAGCAGGTGAAATTGATGTTAAGTTAACCCTGATTTTCCCCGCAGTGACGATTGGGACTGCCAGCCCTAACTCTCACCCATGACATGTGTAAAGCAGCAGAAGTATAGGAGAATGGGTGAGAGTTAGGACCGATTTATCCCAATGCGCACCCCAATGCCGGTTGGGGGTGGGCGGGTCCAAGGGGGTTTTCAACCCTAACACCGAATTTCACTCTTGTCGCTGTGGAACAACCCTAACTAATGCATTAAATGGAGTTTTATGCCTCTAATTTCCCTTCTTTTTGAGAATGATAACGAGAAATAGTGAATGTAATGCAGCGGTGGGAGCACGGGGCCCTCCGTGGCATAGTAACAGGAACAGCAATGCAAACAGAAGTGCTAACAGTGGCGCACATGGTAACACAAGCACGAATGAGGACAGAAAGGGTAACGCACATGATGGTGTAGATGGGAATGGTCTGCCACATGATTTGTTGTCACATAGTAACATGGTGCTTACAAACGGAAATGCCAATGGGCATGGTGATGCAAAGTGAAATGGAGAGAGAAACAGTAGTGTAGACACAAATAGCAAAAAATAACAGAAACACAAGTGCAAATGGAAACGCAATGAATAACGCACATGGTGGCATAGACGTCAACGGTAAGTGAAACGGGCACAGAACCGCAAGCGTAAAGGGCAACGGTAACAGTAATGTAAGGGCACAGGCTGGTTTTCCCCAAAAACTGCATAGAGAAAGACAGTGAGTACAAAGAATGTATGCATAATAATGGGTATCGGAGCAGAAAATGAGGACTTGGAATACTAAATAGGTTATATCTCAGGAACCGTATGACGTAGAAAAAAAATTTGTCAAAAAGTGTGGTACATTGTGTGCAGCTGCAATCAGGGATGTGTACGTTTGGTGTACATGGCCTCAGTTTTGCTGTTGATCTCCACTGAGCATGCAGTACCTGGTCAGGTGGGTGGGGATGTCTCCTAGTACATTTAGACAATTGTTTGTTATTTCTGTCACCTGCTGCTGGATGTCTGTCATTGATTGTGTTGACTTGGTCCTCCCCCATACTTGCATATGTGTGTGTGTGTGTGTGTGTGTGGTGCTGGGGTGGGGGTGAATTCGGAGTTAGGGTTTTCAACCCTAACAGCAAATTTCCTCACTTTTGTCGCTGTGGAACAACCCTAACTAATGCAATAAACGGAGTTTTTTGCCTCTAAAATATATATATATATATATATATATATATATATTATGGTAGCATGGGAGTTAATGTCAGTATAGCGCGTCCCTAATAGCAAGAGTCAATTCAGCTCTACCTTATTCACGCTTGCTTAAATAGCGTTTCATTAGTTCAGCACGATACACAATAGCGTTTTGTTAAATGTTTACTCACTAGCTGCTGGTAATGTTATCAGATCAGTAGCACAAGGGATGACTGCGTATATCAGGAACTCCACGGACATTTTGAATGTATTAAAAGATCTTTATGTAGAGGATTGTTAGTATATGGTCACTGTGGACATGGGGTCCCTGCATACAAACATCCTCCTTGAGGGGGGCCTTACTGCTTTGATGATGGCTTTGAAAGAGAACATCACCCTCTTTCATAAATTGAAAGGTACCAGTTAGTTGCTTCCCTTTACGAGCTGTCGCCCTTGCCACACCATAGAAAACATCTCTATGAGCCAATTCATCAGAGTGAAGTAGAATTGTGATACTCAGGAGGAGTGCACAAAACACTCTGATGAATTGGCTAAGCGCATTCTGAATGGAGGATACAGAGGAACTTGTAAGCATTAATCACTGACAGAGGAGGGCTCTACCGGTGGATTAATGCCCGCTGGGGGGGCTTAGTGCACGAGGGCGAAGCCCGAGGGTTCCAACCCCCCAGCGGGCATTAATCACTGGTAGAGCCCGACTCTGGAGGTGATTAATGTGCTTGTAACATGGCAAGTGCGATGGGAGTAGTCTCAGAATACTGGGGGCTATGGTGCTGAGGAGTGGTTCGACACACTGACAATGTTCGCGGGGTGACTGTGGTTGTTCTCACCTGGCTGTGCTACTGTGAGGACGTGAGATGAGGAGAAGCTTCGTGTGAGTCACATACTGCAGCTATAATCACTCTGTCACACGAACAGTGCTGATATACCTGCCTGCTGCTGTACTGCCGGAGTTATCCCCCCATTCTCAAGGGACAGTGCAGCTACTCTCTCCGGTACGAAAATGAGTCGGCTCACATCCAGCCGGGCTGTGACAACGCCGCCGTGGTGCCTCGGAGGCGATGAGTGGCGGGCTATGGCTCTCGAGCGCTGCAGGTGGCCTGAGGGGGTGGTGACCAAGGGCGGCCCTCTGTTGCCCTCCGCGGACAGTTGGTACTGACCGAGTGGGCGCGCATCTGTGGGTTACCCGCTCGGCTTCAGTCAGCTGTGCCAGTTCGGCCAATCCCGCTGGTGTATTCCCCTGCTGTGCAGAGAGCCGTGTTACAAGTATAGTTAAAGGCAGGGGAGGGGTCGAACAAACAGAGTGAGAACGCCTCCTTGAGTACCAGCATAATAATAGGAGGCATGTAGGACAGGTACAAAGTGGACAGGATGTGCAATATGTTACACAGTGTGCCCAAGTAGAAACAGCAGATTATTGAAAGAAATATGGAAATGAGACCCCTGACTACTGATGAGAGAAATGCCCATGGCAGTAAAAGTAAATCTAGGGTTAACTTTGATACAACGTACAACAGTTTCTTCCTGATGCTGCATCAAGATCTTTAACAGGTACCAACAGAAAGAGTCCCTGAGCTGTTTCCTGGAACTCACAGTGAAGCCGCTACTGCTGTCTACACAGAGAGACAGCCACTGAAAATGACAGAAGTGCGGTCTTTTTCTCTCTCTCCCCGCCAGCTGCAGCTTGTACAGTAATACACGGGGCTGTGTAAAATGAAAATGGATTGGGGAGTTACCCTATAGTGCACCCTCACCTTAAACCTGTTGCTGCAATGTAGGCATTAGGATGCTAGGTGGTAGCGATCGACACACTATTTTACATTTTGCATTGACGCTTAAATGTCAAGCACTATTAAATCCTTGTGCTAAGTCAGCACTATATTGACATGCGCTATAACTGTTGCGCGATTTTGACCACATACCGTAGCACGGTAGTGCTACTATAGTTGGGGTTGAGTACCCCATTTAAGGTTAAATGGTGAAATGTTGCACCTTAATAACTTTGCCACTGTTCAACGGATTTGCCTGAAATTTGACAGGCACGGGACGTAACCATAGGTGTTGGGATATGCCAAATTTCGAACCTGTCGGATATACAGCTGCAGAGTTATTAAGCGACATCTGTGCACACAATTACGTTTTTTTGCCCATTCTTTGCTCACGCCACAGGTTGTACGTGTTTGCGCGACCAGTCAAAACCTTCAGGAACGCGCTAAAGGGTCCCCAATGTGCCTTTTGAAGTTTTCGAGAAACAATATTGAATAGTTCAAAAGTTATTCAAAAAATTTTTTTCCCATTATAGTCAATGGGAGAAGTTAACAAAAAGTTCAACAGTGTCTCAAATGCAGTTTTTAGTGTTGCAAATGCCCCCTGTAGTGTCGTGAGTCAGCCATTTTTTTTTTCCAGTTAATGGTCACAGAAATGCTTGCCATTTAAATTTGGGACCCTCTAGGGACACAATTCTTTCTGTGCTCACCTAGTCGGACCCTGAGTATGCTAGCCATGTCTTTTTTGAAGGGGTTAAACACCCCAGAAATATGTTTTTGAAAATCTTTGGAAAAAGTAGTGTTGGAAAGTAGTGTCGCACTCACAACACTTTCGTGATTTCATTTGCAAAAGTGTTGTGATTTGCAACACTATGCCCAAAGTAACAGGAATTATTTGCCACCCTGCTACAAAACAACGGTTTGGTCTTTTGGGCTGAAATTTGAAGGGGAGAAAGCCAACATCCCATAGATGTGCATTTTGGTGGTTTGGTGACATAATTTTGCACAGGTGGAAAGTTACAGTGCTCCGAAGTTGACACTTTTTCCCCTAGACTAACATTGCGGGATCTACCGCGTCTTTCGGGGCCCGTATCTTGGAAACGATGCGAGATATGGACTTTTCGTCAAAAAAATACATAGCCCCCTAAAAGGGGCTAAGTACAAAACTAGCCAGGAAAATAATAATTCATATGACATTTTAATTTTCTTTCTATGTCATACAGTTCCTGAGATATAAGCAATTTAGTATTCCAGCTCCTTATTTTCTGCTCCGAGCCCTCATTATTATTATGCATACATTCTTTGTACTCACTGTGTTTCCTCTATGCATCTGTTGGGGAAAACCAGGGTGTGCGCTTCAGTTACTGTTACACGTAGCATTTCCACTTGCGTTTCCATACCCATTTGCGTTAGCGTTCCCGTGTACGCCACTGTGTGCGTTATCCTTTGCATTTCTGTTTGCATAGCTCTTACCATTTGTGTCTACAGTACTGTTTCTGTTTGTGTTTCACTTTGCGTCACCACGTGCATTACCATTTGCATTTGTGGCTGCCCTTCTGTTTTGCGCTTGTGTTTGTCTTTCATTTTGCATCATCATTGTTGTTACCGTTACCATTTGCATTTCCAATTGCATTCCCGTGCATGTTATGGTGTGCATTTTCATACGCGCTTGCATTTCGGTTTCCTTTGGCGTTATTGTTGCTGTTACCTTTACCATTTGCCTTTCCAATTGCGGTACCATGACCGTGCACGTAACAGTTTGCATTTCCATACGCGCTGTGTTTGCATTTCCATTTGTGTTTCCTTTGGCGTTTATTATTGCTGTTACCATTACCATTAGCATTTACAACTGCGGTACCGGAACCGTGCACATTATGGTTTGCATTTCCGTACACACTTGTGTTTCCGTTTCCTTTGGTGTTATTGTTGCTGTTACCATTACCATTTGTGTTTACAATTGCAGTACCGTGACCGTGCACATAACAGTTTGCATTTCTTTACGCGCTTGCATTCGTGTTTCCGTTTCCTTTGGCATTATTTTAGCTGTTAGCTTTATCATTTACGTTTCTAATTGTGGTACCGTGACCATGCGCGTTTCCATACGTGCTTGCATTTGCCTTTCCATTTCTGTTTCCTTTGGTGTTATTTTTGCTGTTACTGTTACTATTTGCGTTTGCAGTTGCGGTACTGTGACTGTGTGTGTTACGCTTTGTGTTTCCGTACGTGCTTGTGTTTGTCTTTCCATTTCTGTTCCCTTGTGCTATTATTGCTGTAATAGTTAACATTTGCATTTACAATATCGGCACTGCGATCGTGCACATTACCAGTCATGCTTCTGTATGCGCTAAGGCTCCATTTGCTTCACTGTTCGCTTTGGCATCACTTTGCACTATGCTTCTATTAACGCTATGCTACTATGTGCATAACTGTTAGCGCCTGCATTTGCATTGCAGTTACCATTACTATGTCACAATACATCACGTGGTGGGAGCATGGGGCTCGAAGGGCCCGCGGTCCCACCACTGCATTCTATTCACTATTTATAGTCCTCATTCTCAAAAAGAAGGGAAATTCATGGCAAAAAACTCAGTTTAATGCATCAGTTAGGTTGTTCTGATAGTGACAGCTTAGGAATAGTGTTAAGAGCCCTTGCACCCCCAGCCGTCAACGGCGCATCGTAGAGTGTTGCTAGTCATTGGTCCCAACTCTCACCCCATTCTCCTATACCTCAGCTTGTTTACATGTGATGGGAGAGTTAGGCCGATGACCCAATGCACACCCTGATGCCGTGGGGTGGCTAGTGCAAGGGGCTTAACCCTAACACTGAATTTTTAATTATATTATCGGTGAGTTGTCAGATAACATTATCGATATTGCGTTGTTTGATTCTGTTACCTCACGAGTGGCATAAGCCACAAGTGAGGTGTCCAAGGTCAAACAGCACAAGTGTAGATAAATCATTTATCTGACAGCTTTCCATTGTATATTTCATTTATGCAATAGGGATGCTTTCTATCGGTGCAGGAACATTTGGTTTTGACTATTTATCTTTATTTTAAATGATAATTTCTGGGAGTTTTGGTTAGTTTTCCTAGAGTATGTCCGCCTAGCATAGTGGTTGCTATTAAATGAAACACCACTCATTTTGTAGAAAACTTCCTGCTGAACAAATGTCATGCTCACAGTACTATGCTACCTTTTTCATTTTATAGTTATTCACATTTGTTTGTCAAAAAAGGAAAAGAAAATTGAATTTTATGCTGTTTTTTTGCTAATTATAAAACAAACTAAAAGTTATCTATAAATGAAACACCACTCATTGTGTAGATATTTTTGTGCTGAACATTTTTCGTGCTCACAGTACCATGCTATCAATTTTGGTTTTAAAGTTATTCACATTTGTTTGTCAAAAAAGTGAACAAAAATTAAATTTTCTTCTACTTTTTTGCTAATTGTAAAAAATCTTTAAGGTGATAAGGTTTAATACATGACACACCACTCATTTTGTAGATCATTTTGTGCTGAACAATTTTCGTGCTCACAGTACCATGCTATCTTTTTTTGTTTTAAAGTTATTCTCATTTGAATATAGTTAGTACTGCTTCTGAGGCCAAACATTCTAAATGAATTCTAAAGAGATTTGTGACATAGTAACTGTGTGTATAAATTTATTTATGCAATAGGCGTGGACATAAATCCTATGAGATAAATCTGAGCTACTATGTGGTAAATTCAAAATGTTACATTTAAACACATAGTAGACGCATCATCACAGATTTATTCACGTAGTAGATATGTCACAATCACTCCGGAACTCATTTAGAATGTTCGGCCTCAGTACCAGTACTAACTATATTCAAATGCAAAAAACTTTAAAATGAAAAAAGATAGCATAGTGCTATGAGCATGAAAGTTGTGCAGCACAAAATTATCTACAAAATGAGTGGTATTTCATTTATAGATACCTTATAGATTTTTTGATAATTAGCAAAAACACAGCAGAAAATTCATATTCTTTTTCATTTTGTCCGCAAACAAATGTAAATAACTTTAAAATGAAAAATGATAGCATGGTACTGTGAACACAAAGTTTATTCAGCACAGAAATATCTACAAAATGAGTGGTGTTTCATTTATAGATACTTTTTAGTTTTTTCAGAATTAGCGAAAAACAGCAAAAAAATCAGTTTTTGTGCACTGTTTCATCAAACAAATGCAAATAACAAAAAACCAAAAAATACAGTATGGTACTTTGAGCACAAAAGTTGTTCAGCATAAAATATCTACAAAATGAGATGTGTTTTGTTTCTAGATTCCTTTAGATTTTCTATAATCAGCAAAAATGGCCGAAAATTAAATTTTATTCACTTTTGACTAACAAATGCCCCCTACAAAAGCAAAACAAAAGAATTGATAAATGGAATATGCAATGGAAAACTCGTGTAATAAATGATTTATTTGCACCCGAGCAGTTTGACTTCGGACACCACACTCGTGGCTTACGCCACTCGTGAGGTTACCTGAGGTCAAACTGCTCTTGTGCAGATAAATCATTTATTACACTTGCTTCCATTGCATATCCCTTATTTATACATACAATGACTCAGATAAACGCATTTATCACACTGAATACATGTCCACCTCTCTCTCTCTCTCTCTCTCTCTCTATATATATATATATATATATATATATATATATATAATAATATATTTGACGCCTGTCATCTTCAGAAGGAGTAGTCATAAAAAGACTAAGTTGAACATTTCAGGTCAAAATGTAAAAAAACAACTAACTTATGAAGCAAAGGTGAATCATTCAAACATTTACTCCTACCTTTATTTTTGCAGATTTCAGACATTAATGTTCAGCATATTCCATGTGTTACCCCACCTCCTGAATGTAACAAGTGTCAGTTTTCAAGTCACAGAATCCAGAGTCGCCCAGTCTCACTAGGTTCCGTTGTGTAGAAAATAAATCCAGCCGATACCTGATTTTATTGTCAAAATTCCAAAGATCTTGATTTGAAAAAATTCCAAGACAATGTTTATCTTGGATGGAGTGTGCAAATGAAAACCAACACTGCCGAACAGGTGCCGTGGCACTTCTCTCAGTGCAGCTTCCTTAAGGGGCAAGTACCTGTGTGAATTGACAGCCCATAAATACTGCTAAGCTTGTGATGTAAAACCTGTGATGTCATGATGACTTCTACTGTTATAGGCAGGGATGCAGGAATAACACCAAAACATGATATTTAGAGAAAAAATTACATTAATTATGTATCTTTCTTTAGTTGCAAAAAATAGTATCTCATTACTTCATAATAAATTCAACAATAGTGCTTAATAAGAGAAAATAAAAAATACAGTTTAAATTATAAAATTTAGTTTTGACATTTTGTACTTCAACATTCACTTAATGCATGAGACAAACTTTAACAACAAGAACACAACTTAATCATAAAACGTGTGGTGCCATCCAAAAAGAGAGAAAATGTGGAGTTTTTATTGGATACAAAGTGGAGTCGGGGGCTTTCCCCACATGACACAATGGGGCAGCTGAGAATTGGTCTGGGGGGAGTCCAAGAGGTGAGGTCCTGTGGTTGCCACACCTCCATCTCCAACTTCAGAGAAGTTATTTTTTAGAACTTTGACGACAACATCAATGTTAATTAGATATATTTTCTGCACAACAAAACCTAGTAATGGGGGCTACTCTGGATTCTGTGTTGTACAATAGGGGATAGTAAACCCCTTGGTGTGCACCAGCCTTGCACTGGAGAGCCCAAACCCTTCTTTTGGACTATCATTTTTCAAATCCCCTCTGAAACTTGTTTTCAAAGTCACACTGCAAAATCACCTTTTGGATGAGATTTAAAAAATTCCACACATCTTGATCTTAACATCTGGTCATAAAAAGACTTGTAAATTTCAGGTCAACATATGGGGGCCCACTGAAAATTAGATTTTGCCTCTCAGCTGGCCTGTCCTGGGTAAATACAGTCTGAAAATGTATAAAAGAAGGACACCACTGAAAATGAGATACTGCATTTCATCTGGTCTACCATGAGTAAATATATAGTAAACATGCAACACCTGGTACAACAGCAATGCAAGCAGTGAACATTCAGCATTGACAAAATGCTTGCTGTATTTATTTATTTTAATTATTGAAATGTTTCACCAGGAGGGCACACTGAACAACAAGTTGCTCGTCTCATGGTGCGACCTGGGAGGGAGGGGGTTACATAGGGTTGTGAAGGATGATCAGTTACAATAGTGTGTGGGTAGTGTCACAAATGCACTCAGCAGGTCAGGCCCTCTGCTCCCACAGTGCCAACCTCCAAGCACAGTAATGTGAACAGGTAACAGACAGGGTAACCCTCCTGTCTGCTTGTGGGGCTGAATCACCTTTAGTCTCAAGTTCTGGGGGGATTCAAACTGTGAATCTTATGCTAGCGTACCCAAATGTACAGCCTCAGATAATATTCTCTATGGGGGATGCAATATATCTTGCACCTAAGGGCACCTAATCATGTATCCAAAATGAACCCTTAAAATGCTATAAAAGACGTTCAGTATATTCTTACCTTTTCCCAGTTTAGTAACACCATCAAGCTTTTGAACAGTTGTCAAACTTAACCATCTATACGTCACATGCAAAAAAAGAACTTGCAGACACCCAGGCAGTCTTTTGAATAAAAGGTTTACTTAAAAATGGATAAAAATATGTTTACTGTAAACATAGAACAATATATCAAAGAGTATATAATCACATAAAGGAAAACTACAGACAAACTCCTACCAAAGTACATTTAGATCTTTTCTATCTAATGTATTACCTCTAAGTGCCTAAGTTAGATCAGAGCAGAAAACTCTATCTCTCTAGCGTCCTAAGATGGAATATATGATAACCAAGTTCAGACACAGAATTCAGTTTAAAACCTTGTGTCTCCACACCCCTTCTATGAGTCATCTAGCTCCTCCTTTTTACAACAACAAAAAAATACAAACATGATTTCTTGTTGGGAGATATTTTAAATAATGTGACTTCAGCAAAATCTAATTTCCCAGATTATAATAGTCTTTAATCAAGCCTTTCATTTTGAACTGGAGGCTGGTTTCCTATTTTCCCAAGGAACATCAAATGTTTTTACAACTCTGCCATACGTTACTTAGGTGCAAATATAGCCAACAGGAATCAGTTAAATGATCTCCTGTTTCTGAAGTCATAAAATGTATATTTTACTTTCCCAGCTTCAGAGTCAGGAGGTCATAAAAAGGCCATAAAATGCAGCTTCTTAAGGAAGTTAATTACATTACAGAGATCTCCTGGTCAGTTTCTGTAACTGAAACCTGGGGGGGGGGTACCCATGAAGCACAGACTCACATACTGTATTTTTATATCACAAATATCAAACAGCATTCATAACCAGCTGGCCAAACGTCACAGGTAGTACAAACAATACAGCATTGCAAGATTGTGCAACAGTTGGAGCACATGGTATCGTACAATAAACAGTACTGGAACATTGAGTAAATTACAATTACAATACATGCCCAAAATCATTCAGAAGAACATATAAATGTACAAAACAGTAATAATGCCATAGACCCATTTATAGTGCATGAGTGTACCAGGAGCAGGCTTGAGGTAGTACGCAAGTGCTGTTGGAGTACAAAGGATGGGGTAGGTTGTGCACACTGGTGACCCAGAAGGGCAGGTAGAGAAGAGAGGGGGAGAGGCAAGAACTGAATATGAGGAGAAGGGGTAGCCATTTCCTGATTTCTCCTTTCAGGATGTTGAGAACCCTGCCCGGGGGGTTATGGTAGGAAGGCAGAAACTGGGGATAGGTATTAAGGAGGATTAAAGCAGGAACAACTGAGGGAGAGGTAATTGTGTCGGGCAGAGGTAAGGAAGTAGTCGGAGGAGGAATTACGTATTCCAGCAGGAAGGCAATTCCAGATTTTAGGGAAGTGATGGGCGAAACCAGTCTGACTGAAGGTGGAGCAGCGAGGAACTGTCAAGGTGCGGGCATCATTTGATCTGAGAGAGTAGGTGGGGGGATATGGAGATGGAGTGGAGAGAGAGGATGAGAGCTGGGGGGTGCCCCTTAACCAGAATTTGGAGGTTAGTTCAGTACAATGAGTGATGCGTCTGTGAGACAGTGGAAGGAAGGCTAGAGAGTGATAGAGTTCACAGTGGTGGGAGCGGGAAGGTGAGTTGAGAGCAAAGCATCAGAAGGAGTTACAGAGAGTGTCCAACTTGGTCAGGGAAGATTTGGGAGTAGCACCATAGACTACATCACAATAGTCAAAGATGGCGAGTATCATCTTCTGGACAATTTCACACTTCACAGTCAGCGGGATGCAACTACTATTCCTGTACAGAGCACCAAGCTCTATTATTGTAAGTGGCTCAGCAGCTCCTTCTCATGATATAATTGACATCATATACCCTTCTTAATTGAGTGGTGACCTTGATTTGTACAAATCAGGAATTTAGATGATCAAAACCCATGACTGAATAAGGAGCTCCATTGAAGTCAATGGAACATGTCCCCATATTTTCCTGAATATTGCATCACAAAACACGAAAGCCTTTGGGGGTCTTCAAATAGGAAAGTTGGAGGTATGGGGCTGTCAGCTTTGTGGAGTCAAAATACGGTCCCTTCCACTCTTAAAGCCAGCTAATTAATTTTTATATTTGCTTGCATGCATGTGCAAGAAACATTTTGTAGCATCTTGTGGTTAGTAGCAGGTTTCACAGGTGTGGCAGTGTTGTGGCCGATGCTGCCACTGCTTTTTTAGGCTCGTCTATTTGGCACAAGTGAAACTGCATACTGTCTATGACAGCAGTTTTCAAACGTGCACCAAGTTGAAAGAAATTTGCCGTCACAATCAAGGAGCATGCCGTCATTACAGGGCATAGCCATGGCATGCAGCAGACCAGTGGGAAGGGGGGTTAGCAACATATTGTTGTTTCCCATCCATTACATTTTTACATCCTGTTTGCATTGTCTAGTAGCCAGTGCAAAGACTGTGCCTTATTATATAAATATGTCTGTACTAAGGCACTCGTTGGAGGGCGGAGCAGCAAGATGGCTGCGGTGTTGCTCCGTTCCACGTTGCTGTCCCCATCGTAGAAACCTTTTGGGTTACTCTCAGTACCTGAGCCCTTCAATAGAAATTTTTGGTTTGTTTTATTATTTCTTTTAGAAGGACATAAGCATAGCCAGAGCCAACTTGAAGCTTGGGGAAACCCCGCTAAGCTGGTTTAACAAGGACGCTGAACAATCAAGTTACAAGTCCCGGTGGTTCTGCTGTCTTTTTAGAGGATTAGTAGCATTCTTGGTGCTTAAAGGTGCAATTAATTACAAATAAGTTATGTTAACTGTTTACTAAAAATTTCCCCCCAGAATCTCTTTACTTGTTTTTGCTGTGAGCTGGCACACTCAGTGCTGACAGTCCAAGGTGGGGACTCACCGACAATGATCCCCAAGGTCACCACCTCACTGCCTGCTCTTTTGTGGCACCATCAGCAGAGGGCTGAAGTCGATGCTCACTGTTGGACACTGGACCCCTTCAGAAGCAGCTCAATGCTGCACAGCCTTAGCTTGCCCTTTCCTCTAGTCTGAAGTCTTGGTGGGACACCAGCCAGCAGTCTGGAGAGATAACTCTCCCAGCCAGTCTCTGAGTGACAAGTGAAGTCCTACAAGCCATGGCAGGCTACGAGACATGATGGCAGAAAGATGGAGTGAGCAGTGCGGTGGTCAGGATGAGTCAGGAGTTGGGCCAGCAGGAGTGGACTACTGAAGGAGTGCCCACACCACATCACTCAGCATGGGGTTGTCAGTTGCCAGGCCATCCAAGACTGAGTCAGTTGGTTCAGAGAGGCACAGGGTAGAATGGGATGGCTGCCCCCCAGGAAGCGGGTTGTGGTGACAGTAGGTTACCTGGTACTTGTTGAGAGAGTTTAGGTTTTTCTTCTGGGTTAGATGGTTGTCCAAAAAGGTGCCTACTTAGTTGGAACAAGGGAGTAAAATTTATGCAGATAATTAACAAGAAAATAAAACGATAATGTAGCAATGCATTTTTCTGTACTGTGTAGGCAACCTAGATTTTGGAGAGGGTTCCTACTGCCTGTACTCTCTGTCTAATAGCTTGATTTATAAACAAAGGCACTTTAAGTTGGGGACAGTCTTGAACACTCTGTATGCAATTATAAAACTTAATCCTTTGGTGGTGGTCACTGGTGCTTGTTGTACTATAGTATTAAATTAGGTTATCTTATGCCCAATGTGTGTAAAATACAAAACTTCCATCTGTGTGGTTATTATTAACAGAAATATTCCAGGACAGTGACTAGTTCACAACGTGAAATTCTAGGCCTTTATTTGTGTATCAAACAATTTAATAACTGCATGTTAATGAACTTCTAAGCATGATACAAACCCATTGACTCCAACCCAGACAGCACTACACAGGCTGTTTTATTGTATGGAGATATAATGAAGCTAACTGTGATCTGTGTATGCATTGATTGGGTCTGCAGCACATGGAGCTATAATGAAGCTAACTGCAATGTGTCTGCATTGTTTGGGTCTAGCAACAGGTGGATATATTATGAACCTAACTGTGTTCTGTGTCTGCATTGTTTGGGTCTAGAAGCATGTGGAGATGTAATGAAGCGAATTGTGATCTGTATATGCATTGTTTTGGGTCTAGCAGCATGTGGAGATATAATGAAGCTAACCGTGATCTGTGTCTGCATTGTTTGAGTCTAGCAGAGTGTGGAGATGTAATGAAGCTAACTGTGATCTGTGTCTGCATTGTTTGGGTCTAGCAGCGTGTGGAGATATAATGAAGCTAACTGTGATCTGTGTCTGCATTGTTTGGGTCTAGCAGAGTGTGGCGATATAATGAAGCTAACTGTGATCTGTGTATGCATTGTTTGGGTCTAGCAACGTGTGGAGATATAATGAAGCTAACTGTGTTCTGTGTTTGCATTGTTTGGGTCTAGGAGCATGTGGGGATATAATGAAACTAACTGTGATCTGTGTCTGCATTGTTTGGGTCTAGCAGCCTGTGGAGATGTATTGAAGCTAACTGTGATCTGTGTCTGCATTGTTTGGGTCTAGCAGCATGTGGAGATGTATTGAAGCTAACAGTGATCTGTGTCTGCATTGTTTGGGTCTAGCAACATGTGGAGATATAATGAAGCTAACTGTGATCTGTGTATGCATTGTTTGGGCCTAGCAGTGTGTGGAGATATAATGGAGCTAACTGATCTGTGTCAGCATTGTTTTGGTCTACCAGTGTGTGGAGATGTAATTGAGCTACAGTAACTGTGATCTGAGTATGCATTGTTTGGGTCTAGCCACATGTGGGGATATAATGAAGCTAACCGTGATCTGTGCATGGATTGTTTGGGTCTAGCAATGTGTAGCGATATAATGAAGCTAACTGATGTGTCTGTATTGTTTGCATCTAGCAGCATGTGGAGATGTAATGAAGCTAACTGTGGTGTGGCTGCATTGTTTGGGTCTAGCAGTGTGTGGAGATATAATGAAGCTACCTGTGTTCTGTGTATGAATTGTTTGGGTCTAGCAGCATGTGGCGATATGATGAAGCTGTGTTCTGTGTATGCATTGTTTGGGCCTAGCAGCATGTGGAGATGTGATGAAGCTATCTATGATCTGTGTATGCGTTGTTTGGGTCTAGCAGCATGTGGAGATGTAATGAAGTGAACTGTGATCTGTTATATGCATTGTTTCAGGTCTAGCAGTGTGTGGAGATATGATGAAGCTAACTGTGATCCGTGTCTGCATTGTTTGAGTCTAGCAGCGTGTGGAGATATAATGAAGCTAACTGTGATGTTGCTGCATTGTTTGAGTCTAGCACCACATGGAGATATAACGAAGCTACCTGTGATCTGTGTATGCATTGTTTGGGTCTAGCAGCATGTGGTGCTATAATGAAGCTAACTGTGTTCTGTGTATGCATTGTTTTGGGTCTAGCAGCATTTGAATATATAATGAAGCTAACTGTGTTCTGGGTCTGCATTGTTTTGGGTATGACAGCATGTGGAGATATAATGAAGCAAACTGTGATCTTTGTATGCATTGTTTTAGGTCTAGCAGCGTGTGGAGATATAATGAAGCTAACTGATCTGTGTCTGCATTGTTTGGGTCTAGCAGTGTGTGCAGATATAATGAAGCTAACTGTGATCTGTGTAAGCATTGTTTTGGGTCTAGCAGCAAGTGGAGATATAATAAAGCTAACTGCGATGTGGCTGCATTGTTTGGGTCTAGCAGCATGTGGAGATATAATGAAGCTAACTGATCTGTGTATGCATTGTTTGGGTCTAGCAGCATTTGGAGGTGTATTGAAGGTAACTGTGATCTGTGTCTGCATTGTTTGGGTCTAGCAGTGTGTGGAGATGTAATGAAGCTAACTGTGATCTGTGTATGCATTGTTTGGGTCTAGCAGTGTGTGGAGATATAATGAAGCTAACTGTGGTCTGTGTCTGCATTGTTTGGGTCTAGCAGCGTGTGGAGATATAATGAAGCTAACTGTGTTCTGTGTTTGCATTGTTTGGGTCTAGTAGCGTGTGGAGATATAATGAAGCCAACTGTGATCTGTGTATGCATTGTTTGGGTCTAGCAGTGTGTGGAGATATAATGAACCTAACTGTGGTCTGTGTATGCATTGTTTGGGTCTAGCAGCATGTGGAGATATAATAAAGCTAACTGCGATGTGGCTGCATTGTTTAGGTCTAACAGCATGTAGAGATATAATGAAGCTAACTGTGATCTGTGTATGCATTGTTTGGGTCTAGCAGCATGTGGAGATGTATTGAAGCTAACTGTGATCTGTGTATGCATTGTTTGGGTCTAGCAGCGTGTGGAGATATAATGAAGCTAACTGTGATCTGTGTATGCATTGTTTGGGTCTAGCAGCGTGTGGAGATATAATGAAGCTAACTGTGATCTGTGTATGCATTGTTTTGAGTCTAGCGGCTTGTGGAGATGTAATGACGCTAACTGTGATGTGTCAGCATTGTTTTAGGTCTAGCAGCATCTGGCGATATAATGAAGCTAACTGTGATTTGTCTCCATTGTTTTGGATCTAGCAGCGTGTGAAGATATGATAAAGCTGTGATCTGTGTCTGCATTGTTTGGGTCTAGCAGCCCGTGGAGATGTATTGAAGCTAACAGTGATCTGTGTCTGCATTGTTTGGGTCTAGCAGCATGTGGAGATGTATTGAAGCTAACCGTGATCTGTGTCTGCATTGTTTGGGTCTAGCAGCATGTGGAGATATAATGAAGCTAACTGTGATCTGTGTATGCATTGTTTGGGCCTAGCAGTGTGTGGAGATATAATGGAGCTAACTGATCTGTGTCAGCATTGTTTTGGTCTACCAGTGTGTGGAGATGTAATTGTGCTACAGTAACTGTGATCTGAGTATGCATTGTTTGGGTCTAGCCACACGTGGGGATATAATGAAGCTAACCGTGATCTGTGCATGGATTGTTTGGGTCTAGCAGTGTGTAGCGATATAATGAAGCTAACTGATGTGTCTATATTGTTTGCATCTAGCAGCATGTGGAGATGTAATGAAGCTAACTGTGGTGTGGCTGCATTGTTTGGGTCTAGCAGTGTGTGGAGATATAATGAAGCTACCTGTGTTCTGTGTATGCATTGTTTGGGTCTAGCAGCATGTGGAGATATGATGAAGCTAACTGTGTTCTGTGTTTGCATTGTTTGGGCCTAGCAGCATGTGGAGATATGATGAAGCTATCTATGATCTGTGTATGCGTTGTTTGGGTCTAGCAGCATGTGGAGATGTAATGAAGTGAACTGTGATCTGTATATGCATTGTTTCAGGTCTAGCAGTGTATGGAGATATGATGAAGCTAACTGTGATCTGTGTCTGCATTGTTTGGGCCTAGCAGCATGTGGAGATATAATGAAGCTAACTGTGATGTTGCTGCATTGTTTGAGTCTAGCACCGCATGGAGATATAATGAAGCTACCTGTGATCTGTGTATGCATTGTTTGGGTCTAGAGAGCACGTGGTGCTATAATGAAGCTAACTGTGTTCTGTGTATGCATTGTTTTGGGTCTAGCAGCATGTGAATATATAATGAAGCTAACTGTGTTCTGTGTCTGCATTGTTTTGGGTCTGACAGCATGTGGAGATATAATGAAGCAAACTGTGATCTCTGTATGCATTGTTTTAGGTCTAGCAGCGTGTGGAGATATAATGAAGCTAACTGATCTGTGTCTGCATTGTTTGGGTCTAGCAGTGTGTGCAGATATAATGAAGCTAATTGTGATCGGTGTATGCATTGTTTTGGGTCTAGCAGCAAGTGGAGATATAACAAAGCTAACTGCGATGTGGCTGCATTGTTTGGGTCTAGCAGCATGTGGAGATATAATGAAGCTAACTGATCTGTGTATGCATTGTTTGGGTCTAGCAGCATGTGGAGATGTATTGAAGGTAACTGTGATCTGTGTCTGCATTGTTCGGGTCTAGCAGTGTGTGGAGATATAATGAAGCTAACTGTGACCTATGTTTGCATTGTTTGGGTCTAGCAGTGTGTGGAGATATAATGAAGCTAACTGTGATCTGTGTATGCATTGTTTGGGTCTAACAGCATGTGGAGATATAATGAAGCTAACTGTGATCTGTGTATGCATTGTTTGGGTCTAGCAGTGTGTGGAGATGTATTGAAGCTAACTGTGATCTGTGTATGCATTGTTTGGGTCTAGCAGCATGTTGAGATATAATGAAGCTAATTGTAATCTGTGTATGCATTGTTTTAGGTCTAGCAGGGTGTGGAGATATAATGAAGCTAACTGTGGTCTGTGTTTGCATTGCTTGGGTCTAGCAGCATGTGGAGATATAATGAAGCTAACTGTGATCTGTGTATGCATTGTTTTGGGTCTAGCAGCTTGTGGAGATGTAATGAAGCTAACTGTGATGTGTCAGCATTGTTTTAGGTCTAGCAGCATGTGGCGATATAATGAAGCTAACTGTGATTTGTCTCCATTTTTTTTGGATCTAGCAGCGTGTGGAGATATGATAAAGCTGTGATCTGTGTATGCATTGTTTGGGTCTAGCTGTGTGGATATATAATGAAGCTAACTGTGATCTGTGTCTGCATTGTTTGGGTTTAGCAGCATGTGGAGATATAATTAAGCTAACCACGATCTGTGTGTGCATTGTTTTGGTCTAGCAGTGTGTGGAGATATAATGTAACTAACTGTGATGTGTCTGCATTGTTTGGGTCTAGCAGCATGTGGAGATATAATGACGCTAACTGTGATCTGTGTGTACATTGTTTGGGTCTAGCAGCATGCGGAGATATAATGAAGCTAACTGTGATCTGTGTTTGCATTGTTTGGGTCTTGCAGCGTGTGGTGATATAAAGAAACTAACTGTGATATGTGTCTGTATTGTTTGGGTCTAGCTGAAGGAAAAAAACTGTGACATCTGCCGTGAGGTCGACCAGGCTTCATAGAGATGCATGCATAATGCTTTGGATAGCGCTCTAGAATAAATGGAAAGAGCTACTGCAGTGCTCTCCAAGTCACTGTATCTGCCAGCAGTGGCAAAATTCAAACTACCAGTGATGCATAATGAATCAAACACACCATATAACCGATGCTAAGGTTGAAATCCAGAAGGCTGCCCTGTCAGAATTTTTCTCATGTCGACAGAGAGCAACCAGGGCTATAACTGTTAAGGTAACACCTGGAACTGCCAGGTGGTCGTATCGAGGGTTATGTTTATATCATTGGTATCACTGGGGGAGACCAGAGTCCTTTCTCAATCTTGGATCATCCTGGTTGCAGTTCAGGGGTTATGTCTGTATCACAGGGCTAATTTCAGTGGTTGTGCCCTTATCTCTGATTCACCTTTCTTCTCTTAACAGCAGCAAAATTTCCAGTTCTAGAAAACTATGTGACCTTGATTGTGAAAGATGAAGAACCCTCAGTATTGGAGTTAGTGATCAAGGATGAGACCGAAAGCCTGCAGTCTGCTGTAGAAAGAACCATAAACAGTAAGTATGTGGCCTGGTAAATATTACATGTGGGATAGATGCTGAGAAGCCCTGATCATCTCAGGGTGGGAAACCTGAACCTGTTCTGACTTGCATCTCACAGGTTGCAGTGCAGAGGGGCAATGTCTGTATCTTTGGTATAACATGAGTATGGTAAACCTGAGCCTGTTCTCAGACCCAGGACTCCTAGGTGACAGTGCAGAAAGTTACGTGTGTATCACTGGTATAATACCAGGGTAGGGAACCTGAGTCCATTCTCACACCTGGGACTCCCAGCCAGCCAGTGACATGAAAGTCTGAGGCATCTGTGCCTTACCACCTGCCATGCTGGTGACCTGTGTTCACAATGGGAGTGGGTCATTGGGGGTTGGCCAGACAGAGAGAGGATTGAGCATCCAGAGGACAGCGTCCCTCTCCCAGGGGAGGGAGGGATTGAGGGAAGGAGTGGAAAGCAGCACTTGCCTGGACCCTAGCAGTGGCTGTGGGCAGGGGCTGGCATGTCCTGTCCTGAAAATATAGATGGTGGAGGCAGACCAGATGCCTGGCAGGCTGCATATGGAAGCTTGTGAAGTTCGGCCATTGTCATCCTTGCATGCTCTTGTGGCTGCACTCAGGAGATAGGTCTAAGTTGGAGGAAAATCAGTGGCCAACCAGCAGGATGATACCGGTGCCTCATTGGCTCCATACCGAGCCAGCTGGACACCTCAGTGAACTGGATCCTATTTCTGGTTGGGAGCCTTACAGGGGTCTCCTGCTGATCCTGCGGGGGGGGTGAGAACCCTTGGGGGAAGAGCTGAAGGTAAGTCCCCAAGCAAACCGAAACCCTTCTCTCTCATCAGTTCCCAAGCCAAGCTTTGCAGTCCCCCAGTGGGGAGGTTCCTTGGCCCCCCCTTGCCATGGACAGGCAGCACCTCTAAGAAGGTCAAGGAACTTGCTACTTGTCCAAGGCCCCTCTCCAACTCCCCAGACTCCTCCTGCACCCTTTCTACCCCTGCTTCATCCCTATTTGCCCCCAGAAGCTCCCCCCCTTCCTCACGACTGCCTTTGCAATTCTCTGGATTCTCTCCCAATCCCTCCAAGCTTTTCTCCCCAGTAGACACTTTACCTCTCTTTCCTCCACTGTACCTGTCCCCAAATCCACTCTCTGGACTATGGAGTTCCCCCCTAGGAGAAAATTCATCTTCCTTTGAGGTCCTCTACCACACTGTGGAGCTCTCTTGTGGAGAACCTGCTCATTCCTCTTGGTCACAGCTTTGAGTGATACTGTGGGATTCTCCCACTTCTCCAAAATTACATGGGAGTTCTTCAGCCGCACCGAGTGGGGAATGTGCTTTTGATGCACCCATCTCACACCCCCTGAGCATTTTAGTCCACCCACTCCTTTTGTTGGTCCACCTTTGAGGTAGTGGGTATAAACTCCTCCCGGGGTGGGGGAGTAGCTTCCCTGAAACCTAGCCATCTTAGCCCGGAGGCTGGCAATCTCCACCATCAGTCCAGAGAGGTGCCTGCAGATGGGGCAGCATCACAATTCCCAGAAAAGTCCTTTGGAAGACTGCTGCTCAACATCCATTGCACTGCACCACTCCCAACATGATCCTTTCTGCTCTACTTCTGACTGCCCTGATTGCTGTTAGGGATCCTCCCTTCTCCTTAGTACCATAACCCTTTCCCAGTAACTATTTACCAGGAACTCATAATGTACCATGTCATTTTATTTTAGTTCCATACAATAGCAATCTCAAGAAGATATCCACCCAGATTATAAAGTGCTGCCTGGCTGCCTACTGTGGTTCTCCACGTCCTATGCTGTTTTTGAGCAGGAAATTGTCACATCTTCTGGTGTAATACCTACTGTAAAATGGTAGTTGAGCTGGATGTGGGTAGGATGTGGAGGAAGGCTGGAATAACCCAGCTGGTTATAAAAAACACAACTATCTGTACTCTTTTAGATCTCCAATTATTTTTCTATTTATTATCCATTTGTTATTTTTTATTTTGCTGCTAAACACCATTACTTCTCCACATTTAATCCAAGATCTAAATCATTCAACTTGTTAATACTTCTGGTAAGGCCCCTTCTCTACCCCAAAGAAGTCTGTGATAACAGAATGGCAGCTTCTGTGTATAACATTATCCATTTTTTTTCATTGTTTAACACTGGTGGATACATTTCAGTATTTGCTGTTCATGTGACCAAAGATTCAGTATACAAAATGAAGCAAACTGGGGCCAAAAGGCACCCTTGTTTAACCCCATGCTTCACAGGTATTTCCTTTGTCAATGCACTATCTGTTAGTGAGTCTCACCTGGGCTGTGGTGTGTCTGGTAATTTTAGAACAGTAAGTGAAAGATAATCTGTTTCCAAATTTTCTAAAATATTCCATACAGTTTGTCTATTTACTAAATCAAAAGTTGATTTAATATCTGTTGTTTATGCGCTGATCATTGATACATATATTAACAAGAATTATGCCACAAGGCAAAGTGCCAAAGAACCAGCTTCCCTCCTCCCTTCAGTTCAACCCCCTCTCTCATCTCTTAAGCATCTCCTAAGACTTTTTTTGCTACCCACATGCTCCTTCCACCACTCCCTCTGACTCCAGTGCTACTACTACTAGTGAATGTATCTAATGACCTTTCCACTGCTGGTTTTCTAGTCCTGCTATGCTATATTGTATTACTGCTACTTTATGTATTGATGTGGTGCCAAAATGATTTCAGAAAAAATCTCCTCACCTGACTGGTGGTGCAGAGACAAAAAATGAAGAGTCAATTGCAGAAAAAGACTCGCCTCTACCCTCATAATAAATTAGCCCACACATTGTTTCAAGTAAAATATCTTTATTGAGTGCAATAAAAAATACCACTCCTAATGCTTTGACGTGTTAGGAGTCATGTTTTTTAGTCCACTCCAGTAAAGGATATTTTGCACCATATAGGCTGTGTGGGTGATTTCATTACGAGGTGGTGAGTGCGAGTCTTTTTCTGCAATTGACTTGTGTATATTACTATAGAAAATGCACCTACTTGACTATAATTTATCTGAGTTATATGTTATGTGTATATACAGGTAGAACTTCATAAAATGCCCCTATCATAGATCCCTTCTTGAACTAGACGTAATTTATTTAAATTGTAGAACAAAGGCTTCATTTATTTACTTTAACCATTGCAACTACATTAAACACTGAACCCTTTAGGAAATCCCTAAGACACAGGGCTTTACACTTTAGGGAGGAACTTACTTGTGAAAATATCAAACCTTAATTTACAGGTAGGTGCATACAGCTTGAGGGAATAATGATAAGCTTGCAGCCAGCACCTGACCACAGCTTTTCTTTTGGGTTCAGAATCAATCTGGCTTTAGTCAGTTACCAAATTCTGCATAATTTAGCATAGCCTTGGTTATGTATGGCCTTGGTACTTAGCCAGTCATGGCTTTGATTCTCAAAAGAAGCATAATTATCTCCCAACATATTAACAGCTGGCAACATGCAAGTTTTCCATACTGTCAGTGTCTTCAGTAACACTTTTCCCTTATGGTCATTTACTTCGGTGACACTTTTTTCCATTTGGTCAGTTACCTCAGTAACACTTTTCCCAGATGGTCGGATACTTTGGCAGTGCTTTTTCTATATGGTCAGTTATGTTGGTGAACCTTTTCTTTATAGTCAGTTGCTTTGCTGACACTTCTACTGTTGATTACTTCAGTGACACTTTTCCTATATGGTCAGTTACTGTGGTGACAAGTTCTAGACAGTTATTTGAGTTGCACTTTTCCTATATGGTCAGTCATTTTGGTGACCCTTTTCCTATATAGTCAGTTACTTCGATAACACTTTTCCTATATGGACAGTTACTTCTGTGACACTGATCTCATATGATTAGTTACTGCAGTGACATTTTCCCCAGATGGACAGATACTTCAGTGACACTTTCTCCGTCTGGTCAGTAACTTGGTGACATGTTTTCCACATGATCAGTTACTTCAGTTACACTTTTTCCATATGGTCAGTTGCTTTGGTAACTCTTTTCCTATATAGTCAGTTACTTCAGTATCACTTTTTTCTGTGTGGACAGTTACTTCTGTGACATTTTTTCCCATATGGTTAGTTACTTTGGTGGCACTTCACATATGTTCAGTTACCTTGGTGATACTCTTTCCATATGTTCAGTTACCTTGGTGATACTCTTCTTATACATTCAGTTACTGCATTGAACCTTTTCCCATATAGTCAAGAGCTTTTGTAACACTTTTACCATATATTCAGTTACCGTAGTGACTCTTTTCCCATATAGTCAAGAGCCTCTATGGCACTTTTACCATTAATCAGTTACCTCACTAACACTATTTCCATATAGTCAGTTACTTCACTGACCCTTTACCTATATGGTCAGAAACTAATGATGCAGACATTTTGTCTCAGTTGTTGGTTTGTAGATGATGTATAATTGTATTATTTGTGGGTCACATCTGACATTGGAATTCATTCCAATATGGTTTACCCATTAAGCAAATAAACAAACAAACAAACTTAGGTGACCAGTTACCCATATGGTCAGTAACTTCAGTGGCCCTTTTCTTATTTGGTCCATTACTTCGATTACACTTTACTCCTCTGGTCAGTTACTTTGATGACCATTTTCCTATATGATCAGTTACTTCAACAACACTTTTTTCCTGGTGGCAGTTTCCCAGATGGTCGGTTAGTTTGTTGAAACTTTTCCCATATGGTCAATTATTTCAGTGACCATTTTCTCATATGATCCGTTACTGTGGTGACACTTTTCCAATATGGTCAATTACTTCAGTGGCACTTTTCCAATATGATCTGTTAATTTTGGTGACACTTTTCCCATATAGTCAGTTACCCTGGTAATACTTTTCCCTTATGGTTTTTTACTTACTTTAGTAACACTCTTCTCATGTATTCAGTTACTTTTGGTGACATTCCTCCCATATATTCAGTTACCTTGGTGACTGTTTTCACATATGATTAGTTGCTTCAGTGATGTTTCCCCCATATGGTCAGGTACTTCAACACTTTTCTTACATGGTCAGTTACAATCATGACACTTATCCCATACGATCATTTACTTTGATGTCACATTTCTCATATGGTCAGTTCATTTAGTGACACTACAGGAGTTAAGGAGATGTAAAGCTTTATTATGAACATCTGTTTAAATCATTTTAAATCCATGGGATAAGAGAGAAACTCTAGAAATTACTTTAACAATTCCTTTTGTGCGTCTGTGGGATGATGTAGTTCTCTTTGCAGTTGTATTCAAAATGTGCAAATACAGTATTCCTTTCAATAAAAAAACCTGAAGGTTTGTGAATAACTGTCTTTTTAAACCTGTGCCCTTTTAAGCTTTAGCCCTTCAACCTTCTAGCATGTTCCAAGACCCATATGAGCAGTCATCAGAGAGGAAGAAGGAAAAGAGAAAGTCCAAAGGTAGTAAGGAGATTTCATCAAAGAGACGAAAGAAGAACAAACCATTATACAGCAGACAAGACAAAATGAGGGGAAAGGACCAGAGATCAAAGAAGGTGGCAGGAACAAAGCAGCCTAAGGTCAAAGCAGGTGAGCATTTCAATATACTGTAATAATGATTGAAAGTAATATTGAAAATGTGTACAGGAGAACAGTGGGGGTGAAAAGGACAAGTATTTTGTCTGACATTTCTAGCATGGGTAAAGAAACAACAGCAAAAGAGGCAGCTCCACCTGTCCCTTGCAGGACAAAGTGGGGGACGAGGAGCAGAGCTCAAATAGTAAGGCATGGCCAATGTAGCCAAAGGACCAAGCAGGTGAACATGTAGAGGAGCATATATTAATGATTGAGTATAATATTGAAAAATGTTTACAAGGAACTAATCGGAGGGTGAGAGGAGAGGTTTATCATGCTTCATTGGTAGGGACATTTTAAATATGAAGCTTTGCCAAATAGAAAAGCAAATGTTACAAATTACAACTTGATAGAGCTGCCTGTAAACCTGAGGATGCCTCCTGAATGGCTCCCTGGAATAGGTACAGAATGCAGCTGTACAGCAAACAGAGCAAGGTGGACTGGCAGATATATGGACAGAGTAGGGGAACTCATGCAGGAGTAGATGTAGTGTGCATTTGTACAGCAAACATGGCAAGGTTGAATGGCAGTTGTAAGGGTCTAGTAGGGGGACTCATGCAGGAGAAGGTGTAGGATAAATCTGTACAGCAAATAAGGAAAGATGGAATGGCAGTTGTAATAGCCTACTAGGGGAAATCATGCAGGAGTAAGTGTAGGATGCAGCTGTACTGCAAATAAGGTAAGGCGGAATGGCAGATGAATGGCCTAGTAGAGGAACTGATGCAGGAGTAGGTGTAGGATGCAGCTGCACAGCAAACAAGCCATGGTGGAATGGCAGATGTATGGGCCTAGTAGAGGAACTCATGCAGGAGAAGGTGTAGGATGCAGCTGTACCACAAACAAGGCAAGGTGGAATGGCAGTTGTATGGGCCTAGTAGGGGAAGTCATGCAGGAGTAGGTGTAAGATTCAGCTGTACAGCAAACAAGGCAAGGTGGAATGGCAGAGGTATGGGCCTAGTAGGGGAACTCATGCAGGAGTGGGTGTAGGGTAAAGTTGGTACAGCAAACAAGGCAAGGTGGAATGGCAGATATATGGGCCTATTAGAGGGACTCATGCAGGAGAAGATGTAGGATACATCTGGTACAGCAAACAAGGCAATGCGGAATGGTAGCTGTATGGGCCTAGTAGGTAACTCATGCAGGAGTAAGTGTAGGATTTAGCTGTACAGCAAACAAGGCAAGATGGAATGGCAGCTGTATGGGACTAGTAGGGGACGTCATGCAGGAGTAGGTGCAGGATGCAACTGTACAGGAAAAAAGGCAAGGTAGAATGGCAGATGTATTGGCCTAGTAAGGGAACAATGTGAAGTTCAGTTTGAGGATTCATTGGCCTCATGGGGAACAGTGTCATTTCATTTTCATTTCATTTAAAGTTTAGTGGATTTGTGGTCTAGTATGGGGACATGGTGACGTTCCCTTTTTAGTGAATGTTAGGTCCTAGTAGGGGAACAGTGTGTAGTTCAGTTTCACTTGATGTACAAGCCTAGTAGAGGAACAGTATGAAGCTCAGTTTCAGTGGCTGTATGGTTCTAGTTGGGGAACAGTGTGAAGTTCAGTTTCAGTAGCTGTATGAGCCTAGTAGGAGAACAGTATGACGTTCAAGTTCAGTGGATGTGTGGGCCTAGTAGGGAAACAGTGTGAAGATCAGTTTTAGTGGATGTATGGGCCAGGCAAGGGAATGTGTGAAGTTCAGATTACGTGGATTTATAGGCCTAGTAGGCAAACACTTTGAAGTTCAGTTTTAGTGGATGTATGGGCCAGGTAGGGGGATGGTGTGAAGTTCAGTTTTAGTGGATGTATGGGCTTGAAAGGTGAAGGGTGTGATACAGTGCATAGCAGAGTGTTATTCTGTATAAAATTCCATCCCTTTCAAAATGCTGTTGTACCACAGTTCATGGTCATGGAATGTTATTCTACCCTACTGTGGTAGAGCAGCATTCTAGAACCTCTACAGAATGCATGAGTCAGTTTCCTTTCGAAAGCAACAGAACTCATACACACATATTTCATGCAGTACTATACACTATAAAAAATACAGGATGAGTAACTCTATGCACAACCATTTTGTTTTGCCACCTCGAGGTTCTAATTCCCATGGACCTCTCAAGCTTCAATGTTGTGGTCAGAGAGAATCAGAACCCCTTTGTGGCTGAACACACTGGTTGTGCATAGTTTCCCATTCAGTGTTCTATGTTTAGTTTGAGGATGTATGTGCCTAGTAAGGGAACAGTGTGACATTCAGTTTCAGTGGGTGTATGGGCCTAGTAGGGGAACAGTGTGAAGTTCAGTTTCAGTGGATGTATGGGCCTAGTAGTGGAATGATGTGAAGTAGAGCTGTGCAGAATATACAATTCCACCCATGGAATGCTTGTGGAATGACCATTTTGATTCCATGAACTTCCACAGAAGTTTCACGAAAATCCTGCAGACTTTCACAACATTTTACATTTCAGTTATTTTGCAATACTGTTAGAAGTGTGTGTCCAAATAACACCAAATGTGGAACATACACAGTACTCCTTGGCTTACATAAGTGTTCCAAATTTCATATTTGTATGTTGAAAGGGGATGGAGGCATGAGTGACCAAACATTTAATCAAAATAAAATGATTTTAAAATGTCTTAACTAAATTTCTCCACAATATCAGGATTTAGAGAAGAGCCTAGAATGTGTATATGCACCATGTTTTAATTCTTAAACTTCAGAGGGAGGTGAGTTATAGATAGCCAAATATTTTGCCAAAATTTGTATCTCTGTAATTTTAGTATAATTTTGATAGTATGCATTGAAATGTTACAAAACTCAACAGGTATACAAGTAATCACTGCATTTGTATATGAACATAGTTTCAGACTTCTAGCTTTAAACAGGACTGAGGTATAGGCTGCCAAACATGTTGACAACATTTACATTCAAACACCATGAAGTCTTGCTATATTATGACTATATGCAGTTAGCTACTGCACTTGAACTGCCCCGGAGAGGAAAGAGTTAACTCCAGAGAGTCTGGAGTTCTAAAGCGCGAGAGCGCTTATGCCAAAGCTCTATCTGGTCAGTTTCAAATGAAACTGTCAGATTCTTTACTCCGCTTCACTGAACAGTCGCTCCGGAGATCAGCTCCTTCAGCTCGGTTCATTTCTCGGTTCAAGCGAGTATTTTCGGTTCATTTGAACCGGCAAAAAGTATTTATTTTACCGCATTTCGGTTAAAAGCTCTATCTGGTAAACCGTAAGTACAAAATTAAAAGTCTGTGTGGAAATTCAATTATCGGTTCGGTTTTGAACCGATCGGTTTGCTTAATTTAACGTTTTAAGTGTTGGTTGGGCTTTTAGAGTGCGGTTCCCGGTTCTTATCGGTTCTAAAAAAACCTTGCTTTTAAAATAGGTTTTTTCAAATACCCGTGACACGGTTAGGAACCGATAAGGGTGTCTTGCCTGGCACTGCCATCAAAAGGGAAAGTTTTTGGTTAGGCTGGCATTATGTCTGAGAAACCCAAAAAGAAAAACCGGGCCCACTGGGTTTCAACACTGTGATGTCTGTGGGGAAGCCTTTGCCAAGGCTGACCCACACACCACTTGTGTTTATTGTGTCGGGGCTGACCACCTCCTGTCAGACTGCCAGGTTTGTAAAATTTCCTTGCAGCCACCCTGGAAAAGAGATTGGGCCGGCTCAGGGAACGAGAGGCCAAGAAGTCCGCTGACCCGGATGGCCAGCCCGGTCCAGTACCCACTGGACCAGAGGGAGTGCCCTCTGACCAGGGCGAGACTTCCTCGGGCAAAAGGAAGGCTGGTTCAGAGGAACCAGTCTCAGTAAAAAAGACAAAGAAATCAGTAGGTTTGGAGTCCAAAATTGTCTCTCCAACTGCTGCAGAAATAGCTAAAGCCATACAGATTGTCCAGTCACTGTCTCAGGGTCCTGTCGAACCATCTACAGTTGGCAAAAGGTGGGTTCGTGCAGTTCCAGTGGTTCAGGAGTATGATGTTGAGGAATTTTATGAACCACAGGAGGGAGGAGGAATTTGATCAATACATGAGTGGCTGGGAGGGTCTGGACGTGCCCATTGAACTGGACAGTTCTCCAGACAGACCTTTAGAATCTCCTCCTTTTCTGTCTGAGTCCCCTTCTCATTTTATGTTTTACAAGAAGGTTGCAGAATCCCTCCAGCTTCCTTTAGAGGAGGCTGTGGATGAGCAAGAGGAGCCTGATTATGTAGAAATGATGGATATACCAGAGTCTAGGAGGTTGTCTATTCCTTTGCATAAGTCATTTAGGAAGCAAACAACAAAGATTTTAAAATCCTCATTCTGTCCCTCCTGTAGATAAAAATGGACAGAATATATACTTTGTCAGGCTCGGATACAGACTTCCTCACCAGCAGTGTAGTCATGTAGGTACAAGCTGCAGTCTGTGACAAGGCATTACACTTCTGGCCTCACATCCTCCTGATAAGGATCCAGGAAGATTGATACCATGGTAAAAAAAAAAAAAAAGTATATGGCAGCTTCTTTGGGGACTCAGGCAGGCAAATTATATGGCTTAGGGTGGCTAGATATCAGATATCTAGGTGGGACACTAGTTTGAGTTAGCCAAGCAGGCCCATGGCCAGCTGGCTAGTGAGTTGGAACAGGTGGCTGCTGATGGCATTGAAGCTCTAGTTCAATTTCATACTGCTGTTGATGTTAATGATGTTTCCTCTAGGGTCATGGCCACTTCTGTAGCTTTCCGTAGGTTGGCATGGCCCAGATGCACTAATCTGTCCCAAGTTACTCAGTCAAAGGCTATGGATTTTCCTATTGTAGGTAATTCTCTGTTTGGGGAACAAACAGAAAACTATATGAAAAAGATGTATGAATATAGAACTACCTACGAAAGTGCCCATGCTAAGGAGAGGCATGCCACTCCACAGAGGCACGCTCCCAGAGGGGCAGGCCTTTCCATACATTTTTTTACCAATTCCAGGCCTCCTCTGCATTTGCACAGAGGGGTTTCTTCAGAGGCAGAGGTAGATGGGGCACAAGTAAACTGTCCCCCTCCCCTCAGCCTAAGGTTACTGCCAAGCAGGCACCCTGATGGGGTCCCCAGGGCCGATTCTCCTGTACCAGTGGGGTCTGGTTCTCAGCTTCAAACAGTTTCCAAAGATGAGAGCCAGACTTTTTTTCCACCTGCAAATCCTTCAGAAGCCCTTGCTTTGGAAGCAGAGGTTTCTTCTCTTCTGGACTGCAAGCAGTAGAAAGGGTCCTTCCTTGCCATCAGGGCAAGGGGCTGTACTCAGGATACTTTCTTACCCCGAAAAAGACAGGAGAACGGCGGCCCATTTTAGATTTAAGGTACCTGAACAAGTATCTTTTGAAACCAAAGTGCAAAATGTTAACTCTGGCAATGATTTTGCCTTCCCTGAGGTCAGGGGACTGGCTAGCTTCCCTGGTCCTCAAGGACGCCTATTTTCATGTTCTGATCAGGCCTTCCCACCGAAAGTACCTCAGGTTCGAACTACCCTCAGGCCACTACCAGTTCAGGTCAATGCCCTTCGGCCTTTCCTCTGCGCCAAGGGTACTCACGAAATGTCTAGCTGTGGTAGTGGCTCATTTAGGAAGGCAAGGATTGTTGTGTTCCTACCTGGACGACTGGCTCATAGTGGGTCAGTCCCCAGATCAGGTAAAATCCCACTTGCAAGTCACCCAGCAGCTTCTCACTTCCTGGGATTCCTGCTGAATTTACCAAAGTCAGTTCTGGAACCAGTTCAGGTACTAACTTTCTTGGGTGCAGAATTGAACACAGAGTTAGCCAGGCATTTCTTCCCTCGGAAAGGGTAGACAGACTCATTGCCCTGGCATCCTCCTTTACCCTGCGGGTCCCTCGACCAGCAAGGCATTTTCTGCAACTCCTAGGCACATGGCTGCTTCCACAGCTGTAGTGCAAGGAGCAAGATTCCAGATGAGGGACATTCAGTGCCATTTGAGGGCCTATGGTCTCAAAGCAGGGACCCCTTTCCAAATTGGTTCCAGTGACCCAAACTCTGATCCTGGATCTACACTGGTGGCAGGATCAAAGCAATCCAAAACAAGGGGTTCCTTTTCATTCCCGTTTCCCACTTCCTCACCCTCACCATGGATGCTTCCCTGTTAGGGTGGGGAGCTCACTTGGGCGACCTGTCCACTCAGGGAGTGTGGTCTCCCCAGGAATCTCTGCTCCACATCAATCTTTTGGAACTCAGAGCTGTCTTTTTAGCTCTTCAGGCATTTCAGCTTCTGTCCAGAACAAAGTAGTTCAAGTCGGGACAGACAACACCACAACAATGTGGTACATCAACAAGCAAGGGGGCACTCGGTCATCAGCCTTGTGCACCGAAGCAATGAAGTTGTGGTCTCTGGCTTACTCCTGAACACCTCCCAATAGCAGTTCACCTTCCAGGGAAGGACAATGTCCTGGTGGATGCCCTCAGCAGGATTTCTCAGGGCCATCACAAATGGGCTCTGAATCCTCAGGTGCTGGGGTCGGTCTTTGCCAGATGGGGGTACCCCTCAGATAGATCTTTTCACAGCCCCAGACAACAACCAACTTCCTCTGTTTTTGTTGCAGGCCTCCAGTGCTGGGCTCAGTCCCCCTGGACGCCTTTCAGGCCAGATTGGGAAGGTATGCTTTCCCCCCCTTTCCCCTTCTTTTCAGGGTGCTAGTAAAATTCAGATCTCAGCCCTGCGTAGTGATTCTGATTGCTCCAGATTGGGCCAGACAGCCCTGGTACCCACTGCTTCTGTCCTTGACAGTACACCCTGCCCTGAGCTTGCCCAGAGTCCACGACTTTCTGGCCTGTGCACAGGGGAGAGTGTGGTATCCGGACCTCAAATCCCTCCATCTCATGGCATGGCTCTTGAGGAGTTAGAATTTGCTGACTTACACCTTTCTCAGGGTGTTCTGGATATTTAAAGGCTTCAAGAAGCCTTCCACTAGGACCACTTACAATTCTAAGTGGAAAAGGTTTTTCCATCTGGTGCTTCGGAGAAGCAGATTATCCCAGAATCTGCTAATCTGCCCATTTACTAGACTATTGGTCCATTTAAATTCCTTAGGTCTTTAGGCCAGCTGCCTTAAAGGTTTATCTGGCAGCTGTCTCTGTTTTGGTGTCAGCAGGAAGCCTGCTTCCTTTCTTCTCACCCCTGTCTTTTCCAAGTTTTTTAAGGGTTACTTCACACTAATCCTCCTTGAGAACCAGCTCCCGCCTGGGACCTGAATGTTGGCATTGCTCAGTTAATGCAACCCCCTTGAGCCTCGGTCCTCAGCAGAGCTCGAGTTTCTAACTTGGAAAACTGTTTTCCTAGTGGCTTCACTTCTGCCAGACGCATAAGTGAACTACAGGCCCTGTCAGTGGAAGAAGATTTTATCTCTTTCAACAGAGATAAGGTAGTCCTCAGGACTAACAGAAAGTTTTTGCCTAAAGTGGTTTCAGATTTCCACCTGATCCAATCCATCTCTCTTCCAGTATTTTTCACTGAGCAATCTTCCTCAGGTGGGAGGAGACTGCACAGCTTGGACGTCAAAACAGCCTTAAGCTACTATTTGAATGCACCAAGGGTCACAGGTTCAATCCTCCAACTTTTCCTTACCTTAGCGAGGTTGGCAAAGGAAACCTGCCACTAAGAGGACAATTGCAAGGTGGATTGTCTCTTGTATCCAATTTGTTATCAAAACTAGGTAAAGAACCCCTCAGGACTGAGGGCTCACTCCACCAGGGTACAGCTGCATCTCTACGCTGCTAGAGATATTCCATTCTGGAAATCTGTCAAGCTGTTACTTGGAAAACAGTTCACATTTTTACCAAGCATTATTCCTGACTCCAGTCCGGAGAGATGCTCGTTTTGGCACAGCTGTAGCTAGAGCCTATTTCTTAAGTAGGTTCTGACCCTTCTCCATGGAGGTACTGCTGTGTAATCTGCAGATATAGTCATAATATAGCAAGACTTCTTGGTGTTTGAAGAAAAATTACTCACCTTAGTAATTGCTTTTCTTCTCATGGAGTCTTGCTTATATTACCCACCCCTCCTGCCCCTCAGAACTTCTACTTGGGTAGGGGTGGCAAATTAGTGCAAGCACTGTGTCATGCCATTGTAGTTTTTTCCTTACCCTCTTTTATTCAAGGTTAGGGAACTAGGTTATTTATTTATGGTAATATATTGGCCCCTTCCTGGACTTGAGTCTTTGGGGAAGGGGGTCCTATAGTGCTTGTCGGGAGGTAACTAATAATACTATTATTCATTGTTATTATTGTTATTTGTTTATATTGTTGTTATTTCTACTAATAGGTAGCCACTTGGCTAGTGTAGAGCTTTCCACACCAGACTTGTTGCTTAGTGTTAGCTTCGTAAAGATCTGACAGTTTCATTTGAAACTGACCAAGATAAACTTTGGCATAAAGCGCTCGCTTTAGGAACTCCAGACTCTCTGAGTTAACTCTTTCCTCCGGCAGTTCAAGTGCAGTAGCTAACTGCATATAGTCATAATATAGCAAGACTCCATGAGAAGAAAAGCAATTACTAAGGTGAGTAATTTTTTCTTTTGGTTAATTGATGCTAATTTTAAAACTACATATCCAAATTTAACTAGAGTTGAAACATTTAAACTATTATACCACATGGTCATTTCTGAAAAGGTTAATTGCAGCTTTAAATGGGATTGAATTAAAAGTAGTCAAACTTTCACAACATTTAAAAATTTTATTTTACAATAATGTAAACTACAAATTTAATAAACCCCTGAAACTTTAAAACTAAAGAATGCAATACCATTAAATTTGGCAGGTTTTTAGACCTTACAAGGAGATGTTGTGTGAAAAATTTAACTGCTTACTGTGAGAAATTGCAAAATAACATCTGTACTTAAAGTCAAATACTATGAGTCTTTGTGAAAATTGTAGAATTTCATGAAAAATTCCATAAAACTGGAATTATCTAATTTCACTTAGCCTTATCTGTGGGATTCCAATTAAAGAATAGGGGTATACAAGGCTGGTAGCACAGGGGATTACCAGAGTCTGGAGTTAGATGCACAGTCTCACCAAGGAATGGACAGCTGAGCTGGGTAGCATAACAGTGGTAGACCCCCAGGTTGGAGCAAGAAAGCACAGTGTGTCAACAATTCCAACCTGGATGCAGGATATTTAAGGATTACTTACAGTAAATGTATGATCCAGGGAGCCTGGTGTACATGCAAGTCTAGGACTTAGAGGTACTCAAAAAGATGTAGTGGGGAGAAGACAATGTCTTGGGCAGCAAGAAGGAAGGACAAATTCTGGTTATTCTAACAGGGTAGGTCAATAGGAAAAAAAGTAGGGAATTTGCCAATGTATAGAACAAAGAGGATATAAGTGGGATCAGTAATTCTGCTGAGTCAATCTGGATATGCCAAAAGATAAGGGGGGTGGAATAGTCACCCAGAAAGGAACAGCAGGACTGCAAAAAGCTCATCCCAGCTTATCAAATTAAGTAGTGATATGTGCATTGTTAATGTTAAATTTCACAAAATAAATTCTGGATGCTTAATCTATAGCATATGTTTTCATAAATATGTGAGAAAAATAAAATGTTACCAATTATTTTTTTCTTCTGCAGAATTAAAACTGCTTAACCAGTTTATAGTGTATGGTGGACTATGGTTATGTATAGAAATCCATAAACCGCAAAAAGTTGTTCTGCTGCAGTAGTGGTGTCCTCACTAACGCACAACCATTTTTCGTTGTGCATTAGTGAGGATGCCATAATTCAAGGGACTGCAGCAGCCATTGTGATACGTCGTCCCTTGCTGTGTGAGACTGGCACATGCTTGTGCTGGCCAGCAGTTGTTAATCGAGAGCAGTCAACAGAGCCATTGTAAAATGTGGAAAAGTGAGTGTTTTTTAAATTTTGCAGTCACCATACACTATATACAAGAGTACATGCTTACCTCTGCACTACTCAGCTGTTTCACTTCATGGATACAGTGCTGTCTTGGGGACCTCTCAAGCTTTGCTCTCGGGGTCATCAGTTGGCATTGTATCCACTCAGTGGCAGAATAGCCTTGTAATGTATGTTATCCATACACTATCCTATATATCCAATTGTGTTAGACACCAGGATACACCGACTATGGATATGCATGTCAAATGGTAACTCTATGCATGCAGGAGCAGTGAAGTTACAACCATCAACATTTTTGATAGTTTTTATAACATTTTGCAAATATTCACATAGTAAACTTTTGAAGCCCTGTAACATAAAAATATCTAATCTAATTCTCTACATATTTAGATCATTCTATAAGCATTACAAAAAGGTTATCCATACTAATTTACACATGTCTAGCTCAAAATGTGCCTGAGTTATATGCAGATGAAGTGTTTTCATGAAATTTCCTGAAAAAAATAAAATGACAGATTTTGAGCAATTTAATTTTGAGACAATGTGTCACACTGTAATGAAATGTGGCAGATTGCTAGAACATCAGAATCAGGAAATCATGCCAGATTTAAGATCCCTGACTTAATAGATGGTTAAGGTATGTGCAGATAAAAATGTTTATGAAATTTTGCACAAACAATAAAATGACAACATTTGAGCACCTATAATTTTGGAACTAGCCATCTAAATTCATAATATTAGCACATTACGGTCACTGTCCTAAAGAGTACATAGTCCAACTTTCAGCACTCTAGCTTTAACGGCCTTTGAGTTATAACCACATTACTAAATTAAAAAAATATTGCAAATTTCTGATGAAATTCCATGGAATTTTCTAAAATGTTGACAAAATTCCATGGATTTAGAATTTTCTCATTCTGCACAGCTCTAGTGTGAAGTTCAGTTTCAGTGGATTTATGGGCCTAGTAGGGGAACAGTGTGAAGTTCAGTTTCAGTGAGTGTATGGGCCTTTAAGGGGACATGGCATGATAAACCCTTATCCTGTTGCCTATTGTCCTTATCCTGGAGGCTTCCAGAAAGTTTACCAGCCTTTCTTATAGAATGATCTCTTTTAATTTTCCTACAGTGGATGTCCGACTTACTGGTCTATAGTTACCAGGTTCATCTCTGCGACCACTGGCATTAATGGTATTCCTTCTGTTTTTATAAAGAACTAGTTAGCATGCTTGCTCTTCTTTTTAATACATCACTAAAAGAAGGTACTGCTTTGGATCACTGGAAATTGGCGAATCTTACTCCTATTTATAAAAAAAGGTTCTAAAAATAATGTTAGTAGTTATAGGCCCATAAGCTTGACATCATGTATTGGTAAGATTATGGAAAGGTTGTTACAATATAAAATCATTGAACACCTTCATAATACATAGCTGCTGAGAGACAGAGACATAAAGCAGCCACAGCTTCCTTGAATCAAGAAGGTTATCTTCTAGACTACACTGAATTGAATTATTACTTTTTGGACCTGTGTAAGTAACTAGTATTAAATCTGTTTTGGGGGTTGACTTTTCTTAGTTTTAACTTTAATTTGCCAGGGAGGAACTGTAGCTGGGAGATATTTGCAGTCATTTGTGACTAGACCTGTTACTTAACCTCTGTGAAATAGGTGTCTGAAAGGAAGGAATCCACTCCCCAGGGTGGAGGGTCAGAGTTGTAGTTGATTGTTTCTGGAGGGCATAGATTTACTCCTTCCTACCCTTCACTTCACCCTACCCACCCCAAGCACATAACTTCCTTTATAGCTGGGGTTCTGACATCACTTCCCCAAAACTGCTAACAACATACACCTGTTCATATCCTTAAATGCACAGCACACTGAATGGGGTTAGAGACCCTCACAAGCTTGCACACACTAAAACAAGGGGGGAAAAGCATCTGTAACAGGAAGGGACACAGACATGTGGGGAGTGGTGCAATGCACTGGCTGTGGAGCAGCAGACTTCTGGGAGACATTCTAGAGAGTGCATTGCTGGCCTATTTGCAGTCACCTCTCTGGTCTGAGGGAGGAGGTTGTTCGTCTCCATGCTGACCTGGCAAGGATTTGAGAAACCTGCTCCCCCACCCATGAACCACCCAGGCCATTGCCACTACCTCAGAGGTTGCCAAGAACGAGGAGTGGTTGGAATATGGTGGGCTCAGGGAGGGTGAGGGTGGTGGAACAGAGGAGCATCCCTCCAGTTGTGCCTCTCCATGATTAATTCACCACTGTTGTGGAGCATGGTTCCTCTGTGGAGGCACCCACAGTGGAGACCAAGGAGGATGCTGGGAACCTCCACAGTGGAGACCCACAGGAGGGTGGCACAGGACCCCACAGAAGAAGGAAATGACTCCTGATGGGGGACTCAGTTGTTAGGGGGTAGAACTGGGGGAGGGAGGGGAAAGGGAGGTAAGGTGCTTGCCCGGCACCATGGCTTGGAGGGACAGGATCGTGGGAGCAGCTGCAAGGGGAAGTGAGCTGGATGTCATTATCCACCTAGGGATTAATGACCTGGCTGAGAATGGGATCAGTGCAGTGCAACAGGAGTTTGTGGAGTTGGGGAGGGGCCTTAGACAAGTAGCACACAAGGTAACTTTCTCAGAAATGCTACCTGTCTATGGCATGGATGAGGCTAGGGTACTCTGCACCATGGAATTCAATGACTGGTTGAAAAACTAGTGCAGAGCTCAGGGATTTGACTTCATTGTGGACTGGGGCTCCACCTGGAGGGATGCAGGCCTATACAGGCATGATGGTCTGCATCTATCCTGGAGGGGAACTAGGATCCTAGGTGATATGTTTAAATGCTTCATTGGCAAGCATTTAAACTAGCCAAGGGGGGAAGCACTGAAAAGCAGAAGGGAAATCCTAGCCCCCAAAAAAACATCAGGGTAGTTAGTGAGGTAAACACCAAGATAGAGCAGTCAATAGGGAGAAGGGCAGGGGTAAATGGAGAAAAAGACAAAGGCAGTAAGGACAGGGATGGGGCAAAAAGAAATAAAGCCATAATAAAATAGAGGGTAATGAGTACCAGTGCCTGTAGTCTAGGTAAAAAGTTCCCCGAAATGGTGGCCTTGATGGAAGAGGGATGCCTGGATATTGTAGCAATCACAGAAACTTCGTACACAGAGAACCATGACAGGGATGTTTACAAACCAGAGGAGTAACTCTCTATGTAAGGGAAGGGATCAAAGCAACAGAACTAAAGGGTAAACATGGAGAGGAGGCACTGTGGGTCACCCTGGAGATTGGAAATGGCTCCATAATCCTCACAGGGGTTGTATGCAGACCCCCATCTCAGGGGGAGGAAATGGACAAGGAAATGACTGAAGGCATCCTTGGGACAGCAGAAAAAGGGGAGATTATTGCTGATAGGGGACCTGAATATGCCAGATGTTAACTGGAGCACCTTTGCTGCAGCCACATCCAAGAGCAGGGCCATTCTTGATGCCCTACAGGGGCTATGCCTCAAACAGCTAGTTTTGACACCCACTCGGGAGGGAGCAGTCTTAGACCTGGTACTCTCAAATGGGGACGAAGAGAGGATCTCTGATCTTGAAGTGGATAGCAATCTGGGAACAAGCGACCACCAAACAGTGTGGTTCATGATAAACTTAGCTGTGGAGTCAAGCCACACAAAAGTGAAGGTACTGGATATCAGGAGGGTTGATTTTTTCAAAATGGGAGAGTACCTCAGAAAAGCACTAGCAAACAGGCAAGAAGGTGGGGTGAAGCAACAGTGGGGAAACATCAAAACCGCCATCACAGAGGCAACACGCCTTTTTGTGAAGCAAATAAACAAATCAAAATGAAAGAAAAAACACTATGGTTCTCAAAGATAGCATTCAGGAAGTATAAGGGAACACAGAAGGTGCAGGACAGAGAACTGTACCAGTTGAAGTAGAAGGAATCAGGGAAAGTCAGTCAGAATAGCAAAGACCCAAACCGAGGAAAAGTTAGCCAACTCAGTTAAGAAGGGGGGATAAAAACTTTTTAGGTACATTAGGGAGCAAAGAAAGACTAAATCAGGGATGCTGAGGCTGAATAAAGAGGAAGGTGGTTGGGCAGAGAGCAACAGTGAAAAAGCATGGATATTGAACAGATACTTCTGCTCAGTATTCACAATGAAAAAGCAGGGAGAGATACCTAATCCAATCAATATAAGCACTCTGGATAATGGGGTTGATATTAATCCTTTCACAGAAGAAAGGGTTCTGAAAGAACTCTTAAAACTGAAGGTGGATAAAGCAATGGGGCCTGATGGGATTCACCCCAGAATTCTAAAAGGACTAAGGGGAAGAACTAGTGACACCACTGACTACTCTTTTTAATAAATCATGGGAGGATGATGAGGTACCTGAGGACTGGAGGAGGGCAAATGTGATTCCCCTCCACAAAAGTGGGAGCAAGACAGAGGCAGGAAACTACAGATCTGTCAGTTTGACCTCAGTGGTAGGGAAAATGATGGAATCACTTCTGAAGGAAAGAATTGTTGAGTACCTAGAGTCCAGTGGGGCACAGAACCCAAGGCAGCATGGATTCACAGCACAAAGGTCATGTCAGACAAATCTAGTTGATTTCTTTGACTGGGTGATCAAAGTAGTAGACCAGGAAGGGGCTCTGGACATGGCCTACCTAGACTTTAGCAAGGCATTTGACATGGTCCTGCACAAAAGATTAATACAAAAATTAGCCAGCCTGGGAGTGGGTCCCAGGGTGGAAGCCTGAGTAAAATGCTGGCTAGACAACAGGACACAGCAGGTAATAGTAAATGGAGTCCACAGTAAAGAAAGGCAGGTTACTAGTGGGGTACCGCAGGGTTCAGTACTGGGCCAGTCCTTTTACTATCTTCATAAGTGACATTGCAGAGGGACCAAAAGGGAAGGTATGTCTCTTTGCAGATGACACAAAGATCTGCAACAGGATTGATATGTAAGGTGGGGTGGAAAGGATGAAAATGACTTGGCAAGGTTGGAGGAATGGTCAAATGTATGGCCGCTTAGATTCAGTGTAAAGAAGTGCCAAGTAATGCACCTGGGAAACAAAAACCCAGGGGGAGAGTACACAATGAGGGGTAAGATACTGACAACAACAAAAATGGAAAAGGACCTGGGGGTAGTCATATCAGATGACCTTAAGGTGGGCCAGCAATGTGATAAGACAATAAAACAGAGAGCTGGGGGGATACTGGGATGCATAGGGAGAGGCAACACCAGTAGAAAACAGGAAGTTGTTGGCCCTCTGAACAGACAGTTTGTAAGACCACATCTGGAGTACTGTGTACAGTTCTGGAGACCCCATCTCCACAAAGACATAGACAGGGCGGAGGTTGTTCAGAGGGGGGGCAACCAAAATGGTGCAGGTCTGCACCAGAAGACATATGAAGAATGACTAAAGGAGCTTAAGATGTATAACCTCGAGGAAAACAGGGAGAGGAGGGACATGATAGAATCTATCAAATACCTCAAGAGAATCAACAAAGTCCAAGAGGGTGGCATCTTTCAGAAACAGATGTGCAAGAACAAGGGAGCACAATTTGAAGATAGAGTGGGGGATGGCTCAGAGGTAATGTGAGGAAGTATTTCTTCACAGAGAGGGTTGTAGATGCATGGAATGACCTTCCTGAGGAGGTCATAGAGTCAAAAACAGTGGGGGAATTCATGAATGCATGGGACAGACATTAAACAATTCTAGTGGGGGGTAGGAGGAAGTAGGCTGTTGGTTAACTAGGATCTGCAGCTTTTCTGTTAGGTAGGAAAATGAGCAGACTAGGTGGGCCAAGCGGTCCTTATCTGCCATCAAATTCTATGTTTCTATGTTACAGGGAATCAAGATATAACTCAGCATGGTTTTACGCAGAGGAGATCGTGTATGAGTAATTTGATTAGCTTTTTTGAGCCAGTCAGCAAGGCTTTGGATGTGGGTCTCCCAGTTGATATTATATTTTTGGATTATGAAAAGGCCTTTGATTCTGTATCACATAAGATACTTTTAGAACAGCTTCACAAACTAGTAATACGTCCGTTGATTATAAAATGGATATGTTCATGGTTAGACAATAGAAAACAGAGGGTTGTCGTAAAAGGATGCAAGTCTGAGTGGGGTACTGTGAGCAGTGGAGTTCTGCATGGGTCAGTGCTTGGACTAATATTATTTAATATTATGGTCTCAAGTATGCAGGCAAAAAACAGTGTTTGGCTGCAAAAATATGCTGACGATAGTAAGCTTGGAGACATTGTAAATAACAGTGCTGCCATAGAATTACTTCAGAACAATTTAAACTGTCTTTATTCTTGAGCTACTGAACATAAATTAGTCTTTAATATAGCTAAGTGCAAAGTGATGCATCTTGGGAGTAATAATCAACTGGCAAGTTATTACATAAATAATTCGAAGTTAGAAGCAACTACTTCTAAAAAAGATCTCCGTGTGACCATCACTAACAACATGAAATTTAATCACCATATTAACATAACTGCCAAAAATGTCATGGTATGCTTAGATGCATTCTAAAACATATAAAAAGTCAGGAAACTGAGGTTCTGGTTCCCTGTATACTACACTGGTTAGGACACATCTGGAATACTGCGCCCCTTTTTGCTCTTCCACAGCCATTAATGATATGAGGGAAATGGTAGGGAAAGTGATGGAGTCACTTCTGAAGGGAAGAATAGTTGAGTACCTAGAGGTCAGTGGAGCACAGGATCCAAGGCAGCATGGGTTCACAGCCGGAAGGTCATGTCAGATGAATCTAATAGATTTCTTTGACTGGGTGACCAAAGTAGATCAGGGAGGGCTGGTGGACATGGCCTACCTAGACTTTAGCAAGGCATTTGACAGTCCCACACAAAAGATTATTAGTCAAATTAACCAGCCTGGGAGTGGGTCCCAGGGTGGTAGCCTGGGTAAAACATTGGCTGGACAACAGGACACAGAAGGTAATTGTAAATGGAGTCCACTCTGAAGAAAGGGCGGTTACTAGTGGGGTACCACAGGGTTCAGTATTGGGTCCAGTCCTTTTTAATGTCTTCATCAGTGACATTGCAGAGGGACTGGAAGGAAAAGTATGCCTTTTTGCAGATGACACAAAGATCTGCAACAGGGTTGATACACAAGGAGGCGTGGAAAGGATGAAAAGGGACATGGCAAGGTTGGAGGAATGGTCAGGCGAATGGCAGCTAAGGATTCAATGCAAAATGCAAAATAATGCACCTGGGAAACAAGAACCAGGGAAGAATACACAATGGGTGGGGAGGTAGTAACAACAACAGAACAGGAAAGGGACCTGGGGTAATCATATCAGATGACCTTAAGGTTAGCAAGCAATGTGAGAAGGCAGTAGGAGGGCTGGGGTATACTGGGATGTATAGGAGAGCATCAGCAGCAGAAAACAGGAAGTTGTCATCCTCTGTACAGACAGTTGGTGAGACCCCATCTGAATACTGTGTCCAGTTCTGGAGACCCCATATCCGAAGGGCATAGACAGGATAGAGGCAGTCCAGAGAAGGGCAACTAAAATGGTGCAGGGTCTGCAAGAGAAGCCGTATGAGGAGAGACTAAGGAGCTTAATATGTATACCCTTGAGGAAATAAGGGAGAGGGGACATGATAGAAACTTTCAAGTACCTCAAGGGAATCAACAAAGTCCAAGAGGGTAGCATCTTTCAGAAAAGAGACTTGCAAGAACAAGGAACACAATTTAAAGATAGAAGGAGGGTGGTTCAGGGCAATGTGAGAAAGTATTATTTCACAGAGAGGGTATGGATGCATGGAACAGCCTTCCTGAGGAAGTTGTGGGGTCTAAAACTGTGGGAGAATTCAAGAATGCATGGGACAGACATACGGCAATTCTTATGGGGGGCAGGAAGATATAGGCTGTTGGTTAACTAGGATCTGCGGCCTATCCTGTAGGTAGGGAAATGGGCAGACTAGATGGGCCTAGTGGTCCTTATCTGCCGTCAAAGTCTATGTTCTGTGTTTCTATGAGAGTCTGTGAATCTGTACAGCGAAGGATGACTAAATCCGTTTCTAAAGTAGCACACCTGGGATATGAGGACAGGCTTAGAAATGTAGGACTCTTTTCCCAAAAATATAGATTTAATAGAGGTGAAATGTGTTGGGCCTATAAGGCTTTTAGGGATGAAGTGTTTTTAGAAACCAACTGTTTGATGAAACAATCTCCAATTGAGAGTACTAGGTTGCACAATCTATGATTATATGTTAAAATCTGTAAAACCGAACAGAGGAGACACTTTATGATACAAAGAGTGCCACATATATGGAATTCTCTCCCAGTTTAATTATTTATTTATTTAATTTTTGTTGACTGGGTAAGTCCACTAGACAAATCCTGCCTATTTTCAGGCACGACCCGGGGGAGGGGGATACAGATGAATGCCAACTGACTTTGAACCAGATTAAGCTGTTGGTGGTATTTTTCATGAATGGAGGAAATTTGGCCCTTGCACCATGGAAATTCCCTTGCGCTTTTCGAGACGTGCCATGGGATCTTTAACATCCACCTGAACTACCACCAGAACAGGCAGATAGGACCTCAGTTTAGTTAATGTGTTATTGAGTCAAATCATGGACCAATTCAAATATGAACTTGATTTGTATATGACTGACAAGAAATTTAACGATTGAACTTGATTTGTACATGACTGACAAGAAATTTAACGATGGCGTATTCAATATGGGCATGTTCCTCGAACTTATACAACTTGTGAACCTTTTGTGGAGTGGCACCGCATGAACCATTCTCAAGTTTTGAGGCACAGTCCATATCTAGCGAGATGTTATTTATTTTATTTAGTTTTTGTTAACTTGGTAGATGCACTAGCCATAAGATGACTGTTTTCAATTACTATTTTCAGGCACAACCCGGGAGAGTAGAACAAAAAGAGAACAGTGGAGCAACAGCAACATGGGTACAGTAATACAAATAGAGGAACAGTACAGCAGTGCTACAAAAATACAATGAGTAGGAACAACAAATAATAGCATGCATTATACAAATAATGGCAGTAAGATATATAGTAAATGCAGAAACCACTGACCTGACCTAGTGGAGTGAAAGGGTTAATAAGAGAGTAAGGTCATATAGAGAGAAAAGTGAGGAATGTTCAGAAATAAAAAGAAAGACTGACAGAAGGAAGGTCAGAGGTGGTATTTGGTAAAACAATAGTGGATGGTCAGCAGCAAGGTTTGAGAAGGAAGAGAGCTAGTAGTCAAGACGTTATTTACAAGGACGAGGGAAAATATGGTGGGGGAGGAGCCAGTCTTGGAGATGGATTAGAGCAGGGGTGACATTATTGGTAACTCTCAGGATCTTCAAGTTGGGTCAAAGCATGTATAAGCATCAGCTAAGGATAGATAACAATGATATTAACTTTTATATCTAAAGTGAGACTGAGACAGCCGGAGCTTGAGTGAAAGAGCATTCCATAGCCTGGGAGCAGAGTATTGGAAGGCCCCTGAGCCTTTAGTCGTCCGACATCTTGGAACATAGAGCAAGAATTTGTCAGCTGATCGCAGGTCATGGGAGGATGGTTGAGGGACCAGCAACGCCGCCAGCTGTGATGTTTTTTTTCCCCGGATGATCGAGTCCATTAGTGATCCAAGGTAGTATTGTCTACTGGCAGAGGGTGAGAGCCAATTCAAATCCTTATAAAGAAAGCAGTGATATTTGAGTCAAGGTGACGAAGAGGCAAATTGGCATATAGTGTTGTAAGTTACGTCCCATTTTAGTAGGAAGGTGTTATGGGCAGAGGTAAGAATAGAGGCACCATAAGTAAGGGTTAGGAGCAGAATACCTCAGGCAATTGCTAATTTTGCTGAGGGTGTAAGCTTGTCACTCATTTTGTAAGCTACTCCTAGTTTAGAGTTTTCAGCTTTGCATGAGGACTGAATGTGAAGATTAAAATCCAGGGATTGGTCCAGCAGGACCCCAAGGTACTTGAAGGAAGTAACATTTTCAAGTGGAATTCCTCCTGGGTGAAGAATCTCCAGCAAACTAGAACAGGCCTTAATCTTTAGTGCGGAACCTAGGAGCATAGCTTTCATTTTCATTAAGCACAAGCTTACGGTCTAGTAGCCAGTCTAAGACATTATTGAAGTCTGAGGTAAGTGATGTGTTTATGCAGGCAATACTGGCAGAACTAGTACAGATGATCAGGTCATCAGCGTAGCAAATAGCCGAGCAGGATTACAGGACCTCAGCTGCATTGTTGATAAAAATTGAGAACAGTGGGGGCCCAAAGATAGAGCCTTGGTGGACCCTAAGATTGATAGACGTGTTGGACAGGGAGGAGTTAAATTTGACAGCTTGTGACCTGTTTGACAGGAAGATACAGAACCAGTCCACAACAGGGTTAGAGAAATGGAATTTATGGAGAGTGGAGAGAAGCAGGGGATGGCCTACAAGGTTGAAAGGCTTGGTGAGGTCAATGAAGATGGCACCTGTGAGTTTTCCAGAATCCATGTTGGATAGAATATCAGTAGTAAGTTGAAGAAGAGCCGTGGTGGTGCTACGTCCTTTTCTGAAACCATGCTGGGTGTCTGAGAGGAGATTGTAGTGTGTAAGGTAGTTAATGTCTGTGATGCAACTATTTTCTCTAGGATTTTGCTGAGGACAGAGAGAATTGCTATAGGTCTATAATTGGCCATGTCCTTTGGGTCACCTTTTTTAAAGACAGGCGTTACTCTTGCAGATTTCCATAGGTCCAGCACAGTGCTATGAATAAGGGATACAGTGTAGATTCTGGCAATCAAAGAGGCAATGAGTAGAGCAACCAGCTTGAGGAGACAAGGTTCCAATGAAAAAGAAGAATAATAATCAGCATTTATATAGCGCTTTTCATACACAGTATCCCAAAGCGCATTACAAGCAATGTGAGACTGGTAGTGAAGTGAATGAATGTGTGGTGGCAGCCATATTGCACATCATCACCCACACACGGCCTGGATAATTGCATGAACTGGTTTATGAGAAGGGGAATGTTGGCCAGGACACTAGGAATGTTCCCTGCTCTTTGCGAAGAGTGCCCTGGGTTCTTTTACTTCCACCTGGACACCCACCAGGACACCACCAGGATGGGCAGAAGGAACCTCGGTTTAATGTCTCACCTGAAGGAAAGCACCTCCCAATACTGCACTCTGATGTCAGCGAATGAGTCAGAACTGGAGCTGGTATAGGCAAATATGGATCTCAGTAATTTCAGAACTTCAGCTCTTGATATAGCCTTGAAATAGAATGGTGGATCTGGAGGAGCATCATACGATAGGGTAGTATGAGTGTCTGAAGGTAGCGTGGTAGGTAGATTGGAGTGCGATCCACTAGGTTGTAAAGCCAAGGTATAGTGTGACTGATCAGAGAAAATATTGTTAAAACTGTTTGAGATGGTCCTAGGGTCAATACAACATGCCCCATTTATGATCATTTCATCAGGAGTGACTGACTGTGAGGTACCCAGAATGTTTTGACATGGGCTCAGAATTTCCTCAGGTTGCAGGCTGAGCTTTGTAGAAAGTCCTTGCAGTATTTGCTTTTAGCAGCTATAACTTGTCTCTTACATATAGAAACATAGAAACATAGAATTTGACGGCAGATAAGGACCGCTTGGCCCACCCAGTCTGTCCAGTTCCCTACCTACTGGATAAGCTGCAGATCCTAGTTAACCAGCAGCCTACTTCTTCCTGCCCCAACCCCCCAGAATTGCCTTATGACTATCCCATGCATGCTTGAATTCCACCACTGATTTTGACTCCACAACCTCCTCTGGAAGGCCGTTCCATGCATTCACAACCCCCTCTGTGAAAAAATACTTCCTTAAATTACCTCTGAGCCGCCCCCCCATCTTCAAATTGTGCCCTCTTGTTCTTGCACACCTCTTTTTTTGAAAGATGCTACCCTCTTGGACTTTGTTGATTCCCCTGAGGTACTTGAACGTTTCTATCATGCATTACTGTTGTGCATCTGCAGAGTGACATTTGAGCAGCACATTCATGTTGGTTGAATATGACTCCGGAGTGCATGTGCAACTCCTCTGACTATCTCTGCTGATATGTGAAATGCAAGCTGAATTGTGTCTAGGTTTTCCAAAAGGTGTTAACTGCTCTTTAAGATGATTGTTGACAAGAGTTACAACAGCTCTAGAAGTTATCTTTAAACAAGCTTTTTTATACTTTGCAGTGAAGGTAATGGCCCAGCAGCAGGAAGTAAGTACATTTACAGAGGATTCCAGTGCTTCTGAGCCATTATGGATACATTACATTTGTAATATATTGTGCCTGGTTCTGGAGGCTACCTGTATTACAAAAATGTGAGTCTTGTTTTTAATCAAGGGAGGGTGTCACTTCAGTTGTATTGTGTTTTTTCTTACTGTTGTGACCACCTGCATTTAGAATGTGTTCATAGTTCACTCAGTGAGTGAGTAGCTGCAGATTGATATTTTACTTGGCCTTACTTTGACTGTCGTTACTGTCTGCATTTTGAAAATGTCATTTGAATTTCTTTCACTGCTGAAAATTTTCCATGTGGTTTTGTATGATTTTTAATTATCTTTTAGAAACATGCAGACTTAGAATGTGTTGGCAGATGGGGACTGCATGCTCCACCTTGTCTGCTGGCAGTTTAATCCCCCCCCCCCAATTATGTTGTACTGTTAAGGATCCCCTTATGTCTGTCCCCTGCTAGTTTAAATTCCCTCACTGTCTTCACTCCCAAGACCCCCGGGGAATGTTGTCCCATGGTTCTATCACCCTCTCTGTGAAGAGTTATTTCCCCCTATTGCTCCTGAATCTGCATCCCTTTAGGCATATGTCATGACCTCTAGTTCTGATGTCCTGTTTCATTACAGTTTTCTGGTAGCATACGCTCCTGCCTGTTAACATACTCTCTTGTTACTTGGTTTTGACCCATGAGATGCCAAAATTGATCAGACCAATTTTATGAAAATGATCAATAAAGACAAATTGAAATGTCACCAAAATGATAATTTCATCCAAATTATTTTAAAAGTGGAATGTTTTAAAAACATATTTCTTGGTATAAATATCTGAGAAAAATTTATGGAGCACTCAGAATAATTAAGGAAAAAACATTAACACATTTGTTTGCTTATTGTAAGAAAATGCTAATTAAATATCTATTTTTAGTCAGCAGGAAGTTTGAGTGCAATGACATTTGGAGCCAGCAATCATCACTTGAGAATAGCCAGCTGAGTCACACAACAGAGACATCCCATCGGTATCCTCAGTGTAGAAAGAGTTTCCATGACCCACATCTCATTACTGTACAACAACAGATTCATGAAGGAGAGGGGCAATTGAAATGTACCAAATATCAGAGGAGTTTAAGCAAGCTAAATGCAGTTAAATGCACTAACAGGAGTTTTACTGTACAGCATAAAAATACAACAGGCCAAATTCCCAAGAAACCATATAAATGCCCTGAATGCAACAAGAGTTTTAGCTGGAAGGATAACCTGATGGTACATCAACGAATTCACTCTGGAGAGAGACCTTATATGTGTGCCGAATGCAACAAGAGTTTTAGGTGGAAGTGTAACCTGAGAGTACATCAACGAATTCACTCAGGAGAGAGATTTTATAAGTGTGCTGAATGCAACAAGAGTTTTCATGATAAGAGTAACCTCATAAAACATCAACGAAGTCACTCTGGGGAGAGACCATATAAATGTGCTGAATGTAATAAAGGTTTTGCCCAGAAGGGTGATGTGTTAAAACATCAGCGAGTTCACTCTGGGGAGAGACCATATAATTGTGCTGAATGTGATAAGGGTTTTGCCTGCAAGGGTGGCCTAATACAACATCATCGAATTCATTCTGGAGAAAGACCATATAAATGCACTGACTGTGACAAGAGTTTTGGTGACAAAAGTAACCTAATAACACATCACCAAATTCACTCTGGAGAGAGACCATATAAATGCAGTGACTGTGACAAGAGTTTTGGCCACAAAAGTAAGCTAATAATACATCAGCGCATTCATTCTGGAGAAAGACCATATAAATGTACTGACTGTGACAGGAGTTTTGGCCACAAAGGTAACCTAATAAAACATCAACGAATTCATTCTGGAGAGAGACCATATAAATGCACTGACTGTGACAAGAGTTTTCGTGACAAAAGTAATCTAATAACACATCATCGAATTCACTCTGGAGAGAGACCATATAAATGTACTGACTGTGACAAGAGTTTTGGCCACAAAGGTAACCTAATAAAACATCAGGAGAAGGGAAATTGCTTCCCATGCCACACCCTAAACATTTAGAGACATTAACCCCTGAAAGAGACCACATAAATGCCTGACTGTGACAAGAGTTTTGGCCACAAAAGTAAGCTAATAATACATCAGTGCATTCACTCTGGAGAGAGACCATATAAATGTACTGACTGTAACAAGAGATTTGGCCACAAAGGTAACCTAATAAAACATCAGGAGAAGGGCAATTGAAATGTACCAAATATCAGAGGAGTTTAAGTAAGCTAAATGGGGGCTCGGATGGAGTGACGAAGTGAGAAGTGACGAATCATTGGTGGGGCAAATAGTGACAATGGTGACAAGTTACAATTATTTCACGCTCAAGTCTTGGTGAGTACCTTCACATGGTGGGCCCTATTTTTAACAGAATCTCACCAAGATGATACTGTTGTATAGAGTAAGCAACTATATGGCATGGAGAGTGATAAAAATGGAATTAGAAGCTGGGCACACAAATCCCAAGATAAAAAAGTGCCCGACCCAAGCCTAAGCACTAGGGCAAAAGTTGGACAAGATGATAGTGCCATATCCTTGAAAAGTAGTACCATCCCTGCCACAGTATTAGACCAAGACAAACATGATCCCACAGTGACAGTAGAGATCAGCAAGTCACAAAATTTAAAAAGATTGACAGACCAGCCCAGAGGACTGGAAACAGTTGAGTAGACATACGAGGACAAGCTAGAAATTATGTACTGTGACTCTTACGCAACCCACCCTGAACTTCCAGTGAGAGGATATACACTGGGGCCTGGATATTTAGACTGTGCCAGGCTGTGGCGCAAGTGCAGTGCAACTTGGCTGCACAGAGGCATTGACAGGGTGACAATCAATGGAGCCGTGCCATGGCACAGCAGCGTTGAATATCGCACCCTGGCCACCCGCAGTGCACATGGCACAGTGGCACTGTGCCAGCGCAAGTGGCCAGAGTGGAGCAGTGGGATGCACTAGCACAAGTTCTGTTGTGCTAGGCGCAACAACCACGATATTCAAAAGTGCACATGCAAATGGGGCCATAATGCATGCAAGACACAAATGGGACCATTTGCATGTCATTATGGCCCCATTTGCATGCAAGTGCACTGATTCCCGGTGACTTGCACCTGGCGCCCTGCCAGGCTGCAGCCTTCGGGGACAGATGCCCCCTACATATCATGACAACATGCTCCACTCCCGATCATGGACATATGTAGAATAAAGATAAGTCCAATATCCCTGGTGGTCCAGTGGACCGCTCGCAGCCTGATCATGGGCATGTGTAATGATAAGGAGAGCTCCAATATCCCTGTTGGTCCAGCAGTACCCGCTCCCCCACCGCCCACTGAGCCCCGTCCTGCTCCCCCTGGTCAGTGGCAGGTGGCAGCACCCCACCTGCCTGCCACCTGCCAACTGACAGTGTACAGTAGGGGTGTACGCCCATTGGTCCACAGCGTGAGCCAATGGGCATGCAGCCTGTACTGTACTACACAGTCCAGATATGTGAATGGTCTTATCCTTCTATCCTGATATCTTTGGACCCACATATAGTCAAGATCCTGCATCATGAGGAAAATAAGCCTAAGATTACTTCACTCATCAAATTAGGAGAAGCCTTCAGGAGGGTAGCAGAGATGGATGTTAGTCCACTAGTAGATAAGGAACAGTCAGCAACAGAAAGTACAAAAAGTCAGAAAAAGGAGTATCAGGACAAAGACCAACAGAAAAGAAAAAATAACTGGAAAGCCCATGATTATATTGGAAAATATAGGGAGCTATTGGAACAACCACAGGTCAATCAAGCCCTGACCCATGAGTGGTTAAAAAGAGATGAATTTAGGTCACGAGATGAGAGATTGATAATGGAAGCCCAAGGTAGTAGATTATGCACAAGATAGTTCACAAAATTCATAGAAGAAACAGGAGAAACACACATGCAGGTTTTGTAGTACAGAATCAGAAATGGTTGCACATCTCTTAGCTGGATGCAAAGTACTCATGACAGAAGGCCTTTATACCGAAAGACACAACAGCATAGCAAGATTGATCCACTGGAAACTGTGCAGACACTATAACATACAGGTAGCAGAGAGACACTGGAAACATAAACCACAAAGAATCACAGAGAATGAAGAAGTAATGATCACATTGGATCACCCAATACCAACAGCCAAGAAAGTGGAAGCAAGAAACCCCAATATTGTAATACAAGAAAAGAGAACAAAGGTAGCATTGCTGATTGAAATAGCCACCCCTAGTGACTACTCTGTCCTGTGTAGTCAGAGACACAAAATCATGAAATACCAAGATATGCAATCAGAAACCAAACTGATATGGAATAAGGACACACAAATTGTTTCAGTAGTCCTTGGAGCAATGGGATTAATCAAAAATAACTTTCAGGCACATTTAAATATGCTACCAATACTTGTGACGCCTTATGAACTTCAAAAGGAAGTCATCTTGGGGATGTTGTTTGTGCTGAGAAGAGCGCTCTTAGCAAACATCAAAGACTAATACAGTACTAATTTCTTGAGTTTTGAACATGCCCTGGCTAAAGAATGGGGTCCATTCTTTTCACGGTATCAGAAATCCCTAAACATTTGGCGACACTAACCTGTGAGAAGTCATAACATTAGCAGAAGCTTTCAGGAGATTAGCAGAGATGGATGTTAAGCCACCAGTAGTTAAGGAACAAGAAGTGCAAGGAAGCAGAAAAAAAGAATATAGGAACAAAGATCAGCACAGAAGAAAGGACACCTGGAAAGCCCATAATTATAGCGCACAATACAGGGACCTGTTGAAACAACCACAAGTCAATTAAGAACTGATCCATGAGTGGTTTAAAAGAGGCCAATTTAAGCCACAAGATGAGAGGTTGATAATAGCAGCCCAAAATGTTAGGCTAGGCACAAGATGTTTCACAAAATCCATAATAAAATCAGACAGGCGTGGGTTCTGTAACAAAGAATTAGAAACAGTTACACATCTGGTGGCTGGATGTGAAGTGCTCATGGCAGAAGGTCGGCATACTGAAAGACGTAACTGTGACAGTCCGGTGCCCTGTGTAGCCCTAAGAGTGTTAATAATAGTTGTATTGCTGTAACAAAACCCTTTTTAAGTACAGTATAACAAAGGATGGCCCAAAGAAATAAACAGAAAATGTATGTTGAAAATAAAAAAGCGAAGAAATGTCTGCATTTTTAAATGGGAATGTTCGATGAACAGAAGTGGACTTTTTAATACAATAGCTCACAACATTATGCTGGCAAAAGTCTTCTGTGCTAATAATTACATTTTCAAATGTTTTCATCTTCAGAAGGACAGGGATCATAAACTGAACTGAGCAGCCGGACGATAACTTCACTTCCCAAGCTGCAAGCCATGCCCCTACTCTGAGATGTGCAGAAGCATGCTCTCTTGAAGTCTATAGGGCCCATTTTTAAATGAACAGTATGTATGTTTAAGTAGTCCTTGATGTAAATGAAAGTATGTGCTTTTAAATGCTCAATTAACTTAAAAGAATTTTGCCACCATAATGCAGTGGGCTGTGGTATTAAAAAGCACATTTCTGTTTGTTGTCATAAATCTTGGAGACAGTCTTCAAGCCTGTGGATGGCCACTCTCAGTTGCAAAGCCTTCTTTTTTATGTTTGCTTTCATTTCCTGTATTATTTTACATTCTGGTGCTGGTCATAACGTCCACCCTCAAGCCTAACTTACAGCATAACAAAATAAATGGCTGCTATTTTCCTGCAGGGCAGGATGTATTAAAATAATTAAATAGAGACTAGAGACCGCCTGTAAGTTGCAGGACTTGCATTGTTTGCTACCTGCATGGGAAATGGTACTTTACATGTAGGTAACACTCAGCAAATTACAAGACATCTCTTCATGTCCTTTAAAACTCTTGTTCCTATACTTGCATTGCTACCAGCTAAGCAGTATGCAAATAATCCTAGAGAACAGGAACATTCCAACTAGGAGGCCTTTTGAGCTCATAGCTACAGACTGATAGAACGTCAGAATACCTTTTTGTTAAAAATAAAAAGGTCTGCTTTTGGACTGCATTACAAAGGGAAAACAGGACCTTTTTGTTTTTACATTACAGTGTTACTAATTCAGTCTATGTACAGTTCTGCAGGCAGAAAGCAGGCATCCTGAGTTTTGGAAGTTAGATATATAGTCTGCTACATTTATAAAACAAATGGTGAGGTTGGAGATAATGATCTGAGTAGAAGCCAGTGCTAGCAGTGTTCTTCCTGAGTGAAGACATAGGCACTAGTCAGCCTCATTATGGTCATAATAATGTGACAGACAGGTGGGTTGTTCTAAACCACAGGAGTGGTCTTGAAGGTGGGGCTAGCCCCATATTTAAATATACACTGACTATCCCTTTCACAAAATTTTGCATCTATCGATACAGAAGTGGCCCTGTCTGCTATAATACTATATGGTACTGTAATGAGTGTAGCCAATAACTAACCCAGCTTTCCTTTCTTTATAATAGTTATTTCATATTGTACATTAAGTGGTGAATCAGGTGACCACAGGGGAAGGGTACAAAAAGGCCCATTAGAGGAAGGAAGTTATGTTCATTCCAGAGTAGTTCAGAGAAGCTTGCTGCATACAGCAGATAAGGATCTCACTCCTCTCCTGATGGTAGACGAGGCAAAGCATTTAAGACTTAACAGATAGGGCCATCCCAGTGGTGTATAGGGTGTAGGCACCCAGTGCCTTACGTCCTACCATGCTGGTGACACAGGGTCAAGAGCAAGTTCAGGTCAGTGAGGGTGGTCCAGGGGGAGGTTGGATGAGCATCCAATGGACTGCTCCCCTGGGGGAAGAGTTGTGGTTTCCCCATCTATCAGTGACACCCACTGGAGGCTGAGTGTGCATCAGCTGGAGTGACACTAGCAAGGGGGAGGTGACAGCAGATGTCTGCGGGTCAGGTGTAGGTGCATGCCAGTCCCATGCTGACATCACTGCATGTCCATGCATCCAGGGGTTAACTCAAAAAAAGCAGAAACAACCCATTGACTGGAATAGAGCTGTCATTCCTCAGCCATCGTGCCCAACACAGGATCCTGCCTTCTTAGGTTCCGTGTCACCTCCATCCTTTATCTCCAACTGCCAGATCACTAGATTAAATGTACAGGAGTGCTATGGAGCAGGAGGTAGCCCCACCCCAGGGGGTGATGATGATCAGGGGTCACCTGCAAAAAAGCCGTGGGTGGGGTGGAAGAGCAGAACCACAGGCTGGGAGGTTGTCAGGACAGGTGGAGTTGACCAATGGGGCTCCAGCTGATAGTGACTGGAGGAAAGTGTGTAAAAAAAAATAAAAAAAACAAACAAACTGGAGATACAGGAACAGATCTGATTATCTATTAACTCAGAAAGTGGCCATCTGAAGTACTCCACCAAGGTGCTATGAACTTTATCTGTTTGACATTTTATTTGTTAATTTTCTTTTATTTTAAATAATCTTAACCATTCCGAAGAATAAAACCACACTGAGGTATGTTGCACTATACAAGCCGTGTCTGAGTTTCCTTCTGCACCCACAGCCTCCCACATATGGTGTCAGATGTGGAATCTACTAGTCATATTTTGTCAGGGAATCTGGCAGGCAAGCATCAGTTGTGATTCCAAGGGAAGCAGAAGATATATGCAGTGTGGCAGAGGTGCTGAAAATGGATGAAGGGCACCTTCTATAGCAGAAAAGACTGGTGCAGCACTGTTTCCTGGTTTGGAGCCTGTGGCGAGACCAAAATTGAAGCCTGATTGAATATTGGCTGCTGTAGGAGAGTCGCCACTGGAGAAGAGATGGTGAAAGCACCACCTGAAGAGCAATCAGAAGTGCTGAGGTGGCTGGAAATTAAACATGTGGAAAGTGAATGACAAAACCAGAAAGACAAGGCATGGTGGGTGGGTACCCTCAGGGCCTTGCACAAGAGAGGTGCAAGCTCAAGTCAGAGAGGATCTGACACAGCCAGTCTCAAAGACGTTAATCTGAATAAAATTGGATGCTGATGATGACATTGAGGCATACTTACAACCTTTGAGAGGGTGATTTGAGCATATCCTGAGTTGTGTAAGTAAATTATAGAACGTGCTACTTTTATAAAACAAATGGTGAGGTTGGCCTCTCTTACCTGAGTAGATGTCATTGCTAGCAGGATTCTCCCATAGTGTGACATAGGGAATGGTCATCCTCACTATGGCCCTATATGTGTGACAGACAGGTGGGTTGTCCTTAGCTGCAGTGGCTGTCTTGAAGGTGAGTCTAGCCCCATATTTAATGTGCACTAATTATCCTTATAAACTGGACATCATAAATATCTAAACCTGATTGGCTACTACATCTTCTGACCTGTGGGAAGACTAGGTGGGCCAAGTAGTCCTTATCTGCCATCAGATTCTATGTGTTCTTATCAGAAAATATAGTAGCCAACTGGCACTGTCCTCACTTCATGGCCCATAATAGTGAATTGCCAAGATGTGCCAATTATAAACAAAAACATTGACTGGCACAGCTCAGTGGAGTGCTAGCAGGAAACCCCATTCACCTCATGGCAGTTGTTAAACTTGGGCAGTACACACACCAACAACAAAGGCAGACAAACTTCTAGAAAGCCTCAGGAAACTTCAGAAAAATTATCCTTTTGTGCCAGTATAAAAGTCTTGTTTAAAATAACCACAGATCTGCCTTCATCTGCAACCCATAAATGTGTGCTGCTTTGAATGTTACTCTTTTTTACTCCCTGCTTGACTGACCATTTCGTCCTGCTCCTTTCTCCCATCTTCACACTCCAACCCCACTTTGTCCTCTCCTATAAATGCCAGAACAAGAATCCCAATTTAAAAACTGCACCGCATTACTAGACTATCAGCTGTGAAGTAAAACACTTTTTCTATCACAACTGTTCAGGTTTCAGAACTGGAACAGAAAACTGTTTTGTACAGTGGCTGCTGTAGGACACACTCACTCCCAGTCAAGCCAACTGTTTAAAAGAGAAAGGTTTTAAAAAAACAAAAGCATACAAAAAAAGGCTTTGCATATGTTCAAATGGGAGAGGAGCCAAGAAACATACTAAATACATAATGTATGGGACACGATTGCTCCAACTGAAACTGGATGGGTTGGAAGACACACTCACTGTCCAATGATTTAAGTGAAACTAGATGATCAAGTTAACAAATATAAAACAACAATTAAAAATGTGTGTCTGTGGGTGGCTGAGGAGTGGAGAAACAGACACCAACCTCCTCTAGTCACCTTTAATAAGCTCCAGTGGACACAATGAAAAGAACTACTTTCTGTGTTTTTTCTGTTGATCATAATTTTTGTGTGTACACTTTGAATGTGCATTTTTATCAATTAACTTCTTTACTGGGGAGCCCATATTATAAGCGCAATAACACATGATGAAGTGTGGGTTACCTCCTGATAAGATCATGTCTAAGTGCATAAGGCATTTGGTGACAGCACCTTGTGCCTTATAACACACCTGGGCATGCTGTTATCTGAAGATAACCCATACCTCATTGTGTATTATTGCTTACTTATAACAAAATAGTGCAACTAGCTGTACATAAGTAGCCCTGTCTTGTATGATAGTATATAGTACTGTAATGAATGTAGTTGACAACTAACACAAATTTCCTTTCTGTACATTAGCTATTTCATGTTAAGTGGTGGATTAGGTGACCACAGTGGACAGGAATAAAAAGGCCAGCAAGGAGATGGGATGTTATATTCATTCCAGAGCTGTTCAGAAGCTTGCTGGACACAGTAGAAAAATTATCTCCCTCCTCTCTTGACAGTAGAAAAGGCAGAGCATTCAAGACTGAAAATAGGGGGACAAATTTGATTATTAACCATGGAAAGTGTTCATCTGAATTGTTCCACCAAGGTGCTAGGAACTTTGTCCATTTTGCATTTTATTTATTTTCTTTTATTTCGAATAATCCTGACTATGCAGAAGAATATAACCATATGGAGGTGTGTTGCACAATACAAACTGTCTGAGATTCTTTCTGCACCCATTCCCTCCCGCACTGAAGTGTATTGCACTATACAAACTGTCTGAGCTTCCTTCTGCACCCACTCCCTCCCACATTGAGGTGTGTTGCACAATACAAACAGTGTCTGAGCTTCTTTCTGCACCCATCCCCTCCACACTGAGGTGTGTTGTACAATACAAACTGTGTCTGAGCTTCTTTCTACACCAACCCCCTCCCACACTGAGGTGTATTGAACAATGCAAACTGTGTCTGAGCTTCCTTCTGCACCCAGCCCCTCCCATACTGCGGTGTGTTGCACTATACAAACTGTATCTGAGCTTTCTTTTGCAGCCACCACCTCCCACACTGAGGTGTGTTGTACTACACAAACTGTGTCTGAGAAACATAGAAACATAGAATTTGATGGCAGATAAGGACCGCTTGGCCCACCTAGTCTGCCCATTTTCCTACCTAACAGATAAGCTGCAGATCCTGGTTAACCAACAGCTTACTTCCTCCTACCCCCCCACTAGGACTGCCTTATGTCTGTCCCATGCATTCTTGAATTCCTCCACTGTTCTTGACTCCACGACCTCCTCAGGAAGGCTGTTCCATGCATCCACAACCCTCTCTGTGAAAAAATACTTTCTCACATTACCTCTGAGCTGTCCCCCATCTTCAAATTGTGCCCCTTTGTTCTTGCACATCTCTTTTCTGAAAGATGCTACCTCTTGGACTTTGTTGATTCCCTTGAGGTACTTGAACGCTTCTATCATGTCCCCTCTCCCTTCTTTCCTCAAGAGTATACATATTAAGCTCCTTTAGTCTTTCTTCGTATGTCTTCTGGTAGACACTTTCATTAAGTTCTCCTCCTCTGAACAGCTCCACTCTGTCTATGTTCTTTATGAGATGGGGTCCCCAGAACTGTACACACTACTCCAGATGGGGTATCACCAACTGTCTGTACAGAAGGATAACAACTTCCTGTTTTCTACTATTGATGCCTCTTCCTATGCATCCCAGTATCCCCCCAGCCTTCCTTACTGCATTTTCACATTGCTTGCCCACCTTTAGGTCTTCTGATATAATTACCTCCAGTCCCTTTCCATTTTTACTGTTGTCAGCATCCTTCTGCACCCACCTCCCACACTGAGGTCTGTTGCACAATGCAAAGTGTGTCTGAGCTTCTTTCTGTACCCATCCCCTCTCACACTGAGGTGTGTTGCACAATACAAACTGTCTTTGACCTTCCTTCTGCACCCACCCCTTCCACACTGAAGTGTGTTGCACAATACAAACTGTGTCTGAACTTCCTTCTGCAGCCACCCCTCCCATGCTGAGGTTTGTTGCACAACGCAAACTGTGTCTGAGCTTCTTTCTGCACTCACCCCCTTCCACACTGAGGTGTGTTGTACTATACAAACTGTGTCTGAGCTTCCTTCTGCACCCACCCCCTCCCACACTGAGGTGTATTGCACTATAGAAACTGTGTCTGAGCTTCCTTCTTCACCCACCCTTCCCACATTTAGGTATGTTACACTATACAAACTGTCTGAGCTTCCTTCTGCATCCACCACCTCCCACACTGAGGTGTGTTGCAGTATACAATCTGTGTCTGAGCTTCCTTCTGCACCCACCCCCTCCCACACTGAAGTGTGTTGTACTAAGCAAACTGTGGCTGAGCTTCTTTCTGCACCCACTCCCTCCCACACTGAAGTGTGTTGTACTATGCAAACTGTGGCTGAGCTTCCTTCTGCACTCCACTCTCCCACACTGAAGTGGTTGTACTATGCAAACTGTGGCTGAGCCTTCCGCACCCACTCCCTCCCACACTGAAGTGTGTTGTACTATACAAACTGTGGCTAAGTTTCCTCTGCACCACCCTCCCACACTGAGGTGTGTTGTACTATGCAAACTGTGGCTGAGCTTCCTTCTGCACCCACTCCCTCCCACACTGAGGTGTGTTGTACTATGCAAACTGTGGCTGAGCTTCCTTCTGCACCCACCCCCTCCCACACTGAAGTGTGTTGTACTATGCAAACTGTGGCTGAGCTTCCTTCTGCACCCACCCCCTCCCACACTGAAGTGTGTTGTACTATGCAAACTGTGGCTGAGCTTCCTTCTGCACCCACTCCCTCCCACACTGAAGTGTGTTGTACTATACAAACTGTGGCTAAGTTTCCTTCTGCACCCACCCCCTCCCACACTGAGGTGTGTTGTACTATGCAAACTGTGGCTGAGCTTCCTTCTGCACCCACTCCCTCCCACACTGAGGTGTGTTGTACTATGCAAACTGTGGCTGAGCTTCTTTCTGCACCCACCCCCTCCCACACTGAGGTGTGTTGTACTATGCAAACTGTGGCTGAGCTTCCTTCTGCACCCACTCCCTCCCACACTGAGGTGTGTTGTACTATGCAAACTGTGGCTGAGCTTCCTTCTGCACCCACTCCCTCCCACACTGAGGTGTGTTGTACTATACAAACTGTGGCTGAGCTTCCTTCTGCACCCACCCCCTCCCACACTGAGAAAAACATTATCAGCAGACATCAAAGATTAATACAGTACTGATTTTCTGATGTTTGAATATCCCCTGGTTTAAGAATGGGGTCCATTCTCATCAAGGCACTAGAAATCCCCAACAATTTGGAGACATTAATCCTGAGGGAGGCCATATAAATGTGCTCAGTGTCACAATAGTTTTACATCATGAGGTAGCCTCACAACACATTAGTGAATTTTGTTTTTGCAACATTTTTTTGAAAAGGTATCGCAATTACAGCTAAGAAGTATCTGGCATTAAATGGCATCCAGGGTTCCATTCTACAGTAAAATATCATTAAAAACAACAATATGCAGTACATACATACAGTACGTACACACAGACTTTTCTAGGCCCAGGTTATTTAGAGTTTGTTACACATGTGCCTTTATAATGTCACAGGGTTAACCACATATCCCTCTGATCATTTCAACTGAGGTCATTTACTCCACATTCCCCCCGGATCTCCATGATGAATGAATGAATACTTTATTTCTAAAAAGCGCCTTTCCAAAACCAAGGTGCTTTTACAAATCAATACATAAAACTTGAATCCTAAAAACAATCCAAAAATATATTTTAGAAATCAGGATATGCTAGGTTAAACAGATACGCCTTCAAAGCTGATTTAAAGCTTTGGACAGTCAGGCATTCTCTCACCCAATGAGGTAGAGAATTCCACAGGGTTGGGGCCATAAAACTAAATGATCTCACCCCTGATGTCTTTAAGCGAACCCTGGGGATCTCTAGCAAACCCTCATCGGTGAATCGGAGCCGATGGGAGGGACAGTAAGGGCAAAGAAGATCTTGCAGGTAGCTAGGTCCCTGATCATGTAGGGCCTTATAGGTCAGCAAACTGACCTTGAAGGTGATTCGCCATTGAATTGGCAGCCAGTGCAGACCACGGAGGACAGGCGTTATATGGCTGGTCCTTGACGTACCAGTCAAAAGCCTGGCCGCCGCATTCTGCACCAGCTGCAAATGGCGAATATCCACCCACGGTAGCCCTAGGTACAAGGCATTGCAATAGTCCAAGCGGGAGGTAATGAAGGCGTGGACCAATGTTGGAAGGTCATCAACTGGAACCAGATGCTTCACTCGGGCTAAATTCCTCAGATGGTAAAATGAGGTCTTGACAACAGTTGACACCTGATGTTTGAGGGTCAAACAATCATCAAATATAATGCCCAAGTTCCGCACCCAGTCTGAGGTCATCAGCTGGGTCCCCTCAAGCCAAAGACCTGAGGGTGATCCAGTCAACAAACGTACCCCTCAATGGCCTGGGTCCACAACCAACACCTCAGTTTTTTCAGGGTTTAACTGCAACCAGCTCACGGTCATCCAGTTCTGAATTTCGGTAAGACAGTTATTAAAGACCGAGACAGCATCACCCTGGCCAGGCACAAAGGACATGTACAGCTGAGTATCATCTGCATAGCAGTGAAAACTCAAGTCATACCGCTTAATGATCACTCCTAATGGCAGCACATATACCGCAAATAACATGGGTGCTAAAATAGAGCCATGTAGGACCCCGGAGGATAGGGGGAGTGATGTCAAGGAACAAATTCCAGATACCACCTTCTGAGTCCTACCCTCGAGGAATGATTGAAACCACCTGAGGACTAACCCAGATAGCCCACAGATAACTCACAGGTGCTCCAAAAGAACCCCATGATCAACGGTATCAAATGCCGCAGAGAGATCAAGAAGGACCAAGATGGAACGAGTCTTTCAATCTCTCGCTATTAGGAGGTCATTTAGTACTCTAACAAGGGCTGTCTCGGTACTATGTCTTTTCCTAAATCCTGACTGGAGAGAATCATAGACATTGTAGCTGGTCAAATGATCGTCCAACTGCAACACAACCACCTTCTCAATAACCTTGCCTACAAAAGGCAGGTTAGAGACAGGCCTGTAGTTAGCCAGACATTCTGGGTCTAAGGAAGGTTTTTTTAGAAGAGGCCTAATCACAGCTTCCTTCAAGGGGTCAGGAAAGATCCCCTTCTCCAATGACAACCAGATTATCTCAGCAAGAATCGGACCGATTTTATCCACACATCCTAGTAAGAGGCGGGTGGGGCCCGGATCCAAACTACAGTTGGTCGGTCGCAGTGACTGGACGATCATGACTATGTCACTGATTGTGGGCTGGTCAAAGTCAGACCACACAAACTGGGTGTCCGACATCTCCTGCCAACCACTACAACTCCCATTTGAGAGAGTTTGAAGGAGATCTGACCTGATTGTGGCAACCTTATCTGCAAAGAATCGAGCAAACTCCTCACAGCATTCCTGTGAAAATGCTCGCTCAGGCTAAAGACAGAGTGGATTGCGCAGTCTGTCCATGGTCCGAAAGAGCTGGGCTGGTTGATTCTGTGCAGCAGCAGTTTCCCTGGACAGGAATTCTGCCTTCTTACAGGTAATTGCTGATTGATAGACACGATAATGGTCCATCAAATTAAGCCTGCCACACTCCAGACCTGATTTCCACCAACATCTCTCAAGCCTTCTTCCCACTCTCCTCAACTCCCTCAAAGTCTCATCAAACTAAGGAGACTTTGGGCAAAGGGTGAGGGGTCGAACACATTCAGGAGCAATGGAATCCAGGGCCCCTACTACCGCCTTATTATAGGCAAGAACCAGGTCCCCAGGATCCATGCATTCACTAGGCAAATTCGATAGATCCAGCACTGCCATCAGGTCTTCTGGGGTAACACCCCTCAAAGGGTGGTACCGGACCATCTCCGTAGAGACCAACCTACGGGGGGGGGGTCAGGAAACTGAACCCGATGGTGTGATTGTCAGACCATCCAACTGGCTCCACCACCAAATTGGATATCTCCATCCCCAGGAGGAATACCAAATCCAATGAATGACCATCAATATGGGTAGAGGAGGAAATAACCTGTGTGAAGCCCAGCAAATTCATCAGCTGGAGAAAGTCAGAACCAAACTGCGAGAGTTCATCATCGACCCAGGCATTGAAATCCCCCAGGGTCAGCCATTTGGAGGATCGCAATGTCATGTCAATGATGAAGTCTCTGATTTCCCACAGGAAAACATTCCCATTACCTGGTGGACGGTAAATGAGAATAATCCTGTACCCCACACCCTCACCCAGGATACATTCAAAATATTTGGTAATTCCTACTGCTACCTCTATCAGACTCAGTTCTGTTCTAAAACAGATTGCCACCCCCCTACCTCTACGATCCAGTCTTGGACGGTGTATCACCGAGTACCCGACTCGTATAGCTGAGGCCAAAACAGGGCCAGCATTTTCATCCAGCCAGGTCTCGGTGATGCATGCCTGGTCCAATGAACCAACAAGATCAGCTATTATAGCAGTCTTGTTTTTAAAGGACCTGGCATTACATAACACCATCCGAGTTGGATGAGTTGCCAGTGAAGACCGAGCTACCGACCCGCTGAAAGCAGAGCCCTTGGGTATGGGAATCAGGCAAGATAAACCTCTTTCCTGAACCCATTTCATCCCAGGGCATCTTCTTGTCCTCACTGTCCCAATCCGTCCACTCCTTTCTATTCCCCTTCCAGGTCGGGCCCCCACCTTCCTCCTCCTCACAATCCCTAGAGCCCTACAATGTCATATACCTCTGGGGATAATGGGGACAATTAAAGGCAGGTTCCAAGCCGGGAGGGGAATAATGCCTGACCATCCGAGTAACTCCCTAACACATCTTCACACAAAATTATACACACTAAAAACCCCAGAAAACAAAGAAAAAATAAAATTAATAAAAATAAATAGTTATTACAAAAGAAATTATAAGAAAAAAAATTGTACAATTCTCTCAAAACAGTTTATAAATTCTGGGAGCTCTCACCTCACCAGAAATAAATATCCCCCCACCAAACTCTCACTTCAGTAGTACAGTTCGGGATATAAATAATTTATTTAAAGAAAGTGAAACACTTTCGATGTTCCCAATATCTTACTAAACTGTCTGAGAGAGAAATTCACATTATCCGCCAGGCAGGGAATAAAATAAGTCCTTCGAACTGTCTTTAAAGAGAAAACAGTCCATCCAACAAAATGGAAAATGTTCTTATTAAACTGTAGAGATCTCCTCAACTCACTTTCTAATAATTCCTTCCACAGACTCAAGAGTCAATAGACTTACACATCAAAAAACTGCTCCATTCAACATTCTTTACTCTCTCCAACATTGAACCACAGACCATCCCCCGAGAGGAACACCAGCCGGGATCCGAGTAAATCGGATCTGAGTGAGAAACAAGCTCTTCAGCTCCCCCCCAAGACCCACGAGGTACTTGCGCCCTCTATCCATCCTCCGATAACAGAGGGCCCAATCCTCACTTCAAATCCCCCAGTAATACCCCCCAGGTTCAGGTTCAGGTACAAGTCAAAGAGAAGTCAGTAGTCAGCGTTATACTTCAGGAGCAGATCTTAATCACGTACTCTAATCATCTGCATGTTTAACCAAGAAGAGAGGGCAGAGTCATAAACAAAGGCAGCCAGAGAGCCAAATGCTAATTCAGCAAGTTCTTCACCCCAAAAGACGAGCCAAAAAATTAAATTTCCAGGGGACTTTCAAATCGATTTTTAAAGAGTCTCACCAAAGCCCCAACCATTCTCCCAGACCTGTTTGGTGTCACGGCAGCCCACCAGCTGCCCAGCAAACACACAAAAGTACTGCAAAATAATACACAGCTAGGCTTAGGTTGGGGTCAGGAAACTCTTCTCACCAGTTACCTAAAACTGCTACCAGGCAGGATCCTCTCCCCTTCTTTCAATTCCAGGCTCTTTCAACTCCCAGAGTATTCTTTTCCACCTCAACTCCAAACTCCAATTCCAGTCACTACAATTCTGACCACTACCCTACTCGGAATATTTTAGGCAACTTCTCGGTGTTCAGATGATCCTCTGAGCGAATGCCCAACATACATGGGGGGAATCAATAGAGTTGCAGCAAATCGCAGTCGAGTAAAACTCCACAGATTCCAATCAAGACAACAGATGACAGCCGCAAAATAACGTAAAACTATAATAATGTAAAAGAAGTAAGTAAATAAATACAACATAAATAACGCAAAAACAGGCAAACAGCCAGAATTCAGAACATCAGTGTTTACAGCCAGCCCAGCCCGGTGGCCATCTTCAATTTGATCATACTATACCCATGATACATAGGATATACATTTATCCTGAGAACTGTGATATTTACTCGACATCTCCCCCGATCCTCACGATCATACAATACCCAGGATACATAGGATATACATTTATCCTGAGAACTGTGATATTTACTCGACATCCCCCCCAATCCTCATGATCATGCAATACCCAGGATACATATGATATATATTTATCCTGAGAACTGTGACATTTATTCACTGGAACCAATCACCTGCAACCAATCACCTGCATAATGAGTCGACCCCCAGAGTACTAGTCCACCATTCCATCCTTCTAAACAAAGATGCCCATCTCCTTATAAGCTTGTGTAGACACATAGTGACTATAGAGACTCCTACCAGGTGACCACTGAATGGGACTGGGGGATGATTAAAGTGACACCTCCCCAGATTCAACTGCCTTAACCAAAGGACTCCAAGTGCCTGTAAACAAGGATTCCTGCCCATTAGCCTGCAACTGTATCCTCTCCAGTCATATGTATAATCCTAAATTATTTAGCCAATGGGTTATGGTTGGTGGGGTCTTGCTGGCCAAGTGTTGGGCCACTGTAGTATATCAATCTGGTTACTACTGAACATTTTATAAAATGTCATAGTAAGACCATCAATCTCAGTGGCCATATAATTTTTTAAAGTCCTAATAGCCTGCTCAATTTCTTGCCTAGCTATAGGTTCTATGATTGTATCAGTTACAGTAGAAGGTGAAGAAGGTTTTTGTAAAAACTCTAAGGCCTGGATATTCAAACTGCGCCATTCTGAGGCGCAAGCCCTTGCACTGCTCAAAATAGTTGCGCAGGGGTGTGGCCGGGGTGATATTCAAAGGAGTTGCGCTATTGCACTCCTTAATCACTCCCACACCACAACACTTGCGCATAAGCGCCAATCGGAACTTGCGCCACTGCAAGTTGCCAGAGATGAGCATTAAACTTGCGGTGGCGCAAGTACCATTGCGTCATGCTCAATTTCCGATATTCAAAGGTGACATGCAAATGGGGCCATAATTTATGCAAGAAGGCGCAGGGGGCATTTGCATCTATTTATAGCCCCATTTGCATACCATTGCATGTAGGTCACGCGATCCCTTAGGACTTGCTCCTGGCCACCCTGCCAGGCAGCAGCCGTGGGGAATGACACACAATGCAGCCATCATGGCGCCGGTACAGGTACTCAGGCCCCCACATCTCCCACAGCCCGATCGCGGGCAGTACAGGTACATGAGCACCCCCACACACATCTCCACAGCCCAATCGCGGGCAGTACAGGTACATGAACACCCCCACACACATCTCCACAGCCCGATCGCGGGCAGTACGGATACATGAACCCCCACACACACACATCTCCACAGCCCGATCAGCGGGCAGTACAGGTACATGAACACCCCCACACATCTCCCACAACCCGATCGCCCGGGCAGTACAGGTACACTTAGACACCCCACACACACATCTCCCACGATCAGCGGGCAGTACAGAATACATGAACACCCCCCACACATCTCCACAGCCAGATCCACGGGCATAATGTGTATGACCCCCAGTGCCCGACCCTTGGGCAGAATGTAAACCCCCAACCCGAATATCTCCCTGGTGGTCAGTGGACCATAAAGCCCGATCGTGGGCAGAATGTCACATCACAACCCCAAAATCTCCCTGGTGTCTAGTGTCCCCCCACCCACCCACGAAGCCCCTCCACCGCTCCCCGCGGCGGCCGGCGACAGCATCCACCACCTGCCGCCCGCCACCCGCCCGACTGACTGTCCGGTGGGCTGCCGCCCGTGATGCAAGCACAGCCAATGGTACAGCCGCCATCCCCGACAGTCAGATTTGTGATGATATTCGTCCCAGTCACAGACTGTCATATGCATATGGCTACTGGTGGCTGCGCCTCACAAGCGTGCAGCCTAGACGATCGGTCAGCAAACGGCGACAACGAGTGGATATAAGCCGCCCGACGCGGGGCAAGAGGTGGAGGGCTTCCATGGTGAAGAGGGGACACTGAACACCAGGGAGATTTTGGGGGCTTGCAGATGTGACATTCTGCCCGCTGATCGAGCTTTACGATCCACTGGACCACCAGGAAGATATTCGGCTAGGGGCAGATTCTGCCCATGATTGGGCACGGGGGGTTCATACACATTCTGCCCGTGATTGGGCTGTGGGAGATGTGCGTGTGTAGGGGGGTGTGTCATGTACCTGGACTGCCCGCGATCAGGCTTCGGGATATGTGAGGGGGTGTGTCATGTACCTGGACTGCCTGCGATCGGGCTTCGGGATATGTGAGGGGGTGTGTCATGTACCTGGACTGCCCGTGATCGGGCTTCGGGATATGTGAGGGGGTGTTTCATGTACCTGGACTGCCCGCGATCGGGCTGGTGGGGGGGCACAGGGACCGAGTTGGGGGCCAGCCAGGTGTGGCAGCTGCTGTGTTGCGCCCTGCAATGCAGCAGCTCACCTGTGGGTGGCCCTCAACTTAAGCCTTTTTTTGGCTCAAGGTTGTGCAGGGCGAGGTTGGTATGATGCACAACTCTGCACAACCCGACTGAATATCGGGTTGCTCAGGTTATGCATGGATCCTCCCCCTCCTGTTGAGCATGCATTCATTTGCATTGCTCTCTTGTGCAACCTGTTGCCAGTGGCGTAACTGCCTCCTGCTGAATATCGCAGAATGGCGCATTTTGGACTTACGCATGCGCAACCCTTTTGAATATCCAGGCCTAAGTATCCTTTTCTAGTATTTTCATGTGTCTGGTGCTTAGCATATATACCCTTAAGATATTGTAGTTCTGCACTTCTTGTAGTATATCTGGTGTATAGATACCCTCTTCCCTTTCCTTGTTATCAGAGAGTCCATAGTTCTAGCAGCTACTTTGGCTTTACAACTGGAAAATACACCTCCAAAACTTGATTTCCCCGGAGTGTAAATTCTGTGTTCCATGAGTGGAGATGTCATGGAATACTGTAATTGTTCCATTTCCTTTCTTATATTTGTCATTTGTGATGTAACCCCAGTTTGTCCTGTATTAATGTAGGAAAATAATTTTGATACATGATTCCGTAATGTTAAATATTTTTTTATATTGGGCAGAATTCAAACAGGAGCCATTTTACAAGATTATGAATTTCAAGTCATTCTTTGTCCCCACTACTAGGTTCTTCTTAACTCATCTAATAAACATGCTGCAGACATTCTAGCCCTATGCAGATCCTGTCCCTGTGAACAGAGTTGCTGATTCTCCAAAAGGGTTTTATTTAATTTTCAATACCCCTTTCCAACTGGGATTTTTTCCCACTAAACCCAATTTAACTGCTCCTATTACATGGTCAGAAGTTTTTAGTGGATAGGTATTGGCTTCATGAATGTGTACATGCCTTGAGAGAACATAAAATCAATTCTGGTGGAGATCTGACCTTTATGAAAGTATGTCCCTCCTTTGTGTGCAATGCTCTATAAGTATCTTGCAATCCTGTCATGTTTATTATATTGTTAAGGCAATTAGTGTCACAATATTCCTTTGGGGTCTTTGCCCCTCTATTCTGTTTAGACAAAACACAATTAAAATCTCCTACCCATAATATATGTTTAGTGGTGTGCAGATATGGTTTTATAGAATTAAAGAGTGCTACCCTTTCCTTTTTTTCTATGGGGCACAGATATTTACCACCCTCCATGCCATCTTGTTCACAAAACAGTTATATTAATAAAGCATGACCAGGCAGAATATTCATAATTCTGGAGACTGTGAAACTATCCCCTTGAAATAAATCACCCAATCCACCACAAACTTCAGTACCAAAAGAAAAAATAAAAGACCCCCAACACCCCAACCTTTGAGCTGCTAGGACTAATGAAGTAGTGTTTAACCTAGTATCCTGCAGGAAGCAAATATCAAAGTTTAAATATTTAAGCAGCGATAACATCACTAGTCTTCTAGCATTCCGGGTTTTAACAATTGAGTTTGTTGCTTATATTATGATATGTGTATGATTTTTATTGAATATGTTATTTATTTTATTTATTTGTTCTAGGATTACAAATACTTTTGAGCCGAGGCTCTTTTACAAAGGTTCCATGTCATTGATACAATTGAGAAAAACATAAGCAAAGATAACAGTTTATAAAATTAAAAAAAAACACATAGTCTTGTAGAAGAAAAAAAGAACAATAAGGTGAAACTTTGGGAAGGGGAAAGGGAAAGGAGGAGGGTGAAATCAGGGAGACTGGATGGGAGAAAAGGGGAGGTAGGTTGGGGGGGACAGAGAGAGGAGAGGTGAAAGGCGGATAAGAATAGAGGTAGTGCAGCCGGGTGGCATTTGTCATGGGCCAGCAGGGGAGGTGAAGGGGGGTGCTGGCAAAGTGCAGTAGTAGATGTGGATCCAAAAGACATGTTTAGCCACAACAGTCACAGAGGTTGGAGGCAATGAGTGTTAGCAGAGCCGAGTCTTAAAAGTGCTGACTGATAGTGAGGATGAGATGTTACTGGAAAGACCATTGTACCAACTAGCAGCCTGGTAAGCAAAGGATCTTTGGCCTTGTGTTGTGCGGCAATGCAGGATTTGCAGAAGCTGAAGTTTCGATCTCCTGGTATGGCGGGTGTGGATTCTATGGTTGTATGAGGACACAGACTCGGGGCAAGGCCCAGCAAGATTTTCTTAGTAGTAATACAAGTTTAGTGTTTTATTCAATTGGCAAGATTCAACCATCCAGTTTGAGAACAGAGGTCACAGGTGTGAGTTAGGCGTTGGGAGCCAGTGACAAGTTGACAGGCCTTGTTGAGGGCAGTGGATACACATTTGAGTGTAGTGGTTGAGCAGAGCTGTAAATGATAATGCCATAATCATTGATGGATATGATGGAGCTCTGGACAGTGACAGCGAGGGCTTCGGGTGTCAGGTGTTTCCTATGAAGGAATAGCAGGCCTAGCCGGGAGTTAGCAGCTTTGGTGACATGGTCGATGTGGGAAGTGTAGGAGAAGTGAGGGTCAAGGGTGATTCCAAGGTATTTAAAGTTTTTTGACCTGTTCCAGTGTGGCACCTTGTCTGGTGATAACAGAAAGTTGGAAGTGCTTATGTTTATTATGGGAGCTGCTGAAGATCATGGCCTTGTTTTTTTTTTTGATTAAGGATCAGTTTGTGCTTTGTGAACCAGTTCTCAACTGAGGAGGAGCCGAGCTGGAGATTTTCTCACAATTTCGTCGGATCCTGGTGTGTGGCAAGGATTACTGCATCATCGGCATACAGGGTGATATGTTCAGTGCAGGAGTCCAGTAGGGTGTTAAAGAACAGGGCCCAGTATTGAACCCTGGGGGACTCCAGAGAGGACAGGTTTGGAATCAGAATGCACATCCCTGATGTTTACATGCTGGGAGCAGTTTTCAAGATAGCTTTTGAACCAAGAGATTGAATCATTGGAGAGACCAGCATTTTTTTTAGTTGGCTCAGCAGGAGGGAGTGGTGGACAGTATCAAAGGCTTTGGTCAAGTAGATGAAAATAGCATCAGTTAGTTGTCCATTGTCGAGGGAGCTGTGAATGGAGCTGGTGAATTTGAGTAAGGCAGAGGATGTACTATGACCTTTTCTAAAGCCATGTTGCTATTTGCAGAAATTGTCCAGATGCTCGGTAAGTTGGTCCGCTACTATACGTTCCAGTGTCTTCAATAGGGGAGGCAGAATGGAGATAGGGCGGAAGTTCGCATGGTCAGTCTTATCACCACTTTTGTGAATCGGGGTAACAGTGGCCATTTTCCATTTGTCCAGAAATTGGCTAAGGAAAAGAGAGAGATTAAAGATCTTGGTGAGGGGCCCAAGTACCTCATCAAGCGTTAGGGGCAGTAGTTTGAGGTCAAGTGTGTCATTGCTTGTTCTAGATTTGTTGATGGCTTTGGCATTGTAGTTTCAGACTTGATGTTTCTTTAGGGCTTTAAAGTAGAAAGGTGGGTGACAGGCATGGGTGGAGGAGTTGGGGGATGGGAGCTGACACATCTTAGAAGAAGTCAGAGGGGAGAACACTGCTAAGGTCAGTGAAAGTGATGTTAAAAGTGTTCGCAATAGTTTTAGGGTCGAGTGTAGTGTGCCCGTTTATGTTGAATATGTTCGGTGAAGATTTTGACTGCTTCCCAGTGACATCTTTAACATTTTTCCATAAGTCCCTCCCATTTCCCCGGGAATTAGTGAGGGCATTTTTATAGTAGTCAGATTTCTGTTGCCAAATGGATTTGGTGCAGTCGTTCCATGCCCGTTTATAATTATGGATGTCGAGTTGCTTACCAGAGTTTCTAGCCAGTTCCCAGAGGTGGTCCCTGGATTTAAGTATTTTTAGGATGTCTCCTGACTGCCAAGGGTTATTGAATGATTTAACTTTACGCTTTTTGAGGGAGGCAAATTTATTACTGACTTCATTGAAAATGTAAATAAATTGCTCCAGTGCAGTATTAGTATCTGTTGCCTTGAAGATGGGGGACCAGTCCTGCATTTGGAGGTGTGATTTGAGGTAGGTTAGCTGACCACGGGGTAAGACTCTGCTGGAGATTATTTTTGGAGGGGGCTTATAGAATTTGTTTGACCAGGTACAGCTGATGGGAGAGTGGTCACTGAGTGAGTCAGGGAGAACTGAGGTTTTCTTGATCCAAGAGGGGTAGTTGGTTAGGATCCAGTCAAGTAGGGTGCAGGTCCCAGTTCTGTAGTTCTTTCTGGTTGCATAGTCAACCATTTGAGTCAGGTTAGCTGATATAACGGAGTCCTAAAATGACCCACCTTCAGCTGAGAGCCAATTAATGTTAAAGTCACCAAGAAGGATGATTTCGGAGTCTGATGGGTGGGATTTGACAAAGTCAAGGACAGTGGTTAGACAAGGTCCATGTTCCTTAGGAGGTATGTAAACAGTGACAACTGTGAGGGCCTTATTGTGGGCACCTAATAGGAATCTGATGGGAGGAATCTGAGAAGGTGTTGCTGGAAGATTGGAATCAATGGTGTGTCCTCGGAGAGTGGCTTTCATATATAAAGCACACCCTCCACCTCTTTTGGACTTATGATCAACCCGGAAGACATTGTAGCCAGGAAGGGTGATTGCCTGGCCAGGAATCGTTGGTGTGAGCCAAGTTTCAACTACTGATAGAATATCCGGGTTGTGTTGGGTGGTAAAGGCTTGCAGTGCATCAAGCTTAGGAAGTAAACAGCAGATTTTCAGGCACATGATTGAGAGAGTGCCTGTTGGTTTATTTTGGTTGGAGGTGTTTGGTCTGGGGTTAGAGTGAACAGTCCCTGATAGTAGCAGGAGGAGGAGTACAAGTTTCAGGGTGCATGGGTGGAGTTCAGTCAGAGAGAGGTTGCGTTTCTCTTTTGAACAGTAGTATGCCAGATGGTAATGTCAAAAATGCAACACTGGAATAGTTGTATACGATGTGGCTAGATGTGCCCAAGGCTCACACATGAGCTGGGACAGATCAATTTTGGTGGTGTGCCTCCAGGGGGAGGATTTACCCTATTGCCAAATGATGTAAAATAATCAAATCCACAGGAAAAGGACCAGTAAACTGTTTGAGCTACAGTAACAAGACAAAGGATGTGTTAAACTCCTGGAACACAGGCCTGGGTCATATGCAGGAAGTTAAAATCCTTTGTCACTGTCTTCCCTTTGTTTAAATAGTTGTGAATGGTTCTCAAGGACATGCAGATCCCTTTAGCAACAAGGTAGATGGAAATGTGGATTCAGTTTGCACTCCCCAGGTCAGAGCTTGTAGAATTTTTTAGCTGTACTTACTTGGGTTGTGATGGCTTCCAAAAAAGTTGATTTATAATGAGAATCCCACTATCTGCTGGTGATGTTTTCCAGTTCCTTAGTCCAGGAAACTTTCAGGATCTCATATCCAAGAATGGTCTAGTTGCTCCAAGCCAAAACGCATGGAAATCCACAAAACTAAACTACTGACAGAGACGAAGACAAACACCTAGCCCAAGTAAATTTTATTATTATTGGTGTTTTAAAATGTGAGGCACCTTGGTTTTGGATAAGGCACCATATAAATAAATTTTATTATTATTATTCCTTATACTATTAACATTAATAGTGGCAACAGAGAATGCAGGATGAGAAGAAATGTCTTGTAAATAACTCAAGTAGTTTTTCCCAGGCTTATACTCCATCTAGGTTTGGGTCCCAGCCTATTCCTCCTCCCTTTATTGGGGTCCTATGGGGGGGGAGTTCCTCCTCCAGATCAGAGGATAACAGTTGTTGGGAGAAAATAGTGGAAGAGGTTTCTGATTCTCCTCCCTTGTCAGATTCCAAGGGTCCAGCAGTAAGTACCTCATATTTATTGGACAATGAAATACCCTTGGGTGAGGATGCAGACTAAAGTTTTTTAGGTTTGGGTCTTAACTGGCATAAAGATCTTTTCTTTGATACCACAGTCATATTAGGAGGTGCCATATCAATATTTACACTTTCAGGAGGAGGGAGCCATAGCCACTTAAGGCCGATTGACTGTAGGTAATGGGTTATTTACTTCTATTGTGGAGTCAGAATGTGTTTTGAACACTCTGGGGAGGTTGTGCCCCACTTGATGTGTCATTAGACATCTATGCCTCCTGGGGGTTGTCCTCGGGATGTTGAGGGTTGTAGCACAGAGTCTGTTCCCTGATTCATAGCAGAATGGTCCACTGCAGGAGACTCTTGAGGCTTTCTATGAGCTGCAATATCTTTTTTATGAGCTTTTGTAAACAAGGAATCTTGATCAGGCTGATCCACTGTATTATATGTTGCCCAGGAGCAAGAGTGATGTGAATGCTGTTTCATTATACAGGTTACATTTCATCTCATTTAGGCATTCAGTACTGGTGTGACCATATAATGGACACAGACTGCATTTAATGCAGGTATTGGGTTGACCCAGGTAAAAGCAACTACCAAGGTCCCTCTCTAGAAACAAGCTACTTGGCAAGTGTTGTGGGTCCAAACTGGAACTACCTAGCTTCACTTTATACCTCCAACTATTTGTTCCTCATCATAAATGGGCTGTGGGACCTTAGTAAGTCACACCTTTGCTGTAGCCAGTGAGTAATGTCATGTACTGCCACACTTTAATTTCTAAACAAAATAGTAACTGTTTTTATATCAGGCTGTGTTAGGGGAATTGCTCTAAAAGGTAATCAAAGAGCAGAAAACTTCAATTTTTCATAGTTCATCCAAAATCTATCTAACCCCTGTGGAGTCTTAAAACTGACATCACACACAGTGTCACTAGAAGTATGTATCAGTGCATACATTTCATTTGTGAAGAACCCCATTGATTCCTTAAAGATCATGTGCAAATGATGTCCAGATTTGCTGTAAAAGGTTGTTGTTAGGGTTCCTTACCTTCAGTGTTGTAGTTCTGCTGTGTTATTTCCATGATGTTGTCACTTATTTTTAAAGCATTTAGTGGTGAAATGTTTGGTGACCTGCTTCTCCACTTTTTGGCTCTTCAAGTTCTCTACCAGCTGGGATGCTCACAGACGTCAAACGTGATGACATCATTCGGAGTGAAGGGGGGGGGACTGTTGAGGGACTGACAGGACAGACTAGTACTGTATTTGCTGCCCTACACAATGTAGTCATAAAATAAAAGTGTGACAGCTGTTTTATATAAAGTACCAGCCCTCACTGACTGATTGTGTACATTAATTATGTGATAAGTGACAAAAGTAACATAAAAAACTGAAGGCTTCCTAAGCCCCCCCATTGACTTGTCTAACTATGTCTGTGTGTGCCCAAGATCTAAGGACGCACCTCCAGCTGACAACTCAGAGCAATGGGAAGACTCATGCAGTGCCTAATTTACATACTGGGAGTATGGTGGGATAAAGTAGGTTTTCAATTAGCAGCAATATCCTGGACACGAGAAAGCACTCTGTACTTTGAAACGGGCACTACAACCCTGAATATTCACTTTTGAAATATCGGAGCCGTGGCTCTGCACATGCTCAATAGCATAGCGCTAGTGTGCATGTGCAGAGCCACAGATTTGATATTTTAAAAGAATATTCAGGCTGTAGTGCTCATTTCAAGTACACAGTGCTTTCTCATATCCAGGAGGTTACTGCTAATCAAAAAACAGCTTTATCCTACCATGTTCCCACTATGTAAATTAGGCACTGCATGAGTCTTCCCACTGCTCTGAGTCTTTGGCTGGAGGCGGGTCCTTAGATTGTGGGTGCACAGAGAAATAGCTAGACAAGTCAAGGGAGGGCTCAGGAATCCTTCAGTTTTTTTATGTTGCTGTTGGCACTTATCACATAATTAATGTACACGATCAGTGAGTGAGGGCCGGTACTTTATAATAAAACAGCTGTCACACCTTTATTTTATGATACATTAGTCATGACTTATGACTTAAGTAAGGCATTTTGACACTGTAGACCACAGCGTTATCCTTTCATCTCTCTAGGATGTTGGCTTGGATTCTCTATCCTTAAGATGGTTTATTAACTATCTCTCTGGCTGACTCCAGCAAGTTAAGGTGGAAGGGGAGGTTTCTCCTCTAAAATCCCTTTTGAGGGGTGTGCCACAAGGCTCCATTCTGGGTCCCTTACTGTTCGCCATTTATATTAACAACATAGATGCTACAATCAAAGGAGCACAAATACACCTATTTGCTGATGACAGTGTTTTACGCTAGTAGCCCTACTCCTGATGCTGCTTGTAAAGCTCTTCAATGTGAATTCAGTCTGCTTCAGCTTCAGCTCCTGAACCAGAAGCTACTTCTAAATGCCAAGAAAACCCAAACAATTTTCCTCTCGCCCTTTCCTCATGCCCCAAATCCTGTTTCAGCTGAGATGCTCCCACAAATCACCACTACCCTAGGGGAACAACTGGAATACGTAATAATATTCAAATATCTGGGGGTCTGGTTAGACCATCATTGACCATATAGAAGAGCTGATGAAGAAGTTTAGACAGAGACTTGGTCTTTTCTTTAGGATCAGTAATCTTCTCACAAGAGACGCTAAGCTGAGACTGGTCCAAACTATCTATCTTTCCTTACTAGATTACGCAGACTTTTAATATACCCAGGGTCTGGCCAGAGCATTAGCCAAACTTGATATGCTTTATCATCATGCTCCGAGGTTTATCACAGGACTCCCTTACTCCACTCATCACTGTTCCTTGTACACTGCAGTGGGATGGTCATCCCTTCATTACAAACAACGTAAGAAATGCAGCAACTTGGACCTACAAAGCTATTATAAAAAAAACCTGCCCCATTATATCTCTGTTTGTCTACTATTATGCACACTTGGTAGGTATGTTCTAAGAACTACTTCCTACATTTCCCTGTCAGTGTACAAAGCCAAATCATGGTTCGGCAGGGTGGCCATGAGCTACTTGTTACCTCAAATGGGAAACAACCTGCAAAAAACATTGAAACTAACTCACCCTATCAGCTTAGCAGCTTTCAAATCACTATATCTGCAGCATAACAAGGAAACCTGTACCTGTTACCCTTGACTCAAGCTCTTTTAAATCACCCTTTGTGCTCTGAGTTGCTCTGGACTGAACCAAATAACCTTAGCATTTGTGGCATCCCCCTAAATCATTACCCTATATGCCTTACCACTACCGTTCTTCCACCTGACACTGATTTTGCTGGTCTGTCTGGTATTACTAGTCCTTCAATATCCTTTCCTCCTAAATTTTCCCCTAGGCTACCTTTGTAGTGCTGACCCTTATCATTGGTGCATTATATATACTGTACAACTAATAATTGTGCCGGCATCTAACTGTTGCACCCATTGACAATACTTATACATTTATTATTGTATTATACCCTACTGTTTACTCATTGTATATATTGTAACTGAAGTATATTGTCCTACTGTTGACTTATTGTACAAAAAATTTTCTGTTATATTTTTGTTTGTACTGAAAACACAGGTCTGCCTCGAAAATTAGCACTGCTCAATAGTGATCACCTGGTTAAATAAAGATTTTGATTGATTGACTGATTGTGTAGGGCAGCAAATACAGTACTAGTCTGTCCTGTCAGTTCCTCAACAGTCCCCCTTTCACTCTGAATGACATCATTGTGCTACTGGCGTCCTCTGTGTGGTATCTATGAACATTGGGGACAGCACAACCAAACAGGACCACAATGTACTGTATAATAAAATACAATTATTTAGTAAAGTACTGCAAAGCAGTGACATAACACCGCTTAGAAAGGTATTGTGTACTGCTATGTTAAGACTGCAGGACAATGAAAAATGTTGCACATGATCTTTAATCCACTTAAAAATCGTGGCCATACAACTAATAGACTACCTCACCAAATATAGTGTTCTGTGTCCTGAACAACATGGCTTCTGCCAGAACCATTGCACCATCACTGCCCTCTTGGAATTTACAAATGCCCTCCATACATCCCTGGACACTAGTAACACTACTGACACTGTCTTTATAGACCTCTCAAAGGCTTTTGATACTGTGTACCACTTGCTTCTCCTGGACTCCCTCACTCAGTTAGGCCTCTCCCATGAGACAATTGACTGATTTGCCAGCTATCTGTCTGAAAGAACCCAGACAGTCCAGATTGCCTACTCCCTGTCATCCCCCCACCAAGTGAGGTATGGGGTCCTTCAAGGCTCTATCCTTCATCCACTTCTCTTCTCCCTATACCTAAACACCCTGCCCAATGCCTGCTCTGGGAAAATGCTGTTGTATGCAGACGATGTAGTCCTCTACAGCTCTCACACTGATCCCACAGCTTTCCACTCGGCACTCTAGAAATCCTTCTCTGAAGCTAAATCCTGGTTCTTTCAACATAGGTTAGTACTAAATTACAAAAAAACTAAATCCATGATGTTTGCACACCATCAAAATAAGAACCTAGGACAACCCTTGTACATTCTGAACTCACTAAATGACCCCCTTGAACAGGTTAATACTTTCAAATACCTTGGCATCACCCTAGATACAGGTCTCACTTTCCATGACCATATCCGATTACTAAGCACCACCATCAACGTACGTATTGGTCTCCTTCACCGCTATAAGCACTGCCTGCCTCCTGAATCTCTCCGCCTAGCCATCTCTACATCTATTCTATCCCTAATTAACTATGGTATCATCATCTATGGTGCGGCCAACACCACCCACCTACACAAGATTAGACTGGCCCTCAATAAGGCCTGCAGACTTGCTACAGGCTGTCCTAGAGTCACTCATACATGCACCCTCTATGCCTCATCAAACTGGCTCAACTTTGATGGGAGGCTAAAGTACCAGGCCTGCTTCTTCACAAAGAAAATCACCTCAGGATTACTCCCTCCAGCCCTCACCCCACTACTTCAGACCCCACTGTCCAATCACCTCACACAGCAGTCAGCAACTACCCACTTTAGGGTACCTTGCTGCAAAACCACCTCTGACCAAAGAACGTTTCGATATCTGTCCCCATCCTGGCTCAACTCACTCCCAAACTCCCTTCTCACTGAACACAAACTTAGTCAGTTCAAGTACCAACTAAGGGACCTTATTACCCAAGGATCCATATGTGATTGCCCCTAAACCTGACCCTTCATTTTTCTACCACCTCCCATCTCCCATGTCTATGGACCTAACTCTGGTCTGCCACCCCTGAGCATGTCTATACCTTGACAATGGACATCTCTTTCCAGCCTTGGCCAAAGAATAACATGTGGGCATGGCTAGTGCCATCGGCCTGAAATACTATGCATATACCTGCAACCTTTATTCCCAGCTGCTACTGTTTGTATTCTTTCTATTTTCTGTAATCATCTGCAACCATTCTGTAACCGCTGTGTTTAACTACTATGTTAATTGTTACTCTGTACACTGTTGTCTCTTCTTATGCATGATGTGGAACCTTTGTAAAAGAGTCTTTGACCCAAAGATGTTATCCAATATTTATCAGTAAATAAATAAACTTTTTTCCCACATAAATGTTAGGTGTACAGTCTAAGCCACCTTTGATTTGTATTTATTTTGTAGTTTCTTGATCTTAATTGCTGTTTTATTTGTCATGTTTATGCTAGACACCCAGAACCTCAGGGATCAGGTGCCCTAAATATAAAATATGCCTAGCCCTGCCCATATACAGTACAGCAACCTACTGTAACAGCGTTCCTTCTTTATGCTGTGGAGGAGGTTGCTGGAAGAATTAGTCCTGTTTTCTAAATGAAGCACAAGTCATTTTAGAATGTTCAGCTCCAGAAACAGGAGGACAATGAGCTGCTGACTGTGCTTTCAGTCTGTCCACCCCCCCATGTGATCTGTCAGTTACTCATCCCCAGAATTGGAAGAAAAATACAGTTGGACACCAATATGAGCTATATGTTCTTGGGATTCATGCATGCCATCATCTGCATGAAGATCCAAATCAGCAGGCCTGGCATCAGCACCTGGGCAAATGCCCAGGGCCCTGACACCAGAGAAGGGTATACTTAACTGTAGCACTGCACTGGCAACATGCTTTTTTTTCCTGCTCCAGGCTCCCTGCTTATCCAGTGCCTACTAGTACTTACTGCCTAGTGAAGCAGGTGGTGGCCCAGCCCATGATGACATACACTGCTGCTGCCGGTGACCCGAGTGGCTGTAGACAAGGAAACTATGAGGAAATGGCACAGGTCCAGGCATTCCCTTTCCTTCTGAATCAGCCAAGGCTGCCAGTCTGTGGAACCCTGGGCCCAATCCATTAGCATTCCGTACCGTGGTTTGGGACAGGGTGTGGAAGGAATATGCAGGAAGCAGCCAATGGCTGGAGGAGAGTGTGGTGGAGGGGTGGGCTTGAGCAACCTGACCAGTCAGCTAGCTGTTTGTGATGTTTCTCATTCTAACGACGTTACTGTTGTGAAAGCAGCACCAGTGGTCAGTGCAAAGATGGGAGTTTGAATTCAAAGTTCTCCCCCACTCCACTCATGTGGCAGAGTAGAGGCACAGAGCAAAGAGTACTGCTGGCCAGGACTGTAGAGTGATCAGTTGTCACAACTTGTCAGTGTGACTGTGGACCGCTTGACCATGACTGCGTTGGGCCTGTGTGGACTTGGTTGGAGCTAATGGCAGCAAGAATGCACCAGACAAGAATTCGACCGCATGGGTGCATAATTTAAATAAAAGCTCCCTTTTGTGATCCACATGGGGCCGCACCACACCACACCACACCAGCAGGTAGGACAGGTAGAGACCCTGGGAGCCAGCAGGGAAGGGAGGGAGCAACTCAGGGAGGGAGGGGAGTCTGAGCTGTGGCCTGTTGCACTGTCTGGAGACTACTAAATCTGCCTATCTGCATTTGCTACTGTACTGTCTGCTGTGTGAAGAGAGCTGGCATGTTGTCCAGCTAGATAGTGGTGTAGTATTATTTTTTTTTTTTTTTTAACAGACACATGGTTTGGGGGAGGCTCACCTTCTACAGGTGAGAAGGTCACAAATTTGCAATTCAAGCATTAGTGCACAGCTTGGCCTGATTCTGCAGGGGTGGTGTCTGTGGAATTTTTTCTGAATTGCTTGTTGTTGTACTACTGCTGTGTGGAGAGCCGGTGGTTTGGTGATGGAAAGCTGGTGGTGCATTTTGTATTTTTTTTTTTTAAAAGACAGACAGGTCTGAGGGGGGTCTTGTAGAGGTCCATTGCCCAAGGCCCACAAAAACCTGATGCCTACTGCTGCAAATCAGAGTCAGTAATAAAAGTGCTGGGTATATTCTCGGCTGCTGTCTCCATATTTTTATCAGTATCAGTCACACAATGGGAGTCCGGAGACCCTGGTATTGCACTGTATTCAGTGTCCAAAAGCCACTGTCCAGAAACAGTTTTTTTTCCAGCTGGCATTCTTTAATGAATTTTCTAATAACCATGTTTTTTTTTTTTACTGAAAAAAGTCAGCAGTTGTTTGAGAAGGAGGATCCACCCACCCATGTCTTAGCTTGAGTTTTCTCCCAACATTAGCCTCTTTCTCAGCGTGTACCTCTTGCCTTACCTCAGTGCTTACAGCATATTTAGATGCAGGAGGTGGTTGACTCAGTTCCTCAGCAGCAATAATGCAGTCCGTTGATACTGCAGTTGGTGTTGCAGCCATTGAAGACATTATTTTATTCCAGTCCTTTGATGCTGTTGTGTCATGCACAGCTGAGCACCACCTGTCAGTAAAAGCAGGCTTGTCAGGGGCATTTGGGTGGTACTGAACAAATGGGGACAGGCAGTCTGGAAACAGAGGGAATGCTGTCATCCTGCTCAGCGGGTCTTCCTCCACATGCCTCCATGGCAAACTCAATTGGTTATGCCACATGAGACGGTATAAATTCAGAGTTCAGCAGGGATAAAATCAATGGCATCTCCTTTTGCAGGAGTTTTTTCAGCCAGTCCACCTCATTTTGTTCACACAATTGGGCAACAGGTATGGCATTTTCCAATCCATTATGCTCATTGCCAACAACAGCAGAAATATCATTGATCTCCTGGGCTGGACCTGCAGGGAGGAAGATCTGCTCACATGCAGGTACACCTGCAGATTGACCACTCTCAGGGACAGTGGCCATTTGGTCTGCAGCTTCCCCTACTGTCAAGAGCAGGAAATGTCCCCCATTCACTAAAAATAGAACCAACAGCTTAATCTGGTTCCATGTCAGTTGGCATCCATCTGTATACCCTGTCCCCAAGATGAGGTTGAAAATAGACAGAATTGTCTAGTTCTCCTTCCCTGGTCAACAAAAACTAAAACTGATGCATGGGCTGTACTCCCCTCCTGCTTTCCAGTGGCAATTCAGTGCTCTGTCAGTTTGCCACAGCTCCAACACTTGATCATAGGTAGGTCTTCTATTTATGGGTAGGCAGGGGAGAGAGGATCAAGCATCCAAAGGATTTCTCTCCTTTCTCAGGGAGGGATCCAGGGGTTGCCTGGTGCAGCAGTGGCCCCTGATGGAGACCGGTGGCACTGCTATGCACTCAGCCTTGTACAGTAAGGGATGATGTCAGGTAGCTGCCTTCTGGACATAGGTGGGAGCACCTACATCATGGGCTGGGTGGCATTGCACATCCCACGTCAAGGCAGGGCATAACCAAAGCAAGTAAAAAATGGTGCAGAGGATCAGGCGATGGCACCTATCCCTCATGCCCCACACTGGGCTTCCTCAACTGGCCTTCAGTTTCCCCCGTCATCTCATCTAATCATATGATGCCGGAGTCTGCCTTACTAAGAGTGCCCAAGTAGGAGGGGGCGACCCCCCCGGATAGGGTTAGCTGGGGGTTGCTGGCTTCAAGGAAGGGGGAGAGAGGAGGCTCAGTTTGGGGATTCTCAGGCAGGCAGGATAAGGATGGGTTGCCTGAGAGAGGACCTCGGAGCCATGATGAGAGTGAAATAAAGCTGAAAAAAGATTTCACCCTCCCGAGTGGGTTCCAACACTAGCTGCCTGAGGCATGCCCCCCTGTAGGGCATCGAGAATGGTCCTGCTCTTGGATGTGGCTGCAGCAAATGTGCTGCAGTTGACATCTGGCATATTCAGGTCCCTTGTCAACAGCATCTCCCCCTTCTCTGCCGTCTTAATGATGCCATCTATCATTTCCTTGTCCATTTCCTCCCTGAGATGGGGGTCTGTGTACAACTGCTGTGTAGATTATGGTGCCATTTCCAGTCTCCAGGGTGACCCACAGTGCTTCCTCTCCTCCCTGTTTACCCTTCAGTTCCATTGCTTTGATCTCTTCCATTACATAAAGAGCTACTCCTCCTCCTCTTCTCTCCTCCCTGTCCCTCCTATAGATTGTGTATCCTGGTATGTTGACATCCCAGTCATGGTTCTCTGTGTACCTTGTTTATGTGACTGCTGCCATGATATCCAGGCATCCCTCATCCATCAAGGCCACCAGTTCTGGGAGCTTGTTACCCATCTACGGGCATTGGTACACATTACTCTTCATTTTTTGATGGCCTTAACCCTTTTTGCTCTATCCCAGTCCTTGCTGCCTTTATCTTTTCTCCATTTACCCCTGCCCTTCTCCCTATTGACTTCTCTATCTTGGTGTTTACCTCACTAACTACCCTAATTTTTTTTGGGTGGGGGGGCTAGCATACCTCTCAACTGTCCTGGATTTTGCTGGAAATCCCGTTTTTCTGCCGTTTGTCCCGCCATCCCGAACTGACTGACCATTTGCACAATTTTTCATAGTAGCCCATGTGGTCCATGCCACCATTGCCAATTCACCACGCTCACCATTGTCTCTCTGAGAAAATCCCCACATCCCCATATTCTAGCTGCAGCAGTGACGTAGCCTGCCCTTGTAGCCAATTGCATGACTCCCATGCTGTCTGTTGCTGTTTTAGCACCCCCGCCCACACACGGACCTGATTTTTGTGTCCCCCCTCAGGTCCAAATGAGGAACATATAACAGGACCACTCTGGCACTCTGAACTTACAGCAACTAAGCCCGAGAAGAGTTCCAGAGCACTAGGGAAGAATTCGATTGATCGCCGCAGGAGAGAGAAAGAGAGACAGAGCTGCCTAGGAGTGTCAGAGAGACAGGGACAAGTGAAGGTGTGCTGTGCCACCCTCCGATTGAATCTCCACCAGCCAACCCAGTTTTCTTACTTCTGCCTAGCTGCTGCCTGCTGCTATAAATCACTATTTAGTTTTATTTCACTAAATAAAAGGACTAAGCAGTGCTGGCAGCAGGTACTGATAATGATCGATCGATTACGGTGCTAGTAAATATACCGCCTGCCAGCACCAGCATCAGGAGCCTTGCTTGGACTCAGGGAGTGCAATCACAGAGCAGCTCATCAGCACAGAGGGAGCAGAGCAGTGAAGCACACCAGGACGACGACAACCTGACTGACCCAGTGTGCCAGTGCCTGAAACTCTGCCAGAAGAGAGACTACCAGGTCTACCACACCAGTGCCTGCCTTTACAACAAGGTATGTAATCTCATGATTGACACCATATCATTGTCACATGCCACAAAAATTGATGGCAACTTGGCAACTAGTACTCTGACAGTATCAGACCGGTGCAGTGTCAGTCACCGTGTGTGTAAACAGGGGATATGGGGGATAGAAGAAGAGAAGGACTATTGGTCTGTTGGCCAGACTAGAGAAGTCTTCTATTATTCTGTCTGTGTTCCCTTCTGTCTTTGACACTTAAGTAAAGTAAGTGTTAAACACAAAAACGGATGGTGAAGAATTAACTAATAATTATGAATATGGCTATGCTAAGGAGATGAATTGTTAATAAATAACTGTAAAAGGCCTTTTTTTTATGTAGCAACACATGTGGGGATATCAAAGTGCAGATACTTGTGATATTTTGTTCCCTGAGAGCTAGACTGCCATCACTTAGTCATTTATATGTAGGTTCTGTCCTGCTCCACTCTGGGGAAAGCTAATTTTTGTATTGTGAAATTTAAAATATAGTTTAGTTACTTAAAATTGGGGAGGAGGTCAGAACCTACATATAACTGAGTAAGAGAACCTTAAAAGAGATGGCATTGCAAGACAAATTGAGGTGGTGACTTGATGAATGACCTGCCTATGTTGTAAAAATATTAATACAGTATACAGAAAGGTTTTCCTTAAGTTTTTGTGTGTAGTTGGTTCTGTGTTCTCTTCTGTCCACACTCTGGGTGGGACAGTCAGAACAGAAGTGTCTTAGTCATTTATATGTAGGTTCTGTCCTGCTCCACTGTGGAAAGCTAATTTTGTATTGTGAAATTTAAAATGACAGTTCAGTCACTTAAAATTGGGGTGGGTGGGGAGGGAGAAAGGTCAGAACCTACATATACTGTAACTGAAGAGAACCAAAAAAGAGAGGTGGTAATGCTGTCCTATTTTTCTTCTACTGCCTTGCCTATAAATTGGAATTTGTTTGTTGAATTTTGTTGACCCGGTAAGCCCACTAGGCCTAGAAGTCCCTTTCTCAGGGGTGACCAGGGAAGGGGGATACAGATGATAAGCAACTGAAACTGAACCAGATTAAGCTGTTGGTGGTATTTTTAGTGAATGAAGAAAATTTGGCCAGGGCACCAGGGAAATTCCCCTACTCTGTTGGTGCGTGGTCACCAGCAGGTGTGCTGGTCATTATTCCAAGATGGACGCTGCTACTGTGTGCAGGGAGCAGGCTCAGTCTGCAGATCTGAAGGAGACCACAGCGATTGTAAGTTCGTTGGTTCAATTTCTTTCAGCAGACCCGGAGGAACCCGATTTATTTTTGGATGCTTTATCTAACAATGAGGATTCCAGTGCTAAACTAGACAATTTGCTAAAAGAAGAGAATGAAAACTCAACGCTACAGGTTTCGGGAGTTCCAGAGACTGCAATAGTGTCGTTTTCAGCAACGGAGAACCCCAGAGAGTTACGAGTCTGAATGAGGTAATTCAGACGAAAGCGGAAGAGAAACAGAAACACAGATTCAGCTCGGAGGAGAAGGCGCGGACTTTGGAGCAAGCAGCTCTCGTACAGATCTCCCCATCAGCATTTTCAGGTCAGTCTTGCATTTCCCCTACGAATTCTAAAGTCGCTAACTAGCAAGACATAAAAACGGTAAAGAATGACACTGTATTACCAACGATTTCAGATTTCGAAGCTCCGCAAGGTAAAACGGAGTCAGAGACCAGTATTAATCGTAACAACTTAAATAAGCAAGCTGGTTTTGTGTTCCAGCCTGGCAAAGACCTATCGCTTTTTAAATCTCCCACAATTTACCAAACGAAGCCTCATATTCAGGAGGGTGTCACAGAATTTAACTTTCAACACCAGCTTCATGATAAAAAGGAACTTCATAGCTTTCAATCTACATCTTTACCTACGTTTTCTCTTCCTAAAGATTCTAAAGTGATGAGTTGTGTAGCTGACACTCCTATTAACATTCAACATGACCATATGTGGACACCTCAAAGAGCCTTGTTAGCCGCATAGTGGAAGCAACAGGCCTCGGGAGATTGGGCTGCAGACCTTTCATGGGACTCATCTTTTGATTTAAATGTTCATTCCCCTGGATGGAAACCAGAGGAACTAGAGAAAAATCTTGATAATAATAATTCTGATACAAGCAAGGTTTCTGAAGCTGTTATAAAGCAACCCATTGATAAAAGTTTATTTTCTGAACCAGTTATTCTTCCTAGTGAACAAAAACCTTTGTTGTCTGAATTGTTCTCTAAAGCTAAAAGAGAGCTGCACCTAGGCGTGCATCCATCCGTATTAGGTATAAAGGGGTATGGTTGATAGGCCTGATCAGTAACTTCATAGGTAAAATCCTGATAAAAGAATCTTTGCATTTTTCACCTAGGGATGTGTTTGCAATCATTAACATTTCTGGAGAAGATAATTATGATGTCAGCTTTGTTCTGCTGCCCTGTTAGACTTATTTTGGATGCGTTATAACCAAGTTAAATTTTCTCCAGTATGGGCCCCCTTTCTTATTATTCCTCTCTCCCAGCCCTCCATTAAATTTGTGACAATTATGTTTCGAAATGAAGGGGTACAGGTGGAAGACATAACTTACTGGTTGTCCAAAAAATGTGATATTCAAGGGGACCCAGAACCCATTTTGGATCTAGAAGGCTTCTGGACAGGGGGATGGAAATATAAAGTAAAATTAAGACAGACAGAAAATGGCTTCGAGCACATTCCAAACTCCTTTTTGCTGGGCAGGGATAGAGGAGTATGTTTTTATAGTGGACAGCCAAGGGCCTGTTACAAATGTGGCTCAAAAACTCATCTGTCCAACGTTTGTGACAGCCTACGATGTGACAACTGTAGTGAAATAGAACATGTTACGATGCAATGTAACAATACTACTAAATGTGATTTATGTGAGGGTACCACCCATGCTTTCAAAAACTGTCCATGGGCGGCAAAAAATAAATCACAGAATAATAATACTGAGAGGTTTATTCAGTTGGCCCAAGAAGCTTTAACCACAAAAACAACTACTAAATTACAAAAAAATCCTGCTAGTAAAAATGAAGAGCCAGGGAAGTCACACCTTACTCCAGGGGTTACCCTCACAACCCCCCCCAGCCTGATGCTTCTACTCATAAAATAATAAACAGACCTTTAGCTCCACAGATACTGCAACCAGTATGCTATTCAGAGGAGAAAATACAACATTTAACCCCCCCATTCCCTTCCAATGCCCTTACCCCCTAGAAGGTCCACTAGAAACTCAAAACTTATTCAGTTACTGACCCCTGACCCAGTAGAAACTACAAATTCCTATTCTGTTCTAACTTCTTCATGGGGAGAGTCAGAGATGGATATTGGGGACTCAGACTCCCAAAAATCAGTTCAAGATGGTACTGAGCCTTCACAGGGCAATTATAAAGATAAAAAAAGGAAAAGAAGGAAAAAATGAGAGATTGGTCCTACAACTGCATAAAATATGGGTTTTGTTTGGGCTTCTTTAAATGTCCATAGCATTTTAAATAGTGCCAAACGGAAATCAATTTTTCACCTGATTCATGATGTTCAGATATCCATCTGCCTATTACAGGAAACATGGATGTTTGCTAAAGAACATATAACTGCATTTAAAAAGGACTGGCCATGGGGACCTTCTTATTGGTCTTTTGGAGAAGATAGAGCCGATGGAGTAGGGATATTGTTTAACTCATTTCAATTTGGTTTGCACAAGCTGATTGTATTCCAGGCAGAGTTTTAATTGTGGATTGTAAAACAGATTCCCAGATTTATAGAATAATTAACATTTACAATCCACAAATTATAACGGTACGAATTGAATGTATGAAGACTATTCAACCATTCTTATTTACCACTATTCCTGTTTTGTGGGGAGGAGACTTTAATTGTGTCGTAGATGGTTCGGGATTTACTGGAAAAAAAATATATTGTGACTCTAATTGTTTAAAATCTATTATTAAATTGGCAGACCTCACTATGTGTAATCTATTAGAATCAGAACCCCCCCCCAAATACCTTTTATAAAGGAAACAAAGGAACCTGCATTGATTATCTCTTTACCTCCAGAAATATATGGGTTTCTAATTTTAAAAGACTTCCATTTGAGTTTTCAGATCATTTATTGCTTCAAGTCTCAGTTGATATTAAACCAGATCATAGTTTTAAGAGCCTCAGATGGAAGTTGAACGTCTCAACTTTAAAGGAAGAATTTGTAAAGCATTCTATTCAGAAAATGTTAAAAGCTAGATTATCAGTTGGGTTTTTGTATAAAGATTTGGGTATCTGGTGGAAAGAAACAAAACAGGATTGTATAAACTGGTTTAAATCCTATGGATATAGGAAACATAACAATAATTTCTTAGATTATCTTAAACTACGTACCCACCTTCAAAACTTATTATCAAAGGCTAATACTACCACTGAAGACCTATCCCTTCAGATTTCAAACACCAAATTTCAAATGAGGAAAGTTCAATATGATCGTGCTAAAACCCTTCAGGCATTAATTAATAATTATTCCTCTAAATCTGTAATTGGCGATCCCTTTATTCTTTGTAAAACCATTAAGGATGCCACAAACTTAGACCACTTAGTCACTAATATAACTACAATAACTAAACCCAAAGATATTAGTAACCTTATTGCACTTCATTTCAGAAAGCTTAGTCCGACCACTATTCCTTCAGTTGTTCAAATAAAGGAGTATTTCAGGGGCCTACCTAGCCCTTGTATTGATGCTAGTATTATTGACAATATAATTAAACCATTCTCAGTTCAAGAAATTCAAGACGTAATTTCTAATCTTAAAAATAATGTTTCTCCTGGACTTGATGGCTTATCGAATGCTTTTTACAAAACCTTTTCTTTTGATTTAGCCACCAGTTTAAGTCTAGTATTTAACAAATTCCTTAAACGAGAATTAATATATAGGTCTTTTTCGATTGGCTTACAAATCTATATCTTTAAAAAAACTGGAGATAAGGGAGATATCCGTAATTGGAGACCTATTACCCTGCTTAACTCTGACTATAAAATTTTTACTACATTATTAAATAACAGACTTAAAACATGGGCTAGTTTAGTCATTTCACCAGTTCAAAATTGTGGGGTGCCCAATAGAAGAATAAAAACTGTTTTATACTTCATACGAGACTTAATTGAATTCTTAACATATAAAAAACAATCTGGAATTATATTATCCCTAGATTTAGAAAAAGCCTTTGATAGGGTGAGTCATCCTTTTTTATTTGAAACATTAGCTTTTCTGGGCATGCCATCTATAGTCTTGGAGCTGTTAAAGAAATTATACACTAATTCTATAATATGCCCTATGATTAATGGGAAAGTAGAAAAGGGATGGATTCGCCAGTCAGGAGTTCGTCAAGGGTGTCCACTTAGCCCTTTGCTATATATTTGTTCTTTGGAGCCTTTCATTAGAAACATTAGTAATTCCCTAAATGGGAAGGTTTTCAGTTCCTAATTCAAATTTTACTTTAAATATTCAAGCTTGTCAGTATGACATATACTCTTCTTTCACCAGCAAAACCAATTAGAACATTTTTCCAAACATTTCATAAATCACAACCTTGTCCAATGACAAGATAAATTATAGTAAATCTAAAGGTTTGCTGATCGGGCGAAGACCTTTCACCTTTCGCATAGATCCATACATATTTCATCAGAACCCATTACTATTTTAGGAGTCACTTTTGGACCTCAGAATATGCCAGAACTTAATTGGACGGGAGTCCTCCAGACAGTTGAACGTAAAGTTCAAAGATGGAAACAATATAGATTTACAAAATTAAAAAGGGTACAAATCTTCAAACGTTTTTTATTACCTTGTATGCAATATATTGTATTTCTGTATCCCATACCATCTACCTTAGAAGTTAAAATGTACAGTATAAGCTTTCAGTTCTTCTGGGGGAATAGATTGAATCCAATAAAAAGATGTTATACCTACTTAGACAAAGTAAAAGGTGGTACAGGAATGATAGATCCAGTTATATTTTGTCACTCATTATTCATATCCTTTTCCCTGCGTAATTGTCTAACTGCATCTAATAATACAGAAACTAGTTGGCTTAGAAGTCTTCTTTGTAAATATTTTTTAAATTGGACAAACACAGCCCCTAAAGTACATGGTAGCCTATTCATCCCATCTTTCTTTAAACCCATAGCTAGGAAACTGTTTAATTGGCAACTAACTAAGACTCAGATTAATAACACCTCTAAAACCCTTTATAAATTGATTATTTCCTCAATTTATCCAACCTCACCTGCTTTTAAAAATTGTCCTGAGAATTCAAACCATTATGTTTTGGACCAATTAAATAATCCTCGTCTACCTGTACATATGTGGGAGATACAGTGGCTAATCATGTATGGACGTTTACAGGTTAGAGGTACAGCTAAGTACAAAATGAAAGAGGAAAGGTACTATCCATTTCATGAATGTATTGAACAAGAAGAAACGATGGAACATTTTTTTCTCCATTGCTCTTTTCTTCTAAACTTTGGAAATATCTTGCAAAACTATGGGCATTTGATTGGTTATCAAATTTAAGCTATGATTTATTAATTCTTGGAATTTTCCTTTAAAACTCTCTATTTTTAACAAGAATACTTTAGCATATTCCTGGTCTGCTTAAGATTTTGTTTATGGCAAGTAAGATGTCATTGGGTAATATATCAAAAGAAACCTAATTATGTTAGATATAGTCAATATGTGGTTTCTGAGTTGAACAAAGTTTACCAAAAAGATATGCAAATATATGACACAGAGAAAGTTAAAAAATGGTGGAAAGGTTTTTCCCATATTATTAAATTTAAATAAATTAATGGTATAATTTGAGGTGATGGTGGATATAACAGATTATATATATATATATATTGAATTTTGTGTTAACTCTTTCGTTTTCTAGTTATTTATGTTTAATCTGATTTTTATTTTCTTCTTTCTTTATTTCTTTTTTATGGTTCAAATATTGTTTGATAATTGTATATATCTTGTACGATGCTTTATTACAATAAAGAATTACCCCTACTCTTTTTGATAAATGCCATGGGATCTTTAACATCTACCGGAACTACCACCAATCCAGGCAAATGGGACCTTAGTTTAATGTCTCATCTGAAAGACGGCACCTCAGGAGCACAGCACCCCACCCTCATGCTGCACTGCAGTGTCAGTATTTAGGATATTAACCCAAGTGCCAGATGTGGGAACTGAACCCACAGCCCTCTAATCTCCTGGCCTCAGAGGCCAGTGTGCTACCTGAGCCACTGACACTGAGTGAGAACAAAACTTGGAAAATGCCTGTATTTCTGTCTATTGCTATTTGCTACTGTCTGGATTGAGTTGTCACAACACCATCCAGCTACTTAGTAGCAATAGACAAAAATACAGACTCTTTGATGTTCTTGTTTAACTATTTCCATAAACTACATCTGAAAAGAGATGTCATCAGGCTGAAAGGAGTGTGTGTGTGTGTATACACACACACACTATCTTATTAATTTATTGATTTATGAAATTTTGGTGACCGGGTAGGCCCACTGAGCCCTGAAGGTCCTTTTTTCAGGGGTGACCCGGGATAACAATACAAGTTATAAGAATGAACAAGGACATAAGGAACATTTGAGGCATTGTGAGTTACAGCATGAGGTGGTTACAGTAAAGAAAAATAGTGGATACAGGCATGGTTACAGGCATGGTAAAAGAAAAGCAGTGGATGCAGGCATGGGTACAGGCATGGTTATTATCATGACATGCAAGTAATTGGTAGTACTTTGCATGTGGTTTATTCAGGGGTTACATGTGGCCTCTGGTGAGCAGTCTGTACAAGGCAGGTAGTAGGAAGGTTAAGCTAGGAGATGGGAGTTGGAGAGAAGGGGAGTACCTTAGGAGCTTTAAGTGCCATGACAGTGGCATGCACTTAAGGTCAGCAGATGGGACTTAAGCCTGGTGCAGAAGTTCATGAGTGAGGAGGAGACCTGGACCTGGGGAGGGAGCTTGTTCCATTGGCAGGCTGCTTGGGAGGAAAAGGATCTTCCAGCAGCATTTGTCCTTACCCTAGGGACTTCTAATAGTGTTCTATCTGTGTTTTATATTATATATATATATATATATTTAAGCCTGTTCACTCCACAGTACAGCATCTCTTTTCAAATATAATATGTTGGCCAGGCCAAAAGTAGAGGAGGGAACTCTCAACTCAGGCCCTGTGGTTGTGAACTGGGTAGGGGAGAATTGGTTAAAATCAGTGCCGCTATGACAAAGCTCACCCCTGTAGGCACTGGTTAAAATACAAATGTATATTGCTTGTTTTGTCTGCCTTATGCTTGCTGTGGTTGACAAGGTCTATAAGTTTCAGACCTGGTGGGAGGACTTTTAAAATAGCATGCTTAAACTGTTTCAGACTTGGTAGGAGGACTTTTACAAAAGTGTGGTTCATGACCCAAACCATTACTCTAGATCTGACAGGAAGATTTTTACAGAAGTGTGAGTCAGCTAACTAATGACTCATTAGCAGCTCTTTATGTGTGCCTGAGAGAATGTGTTGGAGCCAGGCAAGATGGAAAAAATGCATACAGATGAGGATACATTAGCAGCTCATTATGTGCACCTGGTAGAATTTGTAGGACATATGTAAAAAAAAATAAATAAATAAAATAATGGGAACAGCTTAAGCTTGATTTGGACTCAGTAACTACTGCTTAGGTATACTTGGCAATGCATCTCAAAGGTGGGCCGTGGACACTGAAGGTGTTATCCAGCAATCTAGAACTGATGCTGCTCTACCTCTCTGCCTCTGCCAAAGAAATGTCATGGACCACCCGTCCATCTAGCTTGAAGTCAGTGTTACATATTTTTCTTGATTGCCTTCCTCAATAGGAGATGGATTGTGAGCAGATGCTTCAAATGTGAGAAGACTGCTGTGCCAGTGGTAACTCCGTCTCCACACCAACCAAGAAGAAGACGAATTCAGTGTTCCAAAGTTCCTGGAAGACTTCCTTTGAGTGGATCGCACAGAGCAAGAAAGGGCCACTGTATGTGTTCTGCAGGTACTGTGGATGTGACATCAGCATCAGCCATGGAGGACAAAACGATATACAGAGACACAAATCTTCTCAAAAGCATCTCCAGAGTAGGAAGCATGTAGAAGGGAAGAAGCTGGCCCAATTCTTCCAAGCACAGACTACCTCAAAAGTTTTGGAGGCAGAGGTGACATTTGTGAATATGTTGGTGGAGCACAACTTGTCATTTTCTTGTGCAGACCACCTCCTGAAATTTATGAAGAAGTACTGCACAGATCCAGAGGTAGTCAAGAAGATGAGCTGTGGAGCAACCAAATCCACCTGTATTGCCAGAGATGTGCTTGGACCCAGCTACCAGGAGACTGCAGCTTCCCTTTGCCGTCGAATGCCATTTTGCCTGTATGTTGACCAAAGCACGGACATGGGGGATGAGAAAATTCTGGTCATCCTTGCAGGTTGCTATGGCATTCGACAGGGAAAAAATGTCATACAGTTTCTTGACATGCCAGCATGCACTTCAGGGACTGGACAAGCAGTATTTGACTGCATGATGAAAACTCTGGAGCAGGTGGACATCCCTGTAACAAACCTTGTGGCATTTTCATCTGACAATGCTGCAGCAATGATTGGAAAGCACAACTCTGCGTTTTCCAGATTAAAGCAGGTGAATCCAAACCTCATAAATATGGGATGCTTGTGCCATCTGCTAGACTTGTGCTCCAAATCAGGGGTCAAGGCCTTGTCCTCGTCTGTTGAGGAACTAATTTCTGACATTTATTGCCATTTCTCTTCCAGCTCATTACGGCAGCAGCAGCTGAAAGAGTTTGCTCTCTTTGTTGATATTGACCCATTAAAAATCATTAAGCATGCACCCACAATATGGCTCAGTTTGAGTAAAGTTGTTAAACGAATAACTGATATGTGGCCCACTCTGCTGTCTTATTTTAGGTCTGTTGAACCCAGAGGTGCCAAAGTCAAACTAATATGTGATCGCCTGGGCAACCAAGAAATTCAAATGACCTTCCTTTTTCTAAAATATGCCCTTGAGCCACTGTGCAATTTTAGTAAGAAACTGCAGAGCAGAGAGAGCCCGCTGATGACTCTGCAGGATGACATCAGCAAAGTCATACAGTTGTATGCCAGCAGGGTTTTGCAACCTCAGGCTGCAGTTGCCTTGTACAAAGAAGGTGTTTTGGACCTAAAGAGCGAGGCAAACTTTCTTCCACTAAAAGATGTACGTGTTGGCCCTGAAGTGCAAGAATTCATTGCAAGCAATGATGTTATGGTAGGGACATCAGTGGAACTAAGTATTTATAAAAAGGCCAAATCATTTTACTGTGCTGTGCTGCAAAAAATGTTAACAAAGCTTCCACTGAAATGCAGTGTTCTGAAGCAGGTTTCCACGTTGCCGAACCCAGCACTAAAACTACACATAAGTGGAAGTTCTGTGGTGAACCTTGCCAAGGAACTTGGTGGATGCAGTACACACTCTGGGTGTGACCAGCTTTTGGATGAGTTTGGGACATACCAGTTTGCAGAAACTGGATCTGCCCAGGCCTTTGAAATGAACAGTTCTGCTCTAAAGTATTGGGGCATGCTGATCTCCCAGCTATGCACCAGTGGTGATGATCTTCCCCTGTTCAGGTATCTGATGGAGACAGTCTTATGCCTCCCTCACTCATGCCAGAGTGGGCCTTCAGTATGGTGCGAAAAGTGAAGACTGAGCTAAGATAGTCATTGAATGTAAAGACTTTGAACTCCATTATCGCTATAAAAATGAACGAAGAAAGACACTGCTATGAGGTAACTCATATGAAGGGAGTCTTGGAGGCTGCAGGGAAAGCAACTGTGCTTTACAACCAAGAGCACCTTGCAGCAAAAGACAAATGAGACTAATTTCCAAACCAACTTTTTGTGTATAGGTACATAGGTTTAAATGTGTACTGTACAGTAGATAGCATGATTTTCATTTTTAGTATACAACAGCATGTATATGATATAGAGTAGATATAATGTAAAATATTGTGTGTGTGGATGTTTCTTTTTTAGTATAGATGAAATAAAATATTGCGTGTTTGTTTTTAGTATAGAATATGGTAGCATGGTTTTCATTATTAGTATAGGGTACAAATGATAAGTAAAATGTGTGTAGGTAGCATGGACTAGATAGCATCTACAGTACTGTATATAGGTATGTAGGTTTTCATTTAATCTGTTTGTTGTAATATGTAATTAAATGTATGTAATATTACCCTATAAATAGCCCAAATAAAGTTTTAAAAGTAAAACTATCATGCTCTGTGTTGTATTCTTAATGCAGTATTCAATAACTTTGAATTTCACGCATTTGAAAGATGTGAACACTGTGACACAGCACTTTACGTGGCGCGAAAAATGGTGTCCCTGATTTTGAGCATTTGTCCCTGATTTTAAAGGGTAGTGTCCCTGATTTGCAGCCTTGGAGGTTGAGAGGTATGGGGGCTAGGATTTCCCTGCTGTCTTTCAGTGTCTCTCCCTTTGGCTTGTTTAAATGCTTGCCAATGAAGCATTTAAACCTTATCAGCTTGGATTCTGGTTCCCCTTCTGAACAGTTGCATACCATCGTGCCAGTATAGGCCTGCATCCCTCCAGGTGGACCCTCAGTCCCCAATGAAGCCAAAACCCTACACCAGTTTTTCAACCATTGATTGAATCACATGGTGCAGAGCACCCTAGCCTCACCCATGCCACAGACAGGCAGCACCTCCGAGAAGGTTACCGTGTGTGCTACTTGTCTAAGGCCCTTCCTCAACTCCACCTGCATTGCTCTATCTACACTTATCTTATGCCGGTCTTCTATTTATATATGCATTTATTTATCTTATGCAGGTCTCCTATTTATAGATGCATTTATTTATCTTATGCAGGTCTCCTATTTATGGTTCTACATCATAACATTGACCACTGAAGGGTGATCACCGTTATGGCGAAGTCAGAGCAACGAAAATCAGTTTGGCACATTGACTCCCGGGCACAATGAAAGCGGTGACAGGGACTTGTTTGTTACACCCTACCCCTCCTTGTGGAGTGTCACCCCACCCTCTACTAAAGGATTCTCAACTCAAGGGGGTACATGTCGGGGGCAAAATGTAAAAAAAGAAAGTTGGGCTGGGCATAGCAAAAATGAACCTGCGCCTGGACCCAAACCCAGCATCCTAGCCACCGAGGCCATGAGCTGACCCACTACACCATGGGGCTGGCTCGGCAGCCTACCACACCACCACCATTCAAATCCCCCTACCACCCCTGCAATGCGTAATCACTCCCATTCCCCCATGCACGTACCTGTAATGACGTCCTGTTGCTATGGTCACCCCCCAATCCAATCGCTACCCCTCACCAGTAGCCCCTGTGATGGGCATCACAACTGAGTCACCCCATTCACGGGTCGCTGAATTGTAGTCACCCACATCCTGAACTACCTCTATTTATACATGCATTTATTATCTTATGCAGATCTCCTATTTATATATGCACTTGTTTATCTTATGCAGGTCTCCTATTTATTTATGGCCTTATTTATCTTAGGCAAGTCTATTTATATATGCACTTATTTATCTTATGCAGGTCTCCTATTTATATATGTACTTATTTATTTTATGCAGGTCTCCTATTTATAGATGCATTTATTATCTTATACAGGTCTCCTATTTATATATGCACTTATTTATCTTAGGCAAGTCTCCTATTTATATATACACTTATTTATCTTATGCAGGTCTCCTATTTATATATGTACTTATTTATTTTATGCAGGTCTCCTATTTATGGATGCACTTATTATCTTACGCAGGTCTCCTATTTATATATGCACTTATTTATCTTATGCAGGTCTCCTATTTATATGCACTTATTTATCTTATGCGGTTGTCTGTTTATATATGCACTTATTTATCTTATGCAGGTCTCCTGGTTTTATATGCACTTATTTATCTTACACAGGTCTCCTATTTATACATGCACTTATTTATCTTAGGCAGGTCTCCTATTTATATATGCCCTTATTTATCTTATGCAGGTCTCCTATTTATACGTGCACTTAGTTATTGTAGGCAAGTCTCCTATTTATATATGCACTTATTTATGTTATGCAGTGTAACAGGGTCCTGTTATGCAGAAAATAAAAAAGTTTCAAAAAGAAGAGAAATTCAAGATGTCTCCCCCCTTTTTGTTTTCATTTTCATTTTCATTTTCACTCTCTCCTGTCTACTCCTCTAACTTCCTATCTATACTAATTTTCTTGTCAGGGTGGCCAACCTGGCAATTCTTAAAGCTTTACTATCCCTGTTATCCAATTCTAGTTTGTACATTTTGATAGTAGTTATGGTAATGGGCTTTAATATAAAGTGTAATTGCCCTTAAAAGCATTTGTTAGAAAATTCAGACAAAGCAAAAGTATGTTGCTAAAGGGGCCCCCCCCAACTCTCTATGCAGAGGATTTGCACCAGTAAAGAAAAGGTTGCTAAGGAGCAGTGCTGCTTTTGTTTTGGTGAAAGTTAACCTATTTCTTTTCTGTAAATAATTATTTTTTTATTTTTTCTGGAAATAAAATGATAAACGCTATGCCAGTGTTTTTTATGCACTTTGTTTTTGTGACTGGTGTCTGTTATTGAACCCACATGCTTACATTGGTGTTAGAAGTGGGATTCAACCTGGTGCATTGAGGCTGCCTGGGAGGTGTACCAGGAGGTGTTGCAGCATAAACACCCTAACAGATGCGCGAAGGGGAACAGTCAGACAAAAGTGCATTGCAGCTCACCAGGTCAGTGAGAGAAAGGACTGGGGAGCCTTTGTTGCCTGGGCTAAACCCTGGAACCAGACCCAAAATGAAGAAGGCACAGGAAGAAGAAGAAGAGGTACTAGCTGCAGCAGCAAAGCCACAAGTACGACAGATACCACCAGCTGCTGATGATCCTAGTGAATTGTTAAAGTGGCTATACATGTGGCAGATTGAGATGGAGAACCAGAGGGACAAAGATCGGCGACTGAATGATGAGGACCAAAGACTCCAAGCTGAAGAAAGGAGAAGACAGGACCAAAAATGGACTGACACCCTGAAGGCAATACAGGAGATGTCACAAAGGCAAGTAGAATGAACGGTGCCAAGAGATATTAAGTTGGCTAAATTAACCGAAAGTGATGATATAGAAGCTTATCTGGTGACTTTCAAGCGAATAGCCCAGACTTGCAACTGGCCCCAAGATCAGTGGGTGATAAGATTGGTACCCTACTTGTCTGGGAGGGCTCAGCTTGTATATAGTCAACTAACTGTGACTGATGCTGCCACTTATGCTAAAGTAAAGGAAGAGATTTTAAGAAGATATAATATCAGCACAGAGACTAACCATCAGCACTTTAGGTCACAGAAAATGTTCCATTATGACACACTAAATGAGACCTATGCCAGACTTAAGGATTACTGTATAAAATGGCTACAACCCACTACAAAGTCTATTGACCAGATTATGGAACTTATTACCATCGAACAATTTATCCAGGTTTTGGCTCCTGATGTGCAAGTATGGGTGAAGGAACACAAACCTGAAACTGCAGAAGAAACTATTAAGCTAGCTGAAGATTACCTAGCAGCTAGAGCAACCAAACCCAGAGGGCAACCAGGTAACCAAGGACCACCTGCACCTCCGGTAAGACCCTTATATTCCCAAAATTTGCAGAATCAGAGACAATCACAGTATAACAGGAGGGACAGAGGTGCTAGAATTCCATATTCTGAACTAATATGCCATGGTTGCCTTGGGAAGGGTCACATTGTGAGGAATTGCCCTAATAAAAGACAAGGGCCTGCTCATTTGGCTCTGGCCAATTTTGACTATGTAGGGACAGTGGGGATTGGAGACCTACAAACCCTGTGACTATTGGATTCTGGGAGCAGGCAAACATTAGTGCGAACTGATCTTGCCCCTGATTGTGCCATAAACCAGCAGGATACTACTGTCAGATGTGTGCATGGGGTCATTCACCAGTATCCAACAGCTCATCTTGATATTAAAATAAATAATGACTATTGTAAAGTATTAGTTGGTCTAGTACCCCGGTTACCAGTACCTGTCATTATTGGACAAGATTTCCCCACTTTTTCAACACTGATGAGTGATCACCAGACTTTTATGGAGACTGGTAATGTGGCTACCAGATGTCAAACTAAAGCCCAATTAGACTCTGTTTTTCCCTTCAAAGAAGATTATTTTGAAAGTGGGGGCAAAGATAGGAAATCCCAAAAAGAAAGAAGAAGGGAGAAGAAGGCTTGGAAAGAACAACACCAAAAAGGGACAGAGTATATGGTACCAGGGTTGTCTTGTAACCATATTTATGAAGATCAAATGGCACCTTTATTTTCACAGGTGTCCACAGAGAAACAACCTGGACAATCTTATTTCATACAGAGAAATAAAATACTATATAGAATATCTGTTGACCAAAAAAATGATTTATAAACTGAGCAGTTGATGGTGCCCCAGAAGTACAGAGAACAGGTGATGTATCTTGCCCATGACATCCCAATGGCTGGCCATGAAGGGAGGGATAAAACCATTCAGAGAATCCTGCCAGATTTTGTTGGCCAGGGATTCATCAGGACGTGGCTGCTTATTGTAGATCCTGTGCTAAATGCCAGCTAGTAGCACAAGGAGGGAGAAAAGATCAGGTACCCCTACAGCCTATCCCTTATGTTACCACCCCTTTTGATTGGGTAGCTGTGGATGTGGTGGGACCCCTACTTAAAAGTTCTAAAGGGAATCAGTATATTCTTGTAATCTGTGACTATGCCACCCGGTACCCTGAGGCTATCCCAATGAGGACGGTAACAGCTCCTCAAGTGGCCGAAGAACTGGCCAAAGTTTTTAGTAGAATATGAATACACTGCGAAATATTAACAGACCATGGCAGTAATTTTGCATCAGCCCTGTTGCAAGAATTGTATAGACTACTAGGGGTTACAGCCCTTAGAACTTCCCCATATCATCCCAGACAGATGGACTAGTGGAGCGGTTTAATAAAACCATGAAAAAAATGCTCCAGAAATTTGTTCATGAAGAGGGAAGAGACTGGGACAAATTTCTTCCCTACCTTCTTTTTGCTTATAGGGAGGTACCCCAAGCCACTACTGGGTTCTCCCCATTTACCCTGTTGTATGGCAATCCCAGAGGGCCCCTAGATGTAGTGAAAGAACACTGGGAGGTTGGAAAAAATGTTGGGGGCACAAATATTGTTGAGTATATGCTGTCACTAAGGGAAAGATTGGTGAAATATATAGCACTGGCACATGAGAATGTGGAAAATAAACAACAGGCTCAGAAAGAAAGATATGATGTAGGGTTGAAAAAAAAACAATTCAAGCCTGGGGAAAAAGTATTATTGTTGCTACCTACGACTGAGAATAAGTTGTTAATGCGTTGGCAAGGCCCCTATGAAGTTGTCAGACAAACAGAGGTGATAAATTATGAAATAGAGATGCCAGGGCATAAACCCTTAAAACAAATTTATCATGCCAACTTGTTAAGAAAATGGGAAGAAAAACCAAAAACTGAAGTAGTATGCTACATCCAACCAGAACAGGGTAACACAGAATTGGATGTTGCATATGAACAGTTAGACCCCTGTCATAAGGAGACACCTGTTCACATTAATTCAGATTTGGCACCGGCACAACATCAAGAGATTGACAATCTCTTAGATTATTTTAAAAGTACTTTCACAAAAACCCCTGGAAGAGCAAAGGTTGTGGAGCATGAAATCAAACTGTCACAGACCAGGCCCATACACCAGAAACCATATAGGCTTCCAGAAAAAGTCAGACAGGAGGTAGTGGAGGAAGTGAAAAGGATGGAGCAAGCCAAGGTTAATGTATCATCACGCATTCCATGGTCTTCACCCCGGTAGTAATTAATAAGAAAGGAGGTGGAGTGAGGTTATGCTTGGATTTTAGACGCATAAATGCCATCTCAGAGTTTGATGGGTACCCCATGCACAGGATTGATGATCTGTTGGACCAAATTGGATCTGCCCAGTATATCAGTACACTTGACCTCACAAAGGGGTACTGGCAGATCCCATTGACAACTCAAGCACAGGAACTAACAGCATTCTGTACTCCAATTGGGCTATAGCAGTTTACAACCATGCCATTTGGACTACATGGGGCCCCTGCCACCTTTCAAAGATATATGGACCATGTGTTAAGACCCCATAAAGCATATAGTGCCACTTATCTAGATGACATCATCTACAGCCCAGACTGGGACACCCATTTAGTTCACTTAAGTGCGGTTATTCAGAGTCTGAAAGATGCTGGCTTAATGATTAATCCGGCAAAATGTGCCCTTGCTAAAACTGAAACACGTTACTTAGCACCATTTCCAATAAGAAAACCTATCAAACCAGAAGTCAGTAAAATTGAAGCTGTGGCAAATAGTCCAGTGCCCAGTACAAAAAAGCATGTCCGCTCATTTCTGGGCCTGGCTGGTTACTATCGTCGGTTTATACCAGACTTCTCAACCATTGCCACACCTTTAACAAATCTAACAAGGAATTGTTGCCCCACTAAGGTGAAGTGGACAGCAGAGTGTGATGCCGCTTTTAGAAAAATAAAGGCGATATTATGTTCTGCGCCAGTATTACATAAGTCGAGACTTCTCCAAACCGTCTGAGGTTCAAACAGATGCCTCAGATACATGCATTGGAGCTGTTCTTACCCAATATGACAAGCATGGGGAACATCCTATTCTTTTTTTAAGTAGAAAGCTCCATGAAAGGGAAAAAAGATATTGCACCATAGAGAAAGAGTGTCTGGCCATGAAATGGGCCATTGAGGCCTTAAAATATTATCTATCGGGGAATGAATTTACAATTGTAACTGATCAAAATCCCTTATGTTGGCTTAATCTGATGAAAGACAAGAATATGAGAATAATGAGGTGGTACTTGTCTTTGCAACCTTACAAGTTTTCAGTTAAACATCGAGCAGGATCCCAACACAAAAATGCAGATTTCCTATCTAGATTTAGAGCGGATAAAGATGGCTCAGGAAAAGAAAATGGATGATGTTACACCTAAAATGTTAAATAATAGTTGCAAACTATTAGATGCACACCTCAGGGAATTGTGGTAACTGGAACCATATTTGTAATGTACATATTAATGTTTGGTAAATGGTTCTGATTTGTTAAGGGTCCCTGAGGTGGAACTTCTGAGAGTGGGTGGGTGGAAGTTCCAACCCTTCCAAGGGTGAAGTGTCCCAGTCAACAGAATAAAAGCTTATCATGTTGCCTTCTTGTGCAGGGAGGTATGTAACAGGGCCCTGTTATGCAGAAAATGAAAAAGTTTCAAAAAGAAGAGAAATTCAAGATGTCCCCCCCCCCCTTCATGTTTTCATTTTCACTCTCTCCTGTCTACTCCTCTAACTCCCTATCTATACTAATTTTCTTGTCAGGGCGGCCAACCTGGCAATTCTTAAAGCTTTACTAACCCTGTTATCCAATTCTAGTTTGTACATCTTGATAGTAATTGTGGTAATAGGCTTTAATATAAAGGGTAATTGCCCTTAAAAGCATTTGTTAGAAAATTCAGACACAGCAAATATGTGTTGCTAAAGGAGCCTCCTCCCCTGCTTTCTATGCAGAGGGTTTGCACTAGTAAAGAAAAGGTTGCTAAGCAGCAGTGCTACACTCTCTAGCAAGTAACTCTGAAGTCCTGTTCTGGTGCTCGCTCCAAGGAAATAAAAAGGAGCTGAATTTATGCAAGGACACTGAGGGCATAAAGAAGTAAGCCCTGCAGTGTCTATATTCATTCAAGAGGGGCTGTAATTGTTAAAAGAAGGTGCTGCCTTTCTGTTAAAGGGCTGAACAATGAACAGCTCTTGGCTGAGAATTGCAGCCATTGGGGAATCCCAATATTTGTTAACTAAACACAGTAAAAACTCTGGTAGCTAGAATTACAGTATGCAAATAGGAGATCAATGTGTTTTATAAATAAAAACTGTTTTTTTCTTTGGGTTTTGCACTAGAACATCAAACTGGCTATTTATTAAAGAATCTAGAACTTTACAAGGAAACAAGATAGGGAGCGTGCCCCTCATCTGTTGCCCTTGGTTAAAGATTCTAGATTCTTTATATTTAGGTTACTTCTCTTTTCTCTATTATGGTTTACTTACCTGGGTAAAGTCATCTGGGAAGCCCTTCTTATAGGGTTGGCAGCCCACGAAATGTCTGCCTTTATAGCAACCAAATGGAGGTGATATCAGAGAGTAGGTGGAGCCAATTTCAAACTCCACCCCTTTTGAGTAGTATATAAGGCCTCCACCAGAAGACCTTGTCAGATAGGGAGAGGAAGGAAACTGGTCAGTATCTTCTGATCAGGTGAAGGAATGGAAGTGTGAATGCCTACACACTAGCTTGGAAGTGTTGGATACTGAGAAGAGCAGGGAGTCTGACTGCAAGACTTGCCTGGGGTTTTGTTTACTTTTGTTTTGGTGAAAGTTAACCTATTTCTTTTCTGTAAATAATTTTTTTTTCTGGAAATAAAATGATAAACGCTAAGCCAGCATTTTTTATGCACTTCAGTTTTGTGACTGGTGTCTGTTATTGAACCCACATGCTTACATGCAGGTCTCCTATTTATAGATGCATTTATTATCTCATACAGGTATCCTATTTATTTATGCACTTATTTATCTTATGCAGGTCTCCTATTTATACGTGCACTTACTTATCATAGGCAAGTCTCCTATTTATATATGTACTTATTTATTTTATGCAGGTCTCCTATTTATAGATGCATTTATTGTCTCATACAGGTCTTCTATTTATATATGCACTTATTTATCTTATGCAGGTCTCCTAGTTTTATATGCATTTATTATCTTATGCAGGTCTCCTATTTATATATGCATTTATTATCTTAGGCAGGTCTCCTATTTATATGTGCATTTATTATCTTATGCAGGTCTCCTAGTTTTATATGCACTTATTTATCTTATACAGGTCTCCTGGTTTTATATGCACTTATTTATCTTATGCAGGTCTCCTATTTATATATGCACTTATTTATCTTATACAGTCTCCTATTTATACATGCACTTATTTATCTTATGCAGGTCTCCTATTTATAGATGCATTTATTATCTTATGCAGGTCTCCTAGTTTTATATGCCCTTATTTATCTTACGCAGGTCTCTTAGTTTTATAGGCACTCATTTATCTTATACAGGTCTCCTGGTTTTATATGCACTTATTTATCTTATGCAGGTCTCCTGGTTTTATATGCACTTATTTATCTTATGCAGGTCTCCTGGATTTATATGCACTTATTTATCTTATACAGCTCTCCTGGTTTTATATGCACTTATTTATCTTATGCAGGTCTCCTGGTTTTATATGCACTTAGTTATCTTATGCAGGTCTCCTGCTTTTATGTGCACATATTTATCTTATGCAGGTCTCCTATTTATATATGCACTTATTTATCTTATACAGGTCTCCTGGTTTTATATGCACTTATTTATCTTATGCAGGTCTCCGATTTATATATGCACTTATTTATCTTATGCAGGTCTCCTATTTATATATGCACTTATTTATCTTAGGCAGGTCTCCTATTTATATATGCACTTATTTATCTTATGCAGGTCTCCTAGTTTTATATGCACTTATTTATCTTATGCAGGTCTCCTGGTTTTATGTGCACATATTTATCTTATGCAGGTCTCCTATTTATACATGCACTTATTTATCTTAGGCAGGTCTCCTATTTATATATGCACTTATTTATCTTATGCATGTCTCCTATTTATAGATGAATTTATTAAATTATGCAGCTCTCCTAGTTTTATATGCACTTATTTATCTTATGCAGGTCTCCTGCTTTTATATACACTTATTTATCTTATGCAGGTCTCCTATTTATACATGCACTTATTTATCTTATGCAGGTCTCCTATTTATATATGCACTTATTTATCTTATGCAGATCTCCTATTTATAGATGCATTTATTATCTTATGCAGGTCTCCTATTTATAGATGCATTTATTAAAAAAATACAAAATCACACATGCCCACACAATGCAAAGCATCATGGGCTGCATATGCAAATCACCACAAAATGTTATGCTGGTCCAACTTTAAGCAGAATTGCATGGTGCCAAAAGGCCTCTCATACAGTTTGCAAAGGGTGCTAACAGAAGACATCGACACATGTTTCGTCCTACCAGGACTCATCAGTATGCCTCATCTGTTTGACACTCCAGTGGAATGCACCAGCTACCCTAAGACAGTGTGTCTTGGATACATTGTAGTGAACCCATTAAAATAAAAAAACTATTTAAAAGACAAAGAACCTCTGTGCGCAAACACTGAGGCAAAGGTTACCCCAAAGGGCATTTGGCTGGGAAGCCAAGTTTCAAGAAAATACAAAATCACACATGCCCACTCAATGCAAAGCATCATGGGCTGCATATACAAATCACCACAGAATGTTATGCTGGGCCAACTTTAAGCAGAATTACATGGTGCCAAAGGCCTCTCATACAGTTTGCAAAGGGTGCTAACAGAAGACATAGACATGTGTTTCGTCCTACCAGGACTCATCAGTATACCTCATCTGTTTGACACCCCAGTGGAATGGACCAGCTACCCTAAGACAGTGTGTCTTGGATACGTTGTGGTGAACCCATTAAAATAGGATGAAACACATTCTGTGGTGATTTGCATATGCAGCCCATGATGCTTTGCATTGTGTGGGCATGTGTGATTTTGTATTTTCTTGAAACTTGGCTTCCCAGCCCAATGCCCTTTAGGGTAACCCTTGCCTCAGTGTTTGTGCACAGAGGTTCTTTGCATTTATTATCTTATGCAGGTCTTCTGCTTTTATATGCACTTATTTATCTTATGCAGGTCCCCTAGTTTTATATGCACTTATTTATCTTATGCAGGTCTCCTGCTTTTATATGCACTTATTTATCTTATACAGGTCTCCTATTTATATATGCACTTATTTATCTTATGCAGGTCTCCTATTTATACATGCACTTATTTATCTTAGGCAGGTCTCCTATTTATATATGCACTTATTTATGTCATACAGGTCTCTGATTTATAGATGCTCTAATTATCTGAGGCAGATCTCCTCTTTATATATGCACTTATTTATCTTAGTCAGGTCATCTAATTATATATGCACTTATTTATCTTATGCAGGTCTCCTGGTTTTATATGCACTTATTTATCTTATGCAGGTCTCCTATTTATACATGCACTTATTTATCTTAGGGAGGTCTCCTATTTCTCTACGCACTTATTTGTTAACTTATGTGGCCCCATATTTCGATATACAATTATTTATTTATTAATTTTTAAGTTAAATGTTGCAGTCAGTCATAAGTGACAGTTGTGAGTGCCAATGAAGCAAACAGTCCTGATCATGAAACTGAGCACATCCCAGTGGCTTATACACTGAAATAGGATACTGATTATAATAAAATTACTGAGGGACTTGTAATGTAATTGCTGAGCAGATGAGGTGGGTAGATCAAGAAAAAAGCAAAGTAAATTAATTTTCACATAAGCCTGCATGTGAGATGCCAGTTTGTTACTCAAATGGTGGAGGGTGAATGAACAAGTGTGTATTGTGATTCAAATCTCCTTTTAGAAAGCCCTAAGATGACAGTCTTAAACAGCTAAATATGTACACCCTTGGGGAGAGAGGGGATATGATAGTGACCTTTAAATACCTCACAGGGTAAATAAGGTACAGGAGAGAGGTATTTTTCATAGAAAAAGGTGCTATAGAACAAGGGAGTATGTTATGAAATTGGAGGGGTTAATTCAGGAGGTATGTGGAGAGGTAGCTCTTCACAGATAGGGTGGAGAATGCCTGGAACAGCCTTCCAGTGAATGCAAAAGCAGTGGTGGGTTTCAAAAATATTTGGGACATGCACAAAGGACTTGTAGGCATAAGGAAAGGAGGGGAAGAAATGTCAGACAGATCAAGTTGGGTCTGCAGCAATAAACAAAAGTCTTAAAAACATGGGCAGACTAGGCAGACACAGCAGCCCTTATGTACGATCACATTCCATGCTTGTATGTTTACAATAATATGTGATCTCTATGATATATGCTAGCTAGCTTAGTCAGATAATAGTATTAATTCAAGCAAGAGTGCTATTCTTACTGACAGAAAGTGCTTCAATGAAAGACGGAAATAAATCAACACTGTACTAAGGATGAGAAAGGAGTAAAAGGCAAGTAGCACATGTAACTCCTAAACTTACATACAACAGGAAGAGTTTTTATTTGCACATAAAAGAAAAAGGTCCAATCTGTTTTTAAAAGTGGCCTTACTTTCAGCAATAACAATCAATGTGGGTAATTTGTTCCATGATCCTATTACTCTATGGGAGAAGAATGAGCCCTTTTTCTGTTGGCTCGTGCTTGCGCAGCCAACATATTGCAGTAGTAGCAGATTTGGAGGAGCGGTTACTGTGGGGAATGCAGAGTAAACATCAGTAGGTGCGTCCCTCATTCCTCAATGATGCAGCTGCAAGCACTGACACCAGCAACACATAACGTGGCCACCAGATCAAAGAAGAGGTCAGCTGCAATGAGAGCCAAGCTCACCAAGCAGTGGCACCTTCTGACGTGCCCTTGTTGGTGAAGCAAATATGGCAGCAGTGACTGCCACCACTACCTGCCACAATGCCGAAGTTTGGGGGAGCCCACTCCTCATCGGCATAATCCCCCCTCATTTGTTGTGTGCCAAAGGGGTGCCCAATTTCCCTCGGCACTTGCCCCCCCTTTGGTATGTGCCAACTGGGGTGCCCAATCCCCCATTGGCTAGCCCCCTGAAACATTCAGGTGGCATGCTGGGAGCCCACCGCAGCATGCCAAATGCCCCTGTAAAACAAAAACTGTCCTGCAACTTTTTTGTTTTAAACCTGTTAAAGAAGAAAACAATCCCTCATGGTTGCCCCTTTGGTATGTGCCAACGGGGATGCACAATCCCCTTCAGCTAGCCCCCCAAACAGTCAGATGGTATGCTGGGAGCCCACCCCAGTGTGCCAAATGCCCCAAAAAAAAAAAAAAAAAGTCCTGCAATGTTTTTTTTAAACCTGTAAAAGAAGAAAACGGTTCCTCGTGGTCTGTCCTACTGCCTCCCCAGCCCATGTCCACCCTCTGTATACCCTGCCTCCCCACTACCCCTTCACACCATACTTACCTCCAGAGTCTAATGCGATGATCTTTTGTGGACCAGGAACATGTCTTCACTCTTCAAAGCCGACCGCGAACTGAAGAAATGCCGGTAAGCTGTATAATGGTATAAATAGGTTTTTTTTCTTTGGTGCATATCTTGGGCATTTTTAGGAATTTTGGCACCAAATTTTCAACTTGAGGTTACTGGGGCCCCTCCTCATAAATTCAGTCACTGTCATGGCATTATTTGATCCTGAAAGGTGATTTTTCAGTCACTGCGTGGAATCACCTTTCGGGACTGGTTAACGAAATGACAGTGCCACTGCTCATCAGGTGGGCTCTCAAAAAGCCTATGTTGCAAATTTGATGAAAAAATCCAAAAAATGAATGTTTTACAAATGTGCATTGTGCAGTTTCTACGCACACTCGTAACTTTGTGAATTTGTAGTATTTTCACTCCAGATTTTCAACATTGCCATTTTTCCACACCTCCTTATCAATAGTAGAGCTGTCATTTTACATATCCTGGCCAAAATGTGTTTTCACACTTCCAGCACAAAATAGCATGGTTGCTGTGTAAAATCAGTTTTCAGGATAGTTTGACAAAATGACAGTGACACTCCACATGAGCAGAGGTCCTAACATGCATATGTTGAAAATTTGGTGATGAAATTCCATAAAATGACTGTGTTACAAGCACGCATTGGGCAGTTTCCACACACTCTTGTAACTTAGCAAATGTGCAATATTTTCAAGCCAGATTTTCACACCTCCTTATGAATAGTACAGCTGTCATTTTTCACATCCTGCCCAAAATGTATTTTCACACTTGTGGCGCAGAATGGCTGTTTGCTGTGGGAAATCAACTTTTGGGACAGATTAACAAAATCACAGTGCCACTGTTCATGAGGGGAGGTCCCAAAATGCCTGTGTTGAAAATATGTCTCTTCAGGGTGGGGGTGAGGTTGGCATCAGTTCAATACTTCACTGCCATCCTATTATGCATCTCTAACTCCTGCACTACCAATGCCAATGCCAGTGAGACAACATTTGGCATTGACAAATGCCTGTTTAGTATTACATTTTTTCTCATAAGCTGTAGCGGGTGTCCTCGGGTATTAACTATTATTTGTTTAAATTCCAATCCATGTTCATTCATTAGGAATGCATCCATAATAATGTCCCTTGTGAACAATATGTCTCCCCTAAGGCGCCTTTGTTCCAAGGACATAAAATTAAGAGCAGTATGTCTTTCATTATAGGATAGAGATTTATAGATAGAGAATGACTTGGTTAGCATACGCTGAACCCTTTCTACTCTAACTATATCCATTTGCTTATATAGACTCCACAGTTGGATGCAAAATCAAAAAGAGGCCTAACATAGGCTCAATACAGTGATAGAAGTATCAATGGATCTCTAGTGGTAAAGTAATATTTAATTGCCCACCATATGGAATTTGCTTTGGCAATAACTTTGGTAATATGTAAATTGAATTTTAGATCTGTGTCAACATTGATACCAAGATCTCTTTCATTATTCTTCTTTGAAATAGTTTCATTATAAAAGGAGTATTGTCTTTTTTGGTTATACTTCCCAAAGTGAAGAACGCAGCATTTAGACTTGTTGATTTTAAGGTTTCATTTTATGGACCAAGCTTCGAGTAAATTAAAATATTTTTGAATAACTTCTGAATCTGCTTCAGAACTGCAATCACGCAATCATCAGCATACTTTATGATTTTACTATGGATGTCATTTGACAGATCTGAGATAGATATTTGAAAAATAACTGGGACCAATGCTGATCCTGGAGGAACACCACTTTCTTCTTTAATCCATGATGATTTGTAACCTATTTTCCAGCCAATTGGCTATCCAGCATGAGTATGGGGGTTAATATTACATGTATGAAGTTTTTGTATTAATGCCCAATGAGAAGCAGAATCAAATGCCTTGTGAAAGTCTAAAAAAATGACATCGCAAGGTATTGTTTTGTCAAGATTCATGCTAATAAAGTCGTAAAACTCACTAGATTAGTTGTACAGGAGCTCCCTTTTACAAAACCAAGTTGGCTTGAATCAAGCACAGACACGTGGGCTGTTAAATTATCTTTGATAATTCTTTCCAATATTTGCCAATAATGGGGGTCAAACTTATTTGACGATAATTATCCAGTGAATTTTTACTTCCTTTCTTTTTAAATAAAGGGATAACATTTGCGTTCTTCCAATCTGAAGGCACGGTTCCAGAGTTTAGACTTTTATCAAATACTAATTTTAGTGGTACACCAATATAATGTTTCATAATGAAAATAATATCTCCTGTAATATTGTCAGGACCAGGGGATGAACCTCTTCTTATATCATTCAATTTCTTTTCAATGGTTTCAATAGGAATATTGATGCAACTTTGTACTGGAAAGTCAAACTTAATATCACTGGAAGAATTTTTGAAGGCTTTACAGAATTCTAGATTGAACAGCTCTGCCATTTTTCCAGTTTCAGATACAGACTCATTATCAATAATTAGAGGGCCTACATGCCGTTCTTGTTTTTTAATTGAATTAATGTAATTAAATACAATTTTGATATTCCCTTTGTTTGCCTGGGAAGCAGTGTACACTTCAGTTTTCAGTTTATCTTTTCTAATCTCTTTTTTGCATTTTTTTGATAATTCTTAAAAGCCATCCTATTACTTTCACTTTTATTATTAGAATATTTTTTGAACAATTTGTTCTTTTTCCTCACCATTTGTTTTAGATCATTAGAGAACCATTTTGGATTAAGACTGGATTTAGTTTTCTTTATTTTAGGTATATATTTGTTAGCTGTATCTATAAGAGTTTGTTTAAACATCTGCCACATTAGTTCAATATCATTTGAATTCAACAGAGCATACCAGTCAATATTATTTAGGTGCTTATTAATGGCGTCAATGTTAGCTCTATGAACAGTAAATATCTCTGTAACTTTATTTGGTTTGTAGACATCAAATTTTAGATTAAATGTAATGGAATAATGATCAATGATAGTACAGTTTAAAATATCCAAGTCATTACTAACAAGAACAATGTCCAAAATATTGTTACCATGTATAGTGGTAGTTACACATTGTGTCGGATTCAATTCTTCACAAGCAAAGAGAACATTCTTAGATGTACTTGAGGTGGTTGATTTGTTGGCCCAATCAATGTCTCCTAAATTTAGATCCCCATAAATATAACATTTTCCAGGTCAGAGGCTGCTCATATCTCATCACTGATCCCTTTAAGAAGTAATTTATCAGAATTTGGTGCTGTATAACATAAACCTAGGGAAAAATTATTATGATGATTTTTAATATTTACCCAGAGGGATTCGATAGAGTTATCCAATTTAATTCTTTCAGACATATTACTAGTGTTAATACTAGATTTAATAAATAGTGTGATTCCGCCTACCTTCTTGGTAGATCTACTTTGATAGAACAGACTATAGCCTGGAATGAACTTTTCCCAGGCCATATCAGCTGTTCACCATGTTTCTGTAATGCCTACAATATCTAGATTATCGTTCTTTATTCTAATTAATAGTTCATCAAACTTATTGCCTAGGCTATGAGCATTAATGAGTTGAAATTTTAATTCATGATTTGAAGTATGTTGAGGATTCCTTGCAGAGGAAATAGAGTTAGAATATATAATTTCCTTCACATTTACCAGTTTAACTGTACTGATGGAATAGCAGTTTGAAACTGTTTATAAAGTTCATGGATTCCAAAATTATTTAAATGAAGCCCATCTCTAGCATACAAGTTAGAATTTCTATTGAAAAGATTCCAGTGATTAATAAATTCAGTGAAATCATATGAACACCAATTACCAAGTCTGGCATGAATGCATTCAATTGTATTATTTTTTTCATGTCTGGCTCTAGGTATTGGGAGAATACTGGAAACAAAGACTTTACAGTCTTTCTGTTTTAAATGTTTCCCTAACTCAATTATATCATTACAGATATCCTTCTCATGAGAAAAACCTACATTATTAGATCCAATATGTAAAATAACATTTGAAGGTTCAGTTACTAGCAAATCGATTTTGTCAGAAATATCTTCTACTTTAGCACCAGGAAAACAGTGGACTATTATTTGATTGGACTCACTGTTACGCAAATGAGAATCAAAATATTTTATTATTGAATCACCAATAAAGATAGTTGGTAAAGCTGGTTCTAAATCAGGAGATCCATGAGCAGACTCTGAATGAATTACTAACTGCTCATATCTATTTTTTGAGCAGAAAGACACTTGTGTTGTGGAATTTTTAGATACAGCACTGGTTTAATCCAAACAAACAAAATCTGCTCTTCTGCCTTTTTTATATTTACATTTAGGTATTGACTCCCAACCAACGTCTGCATCAGAGTCATTGGCAATTTCTCTTTCTCTTTTTGAAGTCGTGGTGTAAATCTGTTAAAGTGGTATTATAAGATTGGGAACCAGTATCTTCCATAGCTACAGCTTCTGGAAGTACAACTGAAGCTATGTTGTTAGTTGTAGATGCATGTGGCATGGGATTCATAGTTGAAATGTTTGTTGTTTTCATAACATTATTGTTAAGGGCTGGAAGGTTCCTGACCATGTTGTCTTCAAAAAATTCTAAATCTCTTATATCTTTTGCCACTTTAAGCTTGTCCAACAATGAATTTATTTCTGCTTTTAAACATTTAATTTCAGTGCAGTAAGAACAGTTTACTGTTGCAAGTAAACTAAATAATGAAGTTGCAACATGCAACACATGGTTACACTCCTTACAGATCACAATACACTGACCAGTACTAACAGTCAGGGCAACACTTTCAGCTTAAACTGGCACCATCTACGAATCAGTCACAATATATGTGGTACACAGTTTGTGGGCTGCCTGCCTTAACGTTTGGAAATACAAAATATCTGATTTACTCCAGAGGAAAAAGGTAAACTGCTGTTACTACTGGAAAATGCTGGACACGCTTGACACGTGGGCATGTCTCGGCGTGCATCTCAGCGAGTTCACCCGCACATGCTCGCTATGTGAGCATATTTGTAGCTGGGACCCTAAAGTCTCATGACTAATTACAGGTATCGCAGCTGCATAAACAATAGGAGCTGATAGTTTAGAGGTTTAAATTGGAATAGTACTGTATATCACAGTGTTGCTGTCCCCTTCCTACCCTACAATGGTACAAAGGTTTTAAAAGGCAGTAAACTGTCAAGCATTCACATTGGCAAAATGTCCTAAAATGAACTATGCAAGCCAATCAGGATACAGGATTGCAGGCTCAGAGATTTAACACAGCTAGATTGTACCCAGAGCGGAGGCTTGCAGCCCAGACTGGAGCCTGTCTCACGGCTTTCAGTCATCCCACCGGTTAGTCCCAACTGACAGAGCTCCATCTTTGCAAATCAAAGAAAAAAAGCAAATAAAAACAACAGTCACTGTTTAAATTTGTTGATTGGGGGTTGCAGGTATGTTCTTGGACTGAGCAGTCAGATGTTTATTTCTTTACATATTTTGTTTTAATGTTCAAATAATTCAGAATTCTGATGGCACAGTAATCATGTATACAAGGCTTTACTGCAAAAAAAAAAAGAATCTGCTTGCTACATGCTATGATTTTGGGTAACAGGGATCAAATCCTTGAAAGTCATGTCAATCCACAAAGAAAACTTACATGAAGACTTACTGTAACAGTAGATCTTTCATCTGGCCACACCTTCATAACTATACCCATGTCAGTGCTAGGACCACATGGAAACTGTTGCAAGCCAGGGGCTGCCACAATGATGTCATGTGCCAGCATCTACTTGAATATGGATGACCCCAACTCTCCTCAGTTCCCTGCTGAAGATTGTGCTCAGAAGAACTTTCTGTAGGAAGGCAAGAGATTATATATTTATTTATTGCAATTTAGGGTTAATACATTTGAGTCCTGGGACTCATTTACAAAGGTTCCAGGTCATACACAAAACAATTAGTCAAACACACAGGTTGCAGACATTACAAAAAAAGTTAGACAAAGCATATTAGTTGCATACATTTGAACACTATGAGTTAGAATACACTGAAGGAAACAATTTGTTTCAGTCAGGTTACAAATAAAATAGGAGAAACAGGGATTCAAGGGAATGAAGCATTTCAGTGAGGGAACATTCAGGATACAGCTCAAAGGAAACAGATGCCAACATTATGCCAACAACCAGCATGCTAGGCAACAAAAGATGCTGGAAAATGCAGTTATGGGATGAAGCAAGGCAGCAAATTTTGTGCCATAACCCCTGGGGGGGGAGGAATAAGGGACAGTATGGCCTGAAAACAGAGCTTCCCTCAAAGATCAACAGTTTCATTAAGTTCTTATGTAACTGCTCTGCCTTCTGCTAGGATATCTCTTTCATCAGGTCACAACTTTGAAATGAGTCCCAAGCAATACCACAAGCAAACTGTCTTGCTGGATGGCACAGACATGTTATGGAAAGCATGGCATCTAAGAAGCCAGGCCATATCCTGCTCGTCTGTGACAGACAAGGTGCAAAATGTAATGTTTAGTGAAGGTGTGGTCAACTCTCCATGTGGCAGCTACACAAATCTCAGCAGCAGAAGCATTTTTGAAAGTAGGCAATGGAAGTGGATATGCCTCATGTGAAATAACCACAGGAAGTTCCTTACCATACTTTCTATAACAGAACATAATACAACATGCCAACCATCTGTTTAATGGCAGGAGCACCCCTTTTCCCAGAGGCAAATGAAACAAAAATCTGAGAGGACTTTTTGCAATCATTGGTGTGGTTAACATTGTATCTGATAGTAGTAGCACCAAATTAGTCAAAGGGATTTTTAAGGATTTTTAAAAATCCCTGTTGAGAATTGTGAAACCTTTTGTAGGGATTTTGTTTTGTTTGTTGGTGTGTTCACTGTTGCTTGGAGATGGTGCTCTCATTTGATAGTGTAGTTAAAAATCTACCTGATGGCACTTAAGTACTGTAATAGGAAGGGGCCTCTTTCTGAAGGTATAGCAAAAAGAATTTTAGAGGATTTTTTCCCTAAAATTTGTGAAGGATAAATAGGTAATCTCACAAAATTGCTTGACAAATTCGATACTACTGCTGTTCTTTGGTAAGAACTTAGGATTTATACGTAAAGGCACTCTGTCTTTATGACAGATCAAACAAGGAGGCTCAAACATTGGACCTTACAGTTCAGAAATCCATAAAGCAGAAATGACTGCAACTAAAAGTAATGCTTTCCATGAAAGGCAATATAAGCCACAAGTTCTGGCTGTCTCAAAAGGAGCCAAAGTAAGCTTCTCTAAAACAAAATTCAGGTCAATAACTGGGACTGGATTTTGAATGGGAGGTGTCATATTCAATAGTTCTAGCACAAAAAAGTACATGATACCTCTAACTAAGCTGCTGTACATCTAACCACAGGGGGCATAAAAAGCTGAAACAGCTTCCAAATGCACCTTGAGTGATAAATACCAAAGACTGGAATCTGACAAGGACAGAAAGTCCTCCAACACTGCATTGACTGGACAGTTAAATGGATCCGGTGGTTTGGAAGTGGCCCACAACATAAACCGCTTCCACAGCCAGGAGTAGGTATATCTGAGGAAGGATTTTCTGGCAGCCATCAGAGCATTAATTACTTTAGATAATACTCCAAATCATGCCATGGCTATGCCTTTAGGAACCATGCACGTAGATATACATAGTTCAGGTCCTACCGGACCACAGAAACCTTGTTATGTAACAACAGGCCTCTGTACAGAGGTTGAGGAACTGGGTGTTCCACTGCTTCCTGTTGCAGTGCTGGATACCATATCTGCTGACTAATGGGCAGATATTGGAGTGTTCTTGGAAAAGGTCCTGATCTGAGGACAGGTATTCTTTTTAAATGGGATGGAGTACACTTAAATAAAGCTGGTACACATAAACTGAGCAAGAAAATAAATTATATTATAACTTTTCATTTAAACTGGATAAAGGGGGTAGGAAAATTTATAACCTAGCATCAGAAATCAAAGATCTATAGGAAGGATGGAGTGGGGTATTGATAAATGCAAGAAGTTTGATAAACAAATCTGATGAACTACAGTACTTATGCTCAAAAATAGACAAATTGCACTCATAATTGAAATCTGGTGGACAAAAGAAGATAAATGAGATAAAATCATAAAAGGATACAAATTATTCTATCTATCAAGAGAACAAAAGGGGGAGGTGGTGTCCCTATCTATATTGAAGAGTCAATATAATGTGAGGAAATTATTAGGGACAGGGATGAACTAGAGCTGTTATGGGTAAAACTAATACCTAAAGGAGCACCCAAGATTAAATTGGGGCTATTGTATAGACCAACTTCAATCACACCTGACAATGATTTACTATTATTAAACAGCATTAGAAACCTAGACCCAGCAGATAGAATTATACTTATGGGGGATTTCAATTTGCCAGATATTGATTGGGAAAAACAACAAGGCAAAAAAAAAAAAAACAGATATGCAGTTCTTTGACACAATAAATCAAGTAGAACTCGAACAAATAGTCTTAGGAAAAACCAGGGCACAAAATACCCTTGATTTGATTTTAACAAATTTGGGAACCTTAGTAAATGAGGTACAAATTAGCAGTCCATTGGGTAATAGCGACCACCAGACAGTCTTTTTCCAAATCAAGGAGGTAGAAAAGGCTACCAGGGCAGGTAAAACTACAGTGCAAAATTGTGCAAGGGCAGACTTTCCCTCTATGAGAAAGGTTATGGCACAATGGGACTGGAAACAAGAATTTGCAAAAAAATCTGTAAATGGAATGTGGGAGTCATTAGCAGAGAAACTGAAAACAACAATACATACTGGTATATTAAACTTTGAGAAGTATGCAAATAAAAATGGTACTCCCAAATGGCTAACCCCCAAAATAAAAAAAAAAAATTAATAAGTAAAAAAAAAAATAAATGGTACCATAAAACAAAAAATCATAAAAACATTCAAGATTTAATAAAATATAGAAACCTGGTAAAAAAAAAAAGTAAAACAGGACATCGAAAAAGCAAAAAAGGAATATGAATTTAAACTTGCAGCACAAGTCAAAGACAACTGCAAGACTTTTTACTCATATATAAATAACAAAAAGAAAAATAATAACAGTATAGGACCTTTCAAAAATAAACAAGGAGATATTCATTTACAATGTCAGTATGGCCGCCAGGCTGGGTATGCTGTTGACTACTCTGTAGTTGCAGTCGTAGTTTTGTTTTTAGTAGTTTTTTTAGTCTTAATTTGTTTTAATATTTTTTATTGTCCTGCATTTTCTCTGTTCTGTCCTTTCCTGCTTTGTCTTGTGTTGTGACCGAATTGCTTGAATTTGGAACGAACGAACTTGCTGAGCAGTTTGTCTTTTCCTTGCCTTTCTCGCCATTGCTGAGGATCTAAGGAACGTGGGGAGTTTGTGTGCATTATTGGGAGGCTACTTGGACAATCTTGAAGCGAATGCTGGGGTTGTTTTAGTAGGCCCTGTCATCGTTTGCACTTACGGTGGTTCACTGTGGATTGGCTGCAGTTTGCACTCTAACACTGAATACCTATATGCTGTGTGTGTGTGGTTGTATATTTCGCATGGACTGGGGAGGTGGAACTGTACGAGGACTCTGTGCCAGAAAGGATTTGGATTTGAAAGGGCACTGGATTTTGAAGCTTGTCATGGGAGTGTGGAGACATTTATTGCTGGACTTGTGGTGGTGGACTTGGGGACAACAGCAGCTCATTTTGGAGTTTGGTGGAGTAGGCTCAGTCTGGCAAGTAGGCCATGCTTCGGTCCATGGCAGCATGTGGGTCCATGCCCCTATTCACTGGGGAGTCAGTGGTTGGAGCTCTGATTCCTAGGGATCCCCGGGGGACCTACTGGTGTTGGGTTCTGGTGGGGGTCTCGTGGTAGCTGGTACAGCCCAGTGCCGGCCCCTGGATCAGATTTTTTGGGGCTCTTCTTGACTTCAGAGCTGACTGGTCTTGAAGAGGATCATTTGGACTCTTTCTCCAATCCTGGGCCATGGTCAGATTTTTATTTTTATCATCCTGCCTGCAGTGAGCGTGCCGTAATAGTATTCCCCTGGGGTCTGTCAGTGAGAGTACCAGAGGTCTGGGGAAGGATTGATTTTATTCTGGGAGAAAAAGACCTTTTACATCCATCTGCTCAGGAGGTGTGAGCTCCTGAGGGATTTTGTTAGTCCTGCTGGTAGTGAGAGGACCATTGGAACTTGGACTATCTGCTTTTCTTTTTTATGACTGCATTATTAACCATTTCTGCCTCCTTACACTAATTGGTTCTATGTTTTGTTGTTTTGTTTTGTTTTATTTTTAGTGCAATATTGTTTTGTTCACCTCTAGAAGATGTGAGAGGGGTTTGGGGTGGGGAAGTTTTGCTGTTTGGTGTATTTACATTGTATTTGGAATTATGTTAGTTATTATTTTGATTTATTTTTAGGATTATGATATTAGAAAGATTTGTGTAAGGGATATTTATTTTTTAGAGGTTGGGATTAGCGTGGGTTTATTTGGTTTTAGTAAGATTGTGTATTTTATTTTAATATTTTGTGTTTGTTTTCTGGTATATTATTGGGTAGTGAGGAGTATTGTTTGGGGCATGAGAATGTGTTGGAAGCCTGCCCCCACAGTCATGCGCTATTCACCCTCCAGTCTCCACACCTTCCGCCTCTTCCCCCCACTGCAGTTTACAACTTACCAGTGCTGTAGGGCATTGGGTATGGCACGTAGGGGAGGGGGGGAGTGGGGGTGGGTGAACAGTGGAGGTTGAATGAGAGAGGCCATCGTATCGGGGTGGTAAGATCTAGAAGACGCCCTGGGGTGAAATGGAATCTAGAACGTGGTTTGCCATGTCTGGTGTCCATACCCAGGGGCACTACCAGTTGTGGTAGGCAGATGGTCCAGGCGGCCCGAGAGATTCATCCAACTTGGGCAGTGTTATGCAATGCTCGATCCATTAAAAACAAGACTGCTATCATTGCAGATCTTCTTGAGATGCTGGACCTAGCTTGCATCACCATGACTTGGCTGGATGAGAACTCTGGCCCCATTTTGGAGGCTACAATTCCAGCCTGGTACTCGGTGATACACCGCCCAAGATTGGATCATAATGGGGGGTTGCAGTCTGTTTCAAGACCAAACTTAACCTTATGAGTGTACCAGTTGAAGAGACTGAGTCATTTGAGTGTACCATAGTAGCAGGTGTAGGTTGTCAGATCGCCCTCATCTACTGTCCACCCAGGGATGAGAAGCGTTTCCTTCAGGAAGTTGGCGTACAAGTCGCCCAGGCTGATGGTCCTGGGCAACTTCAATACCTGGGTCGATGATGAACTCTCTCAATTTGGTCATCACTTCCTCCAGTTGATGACATCACTGGGCCTTACACAGATAGTTACTACTGCTACTCATAAATAAGGTCACTCTCTTGACTTAGTCTTCCTCCTGGGGATCGAAGCCTCCGACTTGGGGGTGGAACCAGTTGGATGGTCCAATCACTACACCGTGGGGTTCAGTTTTAGAACCCCTATTGGTAGGCCTACCCCTGTGGAGATGGTCAGGTACTGTCCTTTATGAGATATAAGTTCTCAAGGCCTAGTGGCGATGCTTGACCTCTTGTCCCTCTCAGTGGCAAACAATGACCCAGACGCTCTCATGAAGGCTTATAATTTGGCCATTTTGGCAGCCATGGATGTCACTGCTCCTGCCCAAGTAAGTCCTCTCTCCCTTCACCCTTGATCCCCATGGTTTTATGGGACTTTGAGGGAGATGTGGTGACTAGAACGAAGGTTAGAGCATTGCAGGTGGAAATCCGCCCTTGACGCCGACCACCTTAGATTGATGGACCATTATCAAGTCTATCAATCTGCAATCACTCGTAAGAAGGCAGAGTTCCTGTCTGGGAGACTGCAGCCACTCAGAATTGACCAGCTCAGCTGTTCCAAACTGTAGACAGACTGTGCAACCCAGCCTGTCTGCAAGTTCGGAAAGCTTTTTCACAAGTAGCCTGTGATGAACTTGCTTGATTCTTTGCGAACAAGGTGGCTGACATCAGGGTGGAACTCCTACCAGCACACTCTATGGGCATTGCTTCTGATCAGCATGATGCCACTGCACCTCGATTTTTCTGGAGTACATTTGACTGACCGGCGTTCATGGATGTCATGCAGATTGTCCAGAGTGTGCACCCTACATGCTGTAGTTTGGACCCAGGACCTACTTCCCTGATTTTGGGTTGCCTCAATTCCATTGGTCCAGTCCTAGCTCAGATAGTCTGGTGCTCATTGGAAACAGGTGAGTTTCCTAACTCTCTGAAAGAGGCAGTGGTGACACCACTCTTGAAGAGAGCTTCTTTGGACCCAGACTGCCTTGCAAACTACAGACCAATCTCTAACCTTCCCTTTTAAGGGAAGGTGATTGAGAAAGTAGTGGTTGCACAGCTGGAGGACCATTTGACCATCCATGACATCTATGAACCCTTCCAGTCTGGATTTTGAAAGATGCATAGTACTGAGACAGTGCTGGTTCGGGTGCTCAATGATCTTCTGATGGCTAGAGATCAGAAGAGCTGTTCTATCTTGGTTCTTCTAGATCTCTCATCAGCATTTGACACTGTGGACCATGGGGTCCTGCTCGACCATCTGAGGTTCATCTGTGGACTGGCTGGTACAGTCCTTAGGTGGTTTACATCATTCCTCATTAGAAAAATGCAGAGAGTGGTGTCCGGGGTTTATTCCTTGGATCCAGTTTCTCTGTCATGTGGGGTTCCTCAGGGGTCGGTGCTGTCCTCCGTGTTGTTCACAGTGTATATGCTGCCCCTCGGAGACATTGTAAGAAGGTATGGGATGAGGTTTCACTGCTGTGCTGATGATACCCAGCTCTACCTTTCTTTTGCACCCGACCAGGATGGAGCTCTCTCAGTCTTTAATAGCTGTCTCACAGAAATCCAGGAGTGGATGGACTCAAGTTGGTTGAGGTTGAACTCGGGTAAGAGTGAGGTGCTGGTTGGGGATCTGGGTCGCTGGATGGGGGGTTTGGGATGGGTTTGCCCTCCGGACTTTTTCTTGGGGGTGTATCTTTTCTGACCTCTGAACAGGTGTGAAACCTGGGAGTAATTTTTGACAAAGGGCTGACTCTGCATTCCCAGGTGTCGGCTGTCATGAAATCTTCCTTTTACCACCTAAGGAATATCTCCAGGATTAAGCACCTTGTTCCGTCCAGTGACCTTCCTACTTTGATCCATGCCTTTGTGTCTTCATGCTTAGATTATTGCAATTACCTGTACCTAGGGCTACCAGGGTTGGAAATCCACCACCTGCAGCTAGTGAAGAACGCTGCAGCCCGGCTCTTGACAGGATTGCCTCAGTCCTGTCATATTTTGCTGGTTCTACATGGACTGCACTGGCTGCCAGTTCAGTGGTGGACCACCTTTAAGGTCGGTCTTCTGACTTTTAAAGCCCTACACGGACTGGGCCCAGACTACCTGAAAGAGCTCCTGGTTCCTTACTGCCCTGGACGGGCACTCCGCTCAGCCGATGAGGAGTTGCTGGAGATTCCAAGGGTGTGTTTGAAATCTTATAGGGCCAGAGCTTTTACACATGCAGCCCCAACCCTTTGGAATTCTCTACCCCGTCGTTTATGGGAGTTCATGACCGTGGTGGGATTTAAGCAAGCGCTGAAAACTTTTTTATGGCACCAAGCATTTGGTGAGTAACTGTTTGATGTTGTTAATGATGTGGTATATACTATATGTTGCTGAGATGTTTGTTTAGTGATTTTAAATTTGTTAGGCACCTTGGCATTTGAAAGGCACCTTATAAATTAAGATTATTATTATTATATGTTGAACAATAATGAAACTGCACAATTTCAACATAATTTCTTTTGTTCAGTCTTTAATCCAGTTACTTCACTTAAGACGGGACAAAATCAGTTCTACACCTGGTTTTATACAAATTGTAGAGAAAGACGTACTTGATAAAATAAAAAACTACACACAAACAAATCACAAGGATCTGCTGAAATGCATTCAAGGGTAATATACGAACTAGTTGAACAATTACCTGCACCTTTGATTTATATTTTTAAAATCTCTCTGGACAATGAGGAAGTCCCACAGGGATGGAGGGAGGCACTAGTGATCCCCATTTTCAAAAAAAAAAGATCAAGAACAGACCGGTGAGCCTGATGTCTGTCATGGGGAAGATAATGGAATCTATATTAAAAGACTATATAATGGAATATTTGGAGAAAAGAAACTTACAAGATCCTGTACAACATGGGTTTCGGAAGGCTAGATCATGTCAGACAAACCTTTTGGTATTTTGCGAGAGAGTTGGTAAGGCACTGGATGAGGGTAACAGCATGGACATAGTCTTCCTGGATTTTTCAAAAGCTTTCGACAAACTTCCACATCATGAACTAATAAATATACTTAAAGAAAACAGATTTAAAACCAATATAATAAACTTGATGGAAGCCTGGTTGAGTGAGAGAAGGCAGAGAGTGGTGGTATATGGCGAGGTGTCGGACTGGGCTAGAGTGACTAGTGGGGTGCCTCAAGGCTCAGTGTTGGGCCCTTGTCTTTTTAATATTTATATAACATCATTAAAAATACTTAACAAAGACATCTGGTAACTAAATTTGCTGACGACTGTAGGATCGGAGCCATAGCAAACACACCCAAAAATACATAGACTTATAAGACATACTTAATACCATACAAAATTGGACTAAAAAAAGCAAACTCAAATTGAACAGTGCTAAATGCACTGCTATGCATATGGGTAAAACAAATAATAAATCATTATATAAAATAGGAATCACAGAACTAAGAGAAACATCCGAAGAGAAAGATTTAGGGGTCACAATTAGAGCAGACTTAAAATTCAGCTCTCATTGCAGTAAATTAGCAAAAAAGAATAATCAGATACTGAATTGTATACTGAGACACATAACTAGTAGGGATAGGAAAGTGGTTATGCCCCTTTACAATGCCTTGGTGAGGCCTAACCTGGAATATTGTGCCCAGGTGTGGGCTCTGTATAAAAAAGAAGATATCCAAAAGCTAGAGGGAATTCAACGTAGAGCGACTAGAGCTGTAGAGGGACTGGAAGGCATGTCCTATCCTGAGGGGCTGCAGGAACTGGATCTCTATACGCTGCAGTAAAGAAGGATCGGGGTGACAACTGTAGGTTATGTAAACTTATACAGGACAACAATTAACTTTAAGACAATCAAAATACGAACCCAGGGGCATCCCTTCCAACTAACAACTCAAAGATGGCAAACATTACCATGGAAACACTGGTTCAGCCAGAGAGTGGTTGCTGGCTGGAACTCATTGCCAGCAGAAGTGGTAACTAGCACAAGTATGGACTCCTTCAAGCGTAGACTGGATAGGTTTCTTCTCGGTAGATAACGTTAAACTGAGCAAAATTAACAAAAAAAAATCTGCTATATACGTAACGAGTAGAAGAAAATATAAATATACCATTTTGAAGGCAAGCATTAAGGACGAAAGTCTAACTAGCATGAACTTACGTATGATACCTACCTATGATACTATGATAGGTTGGTACTGAAAACTCACTAAGGTGAGTATCAACAGGCAATCAACTTGAAAAAGACAGAGCTCCTGTCAAGGTCAATTGGTACCTGGAAGAATCAATCAGCTAAGCTCTTTCACACCATAGACAGTTTGTTAAATCCTCTCATCTGTGATCCATCAGAGATGGCACCGGGGCCGGATAAATTACATCCTAGAGTGCTGAAGGAACTTGCAGATGTCCTGGCGAAACCCCTGGCAGAGCTTTTCACCATCTCTCTGAGGACAGGGTGGGTGCCCCAAGACTGGAAGGTGGCGCATGTAGTGCCTATCCACAAGGGGGGATCAAGGGAGGTGGCAGGGAACTACAGGCCTGTCAGCCTGACATCAGTGGTGGACAAGGTGATGGAGGGCATTGTCAAGGAGTGGCTGGGGGCCCTGGATAAGTCAGGGTGCCTGGACGATAGACAGCATGGATTCATCCTGGGGAAATCGTGTCAGACAAACCTGGTGGAGTTCTGTGACTGGGTGACAAGTGCCTTGGACCTGGGTAGACCAGTGGATGTCCTCTTTCTGGACTTCAGCAAGGCATTTGACTCTGTTCCTCACGGGGGCCTGTTGGATAAACTAGGAGAAATGGGGGTGGGAAACCAGATGATCCGATGGATAGGCAATTGGCTCCAGGACTGGACCCAGAGGGTCGTAGTTGGTGGGATAATCTCTTCCCAAGGAGGGTCATTAGTGGGGTCCCACAGGATCAGTCCTTGGGCCCCTTCTGTTCAATGCCTCATGTATCTGACATAAGGACAGGAATCAGGAGTGAGATGAGTCTCTTTGCAGATGACTCGAAACTGGGGCAGTGGTGGATGGGGAGGAGGGAGGGTGGCCTGCAGGGGACCTGGAGGCTCTGGAAAGATGGTCTAGAAAGTGGAAGCTGAGGTTTAATGCAGGAAATGCAAGGTACTCCACCTGGGGCCAGAAACCCAGGCCAAGTGTACACCCTGGGGGAATACTACAAGTCTCAATGGCTGAGAGGGACCTGGGGTGGTGGTGGATGTCAAGATGAACAACTCTGAGACTTGTAGGAGGGAAGCAGCCAAGGCCAACAGGATGCTGGGATGCATCGCTGGGGGATCACCTCCAGAAGGAGGAGAAGTGATACTCCTCTGTATAACTGCTTGGTGAGGCCGCACCTGGAGTACTGCGTGCAGTTTTGGAGGCCACACTTAAAGAGGGACATTAACCTCCTGGAGAGGGTCCAGAGGAGGGCAACCAAAATGATTTGGGGCTTGGGGACAGGACCTATGAGGAGGCTCGAAGAGCTAAATATGTACACTTTGGAAGAGAGAGGGACGGGGGACATGATAGAGGTCTTCAGGTACATGAAGAGGGTAAATGGGGAGGAACAGTGAGGGTGCTTGAAGGAAGGAGGAAGGGGCCACTAGAGGGCATGGGTGGAAGCTGGAGGGGAAGATTCAGGGAGAAAGGAGGAGGTGCACTGAGAGGGTGGAGAGCCATGGAATGCACTACCTAGGGGCTGGTGGAGGCAGAGACAGTGGAGGGGTTCAAGAGGGGTGGGACAGGTACAGGGAAGGGTTCAGGAAGCAAAATCCAATGCAGCAAGAATATCCGGAACTGGGAAGGGAGAAGGCGAGGGGGACAGCAAGGTCAGCACCCAGGGTGGGGGCTGACCAAACGAGCAGACACGAAAGACCATTAGGCCTATTCTGCTGGCATTTTAGTATGTTAGTATGTTAGATGTTTCAGCAGGTAAGTGCAAAGAGTTTGGCAAATTCTTCTCTGACAAAGTGTCCTCAATTAGAAGTGGTATCTCTTCAAGTGGCTTATCATAGGCTAGCTATGTTCTTCCTTCTGGTATTGTAGAGTTGCCTACCTGGAATGAGTTTTGTCCAGTTTCAGTGGAAGAGTTACTCTGGGTGATCTCTAGTTTGTGTCCCACCTACTGTACACTGGACCCAGGACCAGCTTAGCTGTTTTGGGGTTGCAGCAACTCCCTGGGTCTGGTGATCACCAAGATCACCAGTGACTCATTAAGGGAGGGAGTTTTTCATTGTCTTTGGAAAAAGGCAGTGGTCAGGTCCTTCCCTTAAAAATCTTCCTTGGACCTTGATGTTCTGGTGAATTATAGACCCCATTTGTAACCTTTCCTTTTGGGGGAAGGTTATCGAGAATACACTTAACATTTGATATTTATGTTGACTCACTTTGTAATTCATTACGCAAAAAGTTGGGTGCTTTGTACTCTGTTAAAGATTTTTTTTAACAGCCTCCATGAGAAAAGTAATTGCTCAGTCTTGTCTACTGACTATCATAGAAACATAGAAGGTGACAGCAGGAGACCACTACGTCCATCTAGTTTGCCCATTTTTTGGGGGGGTTAAATATTTTCCTACCCCTCCCTAGTTGCCCTCTATTGTGAGGACGCCTTTGTGTTTATCCCATGTCTTCTTGCATCCCCCAACTGTGTTAGTTCCTACAACCTCTGGGGCAGACTATTCCAGGTGTCTACCACCCTCTCTGTGAAGAAGAACTTTGTGATGTTGGTAGTGAACCTTCCTCTTTTCAACTTTATATTATGCCCCATGGTTCTGCTACCCTCCTTGAAGTGAAAAATTCCTGTGCCTGCACCTTGTTTATGCCTTTTATATATTTGAATGTTTCAATCATGTATTCCATCTCCTTTCTCTGTTCCAGGAAATACATGTTCAGTTCTCTCAGTCTTTCTCTGGAAGACATCTCATGCAATCCCTGAATCATTTTTGTCTCCTTTCTCTGCACTGTCACTCTCTGGTTGGTGTTCTTTTTGAGGTGAGGCCTCCAAAACTGGACACTGTACTCCAGGAGTGGCCTGACCAGTGATTTGTACAACAGCAGGATCACCTCCCTCCTCCTGCTTGTGATTCCCCTCCGAATACATCCCAGCATTCCACTGGCCTTCAGTGCTGCCTTCTCATGCTGTTTTCCCATTTTCAAGTCAGCTGAGATCATGATTCCCAAATCACGCTCCTGGATGGAGGCAGCTAGTCTTTCCCCTCCTAAGTAATATGCCTTCTTTGAATTCCTTTTTTCCTATATGCATGACTCTGCACTTTTTGGCATTGAATCTCAGCTGCCACGCTCCAGACCATTCTTCAAGTTTCTTGAGGTCTGATTCCATTTTTCCTACTCCCTCAATGGTGTCCACCCTGTTACATAGATTGGTGTCATCCATGAACAAATACACCTTTCCCTCTAGTATGTTTGCAATATCAGAGAGGAAAACATTAAAGAGCAGAGGCCACAGTTCCAAGCCCTGGGGCACTCCACTGGTCACCCTACCCTCTGATAATAGTGCTCCATTTACCTGCACCCTATGGGTTCTGCCCTGCAGCCAATTGTGTACCCATTTTACTACTTTTAGTCCAACCCCTGTGTAGTCTAACTTCTTTACCAGCCTTATGTGTGGAACCGAGTTGAAGGCCTTGCTAAAGTTCAGGTAGACCATATCTACTGCCACACAGTCATCTACAACTTTGGTAACCCAGTCAAAAAACTTGACCAGATTTGTTTGCCATGACCTTCCACCATGAATCCATGCTGTTTTGGGTCTTGTTGGCTGCTAGCTTTAAGGAATGCTATAACCATCTGAGCAGCATCTCTTTCATTTTCACCACTATAGACATGAGGCTTACTGGTTGGTAATTTCCTGAATCTTCCCTGCTGCCCGATTTTTGGAGTGGGACTACTGTTGCCCTTTTCTAGTTTTCAGATACCACTCTGGTCATCATGGATTTGGTGATTAGATTTCCCAGTGGGGCTACCAACTCCAACCCCAGTTCTTTTAAGATTCTGTGATGTATCTCATCTGGTCCCATGGCATCGTCTACCTCCAGTTTATTCAGTGCCTCCAGTACTTCAGCTTCCACGAAGGGGCTAGAGTTGACCCCTGCACCAGTGATGCTGTGTTTTGTGAGTGCTGGGCCATTTCCTGGGTCCTCCTCAGTAAACACTGAGTAGAAGTGCTTGTTTAGGTTTTCTGCTTTTTTCAGGTCATCTTCTGTTATTTTCCCATCCTCTGTAGCAATCTTCACTATACCCCCTTTTGCCTTTCTTCTTTCCCTGATGTATCTAAGAAAGGATTTGTTACCTCTCTTTGTCCCCTTTGCTATCTTTACTTCCATCTGGGCTTTGGCCTGTCTTATCCTTTTGCTTTCTTCTCTCATTTTTTCTTTGTATGAATCCCAGCCCTTTTCCATCTTAGTTTCTTGGTATATCATGCAAACCTTTGTTTTTTTTTCATTTACGGTTGCCACTTCTTTGGAAAACCATACAGGATTTCTTCTTCTTTATTCACCTTGCTGACCCTCCTGGTGCATTGGTCCATCTTGATTGCTCTCTTAAGTCTCCCTCACATGGCCTCAATCTCCTCCTCTTCAGCTTCAGTTAGGTTATTTTTTAGATTCAAGCTCATTTTTTAGACGTTGTCTTTCTTAAAATCTAGCATCTTGATTTTTAAGTGACAGGGATCCTCTGTTATGTTTGATTTGAAACTGATCATACAATGGTCACTGTTTCTCACATGGCATCCCACACCAATTTCCTTTGTCCTCTGTTTGTGAGGACCAGGTTGAGAATGGCATCTCCCCTCATTGGGGTTTTAACAAGTTGACTCAGTCCTGCACCCTGCAGGGAAAATAAGAAGTCCCTTCTTCTTCTTCTTGCCCCCATTTGTGTGCTTCAATTTATATCTGGGAGGTTGAAGTCTCCCACCAGTATCACTTCACTTCAATTAGTCATTTTGTATATTTCCTCTATTAATCCTTTGTCCCCCTTTTCCACTTGATTTGGGGGCCTGCAAATGACACCAGTTTTGAAGGTTTTCCTTTGGCCTGCTACTGCTGTTAGCCACAGTGACTCAGTTTCCCCAGGGGATCCCTTATCTTATTGATGTTAGTATTTTATTATTGTACAACACTTCGGTATTAGAATTGCACTTTTTAAATAAAGTTTATTATTATTATACCTCTGTGGCGATTATTTCTTACTGAATGTAAATGGCTTCTCCCCCCCCCCTTTTTTTGCCCCTCCTGTCCTTCCTGAACATGTTGTATCCTGGTAAAGCTGTGTCCCAACTGTGGTTTTCCATGACCCATGTTTCTCTCACAGCCACCCAGTCAAACCTCTTCACTTCCATGATGGTCATGAGATCAGGTAGTTTGTTTGCTAAACTCTCAGTGTTTGTAACTATCACTTTCCAGGAACGTGCCTCCCCTTTTGTATGTGGTTGCACCCTCTTCCTGGACTGCTCCAATTTGCTGCTTCCACCTGAGAGATTATGCAAGTTGCCAGTTTTGTGGGGAATGATAACAGACACTAGCATGGATTATGGGAGTGATATTTGGGCTTCTGAAAGGGTTCTCAGTAAGAGAAATGTAATATATAATGCAGTCACCAGATTTGCTCTGAAGGCTAGACATAAAGAACAGCATGTCAATTTATACAGTAGGCTAAACTGGTTACCGTTAGAACTTAGGAACAAGTACTATATAAATAATCTGGTCCACAGTGAACTGAAGAAGGGAAAGAATGGATCTTTGACAAATATTATTATGTTAAAGAAAATGACTCAACACTTAAGAGCTGATGAGACACTGACATTATATGTACCCCGTTTGGTTAAAAGTTCTTTGCTTATAATGCTGCTAAATTTTTGAATGAACTACATGCTGACATAAGACATCCTGGTCACTTAAATTGGTTAAGAAAAGTGTATTGACGGAAGCAAACTGTAATTGTTTTTAATAATTATTAAGTTGATTTATGTGTAAACGTTTGTGTTAAGTTGATTTATGTGGAGAGAGGGAGGAAGGAAGGAAGGAAGGAAGAGGGAGGAAGGGGAGGGAAGGAAAGGGTGGGGAATGAGAGAGAGAGACAGACATACTTGGAATGTTACAACATCTATGAACCTCTACAGCAAGGTTTTGGTCCCACCACAGCACTGATACCACACTTGTCTGGGTGACCCAAGATCTCCTCCCTGCAAGGTATCGTGGACTCTGTTCTATTCTGGTCCATCTGCATTTGGCATGGGAGACCATAGGGTACTGTTGGATCACCTGATGACCTATGTGGGTATCATGGCATGGTTTTGAGCTGGTGTGAATCTTACATTACTGGGAGAATGCTGCAGGTTGTCTTAGGAAATGTAATCTCTGGAGATTCTGTGCTCTCTTGTGGGTTCCCACAAGGCTCGACCCTTGCCTTGTCTTGTTTTCTTTGTACATTTTGCCTCTAGGTGGGATCATTAGATGGTAAGGAGTTGAATTTCACTGGGTGAGGATCATGTGGCCTCAGTGCTGGGACAATGCTTTCCAGAGATAAATGACTGGATCACCTCAAACTGATTATGTCTCAACCTAGGAATGATAAAGGTCATGGTGACTGAGCTGAGTTGACAGAGGCCAAAAGTGATTGGAGATAGGGTAACCCTCTCTGTGTTGGGTGGCCAACCTCTCATCACTGCTAATGCAGATAAAAATCTTGGGGTCATTGTGGACTGCTGGCTGACAGCAGACCAGCAGGTGATAGTGGTGGTCCAAATTGCATTTTACCATCTTTGAAATATCATCAGTGTCAAATTGCAACTAGCCCCTGCTGACTTGGCAACAGTCATCCATGTTTTCGCTACCTGTAAATTAGACTACTGTAACACTCTATACTTAAGGTTATCTGGAAGTTTAACACAATGACTGCAAATGGTCCAGAATGCTGTGGCTCACCTGGTAACAGGAACTTCTTGGTGTGACCACATGATGCCCATGCTACATGCACTGCATTGGTCATCTGTGTGATGGCACATAATCTTCAAGATATGCTTGCTAACACACAGCCTTGTGTGGTTTGGGACCAGACTACTTGAAAGAGCCTCTGGTTTTCTATATCCTCAGGGTGTGCACCCCAGAATTGGAGATTGACTCAGGGGGTGCCCCTACACAAGAGCAGCCCCAAGGACAAACTAGCAAACTACAGACCAGTGAGCCTTACATCCATCATGGGTAAGCTGATGGAGACTATCCTGAAGGTGAGGCTGGTGCCCCTCCTAGAAGCCAACAGACTGCAGAATACCAGACAGCATGGTTTTGTCACTGGCAGAACCTACCAGAGCAACCTGGTAGATTACTATAACTGGGTTGCTAGACAATTGGATGTGAGCCATGCAGTGGATGTCCTGTACCTGGACTTCAGTAAGGTAATCGACTCAGTGGGAAGCTCTTAAAACATGTCTACCTATGTCTAGTCCCAATTAGAGAATGTCCAGAAGCTGAGTTTTATGAGGGGAATCTGGCTGCTTCTGGGTGAGCTCCATAGCTTTATTCCAAAGAGACTTCTGTTACTGCACCATGTGTACCAAGAAGTTCAGGGACCTGATGGTGCATGTGGCAGAAGAGCAGACTTCCCTGAGGTACTGATCCAGTTTTTTGGATTCTTTATCGGGCATATGTGAACTCATATGCTTGGGTTGCTTGGTCCAGCCGTATGCAACTGTAAGGACCATGGAGTCCACCTTTGGGTTCTCCCCCAGAAAGGGTTCATTATTGGGGGTTTTATAAAGCCAATCCACCTTCTTTGGGATGGCTGCAGCCACAGAGGGATGTCGCCATACCAATTTGGTCAAGTCCTGCAAAGGAGGGACTAATGGTGGGACCACCACATGTTTTGGGTAACTCATACCTAGAAAAGGTAGCAAGACTGTGCCTTTCTGGATCCAACTCTTCAGTGTCCTATTGGTTGAGATACTGAATATGGCTCATAATGTCCATAAAGGTCGGATCATCTGGGGGCGACCTTGGTGAATCCTTGTGGTCATCCCAAGGGGAAGGGGGAAACCCTCTGTTGGATGAATCCAAATAAGAGGAAGATTTCTCTCCTGAGGACTCTGAAGAGGGAGATCTGGATACAGACCATCTAGGCCTATGACCAGGTGTATGATGGCCGGAAGGGAATCTAGAGGAGGAGGAGGACCTCCTACATCCCCAATGATGAGGGATATCCACATCAGATTCTCTGAGAGGTGAGAGACTCCTTGAGTGGGGGGTGTCTGCCACTTGGGGGGTGGTGAGGGAAGTGTCTGCAGAGCACGAGTCTCCACAGGAGCTTCCACAGGTGGGGGAGGTCTTTTCTTTGAGAGAAGATTTCCTTTGACTGTGTTATACCACATGGCAAATCAGGTCCCAACATCAGCCAGGAAGACCAAAGGGGTCTGAGGAGGGACCAGACCCACGGGTATGTCACGAGGACCTGGAGCTGGATCCAAGGGCTTGCTGGGACCTGGCATTTCCTCTGGAGTCCAAGGATCCCCTGGTGTCAAGTTATCTGACTGCAGGTCCAAAGTTGTCTTATCATCTGTCTGGGCTGGTGACTCTGGAACACCTGACAACAGCTTGTCTGGGGGATGAACAGGGAGGGTGCCAGCTTAGCTGGTGAATGGTCTTTGGGTGAATGAGGCAGGAGGGCAGGCTTAGCTGGTGCATGGTCCCCATGTGACAGGGTCTCTGCTGGTGGCTTAGGGACTTGGTCTGGGGGAGGTGCTGCCTGGCCAAACCTCAAAGAAGAAGTAGAGGATGCCTTGGACTTATGCTTGGAGCCAGATGACTGCTTCTTGGGGGAGCATTTTCTGGGCTGGAGAGTGCACTCCTGATGCCTATGCCTGTTGTCAAGGCCATAGGAAATGCCTGACAATGGGGGCATCCCAGCTGAACATTTGGCAGAGGAACTCTTTCTTGCAGAATTCTCAGTTGCTTCCCTGGCCTGGGACCCTGAGACCTGTTTGAAGGGCCAATGGCTCAGGGCAGGACCCAAGGACCCATGCCCTGAAGGACCCCTGCCCAACATCTGAATAAGGGTCGAAGCCTTCATCAATGGTAGCCCCAAGGAAGCAAGGCCAGCCAGGGGAGCAGAGTAAGCTCTCCCATGTGAGTGTGGACTGGACAGCTTCTTCCTCTGGTGCAGAGACTGGAAATGTGATTCCAATCTGTACTTCTCATTCTCCCAATGCTGGTGCTTCCCACTGGTCCATTTTAATTTTTATTTTTCCTTGTGTGAAGATGGAGACCTGTGGGTGGAAGAGGAAGAGGAGCCCACTGAAGTCTGCTGAAGTGCAGTGAGTTGTTGCTGCATGAGGTAGGCCTTGAGAGTTTTCAAGCAGCAGATCAGGGTTTGTTGAATGAATCTGCAGCAGTGCGGGCAGGCTTCAGAGTTGTGCATAGGCCCCAGACAGATCAGGCACACTGAGTGGCCATTCATGGCTGGGATTTGTTTCCCACAGGCGCACTTCAACTTCTGCTGCTCAGCTGTGGAAGAAGGCAAAGTCATAAACTGGAAGAAACTGTGAAAAAATAGGTAAAGTATGAATTAAACTGGAAATCATGGTAGAAAGAAAAATGGCTGTCAACAGTAGCAATGAGACATCCTTGGAGCCGATGCTCTCAGGTTGATGTCAGGAAAAGAACTGAGGTGGAGTTGGGGACTGCCCCCTTTATACCATTGGTGAACGTCGGGGGTGGGCCGACATCAGGGGGTGGTTCCTGCTGTGTAGTGCTAGCTAGAAGTTTTCCATGGAGTCCTACTGCCTGATGGCATAGTCCTAATGGTATTGCCTGCTGCAAGAGCTCCAATTCAAAGTAAGATCACTGGTTAGACCACACCTGGAGTACTGCGTGCAAGTGAAGAGGGACATTAAATTAATGGAGGGGGTGGAGTGCAGGGCAGGATCCATGGTCTGAAGGACTTACTATACGAGAAGAGGCTGAGGGAGTTGAACATGTACTCACTGGAGGAGAGGAGGGATGGGACTGAAACCTTCAAGTACATGAAAGGAATAAAAAAGACAGGTATGGAGGAGCTGTACAATGTAAGGGAGGGGAGGGACAGCTGGGGCCAGACTGGAGGGAGGAAGGTTCAGGAGGGAGATGAGGAGACTATATTTTACAGAAAGGGTGGCAGCCAGGTGGACTGCATTATCAGTGGAAGGGGTATCCAGTAGGACAGTGGATTGCTTCAAAAGGGGCTGGCACAGGGCAAGAGGGATTGTCAAGGGAAGGGGAAGGGTGGGAGGGGCAGCAGCAGAATAAGGGATGTTAGCTACACAATCAAGCAAACTTAATAGTTCATTAGACCTTTTCCTGCTGCCAATTTTTGTGTTTGCATATCCCAACTTAACCCCACTGCTTTGCTGATGCCAGCCTACTTTTTGCCCCCTTTTCTAGTCTGAAGCAACTGGGAGAAGAGCTTTTATGGTTGTGGCACCAATGTTGTGGAACTCTCTCCGAGGAAGAACCCGATCTGTAGGGACAGTGGAGGCTTTTAAAAGTCTATTAAAAATGTATTTATCTAAGCTAGCCTTCCCCAGTTAGAAAGTCTTTCAGCTAAATAACTGTATTTATGGTTATATTTTATATGTTTTAATATGTATGGTTTGTTTGTTTAACATTCTCTTAAAGTTTGTTTAAAAACTCTTGATAGGGATGGTTGATCCCAGTCCTTTCACAGAAGAAAGGGTTCTGCAAGAACTCCTAAAACTGAAGGTGGACAAAGGAATGGGTCCTGATGGAATTCACCCCAGAATTCTAAAAGAATTAAGGAAGGAACTAGTGAAACCACTGGCTACTCTTTTTAATAAATCATGGGAGGATGGTGTGGTACCAGAGGACTGGAGGAAGGCAGATGTGATTCCCCTTCACAAAAGTGGGACCAAGGACAGAGGCAGGAAACTACAGACCTGTCAGTCTGACCTCTGTGGTAGGGAAAGTGATGGAGTCACTTCTGAAGGAAAGAATAGTTGAGTACCTAGAGGCCAGTGGAGCACAGGACCCAAGGCAGCATGGGTTCACAGTGGGAAGGTCATGTCAGACGAATCTAATAGATTTCTTTGACTGGGTGACCAAAGTAGTAGACCAGGGAGGGGCTGTGGACATGGCCTACCTAGACTTTTAGCAAGGCATTTGACAAGTCCCACAAAAGATTAATAGTCAAATTAACCAGCCTGGGAGTGGGACCCAGGGTGGTAGCCTTGGTAAAACATTGGCTGGACAACAGGACACAGAAGGTAATTGTAAATGGAGTCCACTCTGAAGAAAGGGGGTTAATAGTAGGTACCCAGTAGGGTTCAGTATATTGGGTCCAGTCCTTTTAATGTCTTCATCAGTGACACTGCAGAGGGACTGAAGGAAAAGTATGCCTTTTGCAGATGACACAAAGATTTGCAACAGGGTTGATACACAAGGAGGTATGGAAAGGATGAAAAGGGACTTGTCAAGGTTGGAGGAATGGTCAGAAGTATGGCAGCTAAGTTCAATGCAAAGAAGTGCAAAATAATGCACCTGGGAAACAAGAACCCAGGGAAGAATACACAATGGGTGAGGTAGCAACAACAACAAAAAGGAAAGGGACCTGGGAAATCATATCAGATGACCTTAAGGTTAGCAAGCAATGTGAGAAGGCAGTAGGGAGGACTGGGGTATACTGGGATGTATAGGAGAGGCATCATCAGCAGAAAACAGGAAGTTGTTATCCCTCTGTACAGACAGTTGGTGAGACCCCATCTGGAGTACTGTGTCCAGTTCTGGAGACCCCATCTCCGCAAGAACATAGACAGGATAGAGGCAGTCCAGAGGAGGGCAACTAAAATGGTGCAGGGTCTGCAAGAGAAGCTGTATGAGGAGAGACTAAAGGAGCTTAATATTTATACCCTTGAGGAAAGAAGGGAGAGGGGGACATGATAGAAACTTTTAAGTACCTCAGTGGAATCAACAAAGTCCAAGAGGGTAGCATCTTTCAGAAAAGAGACTTTGCAAGAACAAGGGACACAATTTAAAGATAGAAGGAGGGCGGCTCAAGGGCAATGTGAGGAAGTATTATTTCACAGAGAGGGTAGTGGATGCATGGAACAGCCTTCCTGAGGAGGTTGTGGGGTCTAAAACTGTGGGAGAATTCAAGAATGCATGGGACAGACATAAGGCAATTCTTGTGGGGGGTAGGAAGAAATAGGCTGTTGGTTAACTAGGATCTGCGGCCTATCCTGTATGTAGGGAAATGGGCAGGCTAGATGGGTCTAGTGGTCCTTATCTGCCGTCAAAGTCTATGTTTCTATGTTTCTATGTTAAACCTTGTACACAGCCCTAAGCCCTATGGAATGGGTGCATTGTAAATAAAACTGCCTTGGGGAACAATGAAGATGAGGGTTGCACTCTCCATCTTCAGATCAAGTAGTACTCCCTGTTTTAGGGGAAAGGCATGCAGAAACTCCCTTTCCAAGTAAGGGACAATGTGTCTCACCAGAAAACTGCAGGCCCTGGAATGAGTGAGCAAAAATGCAGCTATTTTGCATTGTTTGGAGACAGAAAAAGATTCAGCTCTGGGCAACCCTACCTTGTGAAGAGGTTGTCCACTACTGAGGTCAATAGTTCCCATTGATGCTTTCTAGACTGTGTTCTGCTTAGCCAGTCTGCTAAGACATATTGGACACCTGGTAGATGCACAGCTGATAGATATGGGCTATGTTCTAGAGCCCAGCACTACAGAGACATAGAAAATGTTGGAAGAAGGAGTTCAATGATCCATCTAGTTGGCCCATAATCTCCTTGCTTTCCTGCACAGTTGGTATGAATGAGTCCTCCTCTTCTTTGTTGATGCAGTGTATCACACTGACATTGTCCATCTGTATTAACAGAAGACCTCAAGTCAGATGCTTCTGAAATGCCCGGAGACTGTCTAATTCAGTTCTCATCTCCCATTTATATGAAATTTTGTTTTCACCTGGGTCCAAGGACCTTGTGTCTGATAGGGTCTCAGATGAGTTCCCCACCTGAATCCTGAGGCATCCTGGGTGAGCATCAGTTGCAACTGAAATGACCTGAAGGAAGTTGTCACAGTCCGTCCATGTCAGTGCTTTGTGCAAGGGAGATTAGACTAGTGTCTGTTGGTATAGGTCATCATTTAACTTTTCCCATTGGACTCTTAAGGACTGCGGGATCTGTATGCAAGCAAGCCAGTGGCATAGTGACAATAGCTACTGACATGAGTCCAAGAGGACATAGAAAAGTCCTGGCTGGGACCATCTGACTAGTATGTCAACTGTGCTTGATGAAACAATCGTTCTTCCCTATCAAGAGGCAGGAAAGCACCATCCTAAGCTGTGTACAAGACTGTTCTCTGTTCTGCAGTCATTGATAGGGTGTCAGTACTGACTTTAACAGATTGATTGTGACCCCCTAAGGCATCAAACAATTTCCTGGTTCAGGATAGTGGGCCTTTAAGAGCCAGTCATCCAGGTAGGGAAACACATGCCAAACATTTGGTAAAGAACAGTGGTGGAGAAGATAAGCCAAAGGGCAACACACTAAACTGGTAATGCTTTCCTTCCAGCATAGACCTCAGATATTTTTTGTGATGCTTCCTAATCTTTATATAAAGGTAAGCATCCATCACATCTAGGGAATATATCGTCCGCCATTTGCACCAGGGTATCAGAGCTTGCATAGAAACCATGCAAAATCATGTTTTATATAAATGAAATAATGTACTTCTAATGAGACAAGCTGTTTCAGTAAAGGCAAAAGACACTGGAACAGTTGATCAATCAGGAAAATTCAAATGGACTGATTCGGTGCATCAATGTGTGTAGTATACCTTTCTAAAAAGTGTTTTTCTTTACACTCTTCTATTAACCATCCTTCTCATCACAGTAGTAGTTGGTCAGGCTCTATCTGTAAAGTAAATTAAAAAATTAATCTTGTTCAGTACATACAGTACTGTCACTGCATGAAGTATTTCAGAATGTTAACAATGTGCTTCACTCCTTTGAGGTCATGAATTGACTTAAACGGAGCTGACACAGTAAAACATAAAAGTCTGTCTCTGGGAAAAGGGTCACTTTTGAAATAAGAAATGTAATGCTGGCTTTAAACAACACGAGTCACAACTGTTTAATGTCAAAAGTCATTTTTATTATACTGGAAAGCAAAAAAATTAATAAAAACATAATTAAAGGGAAACGTCCATCTAGGATTAAACTAATCAGTATCGTTACCAATGGTAACGATACTGATTAATTTAATCCTAGATGGACGTTTCCCTTTAAAACCTATGCACTTGCTCTTTAAGGAGAATCAACCTTTCTAAGGCATATGGTAGCACTTCAGATAGCCAATCCTTTCACAGGTGCACTACTTCAAATTTCAATAGCAGTTCACAAGTTGTGTAACTTGATGCCTTATATTTCATGACAGGTGTCCGTGAGAGTTGCACTAAATGATCTATCACACTACAATAATTTCATCCACCAAATTCTGCTCAAGTGAAAAGGTTAGGTCTTTCTTACACATATAACATATTAGGGAGAGGTCTGAGAGACTATGCAGGGCTTCAACATGGGCTCTTTGCTTACCTGAGGGTCAGATAAATGTTATTGTAGTAAATTAGTGGGTGGGAATGGTACCATCTCAGGAGTCCTTCCAATATTGCCCCAAATGGAGGAGATGTATGCCCCCCAGCCAGTGATAAAGCCCCTTTCTATATACTATGAAATATTGCAGAAGGGATGCCCTCCCCACAAAAGGTAGTTAGGCCAGATGTGAGGAGAATCTTGGACTACCCATCTCTGACAAAATTTGGAAGCCTGCTGCCATCCACTTAGCAAGTTGCTGTAAGAACAACAGACTTAGTCTAATCTAGCTGAATGTCTTAACACACTTATTTTACCTCAACTCAACTACATACAATAAACACTGAAGTCCAACAACCGTACCAAGTGACAGACAGAGGAGGGTACATTATGGCATATGACACTGACTTGTTCTAAAATCAGCCAATTTTGGCACAAGGCCCACAATATCACAGAACAGGTCTTGTTGATAAAACTCCCTGAATAGCCTCTAGACATAGGTGTCAATCACAGGTACCATAAACTTGGCCTGGCCTCTGCAGTATGGTACACTGCCCTCATTAATGCACACAATTACACAGCAATGGCTCTCTGAAGTTCCCCCATCAGTTTGTCAATGGGTTAGCAAGGTGGGTAAATGCCATGAACTGGAAATAACCCAGCTTTCAGGAAATGGTCAGCAGGCCCTATTTCAAAGATATGGCATCCCTTATTAAAGGCTATAGAACAGGTTACATGGCCTAACTGAATCAGAATGGCAAAATGGATCTAACTACTACAGCCCTACTGTTAGCCAGTCCCAGTGTGATGTATACCTGTTTAGATATATTTATAGCTGATGAATCTTTTCAATTTAAATGTAGTTCTCAAATGATCGGTTTGTATAATCCAGGTGATGAAATATTTTGCATTTCACTGAAATGGACATGTATCTGTGTATGACTTCTAACTATTCAGTGATGTACAGTAAGTGTACATGACCTTACTCTATAAAATTTATTAAAAAACACTGGGATTTTAAAGAAATAACAACAAATCATCTGCAGATAGTGATATTTGAATAACTGGTTAAACAAATTGACTGATACACTGCTGAACCTACATGTAACTGTTAAACAGTTTTACTTGGTTTCTTCTCCGTACATTAATCATAACTTTTTATACAACAATTTGTATGGATTTTTTATTCAGAACTGTATGTAATTGTTCTGCTTCAGGTGCTTTGAGCCTGACTTGACTGTATTTCCTCTGGAACTGCTTATTGTACTTGTTATGTTTTTGTGACTACATATTTGATATGGACCCTTTGTAAATGAACAGTTGCACTCAATGGTAATTCTCTGAAGTTTTCAATAAATGAATATTTTATGTTGCAGACTCCCTTGGCATAACCCCTACTTCAGAGGGGGGCATCTCCAACAATTTCCCTACTCAATGTAAAAGATTGGCAAAGAAGGCCATTTATTAGGCCCTAGACTAGAGGCATTATAAAGGGCTCTCACGCAGGAGAAGAGTTACTCCCTGAAGACAAATTCTCCAGCATGGTATACGTATACCCCCACTCCATACTGTCAAAGTCTTCTCATCATCGTGCCTACATAAATCACGTAATATGTATATTAGGGGTACAAGCCATAGCCACTTTGTATGTGATAAATCCACCCTTACATGCAAGCAGCAGAGGGAGATAGACAACCTCAGAAAATGTCAGGACTACTATGGTACGTTAATTCTGTGCAGGGAACAACAGCTTGGAGTCAGAAAGAGAAACACTTAAATAAGACAAATGTATAGATTATACCACCTTGTTGATAACAAGGGATGGTGATGGGTTACAGCAATCTGAGTCATGTCAGCTGTTTGGGGAAGAGAAAGAGAAAAAGGGTTTTAAATAATAGACTGGATAATGAAGAGGAAGGGAGAGATGAGAAATTGTGCAAGGTCCAAGGTTAAAAAAAAGACAGACAGACAGACAATTAGGTCTGTCAATCTAGAGCTCACCAACAGGTTTGCACCTCTACTGGGAAAAGGCAATAATTGTGCTGATTCAATAGGCAATAGTAATAATCAACAAGTGGGCTGAAGTAATGGGTCTAGAAGTCAATGGAACACAGGTCCAGATTTACCTAACCATCAGCACTCTAGGATGGACACTCAGTAAGCAGGTACAAGCCACCAGTACAATAATGAAGAGCATACAGAGGCAGTGTTTAGTGAGTCTGTGTCTCATAATAGAGACATCATAGTAATCAGTGACTCCATACTTAGGTACACAGATTCTGTAATCTGTGAGGGTAGAAAAGAACATACACAAGTGGCATCATTATCAGGACTGTAAGTATCAGATGTGAAGAAGACTATTGGAGGTTTGACTTAATTTGTTTCTTTAAAATCTAGAAAAGTCCATGGGCCAAAGACCTATTTACATGGGCCACCAGAACATATCACAATAACAATAACAAATGATTAGACAATAAATATCTACATACAAAATCATTATACAGATTTATATTCACAAGCACTAGTTGCCACAAGCCATTTTTAAGCCAGATATAAAGATGAGCAAAGAAGTATTAACAACAACTAGTTCTGATGGAAAAGCATTGAAGGCAAACAGTAGGTTATATAGCAAAGATCTCTGACCAAGTGATGTTTTCATGGTTGGTTCCATAAATCAAGTACAATGTGACAATCTTGTAAGTGTCTGAGCTGTTGTAGTACATTTTTGAAGACTGCATGAAAATCAGATGGGACCCTATTAAGTGTAATCCTTTGGTCCATTACACCCATTTGCAATTGATAACTCTGATTGAGTTGTAACCATCCAAGGCTTTCATGAAGCCCACAATGGTGGGTTAGTTTTGGCAGCTGCAAAGCAAACCTTGCAATTTGATTGGTCAATGCCCTTACGTTATTCAGCAGACCTTGGTTTGTTGAGTAATAGAATGACAAACTATAATCTACTAAAGGTTGTAGAAAGCTTTGGGACATAAACACGTAGCTGGTTATTTAAGAGGTATATCAAAACCAGTAATGGTAATGCGTGTGGGTACAATTGACGTTGGGAGAAGAAGGAATGAAGATATACAGAGTGACTTTGAGGAGTTGGGGAAGATTCTGAAAGAAAAGGGGTGTAGCATCATAGTGGCAGAAGTTCTGCCAGTCTCAAGGGTGGGAACAGCAAAAACCAGGAGCATAGCACAACTAAAGAAGTTGGTTAACTAGCATTTAAAGCTTATCCAGTAATTAGGGAAATGGGCAGACGAGGTGGGCCAAACGATCCTTATCTGCTATCAAAGTCTATGCTTCTATGTTTAAATTGGTGGCGTAGACAGTGGAGCATAAGTGAGGCATTTTCCTTCCTTAGAAATTCGGATACTTTCAGGGACCAAAGACTGTATTGAAATGACGGGCGGCATCTGAATAAATACAGTTCTTGGGTACTAGGCATCAGGATAAAAAAAATTATCAACAATCATTTAAACTAACTAGCCAGGGGACAGGAGGAGGGGAATCTTTAACTCTAATTCCTAGGTTCACTCCCAGAAAAAAATGCAAGGGCTAATAAACACAATAAAATCTGCAAGTGTTTGTTCCTTATTGCATGGAGTTTTGTGAAAAAGAAGTGTTCATTAGAGAAGGTCCTTGCACAAAAGAATATTGCAATATTTGCTATAACTGAGACTTGGTAGCAACCAGGAGACAAGAGAGATGGAAACTTCAGCAGCTACAGCCTATACAGTAAAGCAAGAGAGCATAAAGCAGGAGGAGGGGTAGCAATTTACAAAGCAGACATCACAGTAAAGCCAATCACAGGTATGGGGGGAAAGTAACAAGTCGCAACAACTTTGGATAAATATAAAACCAGACTCTGCAATAAATGTATTCTTGGTTTAATGTATAGACTACCATCACAAACACAATAACTGGGTGACAGGCTGATAGAGTAATTGGGCACCTTTAACCTGGATGATGGATTCTTGATTATGGGGCATTTTAATCTACTTGCAATTAACTAGGACCCAGGTGTGGGTAAAACAAAGTCGGAAAAGAAGTTTATGAGTACTCTTGGAGACTTGGGATTGGAACAATTCACTGAATTTTTAAGTAAGGGGAATAATGTTCTAGACTTGGTTATAAGTAACTTAGAGTATTCCATTTCCGACTGGTGGGTAATGTGCCAATTGGGCAACAGTGATCTCAACATGGTAAAATTTGAAAATCAAAGGTAATACTAAATTAAAGTGTTTCGGGGGGGCGTGGCCAACAGCTGAAGTCAATGGTCATCTGAGTATTTAGCTCTCTTGTAACTCTGCCTAAAATCCATAAATACTCTGATCTTTCTGCAGCATACTGTATTTCAAGCACACAGAATGCTGAGATAGTGCTTACCTTCTCTGCGACTCCTTGATCGGACTCCTAGCTGCCAGCACTCTGGAGGTTTTTCCCACTTGTTCTGTGCTTTGCTACATGGCCAGACTACATGAGGGATCCCTGAGATGGATTCTGCAACATCGCTACCACTGCCAGAGGGCAACCTGTTAGAAATCCAACAAATGTTCACGGAGATCCTAAAACTGATGGACAATATGAACATTGCCTTTAAATGGAACACGGCAGATATTCTGGACTTGACACAGAGAGCCTGTGTTTCTGAACACAGGCTAGCAGAAGCAGAGGATGGCTGGCACAAAGCTGGTGCCAGGCTGCAAGAGCAGGACAGGGAGATCCATCTGCTTTGGTCCAAAGTCAAGGATCTTGAAAACCGCAGCCACCGGAATAACCTCTGGTTCGTAGGGTTTCCGGAAAGCTGCGAGGGAAAGGACACCGTTCTGTTTTTACATTGTGAACTCCTGACACTCTTGAATTAGTGTTGTAGTCTGAGATCAACCAGTCCCACAGAATGTTAGCTCCTTGTCTGGCCCCAGACAGCAGCCCATGCACCATCCTAGCCCCGGTCCTCCGGTTTCAAGACCAGGAGGCCATCACCAGGCTGGCTAGACAAATGAAAGAGCTCCACTGGAAAGGGCACAAAATACAAATATTCACTGATTACTGTCAAGAAGTATCAGTGAGACAGAGGGCATACACGGCAGCAAGAAGAGCTTGTGCAGAGATCAGGCTGGACTACTCCCTGAGGTATCTTGCCTCACTCCATGTGGTGATTAATGGGTCCCTGAGGGTCTTCAACACACCTGCAGCTACTGAGAACTTCCTCACATTATATGCCTTCAAGCTCGACTAAGGCAGGCTCCAAGATACTGGTGGACCTCTGGGTTCCTCTTTGGCATGGCCCACCCCAATAGAATAACAACCGCTGGAGTGCAACCACCAATGAATGCCAGTTGCACCCACACCAGCCAAGGATGATCATATGCTAAATGGGAAACTTTCCTGCAAGTCCACAGGCAGCAGCCGGAAGAACAGAAGGAGGATACAGGAAGAGAGGGGTGCATGTGGATAAACCCCCCAGGCTCAGCTCCAGAAACCACTGCGATAGTCCTGACTCTGAAGCCTCATTGGGCTCTCTACAACCCAGCCTGAGCAACAACCAGTTCCTGGCCCTGATACACTTGCCAATGGAGGGCCCTACGCATTGTCTACCTTTGCTACCAAGATGCTCTGCAGGTAGGGGGGCTAAGGCTTCGGCGGCAAGGAGCCTCTCCTGGGCCAATGAAACTGAAGTTGCTGCATCAATGGCCTTGCTGCCAGCTGAAACACTGTCAGCCATGATGCTTTCCATGGGGGCATTGCCATTACCACCATCAGTTGCTGAACAAGTGGTCTGACTCTGAGGGTTCAGTTCTTTTGGTGAGGGACATCATCTGTTGTTTTTTTTTAATCTGGGCCCATCCCAGAGAGTTAACCCTCATGCAGCCCCCCCAGCCTGAATGAATATAAATGAGATCTCTGTTCAAGCATGTTCTATGCATTTTTAGTGTTGTGTTTATAATTATGGTTTGACCCCGAGCCTGGATATTGGGGAAACAAGGACATGGGTGCCTGCTGGACAGGGGAAACAAGGACATGGGTGCCTGCTGGACCCTCCACTGGGGGGTACATGGGATGGGTAACACAGGGGCCATCTACACATATCAGGAAGCTGCTATATAGATAAGGATTGCTTTCTACCAAGTTTGAGGCTTAACGGTTAGACTCCTACCCCTGAGACCCTAGGGTGAGAGTACCCTTGGACTGCATTTTGGGCTCTGTCATGACCGAATGGGTCAGTGCTTCTGACTTGGCATGGGGGAGAAGTACCAAGACTCTGGTAATCCCCAGAGGTGCCTGGGACAACACACACCATTGGGGATGGGGGGAGGAGGAGTCAGGGACTCACAGCAGTAAATGTAACAGGGCCTGGATCTGGCTCACAAAGCTGAAGCTGCAGAAAGGACAGATGCATATCAGGGTGAGAGCAATGAAGTTGAGTGAGTCCAGGACTCTAGTTTTCGAAGCTCCTGCCAAGATGTCCACCTCCCAGGGACCTCCTCAGGAATCTGGGCTGTAGGATAGCCAATGCAAATAGCGGATGCTGGTTACAAAAGGGATGAGTGAAAGAGGAAGGAGGGAGGAAGGGAAATGTGGGTTTATTGTGTTCAGACAATATACGAATAATGTTATTACTAGTACCTATGTTAGAGGTGTACCTGTTTTGTAAAGTAAAGTATGGTGCACACAGTTTTAACAGACTTGGCAATCCAGTGAGTGGGGTACTGAAACAAGTGGGGAGATGGAGGAGAGGGTGGGTGGGAGTGAAGGGGTATACCAGAGGGTCAGGGAAACAAGTTAAAGGGCTATGTCACAATACCTTCACACCATGGTAAATTGCCCACCCGAGGGAGACTAGACTCATATCCTGGAATGTTCAAGGTCTCAACTCACCAGTTAAGAGAAACAATGTTTTGCTCCATTTAAAGAAGTTGGTCCCCCAGTAGCAGTCCTACAGGAGATGAAACTCTCCACTGAGGAAGCAAAAAAACCCAAGCAGGGATGGGTGGTGGAAGAGCTACACAGTGCAGCCGCATCCCACAAAAAGGGGTGTTTCCATACCCCTCCACAAAAGCTTAGGATGTAAATTGACTGGACAGATACATGATATTGATAGGAGATGGATCATAGCCAAAATGGAGACCCCAGAGGGCCCCTTGATTCTTACTAATGTTTACAACCCTATCCAGGACTGCCCACAGCTTTTCCATAAGGTCAATCAGGCCCTCACAGATTTCAATACAAAAAAACACCAGTGTTAATGGGAGGGGACTTCAACCTTGTACTGGAGCACACAATTGACAGGAGAAATAAAACCCCCAAACCCCACAGGCAAGCCAAGAAAGCAGTCCAGAGACTCATGACCGAGCATGCGCTGCTAGACACATGGAGAACGCAATGCCCCGGGATGCACAACTACATGTCTTTTTCCTAGACCTACAGATCATCCAGCAGGATTGATTTATGGCTCATATCCAGTGGAGTATATGATAAGGTTGTCAACACTAAATTGCACCCTATCATCATTTCCAACCATGCCCCTTTAGAATTGGTGATTAGATAAGGGCAATAACCCCCCCCCCCGACCTCTACATAGCACCTGGATACTCTCCTGTTTCATGATGTAAAATTCCAGGAGTGGCTGGGACTTGAGGTGCAGGAATATATATTTTGTTTTTTAGTTGTTTAACCAGGAGTAGCACACTAAGCTGAAAGCTTTTTTACAGGAGTGACCTGGGAGCACAGGGAAGTTAATATTGGGGAAATAATGATAATGAGGAAGTCTCCAACTCAGCCCTCTTGGAGGCATTTAAAGCCACCATCTGAGGCAGGATAATTGCTTTTGCTTCTGCCAGAAGGAACCGCAGAGAGGCTGACCAAAGGCCCCTGGAGAAACACTTGCATAATCTGGAAACCCAGTACAAAAACCTCAAATCCAAACCCCTACCCAAACCCTGCTTGCACAGTTGGCCAGTACGAGAATCTCACTTAATGCCCACCTAACCCACCAGGCAGAACTGACCTAATAAGGATGTGCCATGCCTTTTGGGAGGGAGGAGAAAAGGCTAGTAAACTACTGGCCTATTGGCTCAAGAGCCAAAGGGCCACCAGGACAATTCACACCGTATTAGATAAAGATGGAGTACCTTGTCACTCTCAGAATGGGGTGAATGAAATTGTGACCCAGTTCTACATGCAATTATATGCATCCCCCTCCCCTCCTGACCCTCAACATATCCAAGGCTTTCTGGCCAATCTACCTATACCAAGACTCCCAGACACTGAAGTCCAAGGCCTCGAAGTCCCACTAATGGTGGAGGAGGTTGAGGCACCAATTAAAACCTGGAATCCCTGCAAAGCTCTGGGGAAAGATGGACTGCCTATCAACCTGTACAAAGTGTGAGATGTACATCTGGCCCAGTACCTGGTCAGGGCATTCCAGGACTCCCTGGTCACAAGGCGACTGCCCCCCACTATGAGAGAAGTGACCATAATGGTTCTTCCCAAAAAGGGGAAGGACCCACTATCACTGGAAAATTAGCGCCCCATATCCCTCATAAATGCCAATGCCAAAACACTGGCCAAGGTACTGGCGGGGATACCGGGAGGTGGCAACATGCTGAGTAAGGTTAAAAGCTGCGATGACATCGTGAACGGGGTCAGTTTCAGGGGCTAGCTAGCTGGTGCTGAAATCACCACAACTATAACTGCTATGCTGTGTCGCAATGCATGATGCTAATATACACCTGCCTGGCCCCCAGTTATATGCGGTACCTCAATGCATAATGCTAATATACACTTGCTTGGTCCCTAGTTATATGCTGTCTCAATGCATAATACTAATATACACCTGCCTGGCCCCAGTTACATGCCATGTCTCAATGCATAATGCTATATACACCTGCCTGTCCCCCAGTTATATTCCGAGGCTCAGTGCATAATGTTATAGGCCCCCAGTTATATGCTGTATCTCAATGCATAATGCTATATACACCTGCTTGGTCCCCAGTTATATGCTGTGTCTCAATGCACAATACCAAAATACACCTGCCTGATCCCCAGTTATATGTTGTGTCTCAACGCATAATGCTATATACACCTACCTGACCCACCAGTTATATGCAGTGACTCCATGCATAATGCTATACTTGGCATAAAATAATGTTGGAGAGTTGAATAGTGGCCTTTGCTAATCAGAATGATAAAATGATTAACAATCAGCCAGTTTTGATTAGTAGTTTTATAAAATGGGTATTTTTACTTTAAACCATGTAATTATTACTTATTACTGTATATACTGTATATTGATAAAATATACATAGTTCTGAAACTGAATTTGCCATTTTGACCAAACTGTCTGCGTAAATTTTCTTATTACCCCACCTGGTGCATAAAGTTTTCCAATCCACACCAAATCATAATTCTGCGCAACTGCAGTGCCATTCCATGCCATATGTGTGAAAACACATTTTGGCCAGGATTTGAACAGTGACAGCTGTGACGTACATGAGGTGAGGTAATAAAAGGCTATGTTGAAAATGTGGGGTCAAAATATTTAAAATTCAAAGTTCGAGGAGTGCATGGTGAAGTTGCAACAAATGGTCATAACTTTTCATTTTCCTTGTATTCAAATTTTCAACACCAGCCTTCTTATGACCCCCACAAGAACAATATGACTGTCATTACACAAATCCTGTGCAAAAGGTAAATTCATTAAGTGACTGCGAAATCACCTTTCAAGCAGGAGTTGCTTAATGACCGTTACGTTGTTCATGAGGTGGGGTCCCAAAAGACTATGTTGAAAATTTGGAGTCAGCATCTCAAAAAATAACCGAGTTATGCACCAAAGTTGAACCCCCATTTAATACATAGGACCACATCTACCTTAGTTCTCATACTGCAGTTGCCGGTTCCAGCAGCAAGATGTGTCTTCGATCGGAAGTGTGTATCTCGAACCTGGGACCTGTTCAGGTGAGTGACGGTCTGTGGGTGGGGATGTCATGGAGGGAGTGGGGAGGTGGGTGTATAGTGGGTGGTCAGGTGGGGGTACGGAAGTGACTGATGATGGACCTTTTTTTTTTTTTGCAGGTTTAAATAAAAAAACATCGAGGGACAAAAATGGAAACCGATGGGATTATGGGGTATGCCACTAGACACCAGGAACCTCACAATAATGCACAACATCTCCTCTACCTGTGCCATCTGATCGACCAAGGCATCCCATCCCCCTCAAATATCTGTCATTCTGCAGTATCACCCACCCTGACACCTCAACACTTCAGGAAGATGCCAGTGGCATAACATGGGAAGGCCTCTATTCACTCTCAGACGTAACCAGTGCCATCAGTCACTTTACTAGCATTCTCCTGGACCTACAAGACCATCACTTCCCAGTGGTTACTAGGAAAGTCTGTGGCATGGCATGAGTACCCACTGGATCAACAAGGAATGCCCCACCCTCATGAAAGAGAGGGACCACAAGTGGATTGCTCACAAACTGACCCCTTCACCCACTCTGTGGAATGAATACTGGTGCTTGCACAATCGCTGCAAGTACCTGACCCAAACCCTCAAACAAGATTATTACACCCACTTGCAGAGGGAAATCTTTGATAACCCTAGAATATTCTGGAACTCTATCAGCGCTCTTCTCACCCTTCGTACAAACAACCCCAGGTATATCTAAGTTCCTCATCTGGCCCCCTGACCAAACCCACTGAGGTTGCCAATGCATTTAACCTAAAATTCTCTGACCTGTCAGCCTTTCTGTGCAAGCTCCCTACTTGCCATCCCTCCAATATGCAGTGCAGCGCCTCTGGCCAGCACCCTCCTCCTAACAGGATCCCCACTCCTTCAGCTACCAGTCAGCCCCCTCACCAATGGCCTTCCTCTACGCCCACAGTCTCTGCCCCCCTCCTGATTCAGCCCCCCATCCCACTTTCTATTACAAGATCATGTCCCTTAAGGACACTCTCAAACTCCACTGGAGCCTACCCATTCGGGGTAGCCCAGGCTCAGATGGCCCCTCCCCCGCATTCCTCAAAATTGTGTCCCCAGCAATTGCAAAACCCCTCACCTATATTTTCAGTCTTGCTTTGACAATTACCTCTATGCTTCTCCCATGGAAATCGGCCAAGGTAATTTCCATCTTCAAAACTGGCAACCCCATCTTCTCTGACAATTACTGGCCAATATCAATTCTCCCCCACCTCAATAAACTCCTGGAAAAAAATGGTGCACCAACAATTAACTGAGTATTTTACCAAGCATAATATCCAATGTAATCAGCAACAAGGCTTCCTCAGGCACCACAGCACCACTACTGCCCTCACCTTATTTACCGACCATTTATTTTTCACTGTGGACCAAGGGCATGCCACCAGCACCATATTTGTAGACCTGTCAAAGGCTTTCGATCTGGTAAATCATACTCTCCTCCTCTCCAAATTGAAACTGAATAGTTCCTCTGAGGAAACAACACACTGGTTCCAGAGTTACCCTACTGACCATTCTCAATTCGTATGCCTTCGCCCAGGCACCTCTCTTGTCCTTTCCATCTCCACAGGGGTTCCCCAGGGCTACATCCTGGGTCCCCTGCCTTTCTCCATTTTTGTCAAAGCCTTCGCCTCAGATAGCCTCTCCTACAAATCTCTCCTCTATGCCAATGACTTGGTTATCTAGCACAGTGGCAATTCCCTTCCCCTCATATCCTCTGTCCTCACCCATAACTACTGCACTGCCCACAACTGGTTTACTGAAAACTTGATGCTGGTTAATGCCAAAAAAAAAACAAGGCGATGCTGTTTAGGCCTTAACCTTACCTTGCCAGAGCACGCCATACCAATTCTTTTCTGCTGATCTACCATCCTAGTGGCCCTGCCCTTGATATCATCTACTCCTTCTGGGGGTTACGCTAGACCACACCCTCTCATTTGCTGACCATACTAACTCAGTTGCCCAAATAAATTAGAAACTAAGTGCGGCCCACCACATCAAACCTTTCCTGACTGGGGAAGCATGCCTGGCTATCTTGGAGTAATGTTCCCCTATCTACTCCCATCTCTCCTCTACCCTTCGAGCAAGACTTGTGACTGTATGCAATAACATTTCTGCTTTGCCCTTTCTGCCTCCTACTCCACCCATCACTGCAACCTTTACCGCTCCTAAACTGGCCCTCCTTGCAAGGCTGCTATGATTATTCCCTTGGCTGCCTCACTGATGAGGTGGGGTGGAAAGGATGAAAAGGAACTTGGCAAGGTTGGAGGAATGGTCAAATGTGTGGCAGCTTAGATTCCATGCTAAGAAGTGCAAAGTAATACACCTGGGAAACAAAAACCCAGGGGAAGAGTACACAATGGTGGGTGAGATACTAACAACAACAAAAATGGAAAGGGACCTGGGGGTAGTCATATTAGATGACCAAAAGGTGGGCAAGCAATGTGAGAGTGCAGTAAGGAGGGATGGGGGATACTGGGATGCATATGGAGAGGCATCACCAGTAGAAAACAGGAAGTTGTTATCCCTCTGTACAGACAGCTGGTGAGACCCCATCTGGAGTACTGTCTGCAGTTCTGGATACCCAATCTCCGCAAAGACATAGACAGGCTAGAGGCAGTCCAGAGGAGGGCAACTACAATGGTGCAGAGTCTGCATCACAAGACATATGATGACAGACTTAAGGAGCTGAATATGCATAGCCTCAAGGAAAGGAGGGAGAGGGGGGGACATGATGGAAACTTTCAAGTACCTCAAGGGAATCAACAAAGTCCAACAGGGTAGCATCTTTCAGAAAAAGAGGTGTGCAAGAACAAGGGGGCACAATCTGAAGATAGAGGAGGGACAGCTCAGAGGTAATGTGAGGAAGTATTTTTTCATAGAGAGGGTTGTGGCTGCATGGAATGGCCTTCTTGAGGAGGTTGTGGAGTCAAAAACAGTGGTAGAATTCAAGAATGCATGGGACAGTCATAAGGCAATTCTAGGGGGTAGGGGTAGGAAGAAGTAGGTTGTTGGTTAACTATAATCTGCAGCTTATCTATTAGGTAGGGAAATGGGCAGACTGGGTGGGCTAAGTCGCCATTATCTGCTGTCAAATTCTGTGTTTCTATAATACTTTCATCAGGAGTGTATCAGCTTCCCCCATCTACTGTCTTCAAGCCTTGCACCATGCCAATAAGTCTTTAGTCCTCTCTTGTCCCCCTCCCACTTGGATACTCCATGAACCACCACAAATATGGGTTAAAAAAAAAACACTATTGGCAGTGGCCACTCTATTTTGGAACAGACTGCTAGCCCACCTCAGATCATCTAACAAACATCATACCTTTAAACATCACTTTAAGTCCTGGCTCCTCGTTAGGAACAGCTGCACCTGTCCACTCAGGTAACACCCACCCACCCACTCTCCTAAGGCCTGCCACTTAAAACTCCTCTCCTGATCTTGTCTGTATTCATTTAGTCTGGAAATGAATTGTGGGGGGTACATGTGATAAAATTCATGTCTGCCAAAAGTTGCTTGCAGTTGTAAAGCATTTGCTGTAATTAGTTGTCAGGATATAGATTTGGGGGGTACGCATGACAAACTGTCTGCCACAGTTAAGTGTACTTGTAAATTATTTTTTGGTTTCTCACTGTTCATCTATCTATGACTTGCACCTGTATTTGTATCTGTAGCTGACTTGTACTTTCCCTGTTGTTGGCCTTACTAACTGCATTGTATATTGCTGCTTGCCATTAGTGTCTTTACCTTGTCTTCTGTTATTTTGTATTCTGCACATGCCTTTTGGCCTGGGTCATGCCTGAAAATGGTCCTCTGGATCAGAGCACTTCATCAGTTAACAAAGTCATGAATAAATCAATATGCCAGACCACCTCTCCAACTTTACTAGGTCCTCCTTTAGGTCACTCTTCCCACCATCCATGTCTGCCCTCTCACAAAGCTTGATGTCATCCACAAAGAGGTAGATTTCCCCTTTAATGCCATCTCCAATATTATTAATGAAGACACTGAATAACATTAGCCCAAGCACTGACTGCTGCAGGACCACACTGGTTACATCCCTGATATCTGGTGGCTCCTACAGTCCCCCCCCCCCCGGTCCCATAACTGAGCCAATTTGCCGAACACTTGGTTAATCTGTTTCCCATTCCTAGACCCCATAATGTTTTGATCAGTCTCATGTGGGGCACCAAGTTGAAAGCCTTAATGAAATACAAGTACAGAGTATCACCCTCCTGGTCCTTGTCTGTAGCCCTCATTACCCAATCAAAAAAGCTGATCAGGTTGGTTTGACAGGATCTCTCTGACATGAACCCATGTTGTCTCTCATCCTGCAGACTGTTTCAAGAAACCCAACTAGCCTTTCTTTCAGAATGGAATTCATCAGTTTACCCACAATGGAGGTCAGACTTGACTGGGCTGTAGTTCCCCTTCTGGCCATCTGTACACCAGTCTGAGTGCCCCCATTAACAGGGTACCAAAATCCCTGATTTACCACCCCTTCCCTGAGGTCTGCCCCCCCAGAGTTAGGCTATAAATATAGGGGGTGGGAGGTGCGGGTGGCACATACCTCCTCAATACAAGCGGGATTTAAACTCATATCCCTGGTGCTCTAATGACAGATGTGTAACCCCCCTGCAAATGGGGGTTCCCAAAAGACTTCCAGGAGCTTGCTTGAATGCTCCAAGCCTGAATGGTGTTTGGCGTTTAAGCCATTTATCAGTGAGTGTTTTTAGAGCCTCTGGTACTGTCTCTTTAAGAGCTGTCTGCTTGCAGACATAATTAGTTTGTATGGGGGGACTGTGTGCTTCTCTGAGTACCACTCGAGCTGCTGCCAATTCACTTCATTTTGCAGTCACTAGGAGTGCAAAGGGAACCTATCTGAAAGATGTAACTGTTTGCCAGAAATTATTTAGAGTAACAATGAAATTACAGTTTGTCTAACCTGCTTTCTTTGCAGTCAGAACTGTGTCTGCTAGTTCCCATTCTAGTTTTGAACTGCTGAACTGGACCAATCAGTGTGGGGTAAGCTAGCTCTAAAATGGTGCCTTGGACGAATCAGAACTTGGACTCATAATCTGAGCCAGCCACAAGAGGATTGTAGGGGCAGTGACTCTGGGAGATGTAGTTTAGACTTCAGTGCCTTTTTGGACCAACAGCAGCAGTCTATTGTGAGTGACAGCCAATCCAGTCAAGAACTGGGAGGAACTCAAAGGAAGTGCCCGGTTTTGTCGGTTGGAGTTTCAGTTGAGCTTTGGCAGTGAAGAAGGAAGGAGCCCTGTGCTTTTTCAGTGTGCAGTTTTAGTCAAAAACCGTGTGTAAGGCCCAGAGTTCCGGTCTGCAGCTTGTTAGGACTGAATCCGTCCTGTGAAAAGAATCAAAGGATCTCTGAAGAGTAGAAACCAGGCTCACCCTGTAGAAGACTGGAGGAATTGCTGAAAATTGCACTCGGTCTGTCAGGAACTGAATCTGCTGTGTGTTCTCCCGGTATTGTGCAGTAATTGCGATCAGGATACAGATGCAGCCTGCCTGGTATAGTGCTTTTTTATATGGATGTGTGAAGAGGTTTGTGTACCTCAAGTGAGCCCTGCTGACATTGAAGGACCCTATCTTATTTGGAGGTCGTGAGTACTAATTCAGGGTCGCCCTGTTGAATTGCCACATTAAATCCAAATGGAATTACTGTACTGCTGACTGTTTAATTCTCCTTTTCTCTGTGGAAAGGGCCCCACCAGCTGCCACGGTTTGGACTAGCCACTAGGGCTTGGGTACCCAGGGACAGTAACTGATAGGGATAGGCCTGTGCACAGAGCCATAGGTAGATTATTAGAGTGATAAGCTAATTAACCTGATTTCCCTGTCCTTGTTATATCCCCCTAAATAAATCAGAGCTGCTTGTTTCAGCAAAGTTATACTGCCTGGAGGTATTTGTCTATGTTAAAGTACTGTACTGTGATTGTTGCACTGTATCTCATTTCACAGGAGGTCCCAGTGCGGAACCAGACCTGGGGTAAGTGTATACTGTGAAGGTAATTCTGATATATTGTGTGGGCCACTAGTGGGAAGAAAGGGGTTGCAGTGTCCCAGAGGGCTGTGACCAAGTTAGTTTAACTACTGCAACCCTGACCTCTGGGTGGAGGCACCCCCATTGGATCCAGGCCCCTCAACCTGTTAGTGGCAAATCAGGCAGGGTAGTAGCCCCTGGGATAGCGCCATCTAGGGGTTACATCTTGGAGGCTCACCGCTGGATTGTGTGTCCTCTAGTGGCCATATTTACTAACCACTGTTAAGAAAAAATGGGTACCCCGACAGAAGTGGCTGTGCACCGCTGGTGGAGTGGTGTACTGGGAGGAGATCGACCCCAAAATGCTATGCTTATCCTGGACATCCCCTGGGTATCAATACGGACACTGTGCAGGGAGTACTTTCCAAGGTGGAAGGTTTACAAACCCTGTGGTGGTGGGTCGGCATGCTAATCTGCTCACCCACACTTTCCTGGCCCTAGTAGAGTTTAAGGATCCCATAGATAGCTCCAAAGTGCCACAGACCATTACCCCAGAGGGAGCCCTCACTGCTTGGAGAGTGATAACTAAGGACAGTAAAGACCGGGGAATCAGCCCCACCACTATCTGAAACTTTGAGGAGAAATTTGCTGAATGGTTGCTGGGAGAGGGAAAACTGTGGAGGACTTGAAGAAACTATTCTTGCCACCTGGGGTGTTCCTCCCAACACCCTCCCTGCTCCAGTGCCCGTAATGGTGGCTGAACCAATGCAGACTCCTATTTCTGCACCTGCCATTAGTCACGACTCTTACCGGGTTGAGGATCTTCTGGCACCTCCCCACCCCCAAGGGAGGATGACTGGGAGACCTGGATAGACTATGTTGCCCCCCAAGTGCTAGAATGGCAATGCTCGGAAGCCGAAAAGCGAAAGAGGGTTAGTGAGAGCCTCCGAGGTCCTGCCCTGGCTACCATTCATGCTAAACGGGCCAGTAACCCTGAAGTGACTGCACAGGCCTATCTTGAGGCCTTGGAGAATGTGTATGGGAGCCCAGATTCTGATGAGGACCTATGGTGGAGAGTAAGAGATGCACAACAGTACCAAGGGGAGTTGTTGTCTGTGTATGTATCTCGGCTGGAAAATTGTTGCAAGAATGCCTCAGAAAAGGTAGTTTGCCAGCGATTGAACTGGACCGAACCAGGCTGGACAGGATCCTAAGTCTGCCCCTTCTCAGAACTGCTGTTGCTTCAGTACGCCTGGCAGATTGACTGGAATCCCCACCTCCTATGATGAGTTAATGAGAGAAATTGAGGAGTTGAGAAAAGACGACCTCGAGGGACCTGCACCAATAGCTGCGGCTACGACCCGAGTGACTGAGGATGACCCATCAAGTGAAGTTCAGGGACAGAGGTTGGCAGTCAATGAGTGCTCTGACAAGGAAAAGATATGCCACAATGGGGAACTGTTGAGAGAGATCCGAATTCAAAAACAGTCCTTTATGAAGGCCACGCCTGCAAGTACGGGCCCTGACCTATATCCGACTGCATCTGCTATGGGGTGGGGGTACCCACCCATGTATCTCCTGCTGATAACAGCTCCAAACTCAATTCCTTGACCATGGAAGTGGAGAAACTGACGAGATGTTCCAAATGCTTATCACGCCGCAGACAGAGATGGCACCTAGGTTTCCAGTTAGTAATACCCCCGCCTGGCTCCCAGTGTGGCGCCAGCTCAAACTCCAGAAAGTATGTTTTGCTATAATTGTGGGAAAGATGGGCACATGAAAGGGAATGCCAGTCCCCAAAGACACTGACAAAGTTGCATATAGGCTACAAGGAGAGCTTGAGAACAAATCAGTGGTTAAGAGGTGCACGAAATGATCCCAGTGAGGGCACCAAAAATGCTAACTCACGCCCTTTGTGGCAAGGTCAGTTGCCCAGGCCCCCACTATCGCCTCCAGACTGGTCCAGAATAGTGGGTCCCTCCATGGAGACCACTGTAAAGGTGAATGGAGTGTCTACAAGAGCTGTATTAGACAGTGGCTCCCAAGTGACAATTATGTTCCAAGATTGGTATCAGAAGCATTTGTCAGATGTACCCTACAACCATTAGAAGGACTGCATGTATGGGGGTTATGAGAAGGCTACCCCTATTCCGGGTATATCCGAATTTGGCTGTCTTTCCCCACCTCCGTGGCTGGAGTGGCCGAACAAGTAGAGACCCTAGCCTTAGTGTGTCCCCCACTGACTGTATGATGGTGTCCCTTGTTGATTGGAACAAATGCTCATATGTTCGGAAGGCTGGCACAGTTGTGTTATGAAAAACAGGGGTCAAAGACTAGTAGAGCTTTAAGAGTTCCGGCTTTAATTAAGAAGGCCTATGAGGCACAGAGAGATGCTGAAAAAATAGAACCAGAGGAACCGGTCGGAATTGTATGGAAGAAGGATCCTGAGTCTCTGATCCTGGCGCCAAATGCCCAGTGTACCTTACAGGGAGAGGTCCATATCAGAAAGGATGTTAAGAATAAAATATTAATGTTGGATGCACCAGGCGATGGAAAATTGCCAGAGGGACTGCTGGTCAAGCCTAGTATTTTGCCCGCTAGAGCCCATGCTTATGCCAGAAGGGTAATGGTCCAAGTTCATAATGTGTCTGAAAGAGACATTCGAGTAAATAGAGGTTGCATCCTGGCTAATGTGCATTGTGCAGACACTGCAGTGCTACCCAGCAGCAAGAGTTCAAGGAAGAATGACAGAGTAACGCCTGACTTGTTTGATTTCGGCGACTCCCGCTGCCAGCTGAATGGAAAGTGAGGATCAGTGAGAAGCTTGCCCAGAGAGACCAGGTGTTTTCTTTAAAGGAATGGGACGTAGGATGCGCAAGGAGCTGAGCACAATATCCGCTGCATGACGAAGACCATTTCGTGAGAGGTCTCGACGCCTGGCACCTGCTGACATAGATGATGTGAGACGGCATCTGCAAGAGATGTTAGCTGCTGGTGTAATACAAGAATCCAGAAGCCCTTATGCTTCCCCATTGTGGTAGTGAGGAAAAGAATGGAACAGTAAGGATGTGTGTGGATTATCGCACCTTAAACCGGCGGACTATCCCTGATCAGTACACAATGCCCCGCATTCAGGATGCTTTGGACTGCCTAAACGGGAGCAAGTGGTTCTCTGTGCTGGATCTCCGCAGTGGGTACTATCAGATCCCAATGGCCCCAGAGGACTGTGAAAAGACAGCCTTTATCTGTCCGCTTGGCTTCTATGAATTCATGAGGATGCCTCAAGGGATTTCAGGTGCCCCAGCCACTTTTCAACGATTGATGGAGCGTGCAGTGGGGGACATGAACTTACTAGAGTGCCTGGTATACCTAGATGATGTTATTGTGTTTGGCAGCTCACTGGAGGAACATGAGAGCAGATTATTTAAGGTATTGGACCGACTGGAGGACTTTGGCCTTAAACTGTCCATTGATAAGTGTCAATTCTTTCAAACATCAGTAAAGTATGTGGGACACATAGTATCCACCGAGGGAATAGAGACTGACCCAAGTAAAGTTGAGGCCTTGACCACCTGGCCGCAGCCCAAAAATCTAAAAGAATTGCAAAGATTCCTGGGATTCTGTGGTTATTATCGGCGTTTCATCAAGGACTATTCAAGAGTGATCCGCCTTACTTAACTCTTACTCAAGGGTATCCCCAACCCACAAAAATACCAAAAGTCAGTGTCCTCAAGACTGAAAGAGTGTATTTTCATCCGAGTGAAGTATTTGGGGCCCGCTGGACCCTGATTGTGAGACTGCTTTTCATGAGATCATTTATCAACTTACCCATGCTCCAGTGCTGGCCTATGCCTATCCAAGAAAACCTTATGTCCTGCACACTGATGCTAGCTTGCAAGGGTTGGGGGCTGTGTTGTACAAAGAGCACGAGAATGGCCTGAGACCAGTGGCCTTTGCCAGTAGAAGTCTGACCCCATCCTGAAAAGAACTATCCTGTACATAAGTTAGAGTTTCTAGCTTTGAAGTGGGCTATTGTTGACCAATTCCATGAGTACTTGTATGGGGCTAAAATACTAGTAAAACTGACAATAATCCTTTGACCTATGTGCAGACCTCAGCTAAGTTGGATGCCACTGGCCATAGGTGGCTTTCTGCATTATCTACATACGACTATGCTCTCATCACCGAGCAGGTCTGAACCACATAGATGCTGATGCTTTCTCCAGGAGGCCTGTTCCCCAGAATGATTGGGTCCGATTGGCAGAACCTGACATTCGGGCACTCTGCTGGAAGTTTGACAGGAGGAACAATGTCCACGGATGCAGTGGACTGCATGGTGGATTGCTTGGGACCTCTGAGAATTGCATACCTGCTGCTTATTGCCACTTTTCTGCAATAGACATTGGTGCACTGCCTCAGCTGGACAATGACAGTATTCGGCAGGCTCAATCCCGCGATCCCATGATCAAAGCAGCTTAGAAGCCCTCTATGCAGGAAAAGATGTGTCCAAATTACGCCCACTGATTTGAGAACTGCACTGTTATACAAAGAAGGTCCTAAATTGAAACTGATCAATAAACTGTTATACAGAGAAACAGTAGACAGAGGGGACAAGTAGACAAACAACAACTAGTGCTGCCCACTGCCTTTCGAGACTCAGTATTGAGGTCCTTGCACAACCACATGGGGCACCTTGGTATAGACAGAACACTTGACTTGATGAGATCCAGATTCTATTGGCCTAAGATGGGGCTGATGTGAGCAACACATTCGAACTTGTAGTCGCGCTTACAGAGGAAAGCTTGTCTCAGAGGGCTGCCCCTTGTTAACATAACCACCAGTGCACCCATGGAGCTGGTCTGTATTGATTTTCTAAGTTTGGAGTCAGATCAAAGAAATATCAGTAATGTGCTGGTGGTCACTGACCATTTCACGAGATATGCCCAAGCTTTCCCCACCAAAGACCAGAAAGCATCCACTATAGCCAAAGTACTTATAGAAAACTTTTTTGTTCACTATGGGGCTCCACAAAGAATCCATTCTGATCAAGGGAGAGACTTTGAGAGTCGTCTGATCAAAGAGATGCTTTCTCTGTGGGGAGTGCGAAAGTCCAGAACCACTCCTTACCACCCCAGGGGACCCACAGCCTGAACGTTTCAACCGCACTTTGCTAGATATGCTAGGCACCCTGCACCCAAAGGACAAGCCTAGATGGAGCCAACAAATTAGCACCCTGGTACATGCTTATAACTGCACCAAAAGTGATGCCACTGGATTCTCCCCTACCGCCTGATGTTTGGAAGAGAAGCTCGACTACCAGTAGATGTGTTTTGGGGTCTCTCCTGATGGGGTTCAAGCTGACAACTATTTACAGTATGTGCAAAAGTTAAAGGCCCAGCTAACTCATGCGTACTAACTGGCTCTAAACCATGGCTGCCAAAAGAAATTCACCAACAAAGAAAGGTATGATAAAAGGTGAAAGCACAGGAACTCCAGGAGGGAGATCGGGTATTGCTAAGAAATCTGGGACTGCATGGCAAGCACAAGATTGCTGACAGATGGCACCATCTCCCTCACATTGTAGTGGGCAAACTAGATGATCTGCCAGTGTACAAAGTAAGGCCTGAGAATAATTCAAAAGATGTAAAACAATGCATAGAAATCATTTACTGCCCATTGGACAAATCTAATTGAGTCTGAGCCCCTAGAAGATGCCCCTCTGGACCAGTGACTAGAGCTGCTGCTAAGAAAAGATCAAGAAAGTCTGCACCTACAGAAGCAAAGTTAAAGTGTTCCTCCACAAGCCCCAGTTGAGCATGACTGTCAGTCCATATCGGAAGAAAGTGAGAGTGACTTTGAATACTATCCTTCTTATGAACTGAGTCAATTGTTTCGGGGCAATCCCTAGTCAATACTGGAGACAAAGCTGGGCCTCTGGACTGTCTAAGCCCCCAGCTTCATCCCTGGAGCCAATGCTCCCAGAAAGTGAAGTGCAAAGCATCAGATCAGATGAAATGGAATCATTGTGCATGGTTGAACTGTTTGAGTTTTCAGGGAGGAAAATGATAGATTGGGGCAGACTGGTGATACACCAGAACAAGAAGAGTATTTTGAGTGCCCTGACAGTCCACTGCCAGTGTCCAAAGCTTCCATGCGAGCCAAATGTTGTGGACTCAGAAACTGTAACTCCTGGAGCTGAAAGTGCCCCAAGTTCTAGCCTCTACCCCATGGAGACTCCCTGACAAGTGAGGACAATGCTGAAAATGAGGCTCAGAGTGCAGAGACTGTAACAGTTCCCCTAGAAAGACTGGTCAAGCTGTAAAGTCTGTGGTGCACCTCAGTTATGATTCCTTGGGAGGCCTGTGGATTTGCCTCTCAATGTTGTCCATAAAGGAGTGTATGTGTCCCCAGCTCATTGCCCAAACTGAGCGCAGTGCTAACTCCAAGTTACTTGTGTTGCCTACATGGTGCCCTGCCCCGTCCAGCCCCAAGGTAACTGATAGGAAGGGCCCTCTTCAGGTTTCATGTACAAGAGGTAATAACTTGAGTTATGGTACAATGTGTGTGTAATACTGTGTAAAGAGTGACGCACTGCAATGTTTCAGAAATGTGTTCTTGGTAAAATGATATATTGACTGATGATTACATGTGAGCCTAATGCAAATGTATATGGTTGCAGTTGAAACTTATGGGTACTTGCTTGACGCGGACGCCAAGCTTTCCCAGGCCAGGAAGGGTGTAACCCCCTGCAAATGGGGTTCCCAAAAGACTTCCAGGAGCTTGCTTGAATGCTCCAAGCCTGAATGGTGTTTCATGCTTAAGCCATTTATCAGTGAGTGTTTTAGAGCCTCTGGTACTGTCTCTTTAAGAGCTGTCTGCTTGCAGACATACTTAGTTTGTATGGGGGACTGTGTGCTTCTGAGTACCACTCGAGCTGCTGCCAATTCACTTCATTTTGCAGTCACTAGAGTGCAAAGGAACCTATCTGAAAGATGTAACTGTTTGCCAGAAATTATTTAGAGTAACAATGAAATTACAGTTTGTCTAACCTGCTTTCTTTGCAGTCAGAACTGTGTCTGCTAGTTCCCATTCTAGTTTTGAACTGCTGAACTGGACCAATCAGTGTGGGGTAAGCTAGCTCTAAAATGGTGCCTTGACGAATCAGAACTTGACTCATAATCTGAGCCAGCCACAAGAGGATTGTATGGGCAGTGACTCTGGGAGATGTAGTTTAGACTTCAGTGCCTTTTTGGACCAACAGCAGCAGTCTATTGTGAGTGACAGCCAATCCAGTCAAGAACTGGGAGGAACTCAAAGGAAGTGCCCGGTTTTGTCGGTTGGAGTTTCAGTTGAGCTTTGGCAGTGAAGAAGGAAGGAGCCCTGTGCTTTTTCAGTGTGCAGTTTTAGTCAAAAAACGTGTGTAAGGCCCAGAGTTCCGGTCTGCAGCTTGTTAGGACTGAATCCGTCCTGTGAAAAGAATCAAAGGATCTCTGAAGAGTAGAAACCAGGCTCACCCTGTAGAAGACTGGAGGAATTGCTGAAAATTGCACTCGGTCTGTCAGGAACTGAATCTGCTGTGTGTTCTCCCGGTATTGTGCAGTAATTGCGATCGATACAGATGCAGCCTGCCTGGTATAGTGCTTTCTTTATATGGATGTGAAGAGGTTTGTGTACCTCAAGTGAGCCCTGCTGACATTGAAGGACCCTATCTTATTTGGAGGTCGTGAGTACTAATTCAGGGTCGCCCTGTTGAATTGCCACATTAAATCCAAATGGAATTACTGTACTGCTGACTGTTTAATTCTCCTTTCTCTGTGTGAAAGGGCCCCTACCAGCTGCCATGGTTTGACTAGCCACTAGGGCTTGGGTACCCAGGGACAGTAACTGATAGGGATAGGCCTGTGCACAGAGCCATAGGTAGATTATTAGAGTGATAAGCTAATTAACCTGATTTCCTGTCCTTGTTATATCCCCAAATAAATCAGAGCTGCTTGTTTCAGCAAAGTTATACTGCCTGAGGTATTTGTCTATGTTAAAGTACTGTACTGTGATTGTTGCACTGTATCTCATTTCACAGGAGGTCCCAGTGCCGGAACCAGACCTGGGGTAAGTGTATACTGTGAAGGTAATTTGATATATTGTGTGGGCCACTAGTGGGAAGAAAGGGTTGCAGTGTCCCAGAGGGCTGTGACCAAGTTAGTTTAACTATTGCAAACCCTGACCTCTGGGTGGAGGCACCCGCCATTGGATCCAGGCCCCTCAACCTGTTAGTGGCAAATCAGGCAGGGGTAGTAGCCCCTGGGATAGCGCCATCTAGGGGTTACAGATGCATTTGGATGGGCGCCATCTGATAATGGAACCCTGTAGTTCCATGGTTCATTCCAAGGCCCATCCTTGTGCAGCAGTACCACATGAGTGGCTCTCCTTTCCAGTGGTAAAACCTCATACTCAATGAACTGTTGAACTAATCCACTAGTAACACTGCTAGTTCCCCCACCAGTTCACTCAAAACTCTTGGGTACATGCCATCTGGACCTGGTGACTTATGTATGTATGTATTTAAGAATTTTAAAATAGATAACCTGGAAATGTACACTGAGCCAAGGCTCATTTCCAGGTGTGATCTGCAGGATTCGGTACAGAAAAGTAACAGTTGCATGCAACAGAATTAAGTAAATACAATAAATAGAACATCATGAAGGATACATGAAATGATAAGTCGAGTTCACAAAATATTACATACAACATGTGCAAGAAATCTGTAAGTGCTCCCTGCATGAGGAGGGTTAAACAGTGCTAAGGATACAGAGAAGAAGCCAAAGCAAGACCACCAGTTGCCCTGGTATGAGGAGACCAAAGTGTGTATATGGGGGGGGGGTGAGCAGAGGTGGAAGAAAAAAATTGGGAGGGGGCAAAGAGGGCAACAGGTGCAAGGGGGCCCAGAGTAAGCTTAGAAGGCATCTAAAGGTAAAATGTGAGGGGGAGGGAGGAGGACAGCAGGTTGCAACAGGATGAGAGACAGTAGGACAAGGCTGCTTGCCCAGCACAAAAGTGATGGTATGGAATAGAGAAGGTGAGGGAATCTTTGGAGTGCAGTGAGTAGGAGGAAGACAGGGCAGAGGAGAGAAATGAGGAAAGATAGGAGGGAAGGGATTCAAACCAGTATTGAGCAATAAGGGAGGCAGAGTGGAACTGACAATGCAAGAGTAGTGAGAGAAGTAGAGGAGCAGTGATGAGTATGGGGAGAAGAGTTGGTAGTGAAACAACAGAATATATTACAGAGGGGGAACTGGTGACGTGAGGGTAATGAGAGGAGTAGAGCGAGCAGTGATGAGTACGGGGGACGAGAGCTGGTAGTGAAACAACACAAGGTATTACAGAGGGGAAACTGGTAATGTAAAGACAATGAGAAACAGAGGAAGCAGTGATGAGTATGGGGAGGAGAGCTGGTAGTGAAACAACAGAAGATATTACAGAACGGGAACTGGTGATGTGAGGGTAATGAGAAGAGCAGAGGGAGCAGTGATGAGTACGGGGGACGAGAGCTGGTAGTGAAACAACAGAAGATATTACAGAGGGGAATTGGTAATGAGAGGAGTACAGGAAACAGTGATGACTGTGGGAGGAGAGCTGGTAGTGAAACAACAGAAGATATTACAGAGGGGGAACTGGTGATATGAGGGGAATGAGAGAAGTAGAGGGAGCAGTGATGAGTATGGGCAGGAGAGTTGGTGGTGAAGTGACAGAAGCTGTTACAGAGGATGCCCAATCAAGGGGGCAGAGCTATAGACCACATCTGCTGTGTTGAAAATCTGGAGAACCATTATGCTGACCAGTTCCTGTCAGACCTGGTGGAAGAGGTAATCATTGCTGCAGTACAAGGCATCAAGTCTGAAATGAAGTTTAGCTTGGATGGAATCTATGTAGGTACAGAAGATGAGCTTACAATCCAGACACACTCCTAGGCACTTGAGAGGAGAAGACTTAGTGACATGTTGATAGTCCATGCAGTATCAATGGAACCAGTTCAGAGCAGATACTAAGAGGCCGGCAGAACTTAGCTTTTCTAGGGGAAGCAGGTGGGACACAGAATCAGGAGCTTTGGCCAGATCAATGAATATGGTTATGGTAATATGTACCTGATCCATCCCAGTGAGGACAGAATCAGTTACACACGGTAGGAAAGAGACAGTAGTTATTTTTCCTAAAGTCAAACTTGTTCACCTTCAGGGAAGTGAGACCCTTTCTCACCCTGTCTTTTGTTATTCTGGCCTCAGCTTGACCCTTCCCCCGTACTCTTTTGTGGCAGCAGTCCATCATTTCACACAGTAAAGAAACAGTAAAGGTAAGAAAGAGCAAAGGTATTTATTCAGCACCTCTGCTTTGTGTTTACTGCCTTCTTCCCACACCTCCAGTTTTTTAGCCTCACAATACCTTACTTCGTGTGTCTCTTTTCATCAATATACACAAAGAAGGCTTTCTCTCCATCCTTAATCCCTTATGCAATGTGTAGCTCTTTCCTAGTCTTGGATTACCAAACCCTGTGAGTATGGAGAGCCCACATGCACAGGTGCTTTGGGCTATGCGTGGGCTGGTAGGACCAGTGCCTCTCTCTATGTCCATTGTCAGGCAGGTACAAGGATCAGTTCCAGTGTGGCCAGTGGGATGACTCCAAGATTGTAGGGTGGTTAAGACACCATTTCCTAACTATTAGGGTCAGAGAAGAGATCTAAAGCCTCCTATACGGCAGAATGAGCATGACTGGGTGTCTGCTGAGGTGCTGTCCTTAATGGAAGTGTGTGAGCTACCATTAGAGGGCGCTGTTCCCTTGTTAGAGTAAAGGAGAGGGTTGTTTTCACAGATTTATTTTTGTCTGGGCAGGCTTTTGTCCTGAGGGTGAGAGTATTGTTTGCAGCTCATCATGCTATCCATAAGGCAAAAGGAGGCCTGTTCAACCCCAGGTGCAGCTGGATGAGGTCTTTCTTAAGAATTCCCTTTCAAGTTTCCAGTAAGTGAAACTTTTCAACCATGGATAGAGTTTAAACAACCCTTTTCCTGAACTGGGATTTGTTGATGTTTGTCAATCAAGGCTCTGGGTGCTACTGCACCTATAGCCTTGCCCTAGTAGAATGAGGAATAGAGTGTAACAACCCTTTCCCTGAACTGGGAATTGTTGTTGTTAGTCTGTCTATCAAGGCTCTGGGTGTCATTGCACCTGTGTCCTTGTCTTAGTAGAATGGGAATAGAGTGTAACAATCCTTTCGCTGAACTAGGAATGGTTGTTAGTCTGTCTATCAAGGCTCTGGGTGCCAGTGCACATATAGCCTTGCCCTAGTAGAATGGGGTAATAAAGCTTTGTTAGGGGGATAAATAGGAGACTTTGGTGGGTAGAGGGGAATGGGTCCAGGGAGATAAACATGATCGGTTGAGAGTCAGTTGTCTTTTAGAGCTAGAAACCTGTGTCCAAGCCCAGACCAGCATGCAGGGGGTTGGCAGTGCCATGCAGATCACATCATGTCCCTGATTAAGACCTGGGATGTGGAAGATATCATGGGCTATTGGTGGACTGCTCCATAAGAGCCTCCCTTGCTTGGAACAGGTACCAAGCAGGCTGCATGACTGGATAGAGAGCACTATGGATATAGACTGTGGATGGAAGTTCATAGAAGTAGCTGTGAGTTCCATGGTGGGCACCCCCTCAAGAGATGCATACCAATGGCTTCAAGGCCTAGAGGGGGCTCCGAAGATGCCTGTAGGACGTGAAGAAGGAAGAGAACCATCAAACCTTACTGGGAGAGTGAGGAAATGGAGATCAGCTCTGAAAGTATATAGGTACATTAAGCCTCGACTCAGTGTTCATTTGTCAGACACCAGATTTTAATTAGTTTCTCCTCCTAACAGTGAGAAGCCAAAGTGTCATGTGTTAGCCTGTCACTTTAAATATTTAGCAACCCATTCTTTTTGCCCCTCCCATCCCTGTCACTTTTAGGTCATCAGACATGATAACACCAAGGTACCTTCACAGGTTAGTGACTATCAGTACCTCCCCCAGCCAATAAATAGCTCCTGGGTTCCTACACCCTAGGTGCAGGATTTTGCACTTTTTGGCATTGAACCAAGTACCATGCTCTTGACCAGTCCTCAAGTTTTCCCAAGGTCCAGACATATTCTCACCACTCCCTCCTGAGTGTCCACCATGTTATAGATTTTAGTGTCATCTACACAAGGTATCCCTTCCTTTCCAGTTCTTCTGCAATGTCACTTATGAAGAAATTGAAGAGGACCAGTCCCAGTATGAAGCCGTGTAGCTCCCTGCTGGTCTGTCTCCTCTTATTAGAGTAAGTGGCATTAATCACCACCTTATCACTTATCTGTTAACCTTTTCCTTACCCAATTTACTTTGGCTCCCACCCATAGGCTGCTCAATGTCTTTACAGCCTCCTGTGCAGCACAGTGCTGAATGCCTTGCTAAAGTCCAGATAGGCCACATCCACTGCCCTCCACTGATCTATTTCCTTGGCTACCCAGTTGAAGAAATCAGATTCATTTGGCATTATGTGAAATCATGCTGCCTTTGGTCTTGTAGCCCCCTGGATTCAAGATACTCTGCCAATCTTACAATTAACAGTCTTTCCATTAATTTCCCCATCATTGATGTGAGACTAAACAGGCTATAGTAGATGGCCTCCTCCCTTCTGCTGCTCTTATGGAGAAGGACCACATCTGCTCTCTTCCATTCCTCTGGAACCATGACTGTTTCCAGTGAACTGTTGAATAAGACCATCTGAGGATCAAGAGCAACTAGCACCTGGATGAGTTCCTTTAGTATGCATGGGTATATTCCATCTGGTTCCATAGCCTTGTCCAGTTTTTCAGTTTCAAGTCCCTCTAAGATTCTTTCCTCTGAAAGCAAACTCGTGTCCTTCCCCCCCTTTTATTTCTGCTGCTCCCTGGTAGTCTGTACCCTCTCCCTGCACTGTGAAGACAGCAGAAGTAACTATTTAGGAAGTCTGTTTTTATTTCATCCTCTTCTATGCAGTCTTCCCCTGCTACCCTACTTATCTTGACTATCCCTTCCTTTACTTTCCTCTTCTCCCTTATGTACCTGAAGAAAAGTACAGTTACGTAAGAACTTACCGTAACAGTAGATCTTCAAGAGAGGCTCTTACTAACATACTAAAATGCCAGCAGAATAGGCCTAACGGTCTATTGAGTCTGCTCGATTGGTCAGCCCCCACCCTGGGTGCTGCCCTCCTCGCCTTCTCTGGCTTCTCCCTTCCCAGTTTTGGATATTCTTGCTGCATTGGATTTTGCTTCCAGAACCCTTCCCCTGTACCTGTCCCACCTCCTCTTGAACCCCTCCACCAACTCTGCCTCCACCAGCCCCCTAGGCAGTGCATTCCATGGCTCCACCACCCTCTCAGTGAAGTAGCACCTCCTCCTTTCTCCCCTGAATCTTCCCCCCTTCAGCTTCCACCCATGCCCTCTAGTGGCCCCCTCCTCCTTCCGTTGAAGCACCAACTGTTTTTCCTATATTTACCCTCTTCATGTACCTGAAGACCTCTATTATGTCCCCCCTGTCCTCTCTCTCTTCCAATGTGTACATATTTAGCTCTTCGCGCTGCTCCTCATAGGTCCTGTCCCCCAAGCCTAAAATCATTTTGGTTGCCCTCCTCTGGACCCTCTCCAGGAGTTTAATGTCCCTCTTTAAGTGTGGCCTCCAAAACTGCACGCAGTACTCAAGGTGTGGCCTCACCAAGCAGTTATACAGAGGGAGTATCACTTCCCTCCTTCTGGAGGTGATCCCCTAGTGATGCATCTCAGCATCCTGTTGGCCTTGGGTGCTGCCCTCCTACAAGTCTCCGAATTGTTCATCTTGACATCCACCACCACCCCAGGTCCCTCTCAGCCATCGAGACTTGTAGCATTGCCCCCAGGGTGTACACTTGGCCTGGGTTTCTGGCCCCAGGTGGAGCTTGCATTTCCTGCATTGAACCTCAGATTCCACTTTCTAGACCATCTTTCCAGAGTCTCCAGGTCCCCTGTAGGGCCACCCTCCCTCCTCCCCATCCACCACGCCTCCAGTTTTGAGTCATCCGCAAAGAGACTCATCTCACTCCTGATTCCTGTCCTTATGTCAGAGACGAGAGCTTGAACAGGAGGGGCCCAAGGACTGATCCCTGTGGGACCCACTAATGACCTCCTTGGGATGAGACTATCCCGCCAACTACGACCATCTGGGTCCGGTCCTGGAGCCAATTGCCTATCCATCTGATCATCTGGTTCCCCACCCCCATTTCTCCCAGCTTATCCAACAGGCCCACATGAGGAACAGAGTCAAATGCCTTGCTGAAGTCTAGAAAGAGGATGTCCACTGGTCTACCCAGGTCCAAGGCACTCGTCACCCAGTCATAGAACTCCACAAGGTTTGTCTGACACGATTTCTCCGGGATGAATCCATGCTGTCTATCTTGCAGTAGGTAATTACATATAGGACTGAAACTGGCAGGCGTCAGGATCCCCCGGAAAAATTTCTAGCTAGCAGTCTCTGGCGGGGGATCGCCCCCACGTCAGGTGACTGATGTCATGCGATGTCAGTAAAAAGGGGTGGTCCCCCATGCCCGCCTTCCAGTTCTTTCCCACCAAAGGCCAACAGGCGAGATGAGAGAGAAGCGGATATTTCCCATCCTGGAAAAGGAGCTGAAAAAGCTAAGGGGGATGGAGGGTGGGAAGGTATTATCTAGTGCAAGAGCCTCTCCCAAAGATCTACTGTTACGGTAAGTTCTTATGTAACTGTACTATCTTACTTTGAGAGGGCTCTTGCAGTAGGTAATTACATGTAGGACTGAGTCCCAAGCAGTCTGGAACAAAGAGAAGCTCACGGGAGGAGGAAACTACCCATACACAGATCCTCGGGCTGTGAAGGTCTTAGGAAAGGAGACCTTGAAGAACAGCCAACCCGAAGCTAGCTCTACGGTGAGAGGCAATGTCCAAACTGTAATGTTTCGTGAAGGTATGGACAGAAGTCCAATTTGTGGCTGCACAAATGTCAGCCACTGACACATTCTTGAAATAAGCAGCAGAGGCAGCTACACCCCTAGTGGGGTGACCTCTGACCTGACCTGGCAAGGTCTTGTGATACTTGTCATAACAGAAAGTGACACAATGAGCCAACCATTTTGAAAGGCATTGCTTGGAGACAGCATTTCCCTCTCTTTTGTGAGCAAAAGAGACAAACAGTTGATCAATCTTTCTGAGATCCTTTGTCCTGTTGGTGTAATATCTCAGAATCTGGTGAACATCCAGAGTGTGCAAGAGATACTCCTCTTGATTGGAATGTTACGTCAAGAATGCAGACAGTTACATGGACTGATTCAGCGTAGATTCCGCTACCACCTTAGGGAGAAACTTGGTACGCAGAGCCACACGTTCCTTGTGGAAAATCAAGTATGGGATTTTGCACATTAAGGCTTGAAGCCCGGAAATTCATCGAGCGGAGGTAATGGGTACCAGGAAGAGAGCCTTCCAGGAAAGGAACTTAAGGTCTGCAGATGCTGCCGGCTCAAAGGAAGGCAGGGTAAGCTTCTCAAGAATGAAATTCAAGTCCCAAGGAGGGCCAAATGCACGAATGGGGGGGTCTCAAGTGGAGGACCCCTCTAAGGAAATTATTAGCGACTTCCAGCTACACAGAAGACCTGTCCCCAAAGGGAACATGGTAAGCAGAAATAGCCACCATGTGAACCTTCAAGTAGGAGTGACTGAGACCCAGATCGAAGAGGTGACACATGTAATCCAGGAGCCTCCCAATAGAGCAGGAGAATTGCTCGAAGGCTCTGGAAGAGGCCCAAATAGAGAACCTTTACCATTTCATGGTGTACGTGGAATGAGTGGAGGGTTTTCTGGCCTCCACTAGAATCTCTGCCACCTGCAATGAACTCTGAACCAGGTTTGAATCACGTCTGCAGGAGCCATGCATGCAGCTGAAGGGATTTGAGTCCTGGACGGACCAGGGTCCCCTGATCCTGGGTCAATAAGAGTTGCGACAGTGGAAGAGGTTCCTCTGAGTACTGTTGCAGAAGAGAGAATCAAACTTGCCTGGGCCAGAATGGAGTGATGAGAATCGAACGTGCTCCTTCTGAACAGAGTTTGTATAGGACCCTCGGAATCAATGGGATCGGGGGAAAGCATAGATGAATCTGCCCTTCCAGTTTAGAGACAGAGCGTCTATCCCAAAAACTCCTTGCCCTGGAACGAGCGAACAGAAGATGGGAGGTTTCGTGTTGAGAGGAAAGGCAAACAGGTCTACCTGAGGGGTTACCCAGCATAGGAAGACATCTTCTACTACCCCGATCCAGTTTCAATTCATGCGCTTGGGCGGACGACTGGCTGAGGTGGTCTGCCAAAGTGTTCTTGACCCCTGGAACATGAATTCCCATAAGGTGAAGGTTGTGAAGTATCACCCAATTCCAAACTTGCATCACTTCCCTGCAAAGAGGGTAGGAATGGGTTCCTCCCTGTTTGTTGATGTACCACCGTATGCACATGTTGTCGGTCTGAACAGTCAGACAATCGGGAAGCAGATACAGATGCAGAGCTTATAAGGCATACAGGACGTCCCTCAGCTCGAGTACATTGATGTGAAGAGTCTGCTCGAGCCTGAATCAAGAACCCTGGGTCCATTGAGATCCCAGGTGAGCTCCCAGACCCTCACCCGAGGCGTCTGTTGTTAGGATTTGAGAGGGGGGAGAAAGACAGAAGGGAACTCCCCAGCAAAGGTTCTCCTGAACCATCCACCATTGCAAGTCCTGAACCATTGGAGAGGAGACCAGGATCTCGTGATCCAGGTCATCCACCAATTGACCCCACTGAGACCGAAGCATCCACTGAGATATTCTCATGTGCAGCTGAGCGTGAGGCACCGTCGGGATGGCAGCGGCCATGAGCCCAAGGAGGCGAAGGACCGACCTGGCAATGACCTGCCTGAAGCTGGACAAAAGGCTTGCCTGAGCCTGAAGGGTGGCCACCCTGTCCAGGGGCAGGAAGGCCATACCGGAAGTCATATCCAGGATCACCCCAATAAACTGGAGTCTTTGAGATGGAATCAAGTGGGACTTGGCCTGGTTGATGGTAATACCCAAGCTGGTGAAAACCTGCAGGGTAAGGAAAAGGGAGTGCAGGAGATCCTCCCTGGATGGGGCCACCAGGAGCCAATTGTCTAGGTAAGGGAAAACCTGAACCCCCTGGGTACACAGGTGGGTCGCCACCACAGCAAGGCATTTGGTAAACACTCGGGGGGGGGGCAAAGGAGAGACCAAATGGGAGGGCCCTTCACTAGTAGTGGTCCCCCTGAAAAGAAAAATGGAGGTATTTGTGGTGGGACGGGTGGATAGAGATATGCAGGTAGGCATCCTGCATGTCCTGGGTGCACAGCCACTGTCCTGGCTGAAGGAGGGGCAGAAGCCTCTGCAGAGAGAGCATTCAGAACCTCTAGTACTCCACAAACAGGTTCAGGGAACTGAGGTCCAGGATGGGCCTCATGTCGCCTGACTTCTTTGGGACCAGGAAGAAATGAGAATAGTAACCCATCCCCCTGAGACGGAGGGGGACGGACTCCATCGCCGCCTTCCGAAGAAGGGCGGAGATTTCTTCCCGAACCAGAAGAAGGTGTTCCAACAAGTAAGACGACCTTGGAGGGGGTTTTCTGGGAGGTTTCTGAAGAAACTCTATTGAGTGTCCTTCCGCCATCAGCTGGAGCACCCAAACGTCTGACGTGATCCTCTCCCAACCCAGTAGATGCAGGGAGAATCTCCCCCTACCGGTTCCTCTGGAAGGACCAGAGGCTGTGGGAGAGGAAAGGAGTCAGGTGGTGTGAGGCAGCACTGCAGCTGGAGCTCCCGCTGCTCATTTGGGTGGGTGGGGCTTCACAGCCTGAGGGGCCCAGCATGTATTGGCCCACTTCCCTTGTGGTTTCACCTTGGCCCATGCCCACTTGTGAAAGGGACGGCACTGCTGTTGAGGGGCTCTGTACAAGTCCTCAACCTCCTTGAGAGCAGTGCCCTTATCTCGCAGTCCGGTGATGATATCCTTGACATCACCACTGAACAGCACCGAACCCCTGAAGGGCGCATCCTGGATGGCAGACTGCACTTCAGGGACCAAAGCCGACAATCTGAGCTAGGTGTGTCATCGCAAACCTACGGCGAACACCGAGCTCCTACCAGCAGCATCCACTGCATCGTATAAAGCACGAAGCATGTGCCTGCTGGCTGAATGAGCAGATCGGACTAGGTCTGCCACTTCCTGTTTGGTCTGAGACTCAGGAAGGGAGTCCAGTTTAGCTACCACCTCGCTAAGGATGGCCTTCTGGTAATACTCCATATGGGTGATGTAGTTCAAGGCCCTAATACCCAGAGTGGAAGAAGTGAAGACCTTCTTCTCATACTGGTCCAGAAGGCGGGGATCCCTTATCAGGAGGTGATGAGCTCAAATGTTTGGATTGACTATCTGGCCATGGGCGGTGCTGATCACAACCGAGTCAGCCTTGGGGTGAGAGGTAAGAAACTCAACACCTTTGGGAGCCTGATATAGCTTGTCTGCCTTCCTCGGAGGGGGGGCTATGGTGGAGGGTTGCTTCCAGATAGTGGAAACAAGGTCTGTGTGAGGTTCGATCCAGGGTGGAACTAAGGTAGGAGCGACCTCGGGCAGGTCTAAATGGGCAGCTAGCTTCTGCCACTGTGGATCTGGCTCCAAAGAGTGCCACTAATGGATAGCCTGGATTTTGCGCAGCAACTCCGTAAAGGAATGATCATCCAGAGGAGACTTCAGAGGAGTCCTCGGCCTGGGTTTATCCGGAGAGTGGGGCTCATCATCCAAGTCGGAGTACCCATCGGAGTCATCTGAAGGCTCTGAGGAGGAGGAAGAAGAGGAAGACACCACCTCCTGACATGGGGGAGGAATGAACCCCTTGGGAAGCCCTCGGGGAAGAGCATCCAACTCTGCTTTGGAACCGGAGGGCTCACCTCGGGTATCCAGAGTAGGGGAGGGAGTCTCTCATCTCCCGACATAGGGGGTCCGGGACTGGCGTTGGAAGATGACTCTCTGCCTCCCTAGTGAGCTGAGCCTTGGCCTCAGCCCACCAGGAAGCCAGAATCTCCTTCAAATCCACCAGCGGCTGAGGGGGCGGTAGGGGAGGAGGAGGGGGATACAGATACTGAGTGTATCCGTAAGGAGAATATCCGTAACCGGTCACCTGGTAACCCGGTGTCGGGTAATGAGGCACCATGTACTGCAGCATCAGATATGCTGGCATCGGGTACTGGGGCACCGGATATTGCAGACCTGGGTATAATGGTGTCGGATATGATGGGGTTGGATACCCAGGAACTGGGGGGGTCTGCTGGGGGCAGATGGCCCGGTGGGGTGCCCAGCAGGTGAGCCTGGAACAGGAGGCCTGGCAGGTGGTGGGCCCTGCGTGGGGGTGGCGTCTGGGAGGGGGATGTCACCCTCTGTAGGCAGGACCAGCGTCGGGGCCGGCGTTCAGTGAACCGACATTAGGTCGTCTGGCCCAGCGGGACGGCGACCTGATGGGGGTGTAGTAAAATCCTCAGCATCGTCTAGGGTCAGGCTGAGGAGACCCAGGGTCCCCAGAGGGCAGCAAAGGCTGTGGAGAGATGGGAATGGTGGACAAAGTAAGGTCCGGTGTTGGCTCAGCCACCGCGCAAGCATCGGGCAGCCCGACATCTGACTTATCGGAGGAATCTGGTTGGACGTCAGAGGAGCCGATGTTCGACTTAGCGGATTCTTCACCCAAGGCAGGCTGCGAAGGAGGGGCAGTCTGGTTGGGCAGAACAGTGGCCGTGCGCCGCCCCAAAGGGTCGCGCGACTTAGTGGCTGATTCTAGGCGGGCGTCAGAGGAGCTGACGTCCGGCTTACTAGAGCCACTTGCACCAGTAGGCCGCACGGTGGCGGCCTTCCTGGGAGTGAGCCCAAAGCCCGGAGGAACCCGAAGGACTTGAGCATGAGAGCCTGCAAGATGACCGATGTGGAGCAGTCCCCCAGGGGGGACATTATCTGCAACACGGTGACTCCAGCCGAAGTCGCGGTGGAAGAGGAGCCCCAGTCCCGATGCTTCTCCTTGTCTTTCTTCTTACAATGGCCTTCAGGAGAAGTAGAAGCCTGATGGAGCTTTTTCAACGCCTTCTCCATGGAGGTGATTTTCTTTTTTAGGATGTGGGCCTCCAGAAACTGCTGCCTCCATCTGCAGGTGGCGGCGTTGAATTTAAGGCAATGCTGGCACTTCTCCACCTGATGATCTGGGCCCAGACAGAAGAGACACTGGAATGGCCGTCCTTGTGCGGGAGTTGGGCGCCGCACGAGTTGCACTTATTCTTGTGCTTGGAGGGTGTAGGGGATGACGTACACCACCGAAAAAGTAAACTTTTGAATAAATTGAGAAAAAAACGACGGTAGAACTACCGCAGGCTGACAAGTGCTGAACTTTACCGTGAGATGCTGACATGATCTAATGGCGGGAAAAAACTGGAAGTTGGGCGTGGGGGACTGCCCCTTTATACTGACGTCGGTCACCTGACGTGGGGGCAGCCCCCCACCAGAGACTGCTAGCTAGAAATGTTTCCGTGAGGTCCTGACGCCTGCCATCTTCAGTTCTATATGTAATTATCTACTGCAAGAGCCCTCTCGAAGTAAGATCTCTTATTGCCTTTAGCTTTGTCTATCCTTTCACCTGTCTGTGGCTTTGCTACACACACTGCCTTTACTGTTTTCCTGTTTTACTCAGTATATCTCCATCTTCCTCCCTCTGTGTTTCCTTTTACCTCCTGAATTACACCCTTCTTCCATCAACACCTTGGCCACTTCCCCAGAGAACAGTAATGGTCTATATTTCCTTCTACTTTTGCACAGCTCCTTTGTACAGAAGTTGGTCACCTATGCCATCCCTTATTTGTCCCCACTGTACCTGTACTACTCCCTGGCATTCCACCTATAAGGCACTTTCTGAGGCAGTCTCCCATTGTTTTAACATCTGTGCTTCTAAAGTCCAGTGTCCTCATCCTTGTGTGGCTTGCTTCTGTTCCTGCCTTAATGTTAAACCTCACTGTATGATATACTGGAGTCAAATCAAAGCCTCAGTTCAACTAATAAATATCTTGTTGATCTCTGTACAAGGATCTCGTTAGTCTCTATGCAGGGATTCTGTTGGTCTCAGAACAGGACTCTTGTTAGTCTCTGTACAGTGCTCTTATTAGTCTCTGTACAGGGATCTCAATAGTCTCTGTACAGGGATTGTGTTAGTCTTTGTAAAAGGATCATGTTAGTCTCTGTACAGGGATCATGTTAGTCTTTGTACAGGGATCTTGTTAGTCTCTGTACAGGGCTCTGCTTAGTCTCTGTACAGGGATCTTGTTAGTCTCTGTACAAGGATCTTGTTAGTCTCTATACAGAGATCTTGTTAGTCTCTGTACAGGGCTCTGCTTAGTCTCTGTACAGGGATCTTGTTAGTCTCTGTACAGGGCTCTGCTTAGTTACTGTACAAGGATCTTGTTAGTCTCTGTACAATAATCTGGTTAGTCTCTGTACAGGGATCTTGTTAGTCTCTGTACAGGGCCCTGCTTAGTCTCTGTACATGGACCTTGTTAGTCTCTGCACAGGGATCATCTTAGTCTCTGTACAGGGATCTTGTTAGTCTCTGTACAAAGATCTTGTTAGTCTGTACAGGGATCTTGTTAGTCTCTGTACAATGATCTGGTTAGTCTCCGTACAATGATCTTGTTAGTCTCTGTACAGGGATCATGTTAGTCTCTGTACAGGGACCTTGTTAGTCTGTACAGGGATCTGTTTTTTCTCTGTACAGGGATCTTGTTAGTCTCTGTACAAGGATCTGGTTAGTCTCTGTACAGGGATCTCATTAGTCTCTGTACAGGGACCTTGTTAGTCACTATAAAAGGATCTCATTAGTCTCTGTACAGGGACCTTGTTAGTCACTATAAGAGGATCTCATTAGTCTCTGTACAGGGACCGTGTTAGTCTCTATAAGAGGATCTCATTAGTCTCTGTACAGGGAACTTGTTAGTCTCTGTACAAGGACCTTCTACAGGGATCTTGTTAGTCTCTGTACAAGGATCTTCTACAGGGATCTTGTTAGTCTCTGTACAAGGTGGACAAGGAATTGTTAGTCTCTGTACAAGGTAGGAAAGCCATGTGAGAAGGCAGTAGGGAGGGCTGGGGGGATACTGGGATGCACAGGGAGAGGCATCACCAGTAGAAAACAGGAAGGCATTATCCCTGTGTACAGATAGTTGGTGAAACCCCATCTGGAGTACTGTGTGAGTTCTGGAGACCCCAGCTCTACAAGGACATAGACAGGATGGAGGCAGTCTAGAGGAGGGCAACCAAAATGATGTAGTGTCTGCACCAGGCTAAAAGAGCTTAATATGTATACTCTTGAGGAAAGGAGGGAGAGGGGGGACATGATAGAAACTTTCTGATACCTCAAGGGTCTCAACAAAGTCCAAGATGGGAGCATCTTTCAGAAACAGAGATGTGCAAGAACAAGGGGGTACAATTTGAAGATGTTGGGATGATTCAGGGGCAACATGAGGAAGTATTTTTTTCATGTAGAGGTAGTGGATGCATGGAACAGCCTTCCTGAGGAGGTTGTGGGAGTCAAAAACAGTAGGGGAATTCTAGAATGCATGGGACAGACATAAGGCAATTATAGTGGGGGGTGGGAGGAAGTAGGCTGTTAGTTAACTAGAATCTGCAGTTTATCCAATAGGTAGGAAAATGGGCACGGATATAAAATACATTGACAACATTTATAACAAAATGGTTACTTTTGCTCACACATAACATCATATCCACAGCACAAATGTGCTCTGTCCCAGACAGATATATTTATTATCATTTAATACTGGAGAAATAGTGTAAAGGGGACAGAGTGGCACATTAGATGGATTCCTGGACCAAACAAAAGGCATTTGATTCAGTCAGCCATGACTTTTTGAGGATATGTTTACAGTATTACCGAGTTCCTCAAATTGAGATACAATGGATTAAAGGACTCCACAATACAGCAACAGTGACACCTTTCATAAATGGCTGGAGAAGGCCATTAGTAAGGACACAGAAGGTATGAGACAAGGATTCCAATTGAACCCTATTTTATATATTTGTTTATTGATCCTCTTCTTAGATTAATAAATTCATCTCCTAGGATTCCACCTATAGGTAATGGAATGGGTAATATTCCTCATAAAAGTATAGCTTATGCTTATGACGTGAATCTAGTAGTTCAAGATGAAATTTCAGTTAAAGAGGCGGTTAAACTCTGTACAGTTTTTGGTGCAGTCTCTGGAGCACTTCTGAATTGGTCTGAGTATACTGGACAAAGACTGAATTATTCCTTAAATTATTCCACAAAAGACAGAAAATATTGCTATACAGACAGAACCAATAACCATTCTAGGGGCACAGTTTGGTCCAAAAGACTTAAATGAATTAAACTGGTTTTAGAAATTAAACTTCGGGAAACAGAAGGTTCAAAGCTGGACTAGACAGAAAATAAGGAAGGAAAAAAAAAAAGATATACAGTACATTTTCAAAACATATTTATTTATTTGAATTTTGGTAACTGGGTAAGTCCACTGAGACAATACAGTCCCTTTTTCAGAGTTGACCCCGGAAAGAACAGCAATAAAAAGACAATACAACGGGCAGCTTTAAGAGATTCTAAAGACAATAGCATAAACTTGAGAACTGAAGGCAACTTGGAGTCATGTGGAACATGACTATTCAATACAGGTTACAGTATAGCAAATGCACAGAGAGCTACTATGCAAGATCAGTCTCGTAAATCAGACAGATACATAGGGTAGAAACACATTTAGAATAAAGTGCAAAGCCTAATAAAATTTCAATAGATGTATACAATAGAGACAAAAACAAATGAATACATTATATACACACACACATATATATATATTTATTATATTACATTAGAGGGTACAATGCCTTACATACCTTGTCCCAATATTCCTACATGTCAGCTATATATTTCCACCTCCCCAAAATTTTCAAACTATTTTAATTAATAAATTCTTTCAAGCAGTGTGAGGAAGTTGCTTGAATCCTAGCAAGAGAAATGTAACATATGTACATATCAAACAAGGTGGTATAAACATGACAAACCCACTGTTTTTTAATAGAATATTCATTATGACAAACTTGAAGCCACTTCTCGTTAATAAAATAGTGGACTGGGAGCCTTGTCTTTACAATAAATGTCAGACTTAGTGCCAACTTTGGGAAACAGATAAACCGCAGGTTTTAAAAACTGCTCTAGACACCTAACTATATAAGAGAGACATTCCTCAGACTCTAACAATGGCATATTTCAAGCTGAATGGTTATTTGAATGTACAGAAAACAGCTATACACACACCTTGCACAGTCTTTATGTCCAGTTAAGAATGTTTATGAAAACTGCCCCCCCCCCCCATCTTTACCAACTTTGAAAGATTGGTTGCTCAACCCTAGCATCCCCCCTTGTAGGGATATATTGTACATTGGCTAAGTTGCCATGAAAAACTAAATGTAAAATCAAAACATAAACAAGAAAATGAGAGAATGTGTAACAGATCTAAATGCTCCCAATAAATTTAAAACAATTGAACATTTTTTTTCCAATGTTCCTTTATTATACATTTTTGGAAATATGTAGCACATACCTGGAAAGAACAATTTTTAATACAGTAACTTATTCAGCCTGTATTTATGGCTCCTTTTCTCTCACATGAAGAAAGTGGAACCTTAGCACCATGCAAGTTATTCTCACAAGACTAGATATTAAGATTGCACCCAGCAGTGGCGCAAGTGGAGGTGCAGCACAACCGTGGTGCCCTGTAGCAAGACGGAGATATTCAAAGGATATTTGCCAAGGCGCATCACCTCTGAATATAGCACATATATAATGCACCAGTGCATCGCCCAGATAGGCAGTACTTGGAATGCTCCAGTGCAACTATAGCTGTGCTGGGCACATGTCCCTGATATTCAGATCTGGATATGCAAATGGGGCCATAATGTATGCAAGGTGCAAATGGGTCTATTTGCATATCATTATGGCCCATTTGCATGAGTTGACCAGGGCAGCCAAGCGAAATGTGCCTGGAGCTCTGCACAGCCTGTGGTGCAGACAGGGTGGGTCTTGGGCATCCCCTCCCCTCCCCATAGCCATGATTGATGGCTTTATTATTTCAAACACATCCCTGGTAGTCTAGTGGCACCCCCACCCCACCTGTAACCCCGATCGCAGGTATGTGCTACATAACATAATCCCTGGTGGTCCAGTGGCACCCCCCACCCACGCAGGACCCCCTGCCTATCCATCTCCCCCCCATCATCGGCGGGCAGCTGCAACCCACCCGCATACCGCCTGGCTGCCCGCTGAATGACAGCTTACAGGACATACTGTACTAGACAGTCACAAATATGTGAATGAGTCATTCACATATTTGTGACTGTCTAGAACAGTATGCCCTGCAAGCCCATTGGTCCAAGTCCCCCTTTTGAATATCGCTCCAGGGCACATTACTGGTGCAACCCCTTTGAATATCTGGACACAGTGTTTAAATGGCATATCTGGACAACACGTTTTTTACTTTACAACAAAAAGAAGGACCTCATGTTGAATTACTTAACAGACTAACCCAAGATGTAAAAATATTTTACAAAAATGAGAAAAAGCTCATGTCTCAACATGAAGTAATAGGGTATTGTGTAGGATTGCCACGGATAACTGACAATGATGTTCCTGTGACTTAAACTGTACCTTATGCATTTCAATAAGGTTTCTTCAGTTTTTGTGACTAGGTATAATTTTTGTCTTGAATAAAATTTCTCCTACTCTTTTCAAGAGGTGCCATGGGATCTTTAACATTCACCTGATCTACCACCAGAATAGGCAGATATGACCTTGGTTTAACATCCCATCTGATAGACGGCTCCTCAGGAGTGCAGCACTCCCTTCATGCTGCACTACAGAGTCAGTATTTTGATTTAACTTAAGTGCCTGGTGTGGGGATAGAACCTACAGCCTTCTAATCTTCCTGCCTCAGAGGTGAGTGTGCAGTCAACTGAGCCATTGACACTGGATCAATCTCGATATGTTGTTGTGTCTTTCAGTATACAGGCCTTCTACCAGGAGTATTTCACATCCAGCCACAAGATGTGCTACTGTTTCTAATTCTGTACTACAGAACCTGCATTTGTCTGTTTCTCCTGTTTTTTCTATGGATTTTTTGAACCATCTTGAGCATAGTCCACTATCTTGGGCTGCCATTATCAATCTCTCATCTCATGACCTAAATTCACCTCTTTTTAACCACTCATGAGTCAGGGCTCGATCAACCTGCAGCTGTTCCAGCAGCTTCTTGTATTTTTTACTGTAATTATTGGTTTTCCAGTTGATCTTTCTTTTCTGTTGGTCTTTATCCTTATACAGTACTCCTTTTTCTGATTCTTTGCACTTCCTGTTGCTGGTTGTTCCTTATCTACTAGTGACTTAACATCCATCTCTGCTAGCCTCCTGAAGGCTTCTCCTAATTTGATGAGTGAAGTCATTGAAGGCTTATTTTCTTCATGGTGCAAGACCTTGACTATGTTTGGGTCCAGGGATGTTGGTAGGTATGTATGTAGCCCCACTATTGTGGACCTGTATGCGTAATCAATTTCAAGGAGTCTCATGCCTCCTTCTGACCTTGGGATGTATAATCTTGACACACCCTGGCTTTTGTGTATTACCTGGTGAGCATGTAGTAGTTTTCTTGTTTTTATATCTAGCTGGTTCAATACTTTCTGTGGCCAGTCTGTCACACCGAAGTTGTATGATATCACAGGAAGGGTGAGTTGGTTTATGGTTTGCACTTTATTTTGTGTTGTCAAAGCAGTTTTCAGTATGAACTTCAACCTTCTGAAATATAGTATGCACCTCCTGCGGCAAAACCTCTACAGTGCTATACGCTGCTGCCAATAACAGTGCCAGATCACTGTAAAGGTTGTGTCCAGGACCGGGGCAACACTTTCCCCCCTCCCCAAACCAACTCTGACTCAGAGTTGGTATCTAAAAGAACTGGGGGTGCGGGGTCTTTCCAACTGTCTGTACAGAGGGATAACATTGTGCTGTTTTCTACTGGTGATGCCTTTCCCTATGCATCCCAGTATCCCCCAGCCCTCCTTATTGCCTTCTCACATTGCTTGTCTACCTTTAGGTAATCTGATAGAACTACTCCTAGGTCCCTTTCCAAGTTAGTTGTTGTTACTACCTTGCCCTACCCCTCATTGTGTACTCCTCCCCTGGGTTTTTGTTTCCAAGGTTCACTACTTTGCACTTCTTTGCACTGAGTCTACGCTGCCATTCTTTTGACCATTCCTCCAACCCTGCCAAGTCCCTTCGCATCCTTTCCACCACCTCTTGTGTATCAACCCTCTTGCAGATGTTTCTGTTGTCTTTAAAGAGGCATACTTTTCCTTCCAGTTCCTCCTCAATGTCATTAATAAAGGTATTAAGATCAATCCCACTACTGAACCCTGCAGTACCCCACTAGTAACACACCTTTCTTCAAAGTGGAATCTGTTTACAATAACTCACTATGTCTTGTTGTCCAGCCAGTTTTTACCCAGGTTAGCACCCTGGGACTCACTCCCAGGATGGCTAACTTGTTAATTAATCTTTTGTGTGTGACTGTGTCAAATGCCTTGCTAAAGTTTAGGTAGGCCATGTCCACAGACTCTCTCAGGTCTCCTTCCTTGGTCACCCAGTCAAAGAAATCTATTACAGTCATCTGACATAACCGTCCCACTGTAAATCTATGCTGCCTTGGGTCCTGTTCCCCGCTAGCCTTTAGGTACTCAACAATTCTTTCTTTCAGAAGTAATTCCATCATTTTCCCTACCACTGAGATTAAACTAACAGGTCTGGAGTTTCCTGCCTCTCACTTGCTCCCACGTTTGTGAAGTGGAACCATATCTGCCCTCCTCTAGTCCTTGACAGACACCACTCCATCATTCCATGATTTGTTAAAAAGGGTAGTCAGTGATGTCACTAGTTCTCCCCTTAGTTCTTTTAGAATTCTCGGGTGAATCTCATCAGACCCCCATTGCCTTTTTCCACCTTCAATTTTAGGAGTTATTTCATTATCCTTTTCTTCTGTGAATGGACTAGTATCGGCCCCCTATCCAGTGTGTTTCTATTGATTGGTTTAGGTACCCCCCCTCTTCTTTTGCGAATACAGATCATAAGTATTCATTCAGCATCACTGCTTTTTCACAGTCACACTCTGTCCACCCCCTCTTCTTTATTAAACCTCATTATCCCTCCCTTGGTCTTTCTTACCTCCCTAATGTACCTATAAAAGGTGTTATCCTCCTTCATAACTGAGTTGACTATCTTTTCCTAGGTTTGGGCCTTTGCTATTTGAATGCCTTCACCACTTTCTTTAGCTTTATCTAGTATAGTTCTCTGTCCTGCTCCTTCTTCATTTCCTTATACTTTCTTAATGCTACTGTTTTTTCCTTAACCTTCCCCACCACCCCTTTTGTGAACCATAGTGTTTTTTCCATTGTTTTGATTTGTTTATTTGGTTTGTACATAGGCTTGTTGCCTCTGTGATGGCAGTTTTAATTTTTCACCATTGTTCCATCATCCCTCATTCTTGCCCATTTGCTAGTGCTTTTCTGAGTCAGCCTTTCTAAGGTCAGTACCATTGCTTTTGTATGGCTTGACTGTATGACACTATATTGTGAACCACAATGTTTGGTGGGCACTTGTTGCCAGGTGGCTACCCATTTCTAAATCTGAGATCTTCACTCTGTCCCCATTTGATAGTACCAGGTCTAAGATTATCCCCTCCCAGTGCATTCCAACACTAGATGTCTAAGGCATACCCCCCTGTGCAGCATCAAGAATGAGCCTGCTCTTGGATGTAGCTGCAGCAAAGATGTTGCAGTTAACATCTGGCATATTCAGATCCCCCATGAACAATATCTCCCCTTTTTCTGCAGTTCTAAGGATGCTATCTATCTTTTCCATGTCCCTTTCATTCCCCTGAGAAGGGGTGTCTGTATACAATCCCTGTGTGGATTGTAACATCATTTCCTGTCTCCAGAGTGACCCACAGTGCCTCCTCTCCTCCCTGTTTGCCCTTTGGTTCTGCTGCTTTGAAACCTTCCCTTACATAGAGAGCTCCTCCTCTTTTATGCTTTCTGTCCCTCCTGTAGATTGTTTACCCTGGTATGTTGACATCCCAGTCATGGTTCTCTGTGTACCATGTTTCTGTGTCTGCCACAATATCTAGACATCCCTCTTCCATCAAGGCCACCAGTTCAGGGAGCTTGTTACCTAGACTATGGGCATTGGTACTCATCAGCCTCCATTTTATGATGGCCTTACCCCTTTTAGCCCTATCTCTGTCCTTACTGCCTTTGCCTTTTTCTCCATTTACCCTGTCCTGCTCCCTATCGACTTTTCTACCTTGTTTACCTTGCATACGCCCCTGTTTTGTGTGTGTGGGGGCTAGGATTTCCCTGGTCCTTTTCACTGCCTCCTCCCTTGGCTAGTTTAAATGCTTGCCAATGAAACATTTAAACCTATCACCTAGGATTCTGGTTCCCCTCCCAGACACATGCAAACTATCACACCAATATAGGCCTGTATCCCTCCAGGTAGTCCCCAAAGGAGCCCAAACCCTGAGCTGTGCACCAGTTTTTCAACCATTCACTGAATCCCATGGTGTGGAGTACCCTAGCCTCACCTATGCCATTGACAGGCAGCACCTCTGAGAAGGTTACCATTTGTACTAATTGTCTAAGCCCAATCCCCAACTCCACAAACTCCTCCTGCACTGCTCTAATCCCATTTCCAGGCAGGTCATTTGTCCCTAGATGGACAATGACATCCAGCTCCCTCTCCTGTGCTCCTGAGGATTCACTTCCTGTCCCTCCAAACAAATGGTACCAGGCAGGCACCTTACCTCCTCTCTCCTCCATTCCACAGATCTACCCTCATAACAATTGAGTGCCCCACTAGGAGTTGTTTCCTTCCCTTGTGGGGTCCCATGCCACCCTCCTGTGGGTCTCGATTGTGGTGGTTACCAGCATCCTCCTTGTTCTCAACTGCAGGTGCTTCCATACGGGAACTACACTCTGCCAGAACAGCATATGAGTTGTGAAGAGGTACAAGTGGAAGGATGCACCTCTGTTCCACCACCTACACCCTCCCGGAGCCCACCATGGTTCAACTGCTCCTATTTTCTGGCAGCAGCAGTGACCTGGTGGTCCCTGGGTGGTGAGAGGAGGTCCCCCAAATCCTTGCCAACTCAGCATGATGATGAGCAACCTCTTCCCTCAGCTCAGAGAGGTGTCTACAGAGGGGACAACACCACATCCTCCAGAACATCTCCAGGAAGACCACCACTGCACTGCACTACTACCATCATGTCTTATTTATGGCTCCTCTCCTTTTGCTTTGTATAGTTACTCTCTCCTCTTGCGGTTTCTTCCCCCCCCCCCTGTAATATCAGGGTACTCTTCTGGGGGAAATGCTTGTCACATTCAGCACATTTATATGGTTTCTCTCTGGGTTAGTTTCTCCAAATGTTCAGGGATTTATAGTATCAAAACAAGAATGGTCCCTATTCTTAAGGCAGGTAAATGGCTTCTCCTGGGGTTAGTGTCTGTCTCCAGCATGAATTCGCTGATGTTTTATCAGGAATCTCTTATCGCCAAAACTCTTGATGCATTCAACACATTTATATGGTTTCTCTCCAGAGTGAATTCGCTGATGTCTTATCAGGTGACACTTTTGGGAAAAACTCTTATCGCATTCAGCACATTGATATGGTCTCTCTCCAGAGTGAATTCTTTGATGTTTTGTCAGGGTATCCTTCCGGGCAAAACTCTTGTTGCATTCAGTGCATTTATACGGCCTCTCTCCAGAGTGAATTCGCTGATGCTTTATTAGGTCACCCTTTTGGCCAAAACTCTTGTCACATTCAGAACATTTAAATGGTCTCTCTCCAGAGTGAATTCGCTGATGCTTCATGAAGACATTTTGTGTTGTAAAACGCTTGTCACATTGAGCACATTTATATGGTTTCTTGTGAATTTGGTATGTTACAGTTTTATGTTGCACAGTAAAATTTTTGTCAGTACATTTAACTGCATTTAGCGTGCTTAAACTCCTCTGATATTTGATACATTTCAATTGCCCCTCTCCTTCATGTATCTGTTGTTCTACAGTGATGAAATGTAGGTCATGGAAACTGTTCTTGCACTGAGGATACTGACAAGGCTTCTCTGTTGTATGACTCAGATGGCAATTCTCAAGTGATGATTGCTGGCTCCAACTCTCATTGAACTCAAACTTCCTGCTGACTGAAAACAGATATTTAATTAGTATTTTCTTACGATAAGGAAACAAATATGTCAGCTTGATGTTTTCGAGAGGTCCATTAACTTTCCTGAGATTTAACCTCAGAAATGTGTTTTTCAGACATTTTTTTTAAATACTGTACTTTGGATTAAATTATTTATTCTACAACATTTCAAATTATTGAGTTTATTCATAATATTCATAGACTGGGTCTGACCATTTCTTGCCTCTCGTTTATTGACACTTGGTCACAAGGGAGTATGTAGACAGGTAATAAAACATGGCTGGAGTGGTATGCTAACCAAAAACAGTAGTGATACAGGACAAAAGATGATTAAGCAACTCAGACAGGACAACATGGAAATTTTCCAGAAGAGAAAAAATATGAATTACAATTTCAAAATGCAGACAGTAACTAGAGTCAGAGTAGGACCAAGTAAAATATCACCCTGCAGCTACCCCCTTCTTATGTACAAAAAGCAAAATCACATTTTTAAAATGCAGGCAGACACTGAAGTCAGGTGGAGCACAATATAACTGCAGCTACCCCGGCCTTTAAGTAAAAAACCAAAAATCACATTTTTAAAATGCAGTCATCAAAGTCAGATATATACATCTGCAGCTACCCCTCTCCCTGAATAAAAAAACCCTAAAAGTCAGATTTTTGTAATGCAGACAGTCACCAGCGCTTGTCAGCAAACAGTGAAACTGAAGCTACTCTCACCTCCGAGTGAAAAGCAAGAATTAGGTTTGTGTAATACAGATAGTAATCAGAGTCAGTCGCAAAACAATTTATTTTTTATTTTTATTTATTTAGCTTTTGTTAATCGAGTAAGTGCACTGGGCAAGAAATTTGCCTATTTTCTGGCACAACCTGGGAGAGTACATAACAGTTGAGCAAGCATATAAACATAATTCAAGAAAACAAGCATTAGGAAGTGCCTAGCATCACAGACTGATGGTTGAATACAAATCATACAATGCAAATATAATGTATGGGAGAGCGTTGTTAAGGATGGAATACAATCAATTCCTATCCTTGTTATGGTATCGCTTTGACATCAAGAGGTTGTTATACCCTCTTGACCAGTGGTGCACAACTTTTTTTTGTGGAGGGCCACTGAAGACTTGAGTCAAGGCTGAGGTTCAAGGACCACTGGCTGAGGGCCACTATAAAATGGCCCAAGGTGACAAATGTCCAGCATTATATTTATAAATGTATACATAAAATAAATCAAATCATTCATCTATCTATTTATTTATTTATTAACATGTAGTTTGAAACTAAACACAAAAAAAATAAAGACTGCAAGTAGAAGCTACTAGGTCCTTGGGGGGCCACAGACAGCTGCTGTGGGGGCCATTTATGACCCCCAGGCCACATGTGCACCCCTGCTCTTGACTATGTCACAACGATACAATAATCACATCAACACCTTTATGACTGCGTGTCTCTCAGAGTTTGTGGCTACTGGTTTTGTTGATGAATGCTGACACCTAGCGATTAATGAAGAAAATAAAGCTACACATATTTAAAGGGGGCACAGTCGCAGTAGTGCTTTTGAAGGGATCGGGGCTTGAATATGGTGGATTGAGGTATTGAGAACCATCAGTCGTTGGATGAGAGGTAGAGAGAAATAGGTGGGATAGGAGGGCAAATGCAGTGTTTTTGAAATGCTGCCCCTACACTATAAAGGACAATGAATGGGGTACATTTAATAACAACACTGAGTTCCCTTCTTGAGATTATTATGCCAATGGTAAACCTTTTGAGCTTCACTCTCAAGGTTTACAGTGTTGGCATAACAACCTCTTGCAGGGAACACGATGCTGTTATTAACCGTTCCCCATTCATTATCCTCTATGTATTCTGACTGGCTCTGGTGAATATCTGCACTATAAAAATATGATTCTCCTAAATAAAAAAAAATACATATATTACATTTTTATAATGCAAATAGTCACAGTACAGTTTCCCCTCAGTCAAAAAACAAAATCACATGTTTAAAATGAAGACAGTTCCCAAAGTTAAACAGAGTAAAAAAACATTTTTATTTTTTATTTGAAATTACTTCAAGTGGGATAACCATATGAGATACAGCAACTCATTTTCATGGGAGTCCCAGGGAGGATAGCAGAAGTCAGCAGGTTAACATAGTCCAGCAGGAACAGTTACATAGGCCCATATTTTCAAAGGGGATGCGCGGTCCAAAATGGAGATGCATGGCATATCATATAAAATGTGCGGAAATGTGATATTTGAAAGGGAGAGATGTGTTGTGCATTTCTGAATGCACCATCATGCACAAATAATGTATGCAGTGCAAATAAAGGGGTGGTTCCATGAATATACCGCACACCTCTATATTTAGGCAAAACGTGTGGTGCATCTGCTGCGCATCTCAGAATGAGCCACCAAAAGTTAAGCCAACAAAAGGATGGTCTAATTTGTCCAGCCACCCACAGGCAGGCCACAGAGTTACAGGCTGATAATCCGGACACAGCCCTTTTATGCATTTATCACAGCCTAAACAAAAACCTGGTTCACAGAATTCTCAGCAACCCCCCACCCACAGCCAGAATTAGAGCTATCCCTCCTTCAGGGTTTACTCTTGTCTATCTGTTTAGGGTGATCCCTCCCAAAACAACACCATGCTTGGATTACCATCAAGATCTCTCATACTGCATGGCACAAAGTGGGAGAACAAGTGAACATCTGTCTCAGTCCTGAGAGACTCATTCACATTTGGAATAATTCCCAACTTTGTATGAATCAAGCCCTTATCACATGGTCAGAGTGGGCTAGTCATATGACTATGCACTTGGGGGATATGGAAACCTCAACTAGTAATTCTGTGAACACCTTCCAGAACCTGAAAGAAAGATATCACCTAATTCAGCATTACTTTTGGAAATAGTTACAGTTAAGGAGCCTTTACTACCAGTGGGCCAGAAGGAAATGTGACTGCACATTTAAAAAAAAAAAAAGGTTACCCCCCCCTCCCATCTAAGGTACCAATTCAGTCCTGGCTGAAAGCACCTCAAGGACTGTCAGGAAGGGGTCAGGGGCAACATCTTTCAGTAGTTTTTAAATCTCACCTACCAGCCAAAGTGCAAAACACCCTAAAGGTGCAGATCTCAGGTCAGTAATGGGAACGCCGTTGGCTCTTGGCACACCACGCATGTGCTGATTAAAGCAGCCTGTTTATTCACAGCAAAGTACTGCATCTCTGGCACTGCACCTTCACCATTCTAAAAACTATGGGCCTACTTCTATCTGATGAATGCTGGGGATGCAGTAGCCCCAGAGCAGACCAGCTACATGTTCTGTGGGCCTGTGCCCCACTGCAAACCTTCTGGACAGCTGTGATCCAGCACTGCTCCACTATCCTCAAGGTACCCCTTTTGGCAGATTCAGGAACTTGGCTACTTGGCCTTTTCTCAGATGACATGAAGCTTGAGCGACCTTAGCAGGTATGGGTGGTACAGGACTCAGTAGAAGTGAAGCGGCTACTATTGAAAAATTGGAGATATCAGTCAGTTCCATCACTGATGGAATGGCTACAGGCCAAGGAGCTTCTTGCAGTATACACTTGTTTGTCATATCTTATTAAAAATAACCTATACAAATACTCTGACATTTGGGCCCCCTAGCTGGTATATATAACCACTAACATCACACTCCCAACTGGAGAATACTACAAGGATATGCCCAGCCCCCCCCCCGAAACATCCAGTGGCATCCCCTGTTGATTCTAATTATAACCAGAACTTGCTCCCTAGGAATATTAGTAATGGCATGGTTGCAATTGTACTAGATGGTGTTTGCTACCCTTACGCATCTGCTATGGTACAAACTAATCTTAATACTTTGCATCCAATAGCACGATGTCAAGCTTAATTATATTAATTTACATCCTTTATTATCTGCAACTTCTACGTATGAACTAGGTTTGTGCCTATCACTCCTGATGTACACTGTTGATATGAATGTTGAAAGTCACTATACATTGTAGGTATCCATCTGTAACTTAACCCTGTAGGGTTACTGCCAAACTACTCAATAAAAAGATTAACTATATTAAATACTACCAAATGTAAGGTCATGCACCTAGGTAAAAATAATGAAAGGAGGATTTACAATCAGGCTAACTCACAACTGATAGTTACTAATGAGGAAAGCAATCTTGGGGTTTTAATTACTAATGATCTAAAATTTAGATCCCACTGTAGGGTTCAGACTAAGAAAGCCAATTATAATTTAAATTGTATCCTCAGACACATAGCCAGTAGGGACGCAAAATAACTTATACCCCTCTATAGTGCTTTGGTTAGGCCTCATGTGGAGTACTCTGCCCAGGTCTGGTCTCCGCAGAATAGGGAGGACATCAATCTGTTGGAGGGGTTCAAAGACTGCTCTCTAGATCTGTTAAGGGTTTAAATAATAAACTATACCAGGAAAAGTTGGCATCCCTCAATCTATATTCCTTACATTATAGAAGAACTTGGGGAGACCTATGTTTACTATATAGGCTGATGGAGGATAATAATTTCTTAGCAGAAATAGGATTTAACAATAATCTCAGGAGGATCAGTACTAGGAAACATAATAAGCTGCTCCTTCTTCAAACATGGAATCTCAACTTCCCTAAATTCTGGTTCAGTTATAGAGTGGTGGCATTATGGAATGATCTTCCACATGATGCAGTGAGCAGCTCCAGCACGAATAGTTTCAAAAATGGGCATTTCGGGGACAAAATTCTCCAATTTTAAATTAAACCAGGAAATTGCAAGCTTTAAAGGACTAAGGTCTATAAGCTTGATTACACCTATGAAACCATTAAGCTGCAAAAAAAAAGTGCAGTCTCCATTTTTATGGATTGGGGGTGACTAGAGCACTTTTCCAGACATTAGGGAATTGTGAGCATATAAGGGAGAGGTTAAATAGCTTGGTCATGAAGACGGTGAGTTCATTCAGGACTAGGGCAATTCATTTCATATCAAGGGTGCCACTTCCCATCCTAGTTTTTCCTAGTACACACTTAACATAGCAGACAGCATCCCTTACAGAGACAGTTCTGAAGTAGAACTGTGGCCTGCTTTGGTCTTTTTGGGTGCTGCCTTGTCCTCTGGAGGAAGGACTGCACTGTGGTCAGTGAAGGCATTGTGAATGTGTTGGCTATCTCAGCTGGGTTAAGTGTGATAGATCCATTTGAGTTGAGTATTGTTGGGGACGATTTGTCACCACTTCCCATGAGATCCTTAGGGATTCCCAAATGTCTTTCTCATACCCCAGCAGCTCATTTACTGCTCCTTATAGAAGTTGGCATTTGCCTGTCTGATATTTTGGGTACACCTGTTCCTAGCTGCCATGTATTCTTGCCAGTGTGTCTGACTTTGTGCCATAGGTTGTCCCAGATCATGATATGAGTGAGCAGTGATGGTGCAACTCAATAGGTAGAGTCCCCCCTCTAATGACACACTTTCTGAATAGGGCATCTTTATCTGCAATGTCATTAAACTTAGCTATGAAGTAGTCTAGCACTGCATTGATGTTAGTGCTGGAGTCCAGCTGGCTCCAGTGTAAGTGGGCCAGGTGTGTTTTGAATGCATTCCGTGCCCCTTTGCGGAGTACCCTACTGTAGGTAGGTTGGTGAGCTAACTGGGCAAGTTTGGTGGACCAATTACAACAAGTGAGTGGTCACTCAGGCTTCTGGCATCACAGTAACCTCCTTTAGTCTTTCTGGGTGGATGGTTAGGACCTTGTCTATGAGGGTATGTGTGTATCTGTTTTGCAGCTAGTTCTGGTACCCTTTGAAACAGCTTGGGTGAGGTACAGACTGTGTTTGTGGTCCTTATACCCTGAGCTTGTTTTAGCTACCCACTTGATATTAAAGTCACCTACTACTAAAGTTTCTAGGTTCTGGCTTGCTTATTTATAGTGCACGGTGTAAGTGTCTAGCTCATCATTTTGCTTTTCTGGGGGAATAGAAACATAGAAACATAGACTTTGATGGCAGATAAGGACCGCTAGGCCCATCTAGTCTGCCCATTTCACTACCTACAGGATAGGCCGCAGATCCTAGTTAACCAACAGCCTATTTCTTCCTACCCCCCACAAGAATTGCCTTATGTCTGTCCCATGCATTCTTGAATTCTCCCACAGTTTTACACCCCACAACCTCCTCAGGAAGGCTGTTCCATGCATCCACTACCCTCTCTGTGAAATAATACTTCCTCACATTGCCCCTGAACCGCCCTCCTTCTATCTTTAAATTGTGTACCCTTGTTCTTGCAAGTCTCTTTTTCTGAAAGATGCTACCCTCTTGGACTTTGTTGATTCCACTGAGGTACTTAAAAGTTTCTATCATGCTGACTGTCATAAGAATTAGTCTCTTCCTCCCATTCCCCAATAGTATGTGTACTGCTAGGCTCTCACAGTCACTATTTCTGTTGTCTAGGGTGATTTTACATCCCTGTAATGTGTTTTGCAGGTAGACTAGCAGTCACCTCCATGTTTACCTGTCTGGTCATGATTTTTCCACCACAGGGAGACAGAGGTGTCTGGGGTTCTCGTGGAAAGCCATGCCTCAATAAGCGACATAATGTCACTTCACCCATGCTTCAAACTGCACTAGCTTTGGTGGAAGGCTGCTGATGTTCAGGGAGGCAATTTTCAGAGTTACTTGGGAGGCCATGACTGAGTTCACACCCAGAGATGTACCAGGGTTGGGGTGGACATTACCCAACCTTAGGAGGAGGATCTGCAACAACATTTTAGGCAGGCTCAGTCAATACTGGTGTCATAATTGTTTTCTGGTATGCAGCAGTGGGCCTGAGCCACTGGGTGGGGGGCTCAGCCTACACAGTAGTTGTTGTAAGGGTGTCATTAATAGTCAGGGGCCATATAGGGATTGTATTAGTAGGGTGGTGAAAAGGGTTTGTCTTTAGCATACTTGTAGTGGAGTTGCCACTCCCTGTCTCGCAGGGAATGCATTTTAATTGAGAGTTTATTTGGTTATTGTCAGTTCAGTGTACCCCCAAACCACTATTGCTTGATGTATTAAAAGAGAAAGGAGGGTCATATCAAATGGGTGGGCTTTCCAGTTTTGTGCGAGCATAGTTGCTGTTGCACTCCCTGAATAATTAGGGGCTAATGTAAATGTAGTGTTGTAGGCTTTAGTGGAGTAGGAAGAGGGGATGGGTTGTAGCACAATTAAATATGGTGTTGGATGTGGTTGAAACTATCAAGACAAGTGTTGGACAGTTCAGGGGACAGCTTGGCTTTACCAATCAAGGGTCTAAAGGGGTGCAAGAGTAGGATCATTAGTTCACCCAGAGCTGAGTTGCACTGAGACCGGTTTGATGATATAGCAGGTAAGACTAGGGGTTAAAGGGAGGATTTATCTTACACAATGCAAAAGCAGGGGAGTATTTAGAGCAGCAGTACTAGATAAAAAAAGTCAGATCTTTTGCAACAGTTTGTTATGTTCCCTGTGTTCTGTTGAACACTTAGCAGGTAATCTTTCTCATTTTCACTGTACTATCACCCCATAATTTGCTCCGTTTCCTTCGTTTTTGTTTACATTTTTCCCACCAGCTATATTGAACTGGGACTCTGCTGCCAACAGCACATGAGAATGGCTCAGAGTACGGCACAGGGACAGTGGGAATGTGCAGCACATGATCCCATGGAAGTAAACAAAAAACGTGATGCAACATGAGGGGGGAACTCAGCTGCAAATTAGGCAGCAGCCATATTTATTGTGGATCCACAACTGTGGAAATAAATTTTAAATATCCAATAAACTAAAGATCAACAGAAGAAAATAGTTACAGCTATGGAAACTGTAACTATGGCTGCAGGTTTCCAGCCAAAAAGTAGAATTTTGGTAACTACTTCCTGGTTATCCAGTACTGCTGCTTTAGGAGTGGAGAGTGCAATTAGGGCTGCTAATAGTAAGCACAGGCAGATTAGGAGCAGGACTGCTATGCGGACTGCTGTACTTCCTGGTCATCCAGTACTACTGTTTTAGGAGCAAAGAGTGCAATTAGGGCTGTTAATAGTACAGTACAGGTAGCTTATGAGCAGGACTGCTGTACTTCCTGGTTAGCCAGTACTGCTGTTTTAGGAGTGGAGAGTGCAATTAGGGCTGCTAATGGGATATCACAGGTAGATTAGGAGTGGGACTGCTGTACTTCCTAGTTATCTAGACTAGGAGCAGGATTGCTGTGTCTGGTTACTTGTTAGATACAGATGCAGACAATTTCAGGCAGATTGGCATGAAGCAGGGTTCGTGTTTCTAAGTGGGGACTTGCCTAGGGCAGAGGGATGGAGCAGAATGGTGGGTTATTTCTTTAGTGGAGCACAAAGCTGTGCTACTCCTGTTGCGGTTTAGATGACAAAACCAATTACAAACATACGAAAGTTGCCAGCAGCAAAAGGACATCCTGGACCATCTAGGCTGCTTGGGATTGCAGTTAGCTCCCTATTCAGCAGCGGCCCCACTCCCCCTCCCTCCCTTACCCTCCCCTTTGCCCTGTCCCATGCCTTTTTGAAGCATTCCACTGTGTTACATGCCACCACCTCAGCTGGTAGTGTGTTCCACTTTGCCACCACTCTCTCCCTAAAGAAACACCTTCTCATCTCGATTCTGAAGCTACCCCCTCCAATCTCATATCATGGCCCCTCCCTCTTCCTGAATAGATCCTCTGTGTCTGTTCTGATAATCCCCTTCATGTATTTGAAGGTCTTTATCATGTCTCCCCATCCCTCCTCTCCTCCAGGGTGTACATGTTTAACTCTCTTAGTCTTAGTATTGGAAGCTACAGGGAAAGGGAAGGTGGTAATTGTGGGTGACTTCAACCTGCCCAAGGTGGACTGGAGTATACCATCCACAACGTGTGCTAAGAGTCAGGTGATCCTGGAAGGACTGCAGAGTGGGTTTCTGACTCAGGGTGTCACTGAACCAACAAGAGCTGAGGCAATTCTTGATCTGGTGCTCACAAATAGGGAGCATGTACAGGAAATAATGGCCAGGGAGCCACTGGGGGGATGTAACCATTGCACAGCATGGTTCCATTTGATTATGGGTAGGGAAAGCATCCTGACTAAGACCAAAATCCTGAATTTCAGGAGGGCAGACTACAGGAAAATGGGTGAGGTTCTAAGGAGCCATCTGGCAGGCATCTGAACAGATATGGAGGTGGACCTAGATGTATCCATCATTAAGGAAGGAAGGAATACTGGTTGCCACAGATGAGTGTGTTAGGCTTAGGGGGAAGAACACAAGGGCCAAATCACCCAGCTGGTTCAGTTCTGGGGTTGCCAAGGCAGTAAGGGAAAAGAGGTTGGCCTATAGAAAATTCAAGAAGACCAAGAGAGGTGGATAGAGAAAATTACCTAAGGTTGGCTAGTGAGGCAAGTAAGGATGTCCGGCAAGCAAAGGCACAGAAGGAGCTTCAATTAGCTGAAGGAATTAAGAAGGGGAGAAGGCTTTCTTTCACTATAAAACTCAGAAAAGGGACATGAAGAAAGGGATTGTTGGGCTGAAGAAAGGTGTGGACTGGGTGGAGGATAATGGAGGAAAAGCAGAGATACTAAATGAATACTTCTGTTCTGTCTTTACCAAGGAGAAGGAGGGACCAGTGCCTTCAGGAGGGAAAAGAGCATAGGGCAGGGGAACACAGACATTGTGATAGAGGAGGATAAAGTGAGGGAGGGTCTGCTGGCTTTGAAAGTGGACAAATCACCAGGCCCGGACAGAGTACATCCAAGGGTACTAAAGGAACTTGCTGAGGAGCTGGCAGGGCCACTAGCAGACCTGTTTAATAGTTCACTAGAGTCAGGTGTGGTACCACAGGACTGGAGAACAGTACATGTAATGCCCCCTTCACAAAAGCGGTCCCAAGGATGATCCAGGGAATTACAGACCTGTCAGTCTGACTTCCATTGTGGGCAAGCTCATGGACACCATACTAAAGGAAAGGTTGGTGAAATAACTAGAGGAACATGGTCTCCAGGATGACTGGCAGCATGGGTTCATGGATAGGGAGATCATGTGAAACAAATCTGACTTCTTTGACTGTGTCACTAAGACAGTAGACAGGGGCCAAGTGGTAGACATCCTCTATCTTGATTTTAGCAAGGCCTTTGACCCTGTGCCCCACTAAAGGTTGGTCAGGAAGTTGGTGGATCTTGGAGTTGGGGAAAAATGGCCAGATTGGTGAAACACTGGCTGAGAGACAGTACCCAGAGGGTGGTGGGGAAGAGTTATCTGGCATCAGAGAGGTAACCAGTGGGGTTCCACAGGGCTCTGTGCTGGGGCTGGTGTTGTTCAATGTCTTCATCAATGACACTGGGGATGGCATTAAAGGCTAAATGTGCCTATTCACAGATGATACCAAGCTCTGTGGGAGAGCGGACACAGCTGAAGGGATACAGGACCTTCAGAAAGATCTGGAAAAGCTAGGGAGGAGATCCAGGATCTGGCAGCTTGGCTTCAATGCCAAGAAATGCAAAGTTATGCATATTGGAGCCAAGAATCCTAGGGCAGGGTATTACCTGGGTAGAGTCCGAGTATCTGCATCAGAGGAGGAGAAGGACCTGGGAGTAATGATCACTAGTGACCTGAAGCACTTCTACACAGTGCAAGAAAGCAGCAGCAAAGGCAAACAAGATGCTGGGATGCATAGCTAGGGAGATCAGTAGTAGGAGAGAAGAGGCTATACTGCCCTTGTACAGGTCACTGGTAAGGCCTCAACTAGAGTACAGAGTTCAGTAATTGTGCCCACACCTCAAAAAGGACATTAACCTGCTGGAGAAGGTACAGAGGAGGGCTAGAAAGATGATAGCCGGTCAGCAGGGCAAGGCATACGAGGAGAGGTTGAGGGCACTGAACATGTACTCCCTGGAAGACAGGGAAGAGAGAGGTGACATGATTTGGGACATTCAAGTAGTTGAAAGGGATAAATAAGGTTGATAAGAAGAGTCTCTTTAAGCTGAGTGGCAACCATATCACAAGAGGGCACAGTCAAACTGGAGGGTGAGAGGTTTAGGAGAGAGGTCAGGAGGCACTTCTTCAAAGAGAGGGTGGTGGAAACTTGGAATGCGCTGCCGGAAGAGGTCAACCTGTTGGAGACAGTGGGCAGCTTTAAGAGAAGCTTGGATGGGGATAGGGTGAAGGTAAAAATCATGGGTAGGGAGGATGGGAGGAGAGGGAAGGGAAGGCAGGGACATTAGCTGAAGCTGTGGACCCTGCAATATGAGCAGACTTGGTAGACCAAATGGTCTTCTTCTGCTGGCTTCTTCGCATATTCATATGTCTGTATGACCTCATATGGCAAATCTCTAGGCCCTGAAACATCTTCATCGCTCTCCATTGCACCCCCTTTCAGCAGCCTAATGTCCTTTTGTAGGTAAGGGTGCCAGTACTACACACAATATTCCAGGTGGGGTCTAGCCAATGATCTCTATAATGGTAGAATAACCTCCCTTCTTCTTGAGGTAATGCCCCTTGCAAGACACCCCAGCATTTGGTTGGCCATTGCTGCTGCCTTTGTGCATTACGTGGAATTGTTCATTGCTCCTGTGATGAACACCCCCAGATCCTTCCCCTTCTTCTGTTACCTCCAGCCACACACCTGTCAGATGACAACTTTTTCTCTGATTTTTTTGTTCCAAAGTGCAGTACCTTCCATTCTATTGCACCGAACCACAGCTGCCATCTGTCAAACCATGCCTCTAACCTTGCCAGATCCTCCTGCAGCCCCCACCATCCAACTTGTTCGACTACCAACACTCCCATCTTGGTGTCATCCACAAATAGATTGATTTTGCTGCTGATGCCCTCCAAGATGTCTGCAATAAATATGTCAAACAGCACTGGGCCCCACACTGACCCCTGTGGAACACCACTAGTCACAGGCTTAGGGGATGAGTATTCCCCACCTACTACCAACCTCTGCTGCCTATCTTTTATCCAGTTCTCCAGTCACCCCACCAGTTTTGCTTCTGCCCCTGTGACAAGTAGCTTGCTTCCAAGTTTCCCATGCGGTACTGAATCAAAGGCCTTACTGAAATCTAGGTACAGGACATCCACTGCATGGCCCCAGTCAATCTGGCTAGTCACCCAGTCATAGTATTCCACCAGGTTGGTCTAACATTACCTGCCCTTGACAAATACATGCCGCCTTCCATCCTTTACCCCATTCACCTCCAGCAGTGCCACTAGCCTCTCTTTTAGGATGGTCTCCATTAGCTTCCTCACTATGTAAGTTAGACTTACTGGCCTATAGCTCCCCAGTTCATCTTTAGGTCCACTCTTGTGAGGGAACCATGGGAGTCCAGTCATGGGGTACGTATCTTGTGTCTAGAGATGAATTAAATAATTCTGCCAAGGGTCCTGCCAGGACCTCTGCCAGCTCCTTCAGCACTCTTGAATGTACTTCATCCTGTCCTGGTGCCTTTGTCACCACCAATGCCCTTAACCCCTCTGGCACCCTCTCCACTGTGATTTCTTTATCTGTCCTTATATCTGTTTCTATCCTCCCACCTACTATGGGTAGGACCCCCTACCTGTCTTTCGTAAAGACTGAACAGAAGTAATTGTTAAGCACTTCTGCCTTTTCATCCCCTGTTCCACTCATCCCCAAATTCTACAGTTTGGTCCTTACAGCTTCTTTTCTCCCTGATGTACCTAAAGAAATATTTTCCCCCTTTATTTATGCCCTGTGCCAGCCTGAGTTATCTTGCTGCCTTGGAGGCCCTTACCTACCGGTCACTTCTTTTGCTTCTTGCAGATATTCCTCCCTATCCTCCTCCCTCATTGGTTTTCTGTATCTCCTGTGAGCTGTCCTTTTCCTCCTCACCTTGTCTAACACCTCTTTGCTTATCCAGCTGGGTTTCTTTCTCCCAGTCTTCTTAGTCTGGGCCTTGCAGCAAGTATTTGTTATCTCTACTATCTCCTGCCTTATCAGTGCCCATCTTTGTTGTGTGTCCATACTCAGTTGAATTTTGCACAGGGGCCCCTGTACCACTTCCCTCATCATCTTAAAGCTGGTGTGCCTGAAATCCAGCACCCTTGTGCCAGATGCTACCCTCTCTTTAACCATCTGTAACTTGACCCATACTGTCTGGTGGTCACTTCCCCTCAGTGGTTCCTCCTCCCTCACATCCCTCACCCATTCCCATGCACAAGTACAAGGTCAAGGATGTTCCTTTCCCCGAGTTAGTTCTTTGACCAGTTGCACTAGAAAGTTTTCCTGGAAGGTATTCAGCATTACCTGTTCCCTTCTGTTCTTTGTAGTAGGTGTGTCCCACTCCACCCCCAGCAGACTGAAGTCCCCTACTATCTCCACACTATCATCATCCCCTATTCCCACAGTTCCTCCAGATCTCTTCTGCCAGTACCCTGTTCATCCCTTCAGATTGAGAGGGTGGCCTGTACACCACCCCAGTCTTAGCGATCTATTTTTGGGATCCTGTAGTTGTACCCACAATGCTTCTGTATCTCCTCCTCTACCTCCTCCCTTACATACAGCACTACCCCCTCCACCTTTCCCTTTTCTCTATCCTTCCAGTATAATCTGTATTCCAGAACCATCACGTCTCAGTCATGGATTCTGGTGGCCCATGTCTCTGTTATAGCCTCAAAGTCCATTCCCCCCTCTTCCAGGAGAGCCTGTACTTCTGTCCCTTTATTCCCCAGACTCCTACCATTTATTGTTACCACCCTCCAGCCCTGCCTCTACCATCCCCCACCTCACTCCTTTTATGTCCACCCCTTAGTAGTTGCCTTCCTCTTTACCATGCTGTCATGGGGAATAAGCACGTTTGGTTTCACATCACTATGGCTCTGAACTCCTCTATCCATCCATCCTGCTACTCTTTCTTAGTTTAAATGCTCCTCAATGTGCTTCCCAATCTTTGCCTTCTGTATATTTTTCCTCTCCTCAGTTAGATGCAGTCTTGTCTTTGCATGCTGACTACTGTTCTCCTCTTGTGCACTAGAGGCAATCACCCACCCCAGCAACCCCCCTAAACTGGTACCTTTCCAACTTAAATCAGAAAGCACCTTGGTACCAATTCAAAACAACTATAAGCTGAAAAAGAAACAATAACAGCAATAAAATCAGAGAAAATCAACAGATACTTCCATGAGATGTGTCTACTTCCTTCCCAAGCTCCACAGCTGTGACTCAGCCCCAACTTCAGCTAGCAGTAACTCTTATAAGGCCCAAGACCAGATAATTATCACCCCTCCCCCAAGCTACAGGGCTAGACACACACACACACACAAAAAAAAACAACAGTTCCTGCAAATTCCCTCGAACAGATACCTTTACAACTTAAGTCAGAAAGCACCGTGGTAGCACCCGAAAGCAACCATACAGTAAGCTGCAAAAGAAACAATAACAGCAATCAAATCAGTGCAAATCAACAGATACTTTCCTGAGATGTGTCAGTTTCCCTTCCAAGCTCCACCTCTGTGACATCACTGGAATTAGGAATATTTCCAGGTGTGCCTCCACCATGCACAGATTCATGCACTTGCCTTCAATGGGACCCTTCAGTCCTTGTTCAATATATTAACATCTTCCAATGGAAGAACCTTCCTGAGGTCTGCTGCCTTCCTAATAATCTCCCCATTCCCCCTGTCTGCCTTCTGGCACTGTGATGGTGGTCTGTATATCACTCCAGTATGGATCTTCCTCTCATTACTCGTAATGGCTTGCATTCAGTGGTTTTTCAACCCTTTAATCTCTGGTGTTGTTCATCTCTGTGGCCTTTTGTTCCTTCTCCTTATCCTTTTTGAATAGTACATAGCCTAATATGGTCATGTCCCGTTCATGGTTTGGCATTGTCCACATTTCTGTGACTTCCTCAAGATGATGACTTTTCTAGGCTCTGCACAAGCTGTTGCTTCTGTGACCCACAGCCATGACCATGCCTTAAACTTAGTGTTTTCACTGGGGCGTGAGGTCAATGGTCTCACAACTGATCTGGTTATCTGGTCAGATCATTACATGGTGAAATTGTTTGGAGGGCCTTCCCTGTTAGTCCTTCCTCTGTTGAAATGGTCCACTACCACCTTGATAGACCAAATGTCCTTTTTTTGCTGGCATATTTTGTATGTTTGTACCATCTGTTAAGAGGTTGTCTCAAGAAAGTCTGCTGCCAGTAGTGGATTTCTCAGGTGTGAGTTCTGCCTGTGCTGTGGGTGTGGGCAAGGTGGTGACTGCCTATAATAGTGTTGTCTCCAAGGCACTCAACTCCATTGCACCAATACGTATATGACCCAGGCCTTCTTGCTTAAGACTCCATGGTTTGATGGGGTTCTCAAGAAGATGAAGACAGAGGGTTGAAGGTTGGAGCATTGCTGGTGGAGGACTCAGTCTGAGACAGACAAACTAGCTTTAAGAATTCAATATGGTGGCTATCAAAGGGCAGTCAGCCATAAGAAGGCAGTGTCCCTGTCCAGGGAGACTGCTGCAGGGAGGAACAGATTGGCTCTGCTTTTTCAGACTGTAAACCTAGGCTACCTCATCCTGCCTGTCTGAAGCCAAAATGAGCAGTTTCAGTCATTCAGCATGAGAAGTTTGCTCTGTTCTTCTCAGACAGGTTGTCCTCCATCAGGACTGAGATACCCCCAGTGGGGTGTGACCAGTTCCACAGTGATAGGCTGCACAATGTCAGAAGCAGTCCTATTGTCTGGAGTGAGTTTAGGCCAGTGAGGGTGGCAGAAGTTATTGAGGCAATATCGAAGCTGCGGCCTACATTTTGTGAACTGGGCCACGTCATGACTTCTCTCTTAATTGGTTGTGTCGAGTCCATTGGTCCAATGTTTTTCTTTTCAAAATTATTCAGTGCTCACTTTGGGGGGAAGTCCCGACACCTTGCAAGAGGTGCTGGCGAAGCCCCTTCTGAAGAAACAATCTCTTAACCCTGATGTCTTGCTGAATTATCAACCAGTCTCCAACTTTCCATTTGTGGGTAAGGTTGTTGAGAAAATGGTGGCTTTGCAGCTCAAGGCACAATTTGCTGCCTATGACATCTATAACCCAATCCATCAGAATTTAGGTCAAGGGATTGCACAGAAACGGCAGGAGTCATGGAGCAGAATTATCTCCTCAGGGCAAGAGATAAGAGTAGGCCCATCAATTCAGGTTGTCCCCGATCTCGCTTCAGCTTTAGACACTATGGATCATATAATGCTTGGCCCAGGGAGCTCCGTGGGCTCACTGGTATGGTTGTCAACTGGTTTGAGTCCTATCTCACAAGCACAATGCAGAGGGTAGTGGTGGTGGATTTCTCCTCCTGCCTGAATCCCCTGCCTTGTTGAGTTCCCCAGGACTCGATTATGTGACCTATGTTGCTTGCAGGGTATATGCTTCACCTTGGTGAAATCATTAGATGATCCAATTTGGGTTTCCACTGCTATGCAGATGACAGCCAGCTGTAAATGTCGTTCGTTCCCAGGATGAGTGTTGCTCTGCAGGTGCTTAGCAAATATCTAGCCCAGATCCAAGACCGGCTATCTTTTAATTGGCTGAGACTCAACCTGGACAAGATGGAGGTAGTAGTGATACAGCCTGGTCACCAGCATGATGTGGTAGCTGCCAGGATAGCAACACGATTATTCCTGGGCTCTATCCTATTGACAGCTTCCACTAAGCTGTAGAATCAGGGCATCAATCCTTGATGAAGGACTAACATTTGAGGCTCAGGTGTCATCCATTATCAGGAGTAGTTTTTACCACTTAAGGAATATCACCCAGATCAAAGCCTGAATTTCAGCTGGTGATATGCCCTCATTGAAGCATGCTTCTGCAACATCGAGGCTCAACAACTGTAACAATTTAGTAGTAGCAGTAGATCTTTTTTATTCATAAGAATGAAGGCAAACACTCAAATGAGTCTAAGCTAATTTTCAATGAGGTCCCAGTCAAAACTGCAAATAAATACAATGTAACATAATATGACCTACCCACTCCCAAATTACATTTAATTAGTGAAAACACTATTCTTTGACCACTGATCAGGGATCAGTAGAGGGATTCTCTATCACCTACAGTTGGTGCAGAATGCAGCAGCCATGTTCCTGATAGGCCTTCTGAGGTTCTTTCATGTGACCCCAGTCCTGCGTGATCTGCACTGGCTGCTGGTGAGGTGGAGAATCACCTTCAAGGCAGGTCTGCTCACCTGTAAGGGACTATACAATTTGGACCCTGGCTATCTGAGTGAACTCTTAAATCCAGTTCAACCTGTGTCCTCACTCCACCCCTCCACTGAGAGCCTCCTAATTGTTTCCAAAGGCCCCGATGAAAACCTTGGGAGACCATACATTTAAGGTGGCTGGTCTGGCCCTTTGGAACTTGCATTTAAAATCCTTGAGGGAGGCTCCATCACTGGAGGCATTCAAGCAGGGTCTGAAGGCACATCTGTTCAAACAAGCATTTGGGACCCAGTTATAACCTAGATTTGTAACAATGAACTGTTATTTTATTGAGATTTTATTTTATAGTTTTGTTGTGATCTGTCTTGTTCTGCATATAAACAATTGTTTTATTGTGCAATGTCAAAACCAGAGGTTGCACATGGAAGGGGGTGAAAGAATAAAATAGCAATTAAACTGAAAAAGTGTTGCACTCACCCCACCCTAAATGAAAGACTGCTTATCTCATGTAAAGGTACTCCATATTAATAAAGTGCCAATGTGCAAACAGACCTAAAGCATTTCAGAATACACTGATTCCTTTCTCAAAGGATCCTTTGAGAAAGGAATCAGTGTATACTGAAATGCATCAGGTCTCTGTGCACATTGGCACTTTACTAAAATGGAGTACCTTTACATGAGATGAACAGTTTTTCATTTAGGGTGGGGTGAGTGCGGAATTTTTTCAGTTTGTTTTATTGCACCTGTACCTTTCTGTACAGTGCCCAGAGCCCTCCAAGATTGGGTGGCAAGAAAATTTATTTTTACTTATGTGACCACAATTTTATCCAGCTGCACTTGCAAATCTAAGAGATTATACCTAGACTTCTAACTTTCATGCACATTACCTCCAGTACCCCTTGCCCTACATTTTCTGCACACATCTGCTCCATTTTGTTTATAATTCCTGTCTTTGCTAGGAAGAGGTGTGTTAAGCTCCCTCAATTACATAGAAACAGTCAGTAGATAAGGACCACCAGGCTCATCCAGTCTGCTGAAAGCCCTACACTAGTTTGTTTTTACTGACCCTACCTAGTCAATGGCTTTCCCCCTCCTTCCCACCACCAATGTACCATTAGGCCTGTTCCATACATATTTAAAACTCTCCACTGTATTTGCCCCACCACCTCCTGTGGCAGTTCTATGCATCCCCTATCCACTCTGTGAAGCCTGCTACCCTCTAATTTCCTGTCATTCCTCCTTGTTCTTGTACATCTCTTATACTGGAAGATGTCATCCCCTGCACCTTGTTTATACCCTTAAGGTACAGTACGTGAATGTTTGTATCATGTCCCCCCAATACATCCTCTCCTTCAGTGAATACATACTGAGATTCTGACAGATGTTATAGATTATAGAGATAACAAGGTTTATAATTGGTTTGTAAAATCTAGGGCATATGGTAATTTATCAGCATTCACAAGAACAAGGTGATTATCAAACAGATTCAGTCTCTGTTGAAGTAGCATTAAGAAATAGAGAGGAACAATTCCCAGAGATAGGGTTTATATAGGATTAGTAGATTTAGTTCTGAGTAAGAATTATTTTTGTTTTGAGCAGGCTTTTATTTACATATGCATGGTATAGCTATGGGAAGTACGATGGCACCATCTTATGTCAATTTGTTTAAGTGGCATTAAGAAAGGATACATGTGTTGGATGATGGAAAGAACCCATTTAAACAAAACATTAGGGGGCGAAAACATTTTTTAGACAATGTGTTACTATTATGGGAAGGAACTAGAGAGGATCTTGATAGATTCCTAGATTATTTAAATAGTAGAAATCATAATATAACGTTCTCTGTGGAAGCCAGTCTAAGCCAAGTTTCGTTTTCGGATTTAATGATATTTAAGGGAGAAAACAGAATGCAGACTAAACTTTATCATAGGGAGACAGATAGAAATACTATTCTACATTTTCAGAGCTATCATAATCCTAAATTAAAATAAAGTATACAGAAATCACAGTTTTTGAGAGCAAGGAGGAATAATAGTTGGGATGATGAATATGAGCAAGAAGGTAAGAGGACGACAGGGAGATTTCAAAGGAGAGGATACAGGATAGACAATATAGTGAAAGCTAGAAATGAAATGGCAGAAATAACACAAGGAGAAGCACTCCAAATGAGAGAGGGAATAGAAATGAAAAATAGAACAGTATTCTCAACAACTTATATTCATTTGAGTAAACAGATGGAGAGAATTATACAAGAAAATTGGTATATTTTACAGGCAAGAGGTTTGTTGAAAGGCCATTGATTACATCAAAAAGAAATAAGACTACAAGGGATAAATTGGTACATACAATACACCAGGTATCTGAACCATGAAATAAATAACTTCTGTTTGAATCACTCAAGGAAGGGAATTTTCCCTGTGGGCAGTGCTTCCAATGTAGTAATACTTTGAGAAAACAGGAGTTTGAACATCCCTATACAAATAAATAGTTTGACATTAAACAACACATAACATGCAAATCACATCATGTTGTGTACATTCTTAGATGCCCATGTGATAAACTTTATGTGGGTAAAACAGAGAGAGAATTATGAATACGTGTTAATGAACATAAAAGTGACATAAGATTAAAAAAACAAAATTCATCAGTGGCAAGACATTATAATCAAATGGGCCATACAGCAGCATCATTAAGATTTTGGGGGTTGAAATTAGTAAAGGAATCTATAGGGGGCAGTAGAGCATGGGAGGACTTATTACTTAAAAAAAAGAGGTGTTTTGGGTCTATACCATGAATTAATTGAATCAAAGAATAGGACTGAATGAAACTTGTGATTGGAAATTATATTGGAAATAAATGTTCCTTATTGTGAAAAATGTCTTCTAGTTGTAGAGGGATCCACTATAACGTTTTATGTGAATATAATAGAAGCAGCAAGAAAGTGTAATGTTTAGAACAGTATATAATAGAATTAAATATGTACAGATTGAACATGTGATTATCTGTTGGATTTTATACATGTGAAATAGAATGAAATGTAAAGGCAATGTTATAGGAGAGAGATGTTTCCTTTCTTTGGGCATGTCCATTTGTGATGTAAAATTAGGATTTATATTATTTGAACTGTAAAACTTTTCTATAAAAAAATAAAAATAAGAACATGAGAGCTCCTGCTTCATTTTACAAATGAAATATAAGCAAAATTTTAAGAACAGTAAATAACATATATTAGTCAAAACTGAGGAGAAAGTGTGATTTGGAGTTGGTGGGGGAGTTGCACCCAGAGCCTTGAGAATAGAGATAGGTGTGCTGCGTGGTGTAGAGTTCCACTAACCTATGAAACAATAGTTATTAGTATGAAGCAATTTAATAGCATTGATAGATGCCTACAAGAAAGTGTATTTGAGATTGTCTATGATGCAAACCTTGGCTTTTAATTAGCCCTATTGCAAAAGCCTTAATTTTTAATTGGGGTATTATTAAAAACTTGTGGGATTTTGTATATGCTAAGTAGAATTAACTGTACAGACAATATTATAAGAGATAGATTTCTTCTTTCCATAGGCAGTTTCATTTGTGATGTAAATTTAGATTTATATTGCTTGGACTGTAAATGTTTTAAAAAACAACAAAATGAGAGTTTCTGCTTTGCTTTACAAATGAAATCTAAGTAGAATTTTAAGATAGGTAAATAAGATGTATATTAGCTAAAATTAAGGAGAAAGAGCGACGTGGAGTTGGGAATTGAACTCAGAGTTTTGAGAGTAGAGAAACATAGACTTTGATGGCAGATAAGGACCACTTGGACCACCCAGTCTGCCCATTTCCCTAGCTATTGGATAAGCTACAGATTCTAGTTAACCAACAGCCTACTTCCTGCAACCCCTCACTATAATTGCCTTATGTCTGTCGCATGCATGTTTGAATTCCCCCACTGTTTTAGACCCCACAACCTCTTCAGGAAGGCGGTTCCATGCGTCTATCACTCTCTCCGTGAAAAACAATTTCCTCACATTAACCCTGAGTCATCCTACTCTATCTTTAAATTGTGCCCCCTTGTTCTTACACATCTCTTTTTCTGAAAGATGCTACCCTCCTGGACTTTGTTGATTCCCTTGAGGTACTTAAAAGTTTCTATCATGTCCCCCGTCCCTCCTTTCATCAAGGGTATACATATTAAGCTCTCTCAGTCTCTCTTCATATCGTTTCTGATGTAGACCCTACACCATTTTAGTTGCCCTCCTCTGGACTGCTTCCATCCTGTCTATGTCCTTGTGTACATAATGTCTCCAAAACTGCATGCAGTACTCCAGATGGGTTCTCACCAACTGTCTGTACAGAGGGATAACTACTTTCCTTTTTCTACTTGTGATGCCCCTCACTATGCATCTCAGTATCTCACTGGCTCTCCTTACTGACTTCTCACATTGCTCACCCACCTTTAGGTAGATATGACTACCCCAGGTCCCTTTCCATTATTGTTGCTGTAAGTACCTCCACTGCTATTGTGTACTCTTCTCCTGGATTATTTCCCAGGTGCATTACTTTGCACTTCTTTGCATTGAATCTAAGTTGCCATATGTCTGACCATTCCTCCAACCTTGCTAAGTCCCTTCTCATCCTTTCTACCCCTGTTGTGTATCAATTCTGTTACAGATCTTTGTGTCATCTGCAAAGAGGCATACCATTCCTTCCAGACCCTATGCAATGTCACCTATAAAGATGTTAAAGAGGACTGGACCCAGTACTGAGCCCTAAGGTACTCCACTAGTAACCCCCCTTTCTTCGGAATGTGTTCCATTCACTATTACCAGCTATGTCCTGTTGTGCAGCCAGTTTGCTACCCAGGCTACCAACCTGGGACCCACTCTGAGGCTAGCTAACTTGATTATTAATCTTTTGTGTGGGACTGTGTCAAATGCCTTGCTAAAGTCTAGGTAGGCCATATCCACAGCCCCTCTCTGGTCTATTACTTTGGTCACCCAGTCAAAGAAATCAATTAGATTTGTCTGACATGACCTTTCTGCTGTGAATCCATGCTGCTTTGGGTCCTGTGCCCCGCTGGCCTCTAGGTACTCAACAATTCTTTCTTTCAGAAGTGATTCCATAATGTTCCCCACCACTGAGGTCAAACTAATAGGTCTGTAGTTTGTTGCTTCTGCCTTGCTCCCGGGTTTGTGAAGGGGAATCACATCTGCCTTCCTCCAGTCCTCAGGTACCACCTCATCCTCCCATGATTTGTTAAAAAGTGTGGTCAGTGGTGTCACTAGGTCCTCCCTTAGTTCTTTTAGGATTCTAGGGTGAATCCCATCAGGCTCCATTGCTTTGTCCACCTTGAGTTTTAGGAGTTCTTTCAGGACTTTCTTCTGTAAATGGACTGGCGTCAACTCCATTACTCAGAGAGCTTCTATTGTTTGGTTTAGGTAACTCCTCCTCTTCTTCTTTTGTGAATACTGAACAAAAGTACTCATTCAGTATCTCTGCCGTTTCACTGTCTCCCCCTGCCCACCTCCCCTCTCCTTTATTAATCTTCACTATCCCTCCCTTAACCTTTCTATGCTCTCTAATGTACATATAAAAGGTTTTATTCCCCTTCTTAACTGAGTTGGCTATCTTTTCCTTGGTTTGGGCCTTTGCTTTTCTGACTGCCTTCTCACTTCTTTCTGCTTTAATTATTACAGTTCCCAGTTGTGCTCCTTCTGTGGTTCCTTATATTTTTTGAATGCAGCCTTTTTTTCTCCTTAACCTCCTCTGACACCTCTTTTGAGAACCATAGTGCTTTTTTACTCCACTTTGTTTTCTTTATTTGTTTCACAAAAAGGCTTGTTGCCTCCATGATGGCAGTTTTGATTTTTCCCCATTGTTCTTCCACCCCTCCTTTCTGGCCATTTGCTAATGCATTCCTCAGGTGTTCACACATTATACCAAAGTCAGCCCTTCTAAAGTCCAGTATCCTTGTCTTTGTATAGCTTGTCTCCATGGCTGTGTTTATTGTGAAGCACACTGTGCAGTGGTCGCTTGGTCCCAGATGTCTACCGACTTCTAAATTTGTGATCCCCTCTCCATATGAGAGTAGCAGGTCTAATATTGCTCCTTCCCGAGTGGGTTCCAACACTAGCTGTCTAAGGTATACCCCCTGTAGGGCATCGAGAATGACCCTACTCTTGGATGTGGCTGCAGTCCATGTCGTCCAGTTAACATCTGGCATATTCAGGTCCCCCATCAACAGTATCTTCCCTTTTTCAGCCATTTTGAGAAAGTCCTCAATCATTTTCTTGTCCATTTCTTCCCCTTGAGATGGGGGTCTGTATACAACCCCTGTGCGGACTGTGATGCCATTTCCTGTCTCCAAGGTGACCCAGAGTGCCTCTAGTCCTCCCCCTTTACTTTTTAGTTCTGTAACTTTGATCCTTTCCCTTATGTAGAGAGCTACTCCACCTCCCCTTTTACCCTCCCTGTACCCTGGTATGTTTACATCCTAGTCATGGTTCTCCATGTACCATGTTTCTGTGACTGCCACAATATCCAAGTGTTCCTCTTCCATCAGGGCCACTAGCGCAGGAAGCTTGTTTCCCCACATTGGTACTCATTGCCCTCCATTTAATGTTGGCTTTATCCTTTTTTCCCCCACCCCTGCTGTTATTGCCCTTGACTGTTTTCCATTTACCCCTGTCCTGCCCTCTGTCAAGCTCTGTACCTCAGTGTTTACCCTACTACCTGCCATGTTTTGTAGGGGGAGGCAGAGTTCCACTATCCTATGAAATAACAGCTATTAGTATGAAGTCATTTAATAGTATTGGTAGATGTCTAAAGGAAAGCTCATTTAGGAGCTGCTATGACGTAAGCCTTGACTCTTAATTAGCCCCATTGCAAAAGCCATGATTTTTAATTGGGCTATTATAAAAATGTGTAAATTTGGCAGGTGCTTTAAGGAAAGCTAATTTAGGAGCATCTATGACATAAGTCTTGATTTTTAATTAGCTCCATTGTTAAAAACAGTGCTTCTTAATTGGGCTATTATAAAAATGTGCAAATTTGGAACAGCATGTGATAGATGATTAAGGGAGAGATAATTTAGAAGCCCTTATGATGTAAATCATTATTGCAGACTGGACCAGTATAAAAGAGTGTAAACTTGGGCCATCTGTTTCACTCTCCAAAGGAAAATAGAAAGGCGTAAGTCAAGGACTAAAGAGTAGCAAGGTGAGTTATAGAAAAGAAATGATGGCTAAATAGTCGATTTGTCAGTAATTACAAATAAAAACTTGTTTAAGAGATGGGCTAAAATGTGCTTCATTTTATATATTTAGAAGAACACAATGAAATGTGAAGCACAAAGTGCTAGTGGAGGCATAAGGATCTTCCTGTGGTGAAACTAATATATATATCATATGAAGGTAGGAATATTTTAACAATATTTAATGGTTGAAGTAAATAAAAGAAATTATTTTGTTATACGAAGCAAAAGTTTTTAAAGTAAGTTAATGGGATAAATTTAAAAAGTAATTATTAGAAATGTAAAAAAAAGGAAATTGCCTATTTGGTGGAAAGTAGACTGATTGGAAATTCATATGATGTTGCTTTCAGATTTGCATTTAAATGGATTCATATGGAGTATTGTATTAAAACATCAAGTAAATTAACAGGAGAACCAGGAATGTTAGCAATTCATAGATTTTTCATAAAACAGTAATCCATAGTTTAAATAAAGTGCATGTCTCATTGTATATATGTTGATTACAATTGTTAATATTTTGAATGATGTGTGTAATATTTTTATAATTAGGTGGTTGGTATATTTGTTGGAGTGTGGAAATAATGATGTTTTTAATGTTTGTTGTTCACTTACATTTATGTAGCTGTATGTTTTATCCAGAAAAACAACACTGTACATGAGGACCTGAAGAAGTGGTGTTTTGGCTACGAAACTGTTGCCCAAAATTTTTGGTATGAATTTTGAAAAATAAAGAAGAGCTGCTTTTAAGCTAAATAAGAACACTTTGTATGAGTAGAGTTTATCCTATGTTATGAAAGTGTATTCTTTAGTCTCTCCTCATATGTTTATACTTTTCAGTTGTTTTTATGTGCCTTATCCAAACTAAGCTGCCCCTCCTTTCTGAAGTCTAAATCTTCCTGGATTCTTCTGCTTAAATACTTTCTCCAATAGCCATGTTCACACCTAATTAAGAGGCAGGCTTTTCTTTTTAAAATAGCCTTCTTTCCTGACACTGGTCCCTGAGGAATGAAAAATCCCTTCTCTATGCGTAACCCTTGTTGAATGGGTAGCAAGCTAGTTGTTCCCTCTTATTTCTGTACAACCACTGCAGAACATCTGAAAAAGTTCCTGCTCCTGCCCTGTCTTCGACTACACTGCCTAGAGAACTGAAGTTTGGCTTCATCTTGCCCATAACTCTCCTACTCACAGTGTTAATGCTCATGTTGTTAGTGCTCACATAAACAATCAAATCAAATCAGGCCTTCTTTTCTTGAGTTCTACCCATGTTGGATACAGAGTTGCATTGTGTGGATGAGGTTAAGGGTAGGGAAAACTGTTTTCCAGATATACAGGTGAAAATAAAAAAACAAATGGAGGAATTTTTAGGTCTGAAAGGGGGTAGGGCAATAGAGGAGGAAGAAATGCAGAAGGCAGCCATGTTTAATGACTACTTCTGCTCAGCTGTCACAATGGAGGACAGTGGGCCTTAGCTGAAAGCAGCACAAAAACTACTAATAGGAGGATTCCAGAAATGAGGCACATGATGCTTACAAGTAAAAGGGACTGAAAAGGGCTGGTATCCCTGAAGATAGATAAGTCCTAGGGGCTGGGTGGGTGCATCCAATGGTGCTCAGCAAACTGGCATCAGAATTTGCTAAACCCAAGCAGGTCTGTTCAATAGCTTAAGTTAATAAGGGGTAGTTCTGAAAGACTTGAAGGTGGTGGACATAGTTTTGTTCCAAAAGGGTGGGGACCCCTCCATAACGGTAGGGACAAGGAGCAATTGGTTAACTACAGACCTGTGAGTCTTACATCTATTGTGGATAAAATGATGGATACACTAGTCAAAGAGGACCTAGAGGGCAGCCCAGTTGTACTAAGGGTTGAGGCACTGGACACCTTACTATGCACCATGCTGGTGACCTGGAATCAAGAACTACCTTGGGTTGTCAAATAGCTGGCATGGAGGGAGGGAGAGAGCAGGCTTAAGTAACCAAAAGGCAGCTCTCCTCTCCCAGGTTGGTCATCCCCCCCCAGTTCCACTCCCACTGGGTGCAGGTCTGGTGGGTAGCATAGGCAGTGTAGTGGGAAGGTGACCCGAGGTGTGGCATGTGCATGCTTCCACATATGCACGCATGCCTGGGGTACAGGTCAGGGAGAAAATAGAGACAAAAAGCTAAAAAAAGTATACAGAAAAAAAGAGACCCTAGAGGACTACTTAGAGATTAATGGGCCACAGTAATGTAAACATAATGGGACTGTGGCAGATAGGCCTTTGCAGAACAATCTGATAATTTTCTTTGACTGGGTAACTAGGGCAGCAGATGAGGAACATGCAGTAGATTTACTCGACTGGGTTACTAGAGCAGCAGATGAAGGACAAACAGGAGATCTACTCCACTGGGTAACTAGGACAGTAGATAAGGAACATGCAGTAGATCTACTTGACTGGGTAACTAGGACAGTAGATAAGGAACATGCAGTAGATCTACTCGACTGGGTAAGTAGGACAGTAGATATGGGACATGCAGCAGATCTACTCAACTGGGTAACCACGACATTAGATAAGGGTCATGCAGTAGATCTACTTGACTGGGTAATTAGGACAGTAGAAAAGGGACATGCAGTAGATCTACTTGACTGGGTAACTAGGACAGTAGATAAGGGACATGC